>OY728122.1:974006123-975256123 GCA_963277665.1 Viscum album
TCCCTAATCACCGAGATATAAACAAAAAATCTTGGTTTTCATCCTTCCCAACCACAATGATTTGGTCTAGCTCAGATTTCCTAGACATATCATTCACCCGTATGAATAAAAAATCCTCCCTCTAATGAAGTGAAGGTCACCCTCGGAAGATAACAACCAATGTAGGCTCGATAATATACAACCCATTCTAACATGAGTATGACATCAAACATAGTCTTATTGAGGAAAAAAATTCCATATGAAGAGAAAACCATAAATCTCAAGGGGGAACTCCTTGTATTGGCATACTCCATCTGTTATGATTCCCAATGGATTATCCAAGGCCATAATTCCATTAGAGAACTTAACTAAGAGATCAAAAATTTCTATAATAGGTGTAGATATGAAAGTATGTGACGCACATATACAAAAAAGCACAGATACAAGAGTAGAGGCTATTAAGATCATACCTCTCACTGTAAGTGGCCCAATGCTTCGCTCCTTAGGTGTAGGATGTATAGAATATATCTAGCTTGAACCGAGGACCTATGACACAACCTCACTACCCAGAGCTATCCCATAGTGATTTCTAGGTACTTCTAGTTCCTGATTGCCTCTACCAAAACGACCACCTTGGACCGAATGACTAGAACTAGCACAACTCCCAGCCTAATGTGGAGCTATAAAACCCAATCCTAAGCCTGGAGTCAGAAATAACCCCTTTCCACTAACTTCTAGAGGGAAGGTACTACAAAAAACCTATAAATATCCCATACTATCACAATCTCTACACTCAGATGGGTCTCAATCACATTTATTCCTCATGTGACCCTATCTTCCACACTGATGATAGAAAATTTCACTACCAAAACTAACATCTTGGATGGTAATCATGTAACATGAAGCCTCAAAACATCGATTCCTTCCACTGAAGATAATCCATTGGGTCAAGAGGATATAATCATATTATCTTCACCCCAAATCCCCTCAGGTTATGCTCTATAATGAATATCTAATTCACTATCTCAGTAATAATTTTCAATCTGAATACATTGACCTGAGATTGAATGGAATGTTTGAGACCTTCCTTGAAGTTTCTCACCCTAGATAACTTAACAACAAGATATATCAACCCAAAATTATGAAGCTCTATAAAGCGTGTTGAATATTCTATAACCTTTATCGTTCCCTTCTATAGACGAATGAAATCATCAGCCCAGTCTACTATCAGAGTCTTGGAAAAAAATTAGTCATAAAATCATCTTTGGAAATTACTCAAAACCATATATTTTAGTCTGTCATCCTAGTTCAAAACATCCCCATGTTCATTTCTACTATATAAAGAATGTATGTTGTGAGATTCACTCTCCTCTTAGGATGTGTATCTAGATGATCGAATATCAACAACGCTGTCTCATTCCAAAGCTCAATATCCCATGTTCCACCATCCACCGAAAACATGGGAGGATTTTTCCACTTGAACAGATGTTCTATCTCTAACATACATAGTAAATGTTGTGGTTCTTCCTAAAAAGTTTACATATAGCATACAAACCTCTTGTGGAACTGTTCCTCAGCACCTGTGTCTAGTAAAATTGATGGTGCCTTAGCTAACACAATTGGAGGATCTACTAGTATCCCATGGCCCACCACCTCTGATTCATGGTCATTTCCACCCTCTTGGTGTATGACTAGAGGTCTTAATTGTGGCATGTCTATACAATTCCAGACACATGACTCAAAAAAATTGATAATTAGAAGTTCATAGCTAAAAATGTAGGACAAGTCAAAACCTTCTTATAAACAAGCCACACCCATATGACTGCTCTTAAATCCAAGAATGGTTAAATTAAATAGTTGTAACATCACTAGAGATGCTACCTAATGCCCACTCAAAAGTTAGGTCAAGGTTATATTCTATGTTTCAAAATTTCAATTTCTATTTGAATTTATAATTATTATAATTATATTTTAATGGTTTAACCAAATGATTTACCACTACCGAGCCATAAGGTCCCATACACCTCATGAACTGAAATATGGTGTCCACTTAATCCACACCATAACACATTCCAATCCATGGGACCAATGGTCCATGACTCAACTTTCCATAACTGGATACATAGGGTGTTTGTTATAGCATAATAATGAAAACACTACATAGGTTATGATAGTAACTCTAA
Organism: Viscum album; assembly: GCA_963277665.1. Lineage (NCBI taxonomy): Eukaryota > Viridiplantae > Streptophyta > Magnoliopsida > Santalales > Viscaceae > Viscum > Viscum album. The sequence continues at coordinate 974,008,286 of OY728122.1, forward strand.
GTACCAACCATGTTTCTTAGTTCCCTATACAAATCACTTATCATAATAGTAGGTATATAACACAAGGCACATATCACAAAGTCATGTAGTCAAGAAATGAATCCTATATGGCATGGGATAAAGCATTAAATGTTAATCCTATAAAGTGCCTAAAATGATGCATGTGATGCATACCATAATCTCATTGGGAAATTATAAAATAGATTATAAATCATATAAATGATAACATCACAATTCAGGTGCATCATCCAATGGTGGAATCAAATCCAATTTAAGAGAAAAAATCCAAAAAATAGAAATTTCCATTCATGATAATTTGACTTCTTTTTTACATGGGTTAGAAAATCCCAATCACATCTCATTACCAAATTCCAAAACTTTATTAATCTACTATATATTTCTACAAAATAATAAGGCATAAAAGAAAAATATTTTGAAACGACTTTCTAATATCCAAACTTAGATGCCACTAAACAGTGGTATGACCAGGTGGGTCACATGTACTCAATCTTGCCTCCTTGTATTCCAGAGGCTACGAACTAGAAACGAGAGCCTTGGGTGTGTTAATGGGGCGACTATTCACTCATGTTAGAGTGTATCAAAATATTATTAAAAATAACACTCAATAAAGAAACAATAAATACAACAGATAAAAGATAAACATCCAAGGAAGGTATGTATAAAAAATTCCATAAGTAATATCATATAAAATATGACATGTCATTACATGTATATACAAATATGTAAAACATGTATATAATCATCCATTATAATACATGTATGAAAATACCAAAAAAGACCAAAAATAATTGTCCTAGATAGCATCACACACCTCATATTTTTTTTGTGATCCCCTACTTCTAATCATAGTACAAATCAAGAATCATACTATTGGTGCTTTCCCCAGTCACTACCTGCATCCATATATTCTATCTAGGTACCCAAAAAAACCTAAAAAGGGTGTGAGATAACACTCAGTAGGCCACCACCAATGATGTATATAACAAATCTAGGCTATGAAATACAAGATAAAGAGTGTGTAATGTATATCACAGGTATAACAGAAATGAAACAAAAATACTAAGGTATGTATGATACATGTAAAGTGAAACCTTCTATCCAAACAAGGATCCCTGTAAAATATATTCATGCTCCCATAAAAAAGTGAAACGGTAAAACTGAAATAATAAATCAATACTATTCTATATACCCATTAGAGTCACAAACCCATACTGGGGATATCTGTATGAATAGAAAAATATCCACCATGACCAAACTGTATAACCAAGTGTATAATATTTACCACAAACATGCCATATAATAATAATAATCTTTAAGGACCTAACCATGTAATCAAAAGTGTTAAATCATGAAGGGAAAAATCCAAGGTTTAAAATACCAAGGAATCCATATCAAGTCCCCTGAGCATCTGAATGGAAACTTGGTAAAGAATTTTGTGGGGTCCAAGGATAATGTAAATAGACCACATCCACTAAAAGATCATGCAATTTAGATCTAAGTTGTAGTAAGTCCTATGGAATCCAACAAAATCAAGACCCAAGAGGAAACAATTCCAAGGTGTCCACTACTAAAATCAAGATCCATAGGAGAAATATCCATAGAATCTAATGGAATTAGGATCAAAAGAATACCAAACAAGGATTTATATACCATTTCAATTCATCTTCTCATTTCAAAAAACATTTCACATTAAATTACATTCCTTGAGTTCATCCAAATCATAACTACAATTGCTATAAGAATGCATTGGATAATTTATCCAATCACATCATGTTATCACATGGAAATGAAGGTATCACTATCTCATAATCATATCAAAATTGTTAAATTCAATTTATAATAGGAATAATCTAACTAGGAAATCTGAAATTCACCGTATGGGTGGCATAACAATAAAGAAAATACAATGGCACACTCCATGGGTGGCCTATGATGGGAAACGACCTCCAACAAACTCAAAGGAACTAGCGGGAATCCCTAACAGGTTCCATTTCATCCAATTAAATTATTAAATTAATTAAAGATTATTAATTTGATAGTTTAGTGTGTAGAATCATGAAAAATAGTCTTATAAGATACTAAAATCTAAGGGAAAGGTATATTCCACCTACTGTAGGACTATAGTTGAGAACTCATCTAGTATCGAAATCAGATTCGGCTTGGATTGAGAGAAAAATGAAGAACAAACAAAAATCATTAAAATAGGTCATATTATCCTAAAACTAAATAACTCTATAAATACAAAGTCAAATTAATAATGACCCAATATGGTAAAATAACTTACAAACATGAATCCAACGAGATCTATGGCATTCAAATCCAAGTTCATAAGGAGAAACGATATCAAAATATTTGAGAGAGCTTCAAAGGACGGCTCTAAATGCCTCAAGGATGCCCACTAAATAATGGTTGGACAAAAATTGTTCCAACCATGCACCCTGAAATTCTTTAAGGGAAACCTCTCATGGTTATTGCCAAAAGTTTTTCCTAATGATGTCCAATTAGCCACTATCAAAAACTGCAAAGTCCCTTGTATGGGCGTGAACCTGATGTTACATAGTTTCCTCAAACCATAAAACCTATTTCACCCCACTGTTAAGTACCACATGGTTAGTGGTAACCATGAATCTTGTCCTTCATGGTTTCTCATAACCATGCGGCCTATTAGTTTTTTCCAAAAGCCCAGATCCAGTCTTCGAACAAGCTCTAAGCACCCCTGATACACTCATGTTCACACTGGGTACTAACATTAGGCCATAAAAATAATTTAAACCTAAAAAATATTCATAACTCATATTAAAACCTGATATATAATACATGGGTAGAATATACACCACATAAAATAAACAAGTGATGAATATGATATGTGTTGCATAGAAATAAATGTGAGATGAAAATCCATTACCTTAGGTCTGAATTCCTTCATACATGTTCCAAAATCCCATATAATAAATATAGATTTATTATAAATTTACTCTAGAACCATAATTATATATATCATACCATATATTATTTCTTTATAACATTTTATTACCCATTCATTAACAATTCTTTATTAAAATCACTATTCTGAGTAATAACTGTTCAGTTTGTCATGTATGTTTTGGTTTGGTAGTTTTAGTACTTATACATTGTTAATGGTTCCGTTATATTTATAATTGGAATACTTATTTAAATATAATACATATTCATTATATCTATATTTATATTCATCTATAAAAATTAGAGATAGAAAAATGAATTACACTATTCATATAGATGGTAGGTCATACGTATGCATGAACTTTGTTTCCATTTTTAGATGGATTGAATGAAAGAAAGGTAAATAATAAATCAAATTTAAAAATAATTATTATATCATATATATTAATTAAATCTATCCTCATTACCATCCAATTAAAAGATAAATGAAAAACAAATAACATCGCTTCATGGAGGTGGTAGTCCACATGTACAAACGAATGTCGTTATCATTTTCCAACATTTTGGAAGGTAAGAAGGTAGATATGATAATATAATTACATAATAATAATTATATCATAAATATAATATATAAATATTAAACACATCATAATAAAAATCTATAAAATATTCAAAAGAAAAATGAATTGTATCGCTATGTGGAGATGGTAAGTCGTACGTACACATGAACGACAATTTCACTTCCCATTTGATGGAAAAGAGGGAGAATAATGGAAAATTAATAATCATAATTAAATTTCAGTATATTTAGTATATTTATTATATTATTTAATGATTAATATAATATAATTAGATAAGGTGAAAGAAGAACTAAAAATAAAGTGATCGGCTAAGGCAATTACCTCCTCTTTGAAATGAATCCTTTTAATCTCCTCTTAAGTGCTCTAGGGTTGGTATTTTGGGAAGACAATAATATATATAATTTATTTAGGGGGATTTATAATATAAATTTTAATATTTTTTCTAGATATAAGGCTCAAATTGGTGCATGTAAGATATAATGAGGTGTAACCTTTTATAATTGATGGTTGGGGAACTCTTGAAATTTTTTAAAAGATTAATATATATCAAAGTCATTCTCAAGAAAAATGGATCAAAATCGAATATAAATGGGAAATTAATTAAACATAAAACCATATATTATCCCTTTTTTGATTTTTAATATTTTTCTTATTTTTAAGTGATTTAAAAAAAATATTATTTTCATAAAATATAATTATTTCCAATTTTGATACTATTCATTTAATTTGACATAAAATACATAAATAAAAAAAGTAATTAGAATATAATCCTTTTTAAATAACTCTAATATTTCATATTTATCTATAAAATTAGTTTAACACATTAAATCACTCAAATTATATCACTTTTATTATTTTTAAAATCATTTATTATATTTTTTACTAATTTGAGAAGTACTGCATTGATGTTGCATAAGCATTTAAGGTCATCATATAATTTCTAAAAATTATAACTAAATTTATATCATTAAAATAATTCCATTTATCTCAAAATAGACACTTATATTCATTCATAACATGATTTTGTCTCTATTCGGTCATATAATAGACATTTAAAACTAAGATAGTGACAATTTGTAACTTTTTTGATTTAAATATTATACAGGTCATTTTCATGAAAATGTGCCCCTTAAACAATTACATTTAGTTACTAAGGTGATAAGGGTCTAATTAAATTCATCTTATAAGAATTATTATAAAAACCTGTGGTCTTAACACTTAGTTTTAACCTAGAATATCCTGATTTACTCTTTACCATGGTGATAAATTTGACGATGGTTACTATTCATAGTAGCAAAAAAATAAAAGGTTCGTATTTAAAAAATTTGAAAATAAAAAAACCAAATAGGTAATTCATTTTATCAAATTCAATACCTACAATAGGAATAAATTAATTTTTAAATAATTGCGTAAAATGAGATGAAAATCACATTTAGAAAAATATAGTTGTAATCATAAAACTATATTTATTCTAATATCATTCTTAGAAAAATATCAAAATAATGTTAATAAATTTTAGTTAATATATAATATATAAATTTAATTATAATAATTCAATAATAGTGATTAATTTATTTAAAAAAAACACATTGTGTGCTCAAAAATAGTTTTTCAAAAAAATATTTATTTTTCATTAAAATGTTTTTAATTTTCATTAATAATCAATTAATAACCATTGAATTTATGTTATACATGTATAAAAAACATGTTTCTCATAATTTAGTTATCCTTATCCATACCATCCAATTTAATATCTCGGTGATAACTATCACATAATAATATTTTAATAGTATCTCGTGGTTTGTTTAAACTTAGTGTTGCTTGTAATGCGAGTTATTGAAAAAGAAATCAAATTCATTTGAAAAAAATTCAAAAAATCTTGGGGTATTATTTTATACTTGCCATAAAATTAATTTCACCCTTGAAATTTATCACTTTTATACAAAAAAATGAGGATATAATTATTTCATTACATCCTCGGGTTCCCATATAGCATCATCAAATATGTGATTTCTCTAGATAACTTTGATGAGGTAAGTAGTCTTGTTCTATAGAAAATTATCTATACAATAAAATATTTCTATGAAATTTTCTTCTTTAGAAAGAAAAAGTTCCATTAGTATGACTTCTATGTTTGGCACATTTTATAGATTTGGTATGTACTTCCTCAAGAACGATATATGGAACTTATTTTTAACTTGAGAGAGGTTCGGTGGAAGCACCAAGTGATAAGATACCATCAATACTATATCAAAAATATTGAACGGGAATATTTACCTAGGGATCATATTTCATTTATTTCTAAATTTTATAACCTTATTCCATGGATAAATTTATAGAAAAACATTCTCACTAACTTTGAATTCTAGTTCTCAACACCGATTATCATCATATATTTTCTATCGACTCTTAGCTTCCTTGATTTGATGTTAATTGGATTTGACTTTACCTTCCATTTCTTCAGTTATGTTAGGTTCAAATAGTATTTTTTATCCAAAATAATCCCATATTGTTGGAGTTTTATATTTATTTCCATATAGGGCTTCATAAAGATCCATCTAGATTCTCGAGTAGAAGCTATTATTGTAAGAAAACTAAACTAGAGGAAGTTGGTGATACCAAATACATTTTAAATCCATAGATAAAGATATCAGTATATCTTTTAGGGTCTGAATATTTCTCTTATATTGAACATCCTTCTGAGGGTGATAAGAATTACTGAAACATAGCTCTATATTCAAATCATGTTGAAGACTTTATCGGAATATTGAGGTTAACATTATATCTGGATCAGATATAACAGAATGTGGTACTCCATGAAACCTTACCACTTACTTAATGTAAATCCAAGAATTATATCTATCGAGTAATATTATCTAAAATTGATGAAGTGGGTTTACTTCATAAGATGATCGACTAAAACCCATATATAATCATTCCCTTTATGCATATTGGGGAGTCTAATGATGAAATATATGGGGATGTTTTTCTATTTCAATTATAGTATGGGTAACAGTTGTAACATCCCCTTATAATTTTACCTCTTTGCCATAACTTACTGACAAACCTAGAACTGAGAAACATACTCTGCAATATATCTCTTTAGGTCATACAACTATAAATACACTTTCATACCTCTATACATCTTTGTATATCCAGGATGAATAGAGAATGAATAACTATGAGAATCCTCTAAAAAATCCTTATTCAAATATGGTATGTATGGGACACATATATGGGTTATTAACATTATCATTCCATCAATATCAATGGTAAACTTAGGAATATTTCTCTCTATTTTTTGAAGTTCCATATTATCTTTTTGTGCCTCTTAAATCTTAATTTGTATAGATGGATGAATACTCATTTGAGAAAGATAAAATCATTCCCTTTATTTAATATTTCTATATTGATCGTTTAAAAATATATAAATATCAGATCTTTCATGATCCTTATCATAGACAAGTTAGCATTATCCTTTCAAATCAGAGCATCTACCACCATTTTTTCTTTGATAAGGTGGTAATGTATTGAGAAGTCATAATAATTAATCAGCTCTAACCATATTCTATGGTGCACATTAAAATATTTCTATTTGAAAATATATTTTAAACATTTATGATCAATATATATATCACACCTCTCTCTATAAAGATAATTTATCCATATCATTAATGAAACATTTCTATAGTTAACTCCAAATCATGAGCTGCGTATTTTTTCTCATGAACCTTCAATTGGGATGAGGCATGATCTATCACAATATCATTATTTATAAGAACACTATAGATTAAAAAACCCTCTCTACAATAAGGAAGTGTGAGGATAGGTTCCCATACCAACATTCTCTTAAACTCCTTAGAATTATCCTCACATTCATCTATTCAATAGAAGTTGGATCCTCTTCATTTTAACATGGTGATTGGATTAGACATATGTGAGAAATTCTCCATAAATAATTGAAAATATCCTACCAAACCAATAAAAATATGGATCTCAGTCATAATGGATGGTCTGGGCCAACATTCAATAAATTCAATCTTTGAAGGATATATTGATATACACTCACTTGAGATTATATGACCCAAGAAAGAAAAATTCCAAACCAATATTCACACTTAGTAAATTTTACATAAATATTATTCTTAAGGGGTTTTATCACAATAATCAAGTGATATTAATTCTATTCATTTCTCATTAAATATATAATAATATCATCTATAAAGACTACCAAAAATTGATCAATGTAATTTAAAAAGACTATTAATTAAATCTATGAATTCATAGTAAGAACAAATAAAATAAATATAAATTAATGGTGTCCATACCTTGTATATAATAATATCTTGGGTATATCCTCATTTTTGACCATTAATTGATGTTATCCAAAATTAATTTCACTCTTAATAAAGTATTTTTCTCAATGTATTTGATCAAACAAGTCATCAATATTGGGAATAAGACAATTTTTCTTGATAATAATCCTATAATATTATTGATAATAAATGTAGAGTCTCATTGATCTATCTTTCTTTTTAATAAAAAATGGCTAGTGCACCCCATGATGACACACTTGGATGAATGAATCCATTGTAAAGATTATACTGTAGTTTCTTCCTTAATTCCTATAACTCAATTAGGTCCATTCTAAATGAAGTATTTGAAATAGGTGTAGAACCAGGTATGAGTTATATAATGGACGAGACTTCATGATTCAGTAGAATAGTAGGAAATTATTCTTGTAATACATCTAAAAAATACCACACAATAGACATATCTTTGATGTTGAGTTTCTCCCCAACCATCTGAGATAAATTTTCATTTTGAATATGAATAAATACCCATAAAATGGATGTAATTTCTATAAAAACATCATATTCCATATTGAACTGATAAATGATCATAATTTCATTCATAATATCAAACTTAACTTCCCTTCCTTAGAAATTGATGTGGTATTTATGAAAATAAAGCCAATTTATTCACAAAATAACAATGAATTCAACTAGAAGAAGAAGAAGAATATTTTCTGGAAGAAAATTTCCATAAACTTTAATCAGAGAAGAATCACAGACTTGAGATGTGATCAACATTCCATTAAGGGTTTTTAGTACTAAATAAACTTATAATCTTTAAGTTGTTACTGTTATAGCCTTATAATATTATTTAGATATAATATAGTTGGTATATCCAGAGTTAAATAAGACATTATAAGTTATAGAGTGGATAAAATGTGCACCATTCACCACTTTATTATCACAATTCGAATCAACAATAGTGATTTCATGATATTTCCATTTTCATCTGGGCATAAGAGGTTTCTAATTTAGATCATCATCATTAACATTAGGGTTTGAAAATTAGTTAGCATAATTCCCATACTCCTTGGATTTGAAACACTGAAGTGTGGGTGGTTCATTCTTTGGTGTGTTTTCATTCTTCCTTTAATTGATTGGTCTCATCAAATAACTTAATCATTTTATTTCCTAATTAACTTCCTTTCCAATCTTAAACAATTTAACAGTCCCCTTGAGAAAATTCCCACCATATTTCTTTCCTCACTTTAAGAATTAAAAAATCAAATATTCTTCTCTCCATGTTTTTTATGATTTCCTTTGAATTACATCTTTCTTTTCCTATCAAAACCCTATGAATTATGGTAACTCCAATCTCCATTTCCACCTCAATAGAATATTGAATAATTTATTCATGGCTGATGAAGTATCTTAAGAATAAAACCCTTTATAGACTTGGTTTTAAGCCACTGAAGAATCGATAAACCTTACTTTAAGACTGGATGATAATACCAGAAGTGTACCTTGAATGTCTCATAAAATTTTCCTCATAGGTTCCAATAGATTCATCATACATCATATTTAACTCAAATAATTCCTTCTCTATTTTCATGTGATGAATATGAGTAATGTACTTATTGAAAATTAATCTCTTAAAATCAACCCACTTCGTGGATTCAATTTCTTTCTATTGCCTCGTGTTCTTGATAAATGTCCACCATTGATTTGATTATCCTTCCAAACAACATGCATATAAAAGGAATTTATCATGTTCCAAAAACTAGAGATCATAAAATATCTTTTTAGTGGTACCATTTCATTACTAAGAAAGTAATGAATCTATAGGACCACTAAAATGGTAAAACTTTCCTCATAAAGGACTCAATAGTATGTTGTTCCCTATTTTTATCATTTATAATCTTTGCATGATTAAAATATTTATAAATCTGTGTGAGAGTAAAAAAAATATTTTTTATTTTATATTCCCATAACATTTGGTTACTCAGGGGGAAAGTCATTTCATTATCCATAACATTCAGCACTGACATGATTCCTTTGGATTCCATCTGTTTAATAAAACCAAAAATCATAGTGTGAGCAATAATAATCATATTGAAAAACCACATAATCGTAAAAAAATTATTTATTGGAAGCCTAAATCAAGACACCTTATTTTAAATCAATAAAACTTTAGGTTTAACATAGGAAATCCAAGATCATTTCTAAAACATTAGGATGTTATCATATACTTAGACTTATCCCTATGGTTTTTTATGAAATTATTCGCATCCTTATTTCCCGAGGGTAACCAAACCTTGGTATGATACCAACTATAATGACCCTTACTTTTCATACATAGATATATCAAACTTTTAGATGAATATTCACTATATAACACAATGATATACACTAGAATCATATATTCCCAGTGTCTTGGAAACTTAGACATATTAAAAACTAGTTCATAATAGTTTCCCATTATGTTCTTAATAACTATCAAAATTCTTATAAATATCATTCCTATAACCTTTCTTCATAACCTTGGGAAAAGAAACATAAGAAATGGTGATCTAAGATTCTTATTAATGGTATATAAGGTAGATATCAACGATCTGTTAAACATAACATGAGTATAAGGGTATGAGAAAATGATAATAAAATTGAAAACCACACCTGCATATCAAAGATCATAATATTGATTCATGGAATACAAATTATAAATTCATAATACATGAATCCTAAACGAATCAAAGAATATGAACCATTATAGCATAACATTGGTATAATTCATGGAATCATGGAATACACATAAGCATATAAAATCATTTCCATAGTATTCAAGGAACATTTACAATGTTATCATAGTGGAATGGGTTCACTCCCCAAACCATCAGAATAGTCAAGGTTTACTCACAAGACTATCATAACAGAAATATTCCCTTACTAAACTGGGTTCACTTACCATTCTAGTCTTATTTATCTCATGACATATCAATAATTACCCAATGCAATGGAGTGATGTATAATTCTTTTCCCACCCATCCTTGGTTGTAAAATTACCACTATCCTTGGTTAAAATCTAACCAACATTATTAGTTATAACATAACAAAAATCACATAATTAAAACAATTAATATTTGTTCATAAAGATCATAAAACATTCATTGTATGTTTACATCACAACCCATGCAATGAAAATGGTTTTCATAAACATTTCATCTATTCATCATAACATAAACTAGAGAAAATAAATGGGTTTTATAAACATCTTATAAACACCAAAATTAAGAATCAAAAGAAATATTAAGAATGTTATCAATGGATATTATCCCTAGGGAAGTACAATTAACATAAAAATATGTTATTATATATGAAAATTCCTTTTAAAATATCCTCTAAATATTTATTGAGGAAAATAAATTTCCCATTTTAAAAGTTAATTTAAAAAAATTTATATTTCCAAAAAATATTATGGTTTTTTTAAAAAATATCCTTGTAAACTTGTAAAGGAATTTTTAAAAAATTTAATGGTCATGATAGTAGAAAATTCTATTCCTGCCTTATAAGTTAAAATATAACATTCATTTTACATTTTTGGTAAAAAATAAAAAAGTACTTTATTCAAAAAAATAAAGATTTATTTTAAAATGTTTTTTAAAAATTAAAAATGGGTAAAAATGAATTTAAAAAATCATAGGAGAACAATAAAAATAGTCTTTAAAACATATTTAGTGTAACACCCCAGGATTTCAGAGTGTGTTATTTCTTAAAAATAATTCAACAACTTGCACTACACGCAACACCGAGTTCAATCACACCATTAAAAGAGGTCATGAATAGTATTAACTACATTTTGAACTTTATATAATCCTTATAATTTTAGAATCCCTATTATGAGTTTCTTAGTCATAATGCAAGAACAAATTCATTTTCAGTATTTCACTTTTATCAACTTCTAATAGTGAAACCTTTTTAAATACAATATTTTAAACTTTTTGACTAAATGGATACATCAAAAAATTTAAAATGAAACATCCCAAGCGTCCACGGTACGCTTTCCTTTGGATAAAACAGTAGCGTGTGTTGTACGCAACTTCGAGTTCTAACACACCGTAACCAATCAAACTAGCCGTTATGAATAGTAATACCTACTTTTTGAAATTATATATATTTTATATTTTAAAATGGACTTCATTTTTGGATTCGGAATATCGAATTTAGCCTAAGGTGAAATTTTGGTACATTTCGGATAACTTTCATATTTTGATGAATAGTGAAAATTACTAAATTTTAATTAAAAACAACTTTTTTAATCAAATTAATTACTAGTGATAAATTATTAATTTGAGTGGTTTTAAAGTATATTTAGAATATATTTTTACCATTTAATATAATGTTGGTCGTTGTACATAATTTTACAATTAAACCGAACATAAACAAGTGTCAATCTTTTGATAGTTATTATCTCTTAAAAACACGCTTTTTGTTTTGACAGCGGGAATTAATTTTAAATTAATTTCTGCCACTTATGTGTTTTGAATTTAGGAAAATGGATTCCATATTTTGAATCAGGATGTTCAAATTGTGTAAATAGGTAACTTTTATTTTTACACATTTTGAATAATTACTGCGGTAAATATTTTATTTACCATGGTTAAAGGGTAAATCCGGTAAATAAGGGTTAAAAAAATAATATTATAATAATACTAAATTACCCTAAAACGTGTCTTAACCCTATTGGTTGATACATGGTCGACCATGGGCATCCTTGTGTCAATTTTGGGACCCCATGGATCCACTTGTAAGTGATAATGACACTTTATTTTAATTAAGTCAAAATGAATACAAAAATGACACAAGCATATATCTTTTAGAAAAACAATTGTTACATAGGGTTATATAAGTTGGATTTTAGATTATAAATATTCATTAGAAAGATAAAAAGATTTCCTACATAATGATATTTTATTTATAATTTTTAGACATTAAATAATTTATTTTATTTATGACACAATGATGATGCAGTAATTACTATAATAGTGAAAAATTAAAATAATTGATATTATAAATACCCAAAAAAATATAATATGAAACTTTTAATGAATTAAACTAATTTTATAGGATAATATGATATATTAGGATTGATTTAATTGACTTTTTTCGAAGTAATCAATCTGTTATGAGTTTCACAAAAATCAACTATTGAATAGTGTCAAAATTGACATAAAAGAGTTCTTAAAACAAATATTATATTATTAATTGATATTAAATTCCTAAAAATCTAATGCTCGGCCAAGAGACTTATATTATGATAGGTTAATCATTAATGGACCACTTGGGGGTCGATTGGATGTATATAGTAAGTTTATTAACCATATAATATAAAAATACAAAGAGACATTGTAAATGTGAAACTAATTAACTTAGAGTTAATACTTAAAGATAAGGTTAATATAAGTACCCAAACCTATCTAAATTCTATTGGTTGAGTTGTTTTCGACCTATCCCCACCTTAACCTTTGAATAGTCAATTTTGGAGCCATTAGAAACCGAATATGAATTTATTATAAATTAATATTTCTAACTTTTCCAAAGGTGCCCCTCACCCCTCTTATAAAAGGGCACTCCTCCTTCTCATTTCTTCACACCTTCAAAGCCTTTTGGTTCGGCCAAACTCTGCCCAAATACTCTCCCAACATCCCTCACTACAACCTAGAGGCCTTAGTTTGATCAGAAAGCCAACCTAAGGAGCCCTTTTGATCAAATCAAAAGGAAGAACCCGAAGAAGAGGTAATGATTTCACCACCCTTTTCTAAGTTCATTTCTTCTTCCACTTCTTCTTCCTTTGTTCTTACCATTCTGAAATAATAACTCCAGTATCTCACATATACTGTGATGTTATTATAAATATGGTACAATCATATTTAGTATTCTATCCACCCTTTGAATAACATGTCACCATACGTGCGTACGTACGGCTTACCGTCTCCACGTCGTGGTGTAATTGTTATTCAATATAATATTATTTGGATGGGTATAATAATGATGTGTAACTCATGTAAATAATAAATATAACATGTTAATGATTCTGTATATATGATATACCATCCATTTATATATTATTTTAATATCAAAAGAATGATATTGTCGCTCGTGCGTACGTACGGACTACCGTCTCCACGAACGCGATGAGATTCATTCTCCATCGTATCCATTCAAGTATAATTATCATTTGATGATTTAAAAATGATGTTTAAGGACTGTATATCATTCTGGATATGAATAAGATACAACAAACATGGCTTATGTAACAAAACATATAAAAGAAAATGAGTAAGTTAACTCCAGAAACGACGATAATTCTAAGATATTATTAACAAATCAATGTTAAAAGATCATATATGATATCATATTAATATATATGATTCTTTTATAATTTAATAACAACTATTTCACCATTATACAGGAGGTTAACCTACCCCAACCAAGGAAAAGTACAAGGTAAGGGTTATTTCACAATCTCTTCATTATCCGAGGTTGTTTATACGTAATAATCTACTGGGATCTCGTTATCATCCACATCCATGTTTCTTCAAAATGTATTTCAAAACATTTTTACTATTTACAAGAATATGGGTTAAAGTCATTTATACCCTTGTTTGACTTTTTATAAGAGGTTTATAAAGGAATCTTTCCGTCGTTTTCAAAACAAGGTCCTTTTTAACCTTTTCGACAGAATTGAGGTAAGAATGTTTTTTTTAACTTATACGGCGGGTGCGGTTATTTTCCGCCGTTATAAAATCGTCGAAGCTTTCCTTACAAGCTTATAAGAATATTTTCAAAGAAAATGTTTTATTTTATATGGATCTTAAATGATTTCAAAATAAAAGGAGATATTTCTTTAAAAAGAATTTTGATTTCATCTATGTCAACATCCTTTGATGGATTTTAAGATTATTTGAAGTTGATTTATTATGATACAAAACTTCTATATTGTATTGAAGGTTTTGTGATATGTTTGACTGTGGATGTGCTATTTTTATACCATTCATAGTTTATGGTGAAATTATTGACATTTCGTATGCTAGTTTTAATACGAATGTTTATGTTATGTTTAAACCTTTTCATATGGGAATGCATTGGACTTAATAAGTGACGGGTGGAGCCCGCTATAGCTCCTCGATGCATCGGTAGGTCTCATGAGACAAACTAGTGTCTTGGCACAAGGCCTTGACAAAATCTTATTTGTAGTCTTGGCACGAGGCCTTGGCTATGTGGTTATGATAGTCTGGCATTATGCATTCCAACATTATGAAAGTGGTTATTGATATTGCATGTGATTATTCGATTAGTAGAATATCCATGTGAATAAGTAAATGGAATTATTTCATTTTTATTTTTGCCATACTATGTTGAAGTTCAATTTTAAAAGGCTTTTGTTTTAGTAATTCATTGCCTTAAATGTTTATGCTTATTATGAATGTTCCGCTATATTGTTATCCTTACTGGGCATTTGAGCTCACCCCTTTTCTATGTTTTATTTTTCCCAGGTAGTGAAGAAGTAAATTATGAATGAATTGCAGGGATATTATGAGGGGTTAATAGTGTGGATATGAAGACTTTGTTGTTGTAGTAGTTTTTTCACTTTGAAATGTAATGTAAAACTTTATGATTATATCTAGTGTTTCCAAGGCTACTAAACCAATCGGTCTTTCGAGATTTGATCTTTCTTGTGATCATGCCAATGTTATGTAATTAATGCACCGACTCTGGGTAGCTGGGGTCGGGGCGTTACAGTTGGTATCAGAGGAAGTTTAGTACAAACCTTGGAAGCTAGATTTAGATAAACTCTGATTAGAGCACGTAGACCTAAGATGAACTTTGAGGATTAGTATAGAAGAACATCCTAGAATTTTGGTATTGTAGAGATTTTGTGAGTTTTCCGAGCAATACATCCCTGTCTGGATACGAGCAGGTAGAGGCGGCTCTGGCACAGATGTACCTAGGGGTAAAACCCGAAAACACCGCTTTGAGCTAGACTCGAACGGGAACTGGTGCACGACAACGGGCCTTGCTGCACTCTTGGTTACGACACTCCCGGGGGATATGCTTAGGATAACTCTCACTATCTTTACAAATCATTATGAAGGGTTTATGAGTATATACTTACTCAAAGAAAACATTTTTATGATTATGGATTATATCCATAAATAGTTCAATTTATGTTAAGTGTTTTATAAGTATGGGATTATGTGTTTTGATTCATAAACTGATCTAGTTTATGCCATTGTTTAGAAATGGCGCCCAGTAGAAGGAATGAGAACTCCAGAAATACACATGATTCAAAGAGAAGGAAGGATCATATCTTTCATGGTATTAAGATAGAATTTATAAGAGAAATAGTCTCCCATGTATTATCATCATATGAAGAAATAATATCATGTGTTGATAAGATATGTAAAGAGTTTACTGAGTCCTATGGCTTTGAAGGGAAGCAAGAGAAGAAAAAGATGGAAGAGAGAAAGATGGATAAAGGGAAGAGGGAAAAGAAGAATTTTCCTATATGTGGTAACTGTGGAAAGAAACACCCTGGAACTTGCCTGAAAGGAATGGGAGTTTGTTATAAGTGTGGAGGAAAAGGGCACAAAGTACGTGACTGCAAGGGTAAGAAAATGGTTTTAAATGTACAATGCTTCATTTGCAAGGAGTTTGGACACTACGCGAACCTATGTCCCAGTCATCAGAGTATGCCGCAAATGATGTTATTGGATAATAAACAAGTTATGATACTACCACAGATGAAGAGGAATGATTAGAGTTTTTATGTTGATTATGTCAATTGAGTGTTGTATCAACAATGTACTTGTTATAATAATTATGGAGTATATAAGGATTGTACTGCAGTACTATTTCATTAAGGACTTGAGATTGTGTGGAAAAAAGAAAAGTGACTCAATAGCAGGTTAAATTTTTGGAAAATATATGGTTGAGAGAAAGATAAACCATAATATGGTTCTGATACCGAGGTAGTGATTTTAGAATAATACATGATTGATTTGGATAAATTATATTGGATATTCTTGACTACCCTGGAACTGATTAATGATTTGTATATTCCATCATTGTTGGGGTTTAAAACATTTTTGGATTAATGAAGTATATCCAGCTTTATATATGGAATAAGAGAGCATGAATGTAATTAATAAGGAATATGGTAATTCAGGATGTTTCGGTGTATTAAAAGAATACATGATGAAGGTATTAATATGCTATTACGGGGTAAAAAGGTTCTACATTATGTTTACCTTACTTATAAATGTTGGACTGTGAGTATGGATAGAATTATTTTGGATAGTTCTAGTTTGGATTATTTTGGATTGCCATAAAAGGACAACCCGGAGGTCGGGCGGCAACCCGTCGCGTCCGGCAAGGCTGCAAGACTTGAACCCGCAACCGAAGGGCGACAAGGGTGTATCACCTACCACTGGCCCACGAGATGTCCTAGATTAAATAATGTAGATTTTATTAAAAGATCTTGTAGATGAATTATAAATTCATTTATTTTGGAACCCTGTACGAATAGTATAAATAGAAAAAAAAAATTTACGTTCTATTATCTTTTAGAGTGAAAGATGAGTTTGTGGTAGAAATTTATTAATGGGTAAAATTATAATTATAAAGTAAGTATATCTCCTTATTATCTTAGCCAATCAATTCCTCAACATTAATAATAGAAACTTAGAACAAAAATGTTGTCCTAGATGGTACCTTAAATCATCACAAATTTATGGCTTTGGGATTGTTGGCCTTTTCATAGCCATGTTCTCTACCACTCTCCATCAGATAATTGATGGTTAGATTTTTCTTCCATATCCATATTTTCCTACATGGAACCCTAGTATGTGTTATTTTCGGTAATCTTCATACTTTCCACTCTTTATTTTAAATAGAGGCCTCATTAATTCATTTTTCGATGTGGGATTTCAACTAAGATATTTTGAAACGTCAAAAATGTGTTATCCTAATACCCTATGTTTTGTTGAACCGATGGTATTTCAAATCATCATAGATTGATGAATTTAAGGACCTCAATTATACACTTGTTTGTGATTGATGACCTCAATCACTACCTATAAATATTTACATTTTTCCTCCGATTATATGTCTCTAATTTCCACCAATGTTCTCCTAATCGAGATCATAATTTGGTGGTGACCCTTTAATTTCTCTTTTCCTCATATTAAGACTAAATTTTAGTAACCCAATTTCCAATGTGGGTTTTCCCACAAATATATTTTCAACTTTCAACCTTTTATCTTCGAAGAACAATTTCAAATTGCGAGGACGCAATTTATTGAAGGAGGGGAGAATGTAACACCCCAGGATTTCAGAGTGTGTTATTTCTTAAAAATAATTCAATAACTTGCACTACACGCAACACCGAGTTCAATCACACCATTAAAAGAGGTCATGAATAGTATTAACTACATTTTGAACTTTATATAATCCTTATAATTTTAGAATCCCTATTATGAGTTTCTTAGTCATAATGCAAGAACAAATTCATTTTCAGTATTTCACTTTTATCAACTTCTAATAGTGAAACCTTTTTAAATACAATATTTTAAACTTTTTGACTAAATGGAGACATCAAAAAATTTAAAATGAAACATCCCAAGCGTCCACGGTACGCTTTCCTTTGGATAAAACAGTAGCGTGTGTTGTACGCAACTTCGAGTTCTAACACACCGTAACCAATCAAACTAGCCGTTATGAATAGTAATACCTACTTTTTGAAATTATATATATTTTATATTTTAAAATGGACTTCATTTTTGGATTCGGAATATCGAATTTAGCCTAAGGTGAAATTTTGGTACATTTCGGATAACTTTCATATTTTGATGAATAGTGAAAATTACTAAATTTTAATTAAAAACAACTTTTTTAATCAAATTAATTACTAGTGATAAATTATTAATTTGAGTGGTTTTAAAGTATATTTAGAATATATTTTTACCATTTAATATAATGTTGGTCATTGTACATAATTTTACAATTAAACCGAACATAAACAAGTGTCAATCTTTTGATAGTTATTATCTCTTAAAAACACGCTTTTTGTTTTGACAGCGGGAATTAATTTTAAATTAATTTCTGCCACTTCTGTGTTTTGAATTTAGGAAAATGGATTCCATATTTTGAATCAGGATGTTCAAATTGTGTAAATAGGTAACTTTTATTTTTACACATTTTGAATAATTACTGCGGTAAATATTTTATTTACCATGGTTAAAGGGTAAATCCGGTAAATAAGGGTTAAAAAAATAATATTATAATAATACTAAATTACCCTAAAACGTGTCTTAACCCTATTGGTTGATACATGGTCGACCATGGGCATCCTTGTGTCAATTTTGGGACCCCATGGATCCACTTGTAAGTGATAATGACACTTTATTTTAATTAAGTCAAAATGAATACAAAAATGACACAAGCATATATCTTTTAGAAAAACAATTGTTACATAGGGTTATATAAGTTGGATTTTAGATTATAAATATTCATTAGAAAGCTAAAAAGATTTCCTACATAATGATATTTTATTTATAATTTTTAGACATTAAATAATTTATTTTATTTATGACACAATGATGATGCAGTAATTACTATAATAGTGAAAAATTAAAATAATTGATATTATAAATACCCAAACAAATATAATATGAAACTTTTAATGAATTAAACTAATTTTCTAGGATAATATGATATATTAGGATTGATTTAATTGACTTTGTTCGAAGTAATCAATCTGTTATGAGTTTCACAAAAATCAACTATTGAATAGTGTCAAAATTGACATAAAAGAGTTCTTAAAACAAATATTATATTATTAATTGATATTAAATTCCTAAAAATCTAATGCTCGGCCAAGAGACTTATATTATGATAGGTTAATCATTAATGGACCACTTGGGGGTCGATTGGATGTATATAGTAAGTTTATTAACCATATAATATAAAAATACAAAGAGACATTGTAAAAGTGAAACTAATTAACTTAGAGTTAATACTTAAAGATAAGGTTAATATAAGTACCCACACCTGTCTAAATTCTATTGGTTGAGTTGTTTTCGACCTATCCCCACCTTAACCTTTGAATAGTCAATTTTGGAGCCATTAGAAACCGAATATGAATTTATTATAAATTAATATTTCTAACTTTTCCAAAGGTGCCCCTCACCCCTCTTATAAAAGGGCACTCCTCCTTCTCATTTCTTCACACCTTCAAAGCCTTTTGGTTCGGCCAAACTCTGCCCAAATACTCTCCCAACATCCCTCACTACATCCTAGAGGCCTTAGTTTGATCAGAAAGCCAACCTAAGGAGCCCTTTTGATCAAATCAAAAGGAAGAACCCGAAGAAGAGGTAATGATTTCACCACCCTTTTCTAAGTTCATTTCTTCTTCCACTTCTTCTTCCTTTGTTCTTACCATTCTGAAATAATAACTCCAGTATCTCACATATACTGTGATGTTATTATAAATATGGTACAATCATATTCAGTATTCTATCCACCCTTTGAATAACATGTCACCATACGTGCGTACGTACGGCTTACCGTCTCCACGTCGTGGTGTAATTGTTATTCAATATAATATTATTTGGATGGGTATAATAATGATGTGTAACTCATGTAAATAATAAATATAACATGTTAATGATTCTGTATATATGATATACCATCCATTTATATATTATTTTAATATCAAAAGAATGATATTGTCGCTCGTGCGTACGTACGGACTACCGTCTCCACGAACGCGATGAGATTCATTCTCCATCGTATCCATTCAAGTATAATTATCATTTGATGATTTAAAAATGATGTTTAAGGACTGTATATCATTCTGGATATGAATAAGATACAACAACCATGGCTTATGTAACAAAACATATAAAAGAAAATGAGTAAGTTAACTCCAGAAACGACGATAATTCTAAGATATTATTAACAAATCAATGTTAAAAGATCATATATGATATCATATTAATATATATGATTCTTGTATAATTTAATAACAACTATTTCACCATTATACAGGAGGTTAACCTACCCCAACCAAGGAAAAGTACAAGGTAAGAGTTATTTCACAATCTCTTCATTATCCGAGGTTGTTTATACGTAATAATCTACTGGGATCTCGTTATCATCCACATCCATGTTTCTTCAAAATGTATTTCAAAACATTTTTACTATTTACAAGAATATGGGTTAAAGTCATTTATACCCTTGTTTGACTTTTTATAAGAGGTTTATAAAGGAATCTTTCCGTCGTTTTCAAAACAAGGTCCTTTTTAACCTTTTCGACAGAATTGAGGTAAGAATGTTTTTTTTAACTTATACGGCGGGTGCGGTTATTTTCCGCCGTTATAAAATCGTCGAAGCTTTCTTTACAAGCTTATAAGAATATTTTCAAAGAAAATGTTTTATTTTATATGGATCTTAAATGATTTCAAAATAAAAGGAGATATTTCTTTAAAAAGAATTTTGATTTCATCTATGTCAACATCCTTTGATGGATTTTAAGATTATTTGAAGTTGATTTATTATGATACAAAACTTCTATATTGTATTGAAGGTTTTGTGATATGTTTGACTGTGGATGTGCTATTTTTATACCATTCATAGTTTATGGTGAAATTATTGACATTTCGTATGCTAGTTTTAATACGAATGTTTATGTTATGTTTAAACCTTTTCATATGGGAATGCATTGGACTTAATAAGTGACGGGTGGAGCCCGCTATAGCTCCTCGATGCATCGGTAGGTCTCATGAGACAAACTAGTGTCTTGGCACAAGGCCTTGACAAAATCTTATTTGTAGTCTTGGCACGAGGCCTTGGCTATGTGGTTATGATAGTCTGGCATTATGCATTCCAACATTATGAAAGTGGTTATTGATATTGCATGTGATTATTCGATTAGTAGAATATCCATGTGAATAAGTAAATGGCATTATTTCATTTTTATTTTTGCCATACTATGTTGAAGTTCAATTTTAAAAGGCTTTTGTTTTAGTAATTCATTGCCTTAAATGTTTATGCTTATTATGAATGTTCCGCTATATTGTTATCCTTACTGGGCATTTGAGCTCACCCCTTTTCTATGTTTTATTTTTCCCAGGTAGTGAAGAAGTAAATTATGAATGAATTGCAGGGATATTATGAGGGGTTAATAGTGTGGATATGAAGACTTTGTTGTTGTAGTAGTTTTTTCACTTTGAAATGTAATGTAAAACTTTATGATTATATCTAGTGTTTCCAAGGCTACTAAACCAATCGGTCTTTCGAGATTTGATCTTTCTTGTGATCATGCCAATGTTATGTAATTAATGCACCGACTCTGGGTAGCTGGGGTCGGGGCGTTACAGTTAGAAATCATGGATATGGAAGAACAGTTTTTTGACCGAGGATACAAATAAATTTGACTTTCCTTAAAAACATATTTTTAGTGTCTTGGGAACAAAAGGAGAGTAAAATGAATTTAAAAAATTTATATTAAATAAATAACTATATTTTTAGTAAAATTAAATAGATTTATCCACTAATTATTATATAATCTCCTCAAAAAAAATTCACTCATAAACAATCCAGATTAAAATATGATTGAAACATAAATCCCTTGCCACTTGGTAACATTTGAACCATAATCCCCATGGAATAAATAACATTATATTGATATGAAAATACCCAAAAATTTACTAAAAATATTTATAATATACATTTATGGGTAGTATATATACCATATAAAAGAAACAATTTGTTAATATGACACATATCTCATAAAAATAAAAGTGAGACGAAAATCCCTTAACTCTAGTCCGACATACTTCATACGTGTTTGAAAATATTGAATAATAAATATAGATTCATTATAAATAATTTAAATAAACATAATAATAAACATCATATGATATATTATTTATTTATAACCTTTTATCATCCGTTCTTTAACAATTTTTTATTAAAATCTTTATTCTGGGGGACAACTTCTTTTTTTCATGTATGTTTTCATTCTGTTGTTTTGGACCTTGTAATTTGATCATGGTTGCATAATCATAAATTTTTTAATAATTATTTAAATATAAAATTTATTTATTATATAAATATTTAGATTCATCCATAACACTTATAGATATAAAAACGAATTACACCGTTCATAGAGACGGTAGGGCGTACATATTGCCTGAATATTGTTTCCATTTTTCAACAGATGGAATAAAAGAAATATAAATAATAAATAACCTTTAAAGAATCATTATTATATCATATATATCATATATTTTCATTAAATATATCATTATTACCATCCATGTAAAACAAAAATGAAAACAATCACATCGCTTCGTAGAGGTGGTAACCCACACGTTCACACAAACAACATTATTGTTTTCCAACAGTTTGGAAGGTAATAAGGTAGATATTATATTATAATTATTGAAGAATAATAATGTCATAAATATAATATATAAACATTAAACCCATCATAATACTTATCCATAAAAAATCAAAAATGAATTCTATCGCTACGTGGAGATGGTAAGCCGTACATACGCGCAAGCAATACTTTCACTTCCCATTTGATGTAAAAGAGGGTGAATAAAGGTATTTTAATAATAATAATAAATTTTAGTATATTTAGGATACTTAATTTATTATTTAATTAACAATATAATAGATTTATATGTGTTAAAATAATCATTAAAAAGAAATTGATCAGTTAATGTGATTACCTATTCATTGAAACAACTCCTTTAGATGTCATCTTAAGTACTATTGGGTTGGTATTTCAGGAAGGAAAAAAAATATAATGAGTATATGGGAGTTTATAAGGAAACTTTTTAGAGTCTTTTTGATCTAGAAAGCATAAATTTGTGTAAAGGATAGAAAAATAGGGGTTACCTTTTATAATTTATAGGAGGGGAAATCTTTGAATTTCTTAAAATTTTTATATATATTAAATTAATTATTAAGAAAAATGGTTCCAAACAACCTATAAATGAGAAATTTATTACATATTTGACCATATCCTATCACCATTTCCATATTTTAATATTTTTTATTATTTTAAGTTATTTAATAATATATTATATTCACAAAATATCATTATTACCAATTTAAAAAATTTTCATTTAATTTGACTTATAAGACATAAAGAAAAAGTTTTAATTAAATTATAATCATTTTAAATAAAAATAATATTTCATATTAATCTAAAAAATTTGTGGTAAACATTAAATAACTCAAATTATGTTACATTTAATATTTTAAAAATCATTTATTATTATTTTTGTTAACTTAGTAAATACTTCATTTTTGTTTCATAAACATTTAAGGTCATTATATAATTACTAAAAATTATAAGTAAACTAGTATTTTTAAAATAATTTCATTAAACACAAAATAGACACTTATATTCATTCATAACATAGTTTTTCCCCATGTGGACACTTAAGAGATATTTAAAACTAAGAGTGTGACATTTTGAAACTTCCTTTGAATTTAATATTATATAGGTCCTTTTCATGGAAAATTATCCCTTAAATAATTGAATATCAAAAATAAGGTGTTAAGGGTCTAATTAACTTCATCAAATAAGTTTTAAGAAGAAATATTATGGTATTATCACTTATTTTCAACCTAGATTAACGTGATTTATCATTTACTGAGGCAATAAAATTTACCACGATTATTATTCATATTGATAAAAAATAAAAAGGTTCATATTTACCAAATTTTATCTTTATAATTACAAATATGGAATCCATTTTATCCAATTCAATACCTACATGTTGCAAAAATTAATTTTAAAACAAGTTCACAAAACAAGATGAAAAAAACATTGAGAAAAATAAAATTTTTCTTTCATAAAACTAGATTTATTCTTATCTCATGCTTTGAAAAATATTAAATCAATGTTATGAAATTTTATTTAATATATTATATATAAATTTAATTAAAATCATTCACCAATTGTGAATAATTTATTTTAAAAAATATATACTCCACGCTTAAAAATAGTATTTTCTGAAAAATATCCATTTTTCTTTCAAATGATTTTTATTTTCATTTCTAATAAATTTATCACCCATGAATTTCTATTATACATGTGTAAAAAATATGATTTTCATAAAATATTTAGTCTTATTAATACCCACCAATGTAATGGATAGGTGATGACTATCACATAATAATATTTTAATTTTATCTTATGGTTTGTTTGAACTTAGTGTTGCATGTGACACAAGATACCAGAAAAAAATCATATTCATTTCCATATATATAATAAAATATTAGTTTATTACACATAGATTGATGAATTAGATATTCCATGGTCATATTAATGCTGTGGGGATGTGAATTTCACTTTATATAATCCACAAACCCAAATGGGAGAATATTAAAACTAAAGTGATTTCTACGGTCATATGAAGGATGTGACAAATTGAATTAAACTTTTAATTTTAAAGAATCCCATAGGGGTATAATGGTGGAAAAAATATTATTTCTTATGAAAAGACCGTGTTTTGGTTTTTAATCCATTTCTGGTAGGATCTTGATGGTTTATTCTTAAGGAAGATTATGTTTGTGAAGAAGAAGGCTTGGTTTAACCATGAATAATTTTAGAGAAAATGATTTTGTCTCCAAGTGTTTTCCTTCTTTTAGAGATAAAAAATATAGTTAAAAATAATTCAAATCATGTATGATTTAAATCTTTACAAGATCACATACAATAAATGATTCATTAGATTACATAAGTTTGTAAGTGATTCATGATTGCATAAACACTTAAGGTTTATATGACCGCTTGAATGCGATGAAGTTATGTGATCATGTAAGGTATGAAAGAATTATATTTTGGATACATAAAATCAAAATAATTAAGAACTATAGAGTGTTTAATAATTAATATATCTCATGATGTGGTCCTGAAAAATTCACAAAGGGAGTGATACTATAAATGATTGAAAGATCTTTCATACAATTGAAATATCATAATCATATAAAGGAATATTATGATCATATAAGTGTAGTGTATCATATCAAAGGGATATTGTGATCATCATAATAAAAGATAACTATATTGAGTTAACTCATGGTTGATGTTAATTGAAAGCATGAGATGAATGATGTTACACAATTATCATGGGATAATGTCAGGAAAAGTGTAAAATATTTGAGTCGATTGTTTGGATAGATAAATGCATATTTTAAAGATGTGATTCTGATTTTTCCCTTTAAATAGCCACTATTCTCTTCTTAATGATATAATGAGGAGATTAAAGGCTTAAATTTTTATTCAAGATCTTTTATATAAACTGGTCTTGCAATCGTGTAAACTATAAAGCATTACATGATTGAGTCTTGTGATCAAGCTCTTGTAATCATGGTTATGCACTGGGGTCTTGTGCTCAGCATCTTGCGATTGATGCTTTGTGTCAATTGTTATTTTAAATGAGATACATGATGGGGAATTATACTCAACCTCTTACAATTGATGTTACATACCAACTAGTCTTTCAAGGGATTTACTCACACGTGGTCTTGTTCTTGGGATCTTATGACTGATGTTACGTGCTAATTGATCTTTTAGAGGATTATTATAGTCAAAGTTAAAAAACAAGGGTCTCAGTCTTGGGGTTATGTTAATTGGTCGTTGTTCAATTCACATAGGATGCAGTTAGATTATAATTTTATTGTTTCCCAAATATCACTTATTACTAGGGAGTAGTATAGTTGAAGTCTGAGTTCGATCACAAGGGGATTTAAACCGGCACTAAAAACCTATGGCTTGGGACCCTTTGGTGTAGGATTAATTTTTAATTGGTTAATCTTGGTAAAACTATTTATAAAAAATTGATGGTTCACTTCAATAATAAAAGAGGGATCATGATCAATTTTGGGGATCTGTAGAAAAGATGATCTTAATTCTATCTTGGTAGGATCCTAAGGTTTAGGCTGTGAAGAAATCAATGGTCACTAGTTGAATATAGTAAAATCAAATAGTTCTACCTAATAGGTAACTACTCCTTGATCTAGAAATAGTGACAACCTAGATGTGGTAACCTTGACTTATAATGCATAAAATATTTAGGGCTATTGGTCATAACCTAATCTACTCCAACCAGGATAGGGTCCTTCACTCAAATATACCCTTTTGAGGGATTTTTGAATGAATTTAACTGAAAATATTATTTATCCATATTACTAACCCTTAAGGCTACCAAGTTATGAATCAAGGATTTATAGAAATCAGATACACCTACTCTCGATCCCTACCTTAGGTAGTTTAGCCTCTAATAGTAGGATTGAAATCAAGTAAATGATGAATTGAAATCATTCTAAACATACTAGAAATAATTTAATTTACATGATTGAAAAATATTCAAGGATTCAGTTTGGGCAATAAATTTTGAACACGTAGTTTAAAAAACAATTCATCATACCACTTACTTGAAATAAGAGTAAGAATGAATGTAGAAAAGGTTCTCCAAAATTTGGTGTTTGAAGTCAATGATGTGAAATGTAATGAAGAATTATGATTGAAAACAAATCACAATGATCGTTTTAAAGTAAGAAAATAAGTATAGACTAAGAAATATCAAGTTATGGGTAGAGGAAACAAAATAGGAATAATAGAAGAAACGTTGTACGCTCTTGAGCTCTCTCAAATCCGCTTTCCTAATACTTTATTTATAAGAGAAATATCACAAAAAGTGTAATGGGTATTCACATAGTGTAATTCCGATATGTTTATTCCTCTATATATTTTGAATCTATGTGTATCTTGTATGTATCTTATTTGAGATTTAAATATTTGACTCCGTTCACATCATTTATCCAAGACTGACGACACGTACCTTCCTTCAAGATTTATCTTTATAGTGTGAATTAGATTCAAAGGGTTCATGATGTGTATCTTCAACTCATGATGTGTAATGGATTCTTCTGTTGTGGTTTTCACAACTTCTATCATGAACTACTTCACGACATGTAGTATGATATGAAACTCCACTACACGAAGTGAAATGAGGTTTCACGACATATAATATGTAATTTTTCCCTTTTTATGTATTTCCTCCTTTGAAACTTTGGAATCCTATTTTATGAAAAAATCATCATATACAAAGTTAATTATCATTTAAATCAGTGAAAATATTTAAATAAATGACAAGAAGAAGTATATATTATTTTATCTTATCAAATTCCCCCACACTTGAACAATTTCTTGTCCTCAAGAAAAAAGGTCTCAACAGTAATTTCAAAAATATAAGAATACTTTAAAGTAGAAAATATTAATTATATATAGGTAAATAAAACTAAGTGTAAGAAGAGAACATAAGTATTCAGAATCATCCCTAGATATAAAATCATTCATGTGTCATAGCTCAGTTCTTTACAAAATTTAATATTTTAATTAAAATCTCCTAACCGTTCCTTGAAATTTATACCCATTTGCAATGCACCTCACAATGAATTTTCTCTCATCACTCAGGGTAAAACGAAACTAGAGTTATTCTCATACCATGAATACATTATCCTAACCATAATATTGTATTGGTACTATCAACTCCACTTTGTAAATAAAAATACAAAATTTATCATGACAGCTCCAAAAATGGGTATCAAATGACTCTCAAACTGTGGGTAGGTTGGTAAAAAGTGAAAAAAAGTTCCAAAAGGAGGGTAGGATCTAAATTATTTTGCATGATTGTTATGAAAAGTGAAATAAAATGGGTCCTCCATTGATAATCAGGTCAATGGTCCCAGAAACTCATGTTTTATCCATGTATATGTCATGTAAGTGAAAAAAGGGTATCCTATTCCTTTCGTTTTTTTTATTTTTTGTAATTCAAGTTGAGTCTAGATATCACATCCATCCCCTAACCAAATTTTATCTTATAGGTGATCCATCGGTCTATAAATTTTGATTTTTGACATCCTAATACAAAACCATGTAAATTTTTCTATGCTTTTGTATTTTTAAATGGATAAAGATAGATGTGAAATGCTTCAAAGTGTAAATGGATGAAAACCAAATAGTGTGATGAGTAACACAATAAATCTCCACAAAAGAATCATCCTTTGTTTTATAAAAAATTACCACACACTTCATTGATAGTAAAATCATGCATTACACAAATATAAGGGTAGTAAAGTCTCAGATCATCAACATGTTTGGGGCCCCTCACAAAAATATTGATGGACAACAGTGACAACTTTTGTTCTACGGAGTTAAAGAAACTATAAAAGGAGTACAACATCGAGTCCAATAACTCATATCAATATCATGTAGGGGAAAAGGGATAGATATAGGCCTCCAATAAGACTCTATAAAATATACTCCAGAATATGGTGAACAAGGATGAGAATTCATGGTTGGAAAAGTTCCTCCATGATTTATAGGCCTACTATATGACAACACATAATAATACACAAGCAACGCCATAATCAATCTTGTGAAGGACTGATGCAGTGTTACCCATAAAATTTAATCCTCCTTGGCTATGAATATCCACTTTAGGAAAACTCTTTGATTAAGATCACTCACAAAAGTGGTTGGATGAGTTGGAGTGGCTCGATGATACTGGGTTTTGTAAATTACACAATCTTGATGTCCATGAAAATCAGATCACATGAGCCTTTAATAAGAAGATTTTCCTCTATTCCTTCCTCTAAGGGAAATTTGTGTGGGATCTCAAAACCCCAATGATACTATAAAAAATTCACCTAAATCTATAACCCAAATGGGAAGGGCCATATATCATACATATGGTCTATCAAAATAGAATTTAATCAGTAGCCACGATGGATGCAGAGCATGTCACTCCACCCAACAATGTGAGTCTCTCCAGAAATAATTCACATAGATGTATTCAATTGGGAATCATCCTAGTTGTATGATGTTAAACTACAAAATTCCCTCCTAATCACATGATTTTTAACTATGTAGAATTATTTCTTACCACAGGACATCAAACTGCATGACAGATGTCTTTACTACCTCATGAACAATTTCATGGATCCATAGTGTTACATTCCTTTCATATTGGGTGACCCATTTCCTTTCCAGATGAAGTTAAACTGCAACCCAGATATCCTTAATGCATGACATTAAACTGAACAGGTTTCTAGAACAACATATGTATTTATTCTTTTCAATGAGATATATAGGGACACCTCGATTTTATTTATTTATCCAACCACCACATGAGGAAAAATTTTCCTATCCTATACTTAATTTCCTTTTCATGGTTAGAGGAACCCTCTCCATTCATTGTTTCTCACACTGAGAATAGATCATGTGATTTAGGACTTTTGGTAAGGGATTCCTTACATAGATAAGGAATAACATCTCACATTGGGTTCATAATGGTCCTAAATAAAAGACCTTAAAATGCATACCATGAGACCTCACCACATGATGTTAAACTATATGATTGATATCCTTTGTATGACATAAAATTACACATCCTTATGGACCTCACCCGAGAGGATCACTATTGTGGGTGATTGGTCTCCTAAAAAACCTCCATCCTCAAAAACTATGTGTGACTTGATTCATGAAATAAACATATATATAGTGACACATAGATCCTTAATCTTGATTCCAATAACAATAAATATAAAAATTACCCCTTTATGCATATATACCAAATTTTTTTATGAAGGTCCTTTCTTAGAAAATACATATGGATTGATTCCTATAACTAACATATATATAGTAATGTCCAAATTTCTTTCCATGGGTCTAGCCACCATACCCCTTTTCACATTAGGAATCCATCATCCTTTCCACATGATGTTAATCTACACATTTCATCAAGAACTACATTCAACTTGATTCTTAAAACTATGGGATATATAATGACACCCAAATTTCTATTCTTGGGTCCAACCACCATACCCATTTTTACATTGCGAAGCTAACATCTGTGCTACGTGTCATTAAACTAAACAGTTCTTCAATAACTACATGTACCTTGATTCATGTCATCACATGATACATAGTGCTGCTTAGATCTCCAATCACTAGACTTAAAAAAATAATCATTAGAAATAATGCCCACCTCTATGTATGGGCCAGACCTATGTAGAGTGTTTCCCATTCAAGAACTATTTGTGGATTGATTCATTCCTTCAAAGGATACATAGTGACTCATGGATCTCAAATCCTGGGTCCAACTCAAAAACTGACAAGAAAATAAATTCACCCTAACTATGTAGGGGTTGAGCCATAAAAATCCATGTTTTCCTATGTTTTATTTAGGCCCTTGTATGACAAGCTTGTGCATGTAATATATCTTGAAAGAAATTCACTTTTATTCCCACATTGATACCAAATGTTGTTAAACTACATGGATAAAAAAATGTCCCCACCACATGATGTTAAATTGTGCAGAACATCACCCATTTTCATCCCTTATGAAAGGACCACAAGAGCCTTACCGTAGACTTCCAGAGTATGAGGTTCTTCCATCATATTTTAAGATCCTCAATCTATAAATCACACTTTTTATCTTGAGTGAATCATGTTTCCAAAAACCACACATGGTCCTTGGAAAGTATACTTGACTTCAAGTGACCCATTTTTTGGATATGCATGTATGCCTATGGATCTTGCATATAATCCTATGGTTGTCCAAAAAACGTGTCACTTTGAAAAAATGGATTTCCATCATTGTTGGCCATAACATTGCTATGGTAGAACTCAGCACCTTAGTTTTATCTAAATTAATCCTGGTATGACTCTCCCATATCATTACTCATGACCTATGAACCTCAATCCACGATTTAATGATTTTCTATCTCCTGCTCAAAAGGATGTTAGAGTAATCTTGACACTATGTATCATCATTAGTCTCTTGAGTACCCCCATGTTAGTTCCATGTGCATCATGACCTTAAAATACCCTCAATTTTTCCAAATCTGTATGACATTAAACTCTATCCTAGAATGGTACAAAAAAATTTCCTGGTTGAAAACCCTCAAAGGGAAGCTTGAGTAAAAGTCAAGTCTCCACTCACTAAAATATTTATCTCCAGAGTTTATGCAAAAATTAGGGTCCAAATAAATAATACATAAAGCTTATAGGGCCAACTCTGTATTTCAAATAAAATCCAAGCAATGATCATTGTACCCCCCTATCGAGGAAACATTTAGAGTAATGATTTGTCATATCTCCTCTCCATGAGAATATATTCTCTTGACGGTGACACAAATTTTAGGGTGGTCGAACCCTTTAGGGATATTACACATTCCAAAAATCACACATCATGATTTGGGTGCCTCAGATCATTATAAAGTTTCCATGGCCATTAGAAAAATATACCCAGCTTCAAGGGACCCTTTTTTTGACTATGCATGTATGCATATGTCTCCTTCATATGAACTTATGTTCTTCAACCAAATGCATCACTATGAAAAAAGGTATTTATGATGTATGCGATCCCTAACATCACCACAATAGAACTCAGTACCTCAGTGTGTTTTGGGTCATTCTTGATATTGTTTTCCCATATTATCCTCCAGACCCAAGAACATTGTACCATGATTTAAAATCATTGTACCCAAATATCTGAGTGGATTCAATGTCCTCTATGTTACATCACTATGTTTTGTACCCTCTCTAAAAGTAGTAATGTGGAAATACATTCATAAACCATTGATGGAACACAAGTCATGATTTTAAACCATATTGTGTGGGGATCGAGCTTCATAATTTAAGAGTCAAACCGCCCTAGGGTTCCAGAACCCTTCATAGATAGCTTTCTTTCCATACCCAACCTCATCATCCGGATGTTTGAGTCCTTGAAAAACTTTCACGGTGATCATAAATAAGTAGAGATCAAATTTTATTGACCATCATACCAACGCATAAGGTCCTTGACATTCAAACTAAAGTAATATACTCTTTTCCAAAAAAGATCTTTAATCCTCACGAGCCCTAGAAACATCATGGAAGAACCTACCACCTTAAGGTGTTGTGGGTAATCTCAAGCATGTCTACCACATTACATTTTCACACAGTCAAACTTTAGGTGTATGAATTATATCAACCATATTTTAACTATCTAGGGAGACCTAGAATCCAAAGTATTCAACCCTTAAATTATATTACCCCCTTAAACCTTACTTGGCCCTTGGAAAGAGTGGTGGCACCTCTACATAGAAATGATACTGAAACATAAGTGATTTAACCTACCAGCTAGAGGAATATCCTCCTTGTAGGAAAGGAGTTTTAATACCCATGAGCCTTGGAAACACCATGATAGAACTCAACACCCTAGGGTGTTGAGGGTAATTACTGAAATTTCATCCCCATTTTCCATGATCATCGATAAGGTATAAGATAAAGGCCCTAAAATACAAGGATAGAAGATTTGATCTAGATTAACCTAAACTACAGAAATAGAAGCTCCAAGCTAAAAGACCATAAAATAAAAAAAAATAGCTGGTTCAACCTAAAGGAAAATAAATTAAAGTGATAAAAGAGCTAAAAGAATCTAAAATAAAGTGATAGAAGTTATGAGTTAAAATACCCTAAACGGTATTGATTGAAGGTTTGAGCTAAAAGACCCTAAAATAAAGAAATATAAGGTCCGATCTAAAAGATCATAAACTAAAGTGATAGATGTTTCAAGATTAAAGAACCTATACTACAACATAATGATGTTTTAGTCTGCAATAATGGAAAATATATTAAGTCCCATCATATGGCCTTGGAAAAAATCACACTACACACACCAAGCCTATAAACTTCAGAAAAAGAGGGAATGATCTCCCTCTAGAAAATATATTCAACTAAATTATACTTATATGAATCATGTGATCTCAAGATAGTTGGGGAAGATATATTAGTAATTAATATCATTTTTGTGGGAATTCATGAGCACTTATTTAGAAGAATCTATTTTGACTTAAATATTCAGATCTAGAAATTTAGGTTTACTTGATAGTATGAAAATGATGGGTATATTTGGAAATTCATATAATACTAGATCAACTAAAAGGCATGAACATCATGAATGAAAGAAAAACTGGACAACAAAATATAAATTTTAGAAGATCTATTTAATGATATCATAAAATAAGAGGAATCTAAACATACCGGGGTCTCTCCCATGAATATAAAATTCAAATAACAGTTTTAAAATTATAACTGCATCATAGAAAGTTCTCAAAAGAATCCTTGAACTGTAATGTCATGGAAATTACTTGTAAATTTTTTATTATATGGTATTATTTTGAGATCAGACACTAAGACTTTGTGTGATTCCAAGGCCTAGAGTGCCTAGAGTGATTCATCAAAAAATGTTATGCTTTAAATAGTTCACATTGGCAGTTTTACTAAAAAAGTGGAATAAATCTTAAACAGTGCCTAAATCAAAAATCTGAGGGCACTGTTGTGTTTAGGATAGAGGGTTTACTCTATAAGTGACTTAGGTTTAGTCGGCACAGACCTACAGTGAGAAAACCCAAAAATGGCATAACCGTAAATAAAATAATTAAATAACATTGTTTTATTTTTAAAATTATTATAACTCACGAATGGTGACTCAAATTGAAAATCTAAGTCCACCGTTGAGTCCATGAGTGTATGATTTCCATAAGATTATCCTAACATTGGTCGTCGCGGGCCAACAGTGGAAGTTAGTTTTTGGCAGCAAATAAAATAATTAAGTAACAATTATTTTGTTGTCAAATTATTTTAACTCCTAAATAGTAACTCAGATTGGAAATCTGAGAGAACCATTGAGCTCGTGAGGGTGTTTTCCCCTTAAGCGGAGTCTAACCTCAACTGGCGTGGGTCAAGGGAAAAAGTTATTTTTCGGACCATTTAAAGAAAAAGATAAAAATAAAATAAACTTGTTTTTTTTTTATTTTTATGAATTTTGAAATTATTGCGGCTCAATGGTTTTCCAACCAAGAAAAACTGAATATGCTATTTCATTAAGTGAAATAGTGTAACGACGTTGTAATGCAGCGTAACAGAAACACTACGACACATTTATCTATTAATGAGATAACACGTTTGGGAATCAAACATGGAATTCCTCTGATGAACCTATAGGGAAAATCCTCTCTAGCGACGAATGAAGAATGCCAATGAATCAGCAACAACTTCGACGCACCTAAAACAATAGAACCAAAAAGTGACTAAAACCAACAAAACATGAACCCCCAAGGACATACTGCTTCAATGACGAAAACCATTGAGTTGGTTTTTTTAAAGTTTCCCCATTAATCGTTATAAATGATGAATGCGGATCAACCCACGAATAGGTTGACATGAAAATCAATCATTCTTGAGGGAGGGTACTTCTATTGGGGTTTTTCGTTCAGATTAATTGGTTAAATTTTGATATAACATCGAATCCTTATACCATGTTTTTCTAAACCTCTAACACAGAGGGCACGAGATGACACAACAAGGCCCGATCCCCTCTACATTGTATGTTTTTGTGTATTCTTCATGTCCGCTTCCTCAAAATGGCGGAAAAGAGGATTTGATGCCATTACCGGGAATAGGGAATCCCCTGGAGGTCATAGGTGTAAGAGATGAAAGGAATGGACAACAAGAGTAGACCTGATGGTCCACGGAAGATCCCACCAGTGGTGGCCCACGGAGGCAGCCGCAGGAAGTTGGTGACCCACCATAATGGTGCGCCAGAAATAGCACTGTTGTTGGCGCTGGCCACAGTGAGGTAGTAGGGGCTACTAGCCGGGCTAGTGGCTGGTAGAGGGATGTGGCCCACTGCTGTGGGCCACATATTTTCATGACACTCGGTCCACTGACTGTGTGCGGAACCCAAGTGGCCGGGTTTGAACGACCATGTGACACGCCCCAAATGCGCTACAAATTTAGGAGGAAGGGAACTGGACTGGTGTGGTGGAATGGGAAGGGAAGCGGGCCATATCCTACTAGGTCGGACCCGTGCCCTGCCTATGGGATCCACTCCATTGGGCCAGGTCGGATGAGACTGGGTCGCCTGGAAACCTGACGGGCTGGACCCCTGGCCAAACCGGGCCGGGTCCAGTGAGGACCAATGGGCCAATCCCACTTTCCAGGCTAGACGATGCCGACCCAGATCTGAAACGGGTCAGGTCAGTTCATTTGAACTAAACCAAGGCATGTGGGGCCCCCAATCCAGGTTGGTCAGTTTGGTCCAATTGGGTCAGACCGGGCCTAGACGCAACCAACCCCTATTTACTGAAATGCCAATATCGTTCAAACCGAGAGACTGTTTGATGAGATGTTTGGGGATTTGGAACACTCGTGACGAGGTAGATCTTTTGTGATACTTTATGGTGGATTTAATTTAAGTTGAAATTTGACAAATGGATTGAGGAGCGGTTCTCCCGGAATCAAACACACTACATGCTGAAACCCTATGGTTGGCCGAGACCTGAAAACTGTTGACAAAATACCCTATGTGGATTAGATAATATGGCCCAGTGAGAAGTATATTTTGTGTGACCCGATAGGACCATGGTGGGAAGCGGATCTGTGTGACCCGATAGACCCACGATACTCAATAAGTGGAGTACCTCAGTATAGACAAGGTAGGAAGCAACTTCTGTGTGACCTGACATGCCGAAAGGGGGGGGAGGATTCTGTGTGACCCAACATACCCATGGTACCCATTAAGGATGAGTACCATAATAGTCCAAAATTAGTGGTAAATGGACTCTATTTGACATGGCAGGCCCACTGTACTCACTGAGGAGGAGTTCTCCAGCAACCTAAGGTGTTCGATGATACAACTAATTGGTCCCAATTTCCTATTCTAGATTATACCTAGTGTGAACTGTATTACTTCATAATCTTTTTTCTTGATCATGCTTTGTGTTTTTCTTGTGGATTTATTTGTGGTATTTCCTTTTTGGTTTGGGGTACCTACTGAGTATTTTGTTACTCACCCCAACATGGGTTTCACCCGCACATGTTGTGTTCGGTGCAGACGATCGATGACATGACAGAGAACTTGGTTTCCCAGGACTAGGTGGAGCCTAGTGAGACTAAGCAGGTGGGGAATACTTTGTATGGATTCCAGAAACTACTCTATTCTAACACATTAGGTGGGGATTTCAGCGAACAACTTTCAGAGAGTCCTTGTATTTTCCTATTTTTAATTCAACTTTTTTTGGGTTTGTATTTGGCCCATTTGACCTATAGTTTTTACTTTTACATAGTTGTTATTTAATAAAATGCATGTTTATATTTCCATATTTGGGATGTGTTTGTGTGTGCATGTGTACAGGTACTCATGAAAATGCATCCCACTTGCAGGTTGATGCCTTTGGTGCTAGTCACCATCCCCGGGCCTTTAGGAGGCAGGCTTGGGGTATGTCATGACACAAGCCCCAGTAGATGGGTTGTGAAAAATCAGTATCAGAGGAGATCAGTTCTACCAGAAGAACTAAGAGTGTGTTAATTTGGACAGGGAAATAGTGTTAAGTGTTTTGAGTTTGGATTTCAAGCCAGGGAGTCCGGTGCCGGTGTGATGGCCGACATATCCATATACTAGGACCCTGAATTCTGTATTCCAACCCGGTACATGAAAAAACCAGTTTATTGCATCTTTGAGTGTTTTCCATGGTATTTTTGTGTCAGAGTCAGATCACCTGGTATAATAAATTAATCATGGTTCATCTTTATTATCTTTCAAGATGCCTCCACGTAGAAAACCACTATTTTAGTTTGTGACCATGAAGATGGTCCACAGAGTGATGAGGCTTCAGTATAGGGACTGTTTCCCAAGATAGTACCTTCAGGCGGTGTCCCAATGATACCACTACCCGTTGTTCAGTAGTTATTACCAGCATTACAAGTTGAGGACACACTCAGGCTCAATGCCTTACACGAGTTTCAGTAATAGAGACCCATCAGGTTCTGAGGCGATCCCAAATCACTGGTGGCTAAGGACTAGCCTGAGATGGGGACCTATTTTTCCATCTATCCCGGGAAACATTAGATTAGATTGAAGTCCTAACAGTGATCCTTCTACGTGGCTCAACAGAGTGATGGCGGGGTTTAGAGTACCCAATCTTTCAATGAGGTGACTTTTTCCATGGGCAGATCTTGAGAACATTTCTCAGATAAAGGGATCTTTCCATAAAATCTAAGGGGTATGTGTGCCCAAAAGCTTCTACAGGATGACATTTTGGTTTCTTAGTATTCATTGAGGCATGCCGAATTTTCTAGGTACTCGATGAATATGACAATACCGTTGCTTCAGGGCTCACAACTTTGATAATGGTTTGTTTAGGGACATCCAAGCTAGCGCTCTTCCTATGTGCATTCCTACTTATGGAAGGATGCAAGAGAGAAAATTTGTGGTTGTAAGTCCTTTGGATTAGTAGATACTACCAGTGGATGTCAACAGTGGGAAACCAAGCATATGATGTTAGTCTCAGATACTTGGACATGTGAGATGTTCTGAGAAGAGGCCCCAAGGTATGGGATCTATAGCTCAGGGATCATTGGGTGAGTCCAATCAGCCTCAAAAGAGGTAATGGTTATTAAAAAATGGTAGGGGACATCTATCTAGAGATTTTCCAGCCTGTTGTGCTGACAGTGAAATGGTGGATGGTCCACCATGGTAGAATAAGTGAAAAGAAGAGATTAATCTGTATAAAAAAATTTGGTAGAGGATCTAGGAGAGCAGTAGGAGGTGGTATACATTTTGACATGTAACAACCACCCACCCAACATGGTCCACACTGGGCTCAAGGAGCTAGAGTAATGGGGAAGGGAGTAGCTGTATGTGATCAAGGAGTATGACCCTAGGGTTCCAGGAGAAATTTTAGGTATAGTATATGTCTACCTCTAGCTACCATATTAATAGACATATGTGCTAATCATTCCTTCTTTTCATGAATCTTTTTCAAGACCTACAATTTTCGGTTAAACCATTGATAAGATCCTTAAATCTGGAGATACCTATGGTAGGAGGCTCAATAATCACACTTATAATGATAGTGTGATTTGACCCTTGAGGTGAGTGTTTTGATTGGAACCTCTTGGTTGTAGTATTGAGGCCTTACGACGTTAGTTTAGGTATGGATTGGTCATCGAAAATTTATGCTCAGATTGAATATTTTAGGTGAAAGGATTCGGTATATCTATAGAATTGGAATGAGGTTTTCCTTAGTTGGTGAAAAATGAAACCCATGTAGTACAGGATAAACTCATGCATAGGAGGGTGTAGGCAATCAATCATGAGTCGGCCAACCTTACCCTCATGGTAGAGGATGTTTTAATTTTTTAGTTCCCAACAGTAGCGGAGGAGTGTGGGAATGTCCTTTCAAAAAATGATTCCTGGATTACCTCCATGCAGAGAGAGGGACTAATGAATCATTATACACCCCGATATGGAACCCATATCAGCATCTAAATATCAGAGGGATTTTTCAGAGCTTTGCGAGAAGAGGGCTTAGGTGGGGGACTTCAATAAGAAGGACTTATTATGACCCAATGTTTGAGGTTATGTGTGGATTACTAACACTTTAACCTAGTTGATGTGGAGAATGATTACCCACTACCAAAGGGTCTACGGGAACATTAATCAGTTAAAAGGGGTAGCCTTTCACATGGATGAAAAGGTGCCTATATTATTTTCAACTGTTGAGATAGAGATGATGGCTGATGTTTTTCCAAGACTATGACTTCAATGTAGTCTATACTCTTGGCATGGGAATTGTGATAGAGTATGCTCTCAGTATGGGAACCAATTCACAACTACTAAATGAGGCCTCAAAGAAGTTGGACATGCTTTAAATATCCTTCATGTATAGTGAGGAGACAACTTTTCTTCAATTGATGGTTGTTTCCCCTCCACTCTAACAATGATTTAGGGAGGTTCCACTCAGATATGCCATCTACAAGGCCCGACATGCTTATTTATCCTTAGTATAGGCACATGATGGGTTTTTGATAGGTGGAGATCACGTCATCCTTTTCCAAGGGTGCACAGTAGTACCAATGTTGTTGTGAGAGGAGATTTTGAGAAAGTTCCATACCCCCCTTGGCGGTACACCATAGAGTGGTAAAGATATACCAGGATCTATGATGTCAGTACTAGTGGCCTGGGATAAAGAAAGAAGTGGCAGATTTCATTTCACGATACCATCTGGGTGATCATATAGTAATTCACCAAGTATCTCACTTCCTACCCATTCGAGAGTAGAGTTAAGTAGAGGGATTGGGATGCCTCTATGTATAAGAGATAGCTCGACTCCATAGAGTCCCATCTTTGATAGTCTCACATCATGAATCACGCCTTACATCCCGATTGTGGAAGGGATTATAGGAGGTGTTTGGGACTCAACTATGCTTGAGCATAACCTTTCACCCATAGACTAATGGTCAGAAGGAGCAGACCATACATACCTTGGAGGACATGCTTCATGTTTGAATCCATGATCTTGGTCTCAGTTGGGAGGGATTCCTTTCACTGGTGGAGTTTTCATACAACAACATCTCTCACTCCACCGTTTGACAAGAAACTATTCAAGGCTTTGTACAAGCGGCCTAGAAGATTACCTCAATGCTGGATAAACCCCGGGGGGTTGGCACTAATGGGTCCAGAGTTGGTATAAGCTACCACTGAGAAGGTGTAGATTATCCAGAAGTGGATGAGGACTACACAAGTGAAGACATAAATCATATGCAGATAAGAGACAGAGGCCCTTAGAGTTCGAGGAGGGAGAACACATTTTCCTTAAGGTCTCACCCCAATGGAGATTGTAGAGATTTGGTTATGGAAATAAGTTATCTATGAGGTTCATCAGACCTTTTCAGATTATGATCAGAGTTGGTGAGGTGGAATACCACTAAGCTCTCCCCCCACAGATGCTCCGGGTGCATGATGTTTTTTTAGGTGTTGCATCTGAGGAGGTACATGCATGATCCATCTCACGTCATCAACTGGGTTGAGCTTAACATTAATGATGGGGAGACATTTGTAGAATTACCAATGGAGATATAGGATCAATAGGAGTGGTCCCTTCATGGATGGTTTATTCCTTTGTTTCACATTCAATGACAACCCTGGAATCTCTAAGAGATCAAATGGGAGTTGGAGGCTTAAATTCGTGCTTAGTACACCCATTTTTTTGTTTTCCCTTGTTTTGGATTACAGGGAAATGAATCCCAAAAATGGGGGAGTAATGTAATGTCTTGGAAATTCCATGTAATCTTTTTTATTATATGGAATTATTTCAAGACCAGGCGCTGAGACGAAATGCAATTCTGAGGCCCTAAATTCCCATAATGATCTGTCAAAAAATGTTAAGATTTAAATAGAGTTCATGAGTGGTTTTCCTGAAAAAATGGAATAACTCTTAAAAAACACCCATATCAAAACTCTGAGGGCACCATTGTGTTAAAAATGGTAGTTTTACCCTAGAGGCAACTTATGTTTAGTCGGTGCAGGCATCTAGTGACAAAACCTAAAAATGGAATAACTGTAAATAAAATTATTTTATTTTTAAAATGCTTATAATTCATGAACGGTGACTGAAATTTAAAATACAAGACCACTATTGATATCTTAAGGGTATAATTTCCTTAGTAAGATCCTAACATTGGCTGACACTTTCTAATAATGGAAGTTAGTTTTTGGACGTAAATAAAATAATTAAGTAACAATTATTTTATTATCAAATCCTTATAACTCCTATATGGAATCTTGGATTAGAAATATGAGAGTACCGTTGATCATGTGAGCGAGAGTTACCTATAAGAGGAACCGAACCATGAACGATGCGGTTTGAGGAAAAAGTTATTTTTCAGACTTTTTAAAGAAAAATTTAAAAATAAAATAAACTTTTTTATTTTATTTTTCTGAATTATCAAATCATTATAGCTCAACAGTTTTCCAACTAAGAAAAACTGAATATGGTATTTCATTAAGTGAAAAAACATAAATACATGGCAACATGGTGTAATATAAATGTTGTGACGTGTTTCTATATTAACAAGATAAAGCATCTGGGAATAAAATGTGGAATTCCTCTGATGAAGCTATGGAGAAAATCCTCTCCAATGACGATGGATGAACACCGGAGGATCGCCAGCAACTTCGGTGCACCTCAAATAATGGAACCAGAAAGTGAAGAATGCCAACAGATCTTCAAACCCTATGGATGTACCACTTCAAGGATGGACACCTTTGAGGTAGGGGTTTGTATTATTACGTTTCCCCATTCTTCATTCTAAACAATGAAAACAGATCAACCCACAAACAGGTTATCCACGGATCGCTCGTTGTTACGGGAGGGTACTTCTATTGGGGTTTTTCTCTGGGATTACTTAGTTAAATTTTGATAGAATATCAAATCATTATCCCATGTTTTTCTCAAACTCTAATACGGAGGGTGCGAGATGACACAAACAAGGCCTGAGCCACTCTTCCTTGTGCATTTTTCTGCATTCTTTATGGATGCATCCAAAAAATGGCAGGAAGGTGGATTCGAGGCCATCTCAGGGAAGATGGCATCCCCTAAAGGCTGTAGGTGAAAACGGTGCAAATAATGGACCACAAGAGCGTACATGGTGTTTCATTCACGCCAATGAAAATGGCAGCACTGGCGACCTCTGGCGGTGGCCCAAGACGACGACCGCAGGGAGGGGGAGACACACATGAGGGAGCGCTACGACTGACTTGAGCCACAGAGAGGTAGTAGGGGCCACCAGTTAGGATAATTCCTAGTGGAGGGACACAAACTGTAGCCACTAGCCACAAATTTTCAAGTCATGCGGCCCCATGGCCGTGTGTGGAACCCGAGTGGCCGGGTTCAACGGGCCATGTGACACGCCCAGGACGTGCTACATGTGTGGGCGGAAGGGAACCGGTCTACCTATGGGAGACCGGGTAGGGTACCAGGCCGAACCCATTCCCAGAAGTCTATACCTATTCCCTACGGGCCGGAATCACCCCATCGTGCCGGTTCAGATGAGACCGGGTCACCAGGTGACCCGGCGGGCTGGACCCCTGGCTGAACCAGGCCGGGTCTAGCAAGGACCACTGTCTAGGCCTGATCGATCCGACACAGACCCGAACCAATTTGGGTCCATTGAACTAAACCAGGGCATGTGTGGCCCTCAGGCTAGGTTGGTCGGGTCGGTCTGACTAGGTTAGGCCAGATCGAGATGCAATCGGTCTGTGTTTACTAAAACACCAATATCTTTCAAACCAGATATCTGTTTGACGATCTGTTGGTGAAGTTAGAACCCTAAAAATGAGGAATATCTTTTGGAATGATTTATAGAGGATTTAATGGATGTTGATATAGAAGAATGGCTTGAGGACCGGTTCTCTCAGAATCAAGAGCACTACATATGGAAACACAACAGTTGGCTGAGGCCTAAAAACTTCTGAAAAGTAACCCTATGTGGATCAGCTACTGTAGACCAGTGGGAATAGAATTATGTATGACCTGGAAGGCCTACGATGTGGAGGGGATCTATGTGACCCAACAGACCCATGGTACTCAATAGGAGGAGTACCTCAGTATGGAAAATGTATGAAGTGGATTCTGTGTGACATGATAAGCCCACAGTGGGGAGAGGCTTCTGTGTGGCCTAGCATACCCACGATACTCATCAGGATTGAGTACCAAAATAGTACAAGTTTAGTGGGAAGAGGCTTATGTGTGACCTGGCATGCCCATTTTTCTCATTGAGGTGGAGTTCTCCAGCAGCCCAAGGTGTTCTATGATAAGACCGATTGGTCTTACTTTACTATTCTAGACTATACCTGATGAGACCTATCTTACTTCATGATATTTTTTCATGATCATGTTTTGTGGTTTTATTATGGATTGATTTGTGGTATTTACTTTTTGTTTGGGGTCCTTACTGAATATTTTGTTACCCACCCCTGCACGGGTTTCTCACACACATGTTGTGTCCACTGTAGATGACCGACGAATTAGTGGGGGACTTGGTGGCCCCAGACCAGGCTATTCCCACTGAGACAAGGTATGTGGGGAATACTTTCTATGGATTCCAGCAGATACTCTACACTTACCCATTAGGTGGGGTTTTCAGAGGATGAATTTCATAGTTTCCTAGTATTTCTTGTTTTTAGTTCAACTTTT
This sequence comes from Viscum album, assembly GCA_963277665.1. Lineage (NCBI taxonomy): Eukaryota > Viridiplantae > Streptophyta > Magnoliopsida > Santalales > Viscaceae > Viscum > Viscum album. The sequence goes on from OY728122.1 coordinate 974,052,279, forward strand.
TTGGGTTTTTATTCGGGCCCATTTGACCTACAATTTTTACTTTCACTCGGTGGTAGTTTAGTGGATTGAATGTTTATCTTTCCATAATTGGGAAAAGGTTATGTGTGTGTGCACATAGGTACTCAGGAAAATACCTCCCACTTGCAAGTTGACGCCTTCAGTTCTAGTCACCAACCCATGGCCTTTGGGAGGCGGGCTTGGGGTATGTCATGGCATGGGCCCCAGGGGATGGGTCATGACATGAAATCTATAAGCCTCATCTCTAGGGAGGTAACATATTGGTATAACTGGTCAAAATAATCAGTTTTTTCTTCCACAACCCATTGATACTCCGCTGGCCTAAAAATGGTTTCAAGCCTCACTTTCTAATCTACATCAAGAAGTCCTTATTGATCTAGCATAGTCTTCTCTAATATATAGAGTTCATGTTGAAACTGTGATAAATCTTCTTGGAGAAGGCATATTTCCAAATAAAGATGGTCAGTTTCAACTTTCCTAGCATTGACTATATCCCAATGAGAAACCACCTCCACCGCAAGGTGAGAAGTATTATTTTTATCCTCATCGTAGTTCTACTTCACTGAAGAGGACTCCTTCGTATCTGCCACCTTCAATTCAAGGGACCTCTTCTACTCTCACAGATAGACCAATTCCTTCACATGAGTATGGAGGGAGGTATAATCAAATCCATTATAACCAAGGGTATGAAACATAAACCAAAAGTGTACCAATCAATCCTTCAACTCCTCCAAGGGGGTTTACAAAACTAAGTCCCATATCTCCCTCCACATTTGTTTCGGCATCGATTGGTATAATTACACAGACGCCATGCCTTGATCCAAGACCATCCTAAGAATGATAACATATTAAAGGACTAGGTCTCTCATATAAATCATCTTGATAATATTTTTGGATGTAGTGGAAAGGGATCCAACCTCAATATTGGTTTATACAGTCAGAGAAACCCCGAAGGGAGCAGGGACTAGATCCTACGAACTCTAGGGTGAAGACACTATAGTAAGGGGAACATGGGTTTATCATTCACATGATAAATGATAAGGAATCACCAAGAAATTTAAAAATATGACTAATGTTAGAAATATACCATTATCATTTACATATTTGGAAAAATCCACTTCCCTGACCCCATCCTTGGTTGAAAAGAAGAATACTTCGTATGAGGAGAGGCTTTGTGGAACTTATGGTTCTTTTACTGAAGATATACTTCACTCACCATGCTTTAGGAATGCATGAAAAAAATATATTATCCAGTGATATGACACAAATAGACAATATTTCCAATCATGAAGAAGTATTAAACTTAAACAAAACACATTTCCATCAAGACTATCATGGTAGAATAATAGAAACCTGAGTCAATATCTTCTAGAAGTGCATCCATGCATGCCGAATTAAGTTTTGTGATTAGTGAGACATCTGTAGTAGGAAATTAGCATGATTGATCCAGTACCTCATTTACCTATTCTTATTGATTGGCGGGATTGATAATTAAGATTATGCCAAATCAACTAAATTCTATCCCATATCCTTAGAAGTAGATACATGATCTTCCAAGCAAGCTTAGTGGGGACCTACACATTTATTAAAAATAGAGATGTATTTATAGAATAATTAAAAATAATAAAGGAGTGAAATGACACACTTACTTGGGGATTATATAGGAGAAGACACTAAAAATAAAATTCAATTACTTTTCCTTGTCCCCTCTAAGTAAGGCTCTTTGAAAGGTAATGATGTTAAAATTGTTTCTCTAGAAGTGGTTATCTCTTCCCTCATCTAGGATAACTAACCTAGGGATCCATCATCTTCGGTATCCCAATCACTGAAAAACTCTTCTACCCCTATATATAGTGGGGAGAATATACAGGGTATGGAATAATTGGACGGTCTTCTGAAATATACCACTATGTAAAGAAATAAAAACAGAAAGGTTGTTAGTGTAGTTGCAATGGAACCACAACCCTTTAAACATATAAGTGAGCTCATCCTTACCACTGACTCTACAACTAGATTTATGTGTTTTTCTATGACAATTTACATCATGCCCCCACCCCCATTTTCTGAACCAATATATAATAACAATCTCAAGACTTGAATCTTGCTAACATTACATCAATATCTCATAAGAAGACCCTGACCTTCTCAGGATGGTCTTTGAAAGTGATACCTAGAGGGTTGGTGACATGGGAGAAAGCTTTTAAAGGTAACTCTGATTGGATCGTGATACCCCATAGCTCATCCTATGAGTTCTATATCCTCTAATCCATACACTTCTGAGATGTGATAGGGAATAATAATTTCAACACCATTTCACCCTCTGGTGCTACAATCATGGGAATGAAGGTTTATCTCATCCCAAGTATCCTCCCTAGTAAACCTCAGTCCAAATTAGAGAGCCACTATTAGATGGTACTTAGATCAGACATAAATTGAGAAAGGACTTCTCAGGGGAACTCATAGGAATTTATGGATAAATTGGTAGTGTGAATAATGTAACATCCCATTACTCTTTTGATAGGTACATTTTAAACCATGTCATGGTTTTCCTTTTTTTATCTTGGTAGGGATTAGAAGGAATTGGGAGGATACCTTTAATGGTGAGGTCATAGATTTGTTGGATTCTTAGTAGAAAACTGTTTGTTCTATAATCTTTTGGGGATTTACACACTATGTAATATGGTTACATGACTTATAAGTTATAAAATAATAATAAATATGATTTTATCAAAAGGAGTTGGGTTTTTCAAAAATTTTGGAATTTTTTCAATTACATGATGTGTAATTGGGTCACACGTCATGTAAAGTCCTAATGGTTATTTTTTAATGGGAATCAAGGATGATTTTTCTTTTCACCCTCTTCAATTTTTGTTACTCTCAACCCAAGAGCCTTCCCTAGGTGATTTTTGAGTCCTAAATCACTTTTGGGTTGTTTTGATTAGCGATTGATCATCATTTTGTTTTCAGGGTGACTTTTTAGTTAAGTGTTATCCCTACCTCTTCACCTATTTAGTTTTTATTCCTCTAAGTTTGATAGATCAACTTTGTATTAATTAATCTAAACTCCATTTTTTTCAAATATTGTTTCTATATTAAGTTCCTAGATCTTCTATGCCTCAGTTCTTATTTGTGGTTTTGTTTGAAGGCTTTTTGTTCCCATGAAAATGGTTGGTGGTTCCATCAAGATGCCCAATATATGTTTACACTAAATTTCTCTATATAATTTCAATTTTTTTGAATTAAATTCAATTTCTTGATTTTACATAAAGGGATTTCAAATGGGTTGTTGTAAAAAACCCATTTCCATTGATTTGGGGTTTTAAAATGGGTTTTTGGCATGAAATTGGAAAACACCAAATTATATTAAATTGGGTTGTGTTTATTGAAATTGTAGAATTTAATGGTGGAAATGGATTTGGTGGAAAATTTTGAAAAAACCCAATTCTATTGAATCAGGGGTTTATTATGAAATTTATGGAATATTTTGAAAAATTAAAATTTTGAATTTAATTTATGAAAGTGGATTGAGAAATTGATTAAAAATTCTTAAATTGTAAAAATGGATTAAAATGGTTTTGATAGGAACCTTTGGGTTCTATCTTGAAAAAATGCATGTTTTTTAATAAAAACCCATGTCATGGTTTTTTAAATAGAAATTATAATATTTTAAATAGATAATTGGATTAATTATATTTTATGGTTTCTTGTAATAAACTTCCCATAACTATTATGTACTAGATAACATGAAATTCTTAGGTAGGTAGTGAGTTATTTGGACAACACATTATGCTCTATAATGTTCCAAAACATAAATGCAATATGTCACATCCCATAGGTTATTGTGATGATTCCCCTTTGGCCTAAGTAAAAAGGGATGCATGTACATATTTCAATGTATCCTTGAGTGTGGAGTCTCTATATCCTAGAACAATCATACCTTCTTAGACATATGAACATTTTTCTCACTTGTTTGTTTTTAAAATGAATATATGACATTATTGTAAACTCCTTTACATGACTTCTGATTTATATAAAACTTTTTATATAAAGTTTTTATTTAAACCATTATTGAAACGTTCCATTATTTTAGAAAAATTCCATTTCGTGAAAATTAAATCATTTTCTTAGAATATTTCCATCTTTTTGAGCATAAATCATGAATTTTTTTAATTATGATTCTTAAAATTCCAAACCTATTTATTTTAAAGTTAATGAACATTATTTGGTTAATTTAATATTGGTATCTATTATGGAATCCTTGGTGATACCCTACTTTGATTTTACTTCACACACTACCTGTGGCTTTTGGTGTTTGTAAATTATCTCCTTCCAGGTTCGAGAAAGGGAAAATGATCACTTGGAGGTGGATCTAGTTATTGATCTATGGACATGGTGTGTTGCATACTTTGTGACTTTGGTATTTTTTCCTATTTTCTAGTAGATGGTTTTACTACTTTGGGATATTTTTCCTATTTGACTTATGGTATAGTTCTCCTAGTAGAGATTCCTTTGTATGAATTTCTTACTTGACACTTTAACTTCTTTATTATTAGTGGAAAAATCATTCCCACCTTTATTTTACATGATTCCAGGTCTTATTTTATATCCTATGGGGATTGGGAATGCCTTTAGGCCTATGTTAGGACAAACTTAGTAATCATGTTACTAGGGTACCTGGCCTGGTTCATGAAAAAGTGGTATCAAAGGCTGTTCAACCTTTTTTTCTTGAAGTCGGTATGCATATGTAATCCTATCGGGGCTTAAGTGGTAGTTATGATTGAGTTCTTGGCCATCTCTCAACACAATGAACCTTAAATCACCATGGATGGTTTAGGAAAGACGTATTATGGATTATCTATTGTCATTTCTTAGATTTTATTTGGATAGGTGTGATACAAATATTGTTTTTCTATCTGTTGGGATTGATTTTACCTTTTTGATCTATTTGAGTGTTAATATGATCACTTCTATATAGTTTATTGATGTTTTGTAGCATAATTCCTTTGATAAGATGTGCTAATCAGATCCAAGAAGAACATAATGTTGAACCTAAATGAGAAAATCCTCTCATGGACCTAAATCTAGGTGAGGTGATTGTGTGAACTATCCACAATATGGGACAAGAACCACATATAGTTCCCATTTAGGATCCAGCTATAAAACATCATAGGGGCCTTCTCAAGACTAGTTCTCAATATTTCCTTCACCAAAATCCACAAGTGTTCAAGGTCATGAATGATCTCAATGAGGTTGAATAATGGTTGATCGTGATCGAGTGTTTTTTTGGGTTCTTGGATGCACCTGATGAAATAAATGTTAACTTTTCGACCTTAGTATTGGAAGGGTGAAGCATGTGATAGCGCGACATGATGGTGACAAAAAAGAAACATGAGTTCATAGATTGGGATGAATTGGAAATTATTTTCATTAACCATTTCTATATAGAGTTGAGGATGTTATCCAAGTACACTGAGTTTTTCATGATTGAATACGCTGATATGACTATAATAGAGTATGAAAACCATTTTTCTGAGCTCATGCATTTCTCACATGAGATTGTATAAAATGAGAAGATGAAGGATCATCAGTTAAAGCGAGGACATTGATATAATATTTATTCTTAGGTTTTATTTCTGAAGCAGCCTTCTTATATTGATGTACTAGATAGAGAACTGATGGTTGAGATGGACCAGGCTGACAATTTAGGGTTATCAAGAGTTTCTTTCACTCCTAGTGGCAGTGTACATTCCTCTAAGGGAAAGTGGGAGCATGGGGATTCTTAGAGTGGTTCTCAAAATAAAGGTCATTCTAGAACTAATTTAGTTCCTAAAATATGTCCTTTAGCTTGTTACTAGTGTGTCAAGCTAGGACATTCAAATTGGGTTTGCATTGAGGCAACCAAGAACTGTGGCTCATGCAGATGCCCAGTTTACTGTAATAGATTCTTCCATATTTATTCCATTCAGAATAGTAGTAAAAGATAATCCAAACATTTTAAACTATAGTGCAATCAAGTGATTCACATGTAAAAGGGTTCCATCCATTGGAATTTGGAATGGTGTTTTTTCACCAAGTGGAAGTGTCTCTAGATGAAGCATATACAGGTCCATCGACCGTGAGAGGCACCATTACAATGGTTTCATCATTATTGACTTCTATATTTGATAATGGTATGTCTAATTTTTTTTATTTTAACCCATATTGTTAATATGATAAATCTTCATGTGGAGTTTTATCTTATTCAATGGATATCACAACACCCCTTGATACAAAGAGAGAGCAGGGCCTCCATAGTCCTTCTTATGATTTCTATCAGTCCAATGCCAATTTTACGTGGCTATTTCTAGTTCTCAATATGAAACTACTTGACGACACATTCAGGATGGATTGGATCATTTCCAATAAATCCCAAATTGATGGTTATCTTCAATGGGTCTCTTTTATAGTGTTCGATAGGGTCTACTGAATATTTCTTGGAGAATGGGACCCAAGTTTGAGAAGAGATGGAACTTCTTATCTGGAGATGGGGAAATTGATATCTATGTTTTCCTTTGATCTTGATCAAGAATATTTGAGTGGTGATATCTATCGAGTTGTCATGAAGTTTCGTGATGTGTTTCCTTCTAAATTCTCCAATTTTCCCCCAGTAAGGGAGGTTAAGTATTATATTGACTTAATGCTTGGTACTAAACCAGTATCCCTTCCCTTTTACCATATTAAACTAGATTAAATGAAATAGATAACGTCCTAGTTGTATGATCTTCTTGAGAATGACTATATATGCCCAAGCATGTCACCTTGTGTGGTACTGGTTCTCTTGGTAAGAAGGCTGATGGTCACTTCACCTATGCATTGATTACCAAAAGATCAATCGAGTTAAGATACAAAAAAATATATTACCATGGATTGATGACATGTTTGATCAACATAAATAGAATAATTAGTTATTGAATATTTCTATTATTTCTAGCTACCATCAGTTGAGGATAAAGGAATCTAACATTTAGAAAACCACATTTCGAAGAATGTATATACATTATGAGTACCTTGTCATGTTGTTTGGTATAACCAAGGATCATTTAGTTTTCATGGATTTTTTGAAGAATATATTTAATGAGTATATTTATACCTTTGTGGTTGTCTTTGTGGATGTTATCCTCCTTTAATCTAATTCTGAATAAGTTCATGTGCATTATCTAAGAACAGTTATGATTTTGCTGGGAAATCATAGAAATTATTACTTGCTTTAAAAATGTGATTTCTAGATTTATGATGTGAAGTTATTATGACATGGGGTGTCATAAAAATGATTATTAGTTGACATCGAGAAGTTGAAGGCTATAATGACATGGGAGAAACCATGAAATTTCTTTGAGATTCAGAGATTCTTGGGATTATATAGTTATTATCACTGATTCATAAAGGAAATATCTATATTAGATTCCATAATTTATATACTAAATCGAAAGATATTAAAGATTTATTGGGATGATAAATTTCAGAATTATCCTGATGAGATGAAAAATCTTTTGAATAGTGCAACAATGTTGACTCATCAAGAGGCCAGGTAGGGCAATGTGGTCTTTTTTGATGCTCTAGGTTCAAGCTTGGGATGTGTCCTCATGCATGGTGAATATGATGTTTCTTATGTCTCTATTTAGATTAGGCCACATGAGAAGAATTATCCAACCCATGACCTTGAACTTAAAACTTTGATGCACGTGCTTAATATTTGACAACATTACCTTTATGGTGAAAGGTTTACCATGTATTCAAAAAACAAAATTTTGAGTTATATATTCTCTAAAAAATATTTAAATATCTGATAGAGGTGTTGGATGGAATTCCAATAGTCTTTTCATTTCAACATTTCCTACAACCTAGGGAAATGAAATGTCATTGCATATGATTTCAGTAGGAAAATTATGACATAGGAATGAAAGAATCATCAGAAGAGTTGAACTTGATGGATCTCTTTGCATAGTTTCATATTGGAGTCCAATAATCAAAGGCCAATGTTTCCTTGTATAGTGTTCAGTTCACATATTATCTTCTCAAATTGAATCATTAGAAACCACATCTTTATGATTAGTTTCATATAATTAGGGACTCTCTTAATAGAAGGGAGACCATTTTTTATTGGTATTTCTCAAAAAGAGGCCATTCTATGATTTTGGAACCATTTTGTTGTACCATATTTGGTAAGAAAATCTGTAATGGGGGATTTCTATAGTTCTTAGTGGGCAGTGCAACCAGGATCCATGAATATGTTCTATGACATGCAACCTTAGTTCTAGTGACTAGGTAAGATACATAGAATTATTGAGTTTGTTACTTATTGTTATACGTGGAAACATGTTAAGGAAAAAAACTATAAAACTTCTATTTTTCTTCAACCACTTATATTACCTTCTTGGAAGTGGAATGAGATCTCTATAAATATTTAGGTTGGGTTTCCATGTACCCAGAGAAAGAATAATGCGATATGGGCTATGATTGATAGGCTAACTAAATCAGAAAACTTTTTACCCATTCATTATACTACCAAATTCGAGGAGTTGATAAATATATTTGTGAAATATACTATTCAATTTCATGGAGTAACATTATCTATAGTCTCTAATATAGATCCTTGTTTCACATATCATTTTTAGAGAGGCCTTCAAGAGGGACTACGAACTCATGTCCGTTTAAGTATGGAATACCATCTATAGTCAGATGGACAGAAAAAAGGAGCTATACAGATTCTTGAGGATATTATTCATGCTTTTTTTATTGACATTGGTGTAGCATGGTATGATAATTTTTTGGCTGGTTGAGTTTTCTTATAACAATAGTTACCAACCCATGATCCGAATGAATCCTTTTGTGTCCCTGTAAACATCTGATGTGTTGGTCGGAGATTGGTGAAATTTACTTGGTTAGATTGACCTTGGTCCAAGAGACAATAGTGAGTATTAAAATGATTTTTTAGATAATGTTTATGGTGTAAATCTGGTAAAAATCATAATCTAATCGCCACAAAAAACCACTAGAATTCTATGTTGGTGACTAGGCGTTCTTGAAAGTTTCACCTCAATTAGGTAATCAAAAGTTTGAGAGGAAAGGGAAACTTTCTCCTCATTTTGTGGGACTTTTTGGGGTTGTTGAGAAGATGAAAATTTTTTCCTAACATTTATTAATTCCATAATATTTGACATTGATGTATAATGTGTTCCATGTATATCAACTCCATAAGTATCTATTCGATCTATCTCATGTTTTGAGTTGGAGTGATCTTGAGGTAGAGCCTGATTTATCTGTGACTGAACAAATAGTGAAGATAGTTGATAATGAAACCAAGGTAATTCATGGTAGGTTGATACCTTTATATCATGTTCTATGGAAGCACAATTCAGATTATCATGAGACATGGGAGTGTGAGGCACTGATGAGAGAGAAGTGGCCTCACCTTTTCGATATGGAAGCTTCTTAATAGGATTTCTATTGGTAGAAAGTTTTTATGGTAGGGAGGCTGTAACATACCATTATTCTTTTGATAGGTATGTTTTAAAACTTTTCATGGTTTTCCTTTTTCATTTTTTGGGTAGGGCTGAGAAGGAATTCAGATGATACATATAATGGTGAAGTCAGATATTTATTGAATTCTAAAAAAAATTATTTTTTCTTCAGTTTTCTAGGTATTTACACACCGTGTAATATGGATACATGTTGTATAAATTCTAAAATAATAATAAATCTGATATTATCAAAGGTTGATGGGATTTTCATAAATTTTGGTACTTTTTCAATTTCACGATGTGTAATTGGTTTACACGTCATATAAAGTCCAGATGGTTGTTTTTTAAAAGGAATATTGGCGGATTTTTCTTCTCACTCTATCCAATTTTCATTTCACTCTACCAAAGATCCTTCTCTACGTGATTTTGGAGCTGTCAAACCCTTTTGGGTTGTTATGATCAGTGGTTGATCATCATTGTGGTTGCAGTGTGACTTTTCGGGTAAGCATTCTCCCCATCTCTTCATCTCCCTTTCTTTTCTTCCTCAGAGTTTGATAGATCATCTAGGGATTGATGGATCTAAACTTCTTAACATCAATATTTTTTTCAATGTTTAGTTTCTAGATCTTATATTCCTCTATTCTTGTTGGTGAGTTTTATTACAGGCTTTGTGTTCCCATGAGAATAGTCAGTGGTTCCGTCAAGATTTCTAATTTATGTTAACCCTAAATTGATTTATTTAATTTCAATTGTTGAATTAAATGAAATTTATTGATTTTAGTTTAAATGTATTTCAATTGGGTTGTTTAAAAATACCAAATTCCATTAAATTTGGGTTTTAAAGTGGGGATTTGTTATGAAATTGGAAAAATCCAAAATCCATTAAATTTAAGTGTGTTTGTGGAAATTATTTCAATTAAATTGTTGGATTTTATTGTGGAAATGGATTTAGTGGAAAAGTGTAATAAAATCCAATTCCATTGAATTGTGTTTTCATAGAAAAATTGATGGAATATTATGAAAAATTAAATTGTTGAATTTAATTTTTGAATGTGGATTGTGAAATTGAATTGGGAATTGATTTCAAATTATTATATTGTGAAAATGGATTAAAATGTATTTTGATAGGAACCTTTGGATTCTATCTTGGAAATGGAATGTTTTTGATTAAAAACCCATGTTATGGTTTTTAAATAGAAATTGGAATATTTGGTATGGATAATGGAATTAATTTTATTTTAAGGTAGTTTGACATAAATTTCCCATCATCGATTTGTAATATAGAACATGAAAGCCTAGGCAGTTAGTGGGTTATTTGGAGGACACTTTATGATTTACAACATTCCAAAACATAAATGAAGCATGTCACATACCTTAGGTGATGGTGATGAGTACTCTTTGGCCTGTGTTAAAAGGGACGTATGTACATATTGGTACATCACCTTGAGTGTGGAGAGCCTATATCCTAGAACTGTCATACCTTCTTAGGCATATTAATACATTACTCGCTTGTTTTTATTTCAAATGAATATATTCTATTACTGTAAACTATTTTACATGCCTTATAATTTATATTATATGTTTTATATAAAGTTCTAATGTGATATATTTGTGAAAGGTTCCATTGTTTTAGAAATATTCCATCTCTTGAAAATTAATAACTTTTCTTAGAGTATTTACAGCTTTTGAAGTGTAAAGTATGAATTGTTTTAATTATGATTTCGGAAATTCCAATACTTTTTATTTTAAATTTAAAGCTCTTTATTTTGTTAATTTACGATTATAATTTGTCATATATTCTAAGGTGATACCCTAAATGGATTTTAGATCACACCCTACCTATGACTTTATGTGTTTTTATATTATCTTCTTCTAGGTTTGGGAAAGGGGAAAGGATCGCTTAGAGGTTTTTCTAGGTGTTCATCCATGGAATTGGTGAGTTGTATCCTTGGGGACTTAAGTAGTTTTTCATGTTTTAAAGTAATTTATTATAGTAGTTTGGGTTGTTTTTCCTATTTTACGTTTGTTACAGTTCTCCTAGTGGAGTTTCTTTTGTATGCATTACTGAATTGTATCATTCACTTCCACATTATTGGTGGAAAAATAATTCCCTCTTTCATTTTAAATAATTCTAGGTGCTAGTAAAAAACCCATGGTGATTGGGAATTCCCTTAGGGATATGTCAATATCAGCTACCTTTTTAGGTTACTGGTGTACCCAGGCTAGTTTTTAACACATACCATTCATAGAGGAGATCCCCATTGATTTGGGTGGAAAGAACTACCTCATGAAGTGATGTAATATAAGAACATTCCTTAATGATATCCCCACCATCATAAACCATATCACCTTTTGGCACTTGCCCATAGGAACTGTAGGAGAAATGGCCATAGTAGATCATATAAGACCCGATGTCCAACTCCGTTGGTGTAATAGGTCCCACCCCACTGATACATTGCAGTTATCGTTTGAAGAGAACATTGGATATACCCTAGATTTTTAAATATTCATATCTACCTAGATGAGATCTTATCTAACCCCATAATAATTGGAAGGCTCCTCTAATCCTATAAGGGGATTTAAATTATAAACATGGTTCATAACATGATAATGTTAGGCAATCATAGGTATGGATAGACTGATACCCTCCCCCCTTCCATGGAGGTTACCATCGTGAAAGTGGAAACTCTAAATCCACCTTTTTCTTTTATTGGATTCAAGTACCCAATCAGGTACATGGTAAGGAAACCAACTAGTAGTATAGCCTGGTCAACACTGAGGACAACTTTCCATCCCTATTTTTAAAATTTTCCATCTTCAAACATAGTCCAGTAAGCACCCAGTGTACTATGGGAGTCCTTATTAAGAGAGGAATTTGTATTCATAAACTCCATCATAGAGAAAATCGTCTCGATGAAGTATCCTACCCATGTCTTGTACGAGATATCCTCACTAGGAGGTGGATCCTTCTAGAGGGCCTTTTAGGCTAGCCTGATTAGTTATTAGGTGAGAGTAGGAGTCCTCATTATGTCATCCTAGGGAGAATGTGGGGGAAAAACTCATTATACATAACACATAATATAGGTTCACCACATATCTACTCCACACCCCAGAGGATGATGCCAACATTGCCATGCATGAGGTGGAAAGTGTTCGTGTCCAGACTCTAATGATTGAATAGTTCAATCATCAATCATTTTTATAGTTGGAAAACATCTGTGATTTCTATACAGACTCACACATTCTAATTTTTTTAATTCCTTAAAAAATTTAGAAGTAATGAATTTTACCTACAAGGGTCATCCCCTATCTATTCCACACTTGCCTCTTCATTGGAAGTCGTAGTTGGGATCCCACCTGAACTTCCTATTCGAAGAGGACTTCCATATTATGGAATGGTATATATGAAAATCCAAAACAGGCTCACATTTTTTTATCATCAATGTCTATGGGAATTCATGTCAATATCCTTCCACCATCGTGGTATCCCTCAGTGATAATGTATCCCCCCCTAAAAGATATTTTCGTAGAATGTATTGTTGGTTTTCCAAACCCAAGAAAAGGGTATGATTAATGAACGAGGTGGAGGAATGAGAGTATCATTAGTAAGAAAGAATCCATACAGGGGAAGAAAATATGAATGGAGATATCTCCCAAGTATCTATCCTATCAAAATTATCATACTCAACTATAATAAACCAATGTAAAAATAAAAATTAGGATCTGTTCTCTCCACAATAGCATCTCTATGGTTCATACCTTCCTTTGAATCCTTCCTAGAATGTTTGAGGGAAGTGAAATGAGAGTTTAAAACCACTAGAAAAAAAATAAGTAGCATGTTTTAGATAGATAAAATAAAATATTTTCAAAATAATGGCATAAAACTACTAGAATCATGTGCATTTCATGAATCAATAGGGAATTCAAAAATCGCATAAAGGTTTTGAGAATCACATATCTCCTAACGATTTCATGGATTGCACAAACCAGAAAAGCACTATGCAGCCACATGAACCCTTGATGAATCATGTAAAAATGACTTGGAGATGGTCACATGAGCCACATAATATTAAAAAGGTACTTTGATCAAGACAATAGTTCCCATAGAACCCTTAACACAATGGTTCATCTCCATGACCAAAGTTCTAAAAATTACCGAAGTTTATTTCAAGGTTGATTCAAGTAGGCACCTTGGAAAAGGAGGTATTGTTGTGTAGTTCTTGTGAAATGGGCACATAGAGAGGTATCACAATGGGTTCTTATGGGAGGGTCTTATGATGTGGAAACATGATAGAATCATGGTGCATGAGATCTGGAGAATAGAGTATCCAGTTAAGGAACCCCTGCACACTCCCCCTCTTTATAAGGAATCTTGTGGAATACCAAATGTCACTAGATAGACCAAGAATTTTCTATGGCACTGATTGGTGATGGTATCCTAGATTTAGATGGACATTTAATTTCCTTAGAATCGATCCATTATCCCCAAAAACATTGCTCCTGAGGGGGGGGGGGTATCTGTTGAATCTAACAAAATAAGTATCAGCAAATACATAAAGGAATAAATACCAAAACATGGGTATTATATTCCATATAAAGAAAAGGAAGAATAAAGAGGCTGGGATTACATGGATCACATGAATCAGTATAGAAAATGTGATTACATGACATTTAGAAGGTCATGTAGACGGTCATGCACAACACATAACTCGAGGAAGGCCCCACGATGTCCCTTCAATAATTCCTTTGTTTTTGATGCACCCCAAACAATCACTGATCACACGATGACAACCAGATATGCCCCAAGGTCACGCGACTTGTCAACCGGTGGATGTTCGATGAACTATTCAAAAATAATTGGAAAATATGATGCAAATATCCAAAAAGAGGGAGCCTTTTGTGGTCACAAAACTCACAATACAAATCATTTATGGAGAGAATTATTATCTTCAACAAAAATCGGTAAAACTCATGAAACCCCCACCTTTGTAAAATAAACAGAAGAAATAAATGGTAAGAAGGAGGGAGACTGAAGTAGCCTTAAAAATCACGTGACACACCCCAAACAACCCACAAGACACTGCAAGAACCCATCAAAATGTTTGTCTCATACCGCAAAATCCCACCAACATGTTATATTTGTCACGTGAAGGGCCTCAGACATGTCCGGGAGACCTCATGCTCCTCCTTTGTCTCCATAAGGAAAAACAGATGGAGTTTTCCATGAAATAATCACAAATATCCATAAAACAATTTTTTTCTCATGCAATGCATCCCCAATAGGTAGAGTGATTTTCTTCAAAAACATTCATACAACTTCATGAGATCCACAAACTTTATAAAATAAAAAATGTAAATAAAAAAGGGGGAAGGCTGGAGCCTCTTGAGGTCATAAAAATAATATGATTTTCCCCTAGTGATTAGTAAGATACCATAAGAACTTGAAAACATGTCCAAATCATATTGGGTGAAATCCCTATCAAGCCATCCTTTTCATTCAAAAGGTCTTTAAAAATTCATCTAAAATCATCAGAAGGATTTTCAACAAGTGACCTAATCTCATGATTGCCCTTGGATATGGTGATATGATAAAATGAAAGTCCCTCTACATGATTCAACAAGGACCCATCAATTGGAAATAATATAATAAAGTAGGTGTTTCGGGGATGATTCCACAATCACTGATAATCATGTGATACCCCCAGAATGATTTACGATGGGAAATTGTGGAGTGCATTATGGAAAATCCCTTCACCAGATTCCGTTGGGATCTGTGTGATACATACCATGAAAAGTGGTGAACAATAGAAGTGGTGAGGCCTATAAATATCCCACCCCGGTATGAAAAATAGAAATTTCAGAGACTTCATGTAGAAAAACTATTGGAACCTCGCACTGGTGCACCCACACACCAGAGCATATTACATAGAGTGGTTGATCTCATAAACAAAAAATCTTCCCACCAGGTAAGATCCCAGGAACAACTATAGTGACCATGCATCTTGGATATGAACTTCATGTGATCAGTCATAGATCATGTGAAGGAATTTGGGAGGGACATAAAAAATACATCCCACATATTTCCTAAAACCCTTGAGACCTAAACATAGATTTCATTGGAAAAATATATGGAATTTGTAATAAAAGGATAAAATAAAAGACTAAAAGATTAGAGACTTATACAAATAACATATATGTTGTTCCACATGATATTTTCATGAACCAACCTGGATATGTGATAACTTGAGGACATGTCACCCAGATCTTGAAACACTTCATTGGTATACTATTTGGATCATGAAAATTCCTCTGAACAAGTTTAATCAAGTCACATATTTCCCCCCAAGTCATTCCACCCAAGTCTCAAGAATCACTCTGGTCTTACCACCAAAAACAATGAGGTGTCCTTTAGACATGTCTCCTAACTAATGTGGTGACACTAGTACATGATAGAAAAGTCCTGTGATTAAACTTGTGCATGTGAACTAGATCTCGTGATTCCATTAGGGCATTCCATCCAATTCTCATAATTAAATCTAGACATTTCATCCAGGATCTTGCATCACCCTCCAGACATATTGTACTTACTCTCACGAAATCCTCAAAAAATGTTATCCATTTTTCATGATGACACTAGGGAATTCCATCCAGATCATCCGAAACCCTCTAAACATGTCAGCTAGGATAATGCAATGGATTCCAAGATCATCCATCCAGGTATCGCAATGTCCTCCATAAAAGTAATCCTTGGCCATGCAAAGACCCTCAAACATGCCACCCAAGATATGAAATGTCCCCTGGAAAAGCCAACTGGATAATTCCATTGTATTTGGAAATATGAAAAATATAACCATACATGTCCAAACATCTTCCAAAATGTCAAAAAAAAAACAATCAAAGAATGTAAAAAAGGTAGTCAAGCATGTTAGGTAGGAAATAAGGCCAGATCAAATGGGCATCCTAGGGCTTGATAACTTTATCCACCCTCAATGTGTAAGCCCCGATCAGGATGACATCCTTTGTCTGTAAGAACCAATCATTGAACTATGAAGAATTTTATTCCTACCATAATTAATATATATAGGATGCCTCTCTCAGGACCGATCTCTATATTAACCATCCAAAGTGAAGTCCCAATAGATAAGTCCTACATCCACAATCAATGAGACTAGTCATTTTCCATACCTTCTATCTCACATCGAGCACAACTCACGTGGTATTAGGAAGTAGAAATGATCATATCATTATTATAACAAGTCTTTATCAATATAAGGGAAACCTAAGTGTGTAAGTCCCAATCTGTGGCATTAAATTATATGGCTCACATATAAGAGAAAATTTAGTGTATAATATCTGACCAATTGAACTACGAGGAATCTTATTCCTTCCATAACCAAGATACAAAGGATGCCTTCCTAAGGCCCGAGATCAAATTCAAATGATACTACTACAAAATAGGCCCTTAACAGCAATGACCTTTATCAGTACTAGAAAAAAGTACTGATAAAGGGTACCATTTATCAGCACTAAAAAAAGTGCTAATAGAGGGTACCTTTTATCAGTGCTTTTTTCTAGCAATGATAAAAGCAGCCTTTATCAACACATTTTTTAGCGCTGATAAAGGGTTCCCTTTATCAGCACCTTTTTTTTAGAACCCATAAATGATTCCTTTATCAACGCTTTTTTAGCACTAATAAAATTCAAAATAAACTTAAATAAATAAATAAATAATAATAAGGATTTTATATTAAAAAATATTAAAAAAATTATTTATTAAATTATTATTGATAAAAATGAATAAATTGATTATACTATATATAAATTATAAATACGAATGAATAATATATATTAAATATATATGTGAAATGAAAATTAAACAAATAAAAAATAAAAATAATTAAATTGAGAAAATTATTAAAAAAATTATCAATTAAAAAATTATTGATAATGTTAAAAAGTAGTATATATTTAATACATAGATATATATGAATGTATATAAATATGATTTAAATAACACAAAATATTTATATATTACATTAAATAGTAATATATTTACTGAATACTAGTTTATAATCAATAATTAATATGAATTAAAAATACTGACTTATTGCTTCGAGTAATGTACATAATTGAATGTTGTTTGATTTTTCAATTTAACATCAGTCAAACATGTGTTATATTTATTTCACATATACATAATTATAATATATTTTTATTTACAATTCACACACACAAATATTTTTCATGGAATTTAATTAGTGTCTATTATTATAAATATATATTTATTTATTTATAATGTTTTATATTTCGAATATGTTTTCATATTTATTTAAATATATATCCATTTTTAATGATTTATATTTAATCAATCAATCATATCCAATTTTTCAATATTGTTAATTAAAGTGTACTAATTTTTAATTATTCAATTTTACTCATTTTTAATATGCATACACTTAAGATTAAATATTCATTAATAATGTTAAAAATATATTTTTAAAAAATATTGATAAACAAATAAACTTCAAAATGTATATTTACTATTTTCATAAATTTATATTTATAAATAAATAAATAATATTTACATAAAAAGTATTTATATAATTATAAATAAATACTTATATATATTTAATTAAATAATAAATATATTTACTATATTTAATTATATATATATTTATTATATATATACACATATATAATTATATAAATATATAATGATATAAATATATAATGATATAAATATATAATGATATAAATATATAATGATATATATATTTTTTTTGATAAAAATTATTTATATAATTATAAATAAAAGATTATATATTCAAATAATTATAAAAATATTATTTTATTAAAATTATTACTATAAGTATTATAGTTATATATAATAATTATACATTTTTTTTAAAATTATTATTTTTCTAAAAGTATTATATGCATTTATCATTGTTTTTTAGCACTGCAAAAGATAGAGATTTATTAGCACTAAAAATTAGCTGATAAAATTAATATTTAGCAGCACTAAAAAAATTGCTGATAAATTTTCCTTTTATCAGCACTTACTAACTTAGCACTGATAAAATGTAAATTTATCAACGCTTTTTTGTTAGTACTGATAAAAAGTCTCCCGATCTATTTTAAGAACCCTAACCTTCACGTACCATATAATGATATTCAAAGTTCCATGTGGAATACTCCAACTCCCAGTTCTCCTTGTCATCAAATCCAATATTGAATGTAGGATAGAATCAAGGCTCCAATTATTCCCAAGCATGAATCCAAGGATCTATAGATTCAAGGGTTGAATGAAACAAACACTCGAATGAAATCAAGGTTTTTCGATATCTCTATTTTCCCTTGGTTATCCACTGAACCTTCTCAACAGACATCCTTGTATCCCAACAACTTTAGTTGCATTATCCTATAATAAAATAACCCAAAATTCATTGTTTTTTAGATTCATTGATGTATTGTCTTCCCTAATAGCATGTGTCTCTCCTTGGGAATACATTGGTACTTTGTGACTTCAAATAAATCGAACCCAATATTGGGTCATGTTGTTGTGAGGTATAATAGGTTCCCAATACCTATATTCTATAACATCTACCTATTTTAAATCATCAAATTTTGAAAAATGACTCTATATAGTGGTTGATGTTGTCATTTGTTTGTAATATTTCATTGAAAATCATTTGGGAACCTCTTTTTCATATTTTTATTGAGAAATTAATGTTCTATGATTTCCTTGATTCCTCAATAAACCATGGAAAATGTTTCACCAATCATAGACATCTCAATATCATACCTCATATGGTCCACAAAAAAATGCATTGTGCTCTATCCAATCCTCAAATATTATGTCTTAACCCAGTGAGTTTTCACGGAAACTATTCAATCCCCAATGAAATATTATTCATTGATTTCAGTCTTTTAATTCATGCAGTTGATAATCCCTCTTCATTTTCCTCCCCACCAATGTCTTTTTTTGAGTCTACCTCAACCCTATGTTCTCCCCCTATGCTACTCAATTCAACATTAATTTCCTTTTATGTTTCATAATTATTTTAATTATTAACTATCTTCCCATTCTAATTAGTAAAAAATATCTATCAATTTTATCTTGTCAGCATGAAAACATCTCAACCCTCCC
Source organism: Viscum album (assembly GCA_963277665.1). NCBI lineage: Eukaryota > Viridiplantae > Streptophyta > Magnoliopsida > Santalales > Viscaceae > Viscum > Viscum album. Next base: position 974,071,947 of record OY728122.1, read on the forward strand.
ATTTTAAGTCAGTATTTAATTGTCTCATTATTTAATATGATCAATTTTTCACCACCACAAATCAATTTATTCTTTCAAACACAATTATCATAAATTTCTGCCAAACCCAATCAAATTTTTTTGGCTAGTTTTCTATACATTTGTAAAAATATAGCCATATTTGAAATGATAACCCACTCATTAATAATTCTTAAAAATCACTTCATTTCTTCCATCACACATATAATTAAGACTATATATGTTTTACATTAATTCGTATAAAAATAGATAATTCATTAACATTTCCTTTTGGTACCAAACTTAGAAATCTATGATTATCATCCACGTAGATTTCACAAATGAATGACATTACCCATTTTAGAGTACACAATGGAGTACAACTTTCATCCTCATCAGTTTTAACTCCCTAACAACAATTATTAAATTTTTTTGTTTGGGATGTGTCCCCAATATTTTTTATATTTCATGTACTACTCTGAGTAGTAGTCATCATATGGATGACTACTTCTTTGAGTATTTCTAGAAACACAGGTGCATGTCCACAAGATATAGAGAATGAGCTCCAACTAATAAAATTAAATGATAACAATTCCAAAAAAAGAGTTGATGAGGATGAAAATTTTCTCTAATATTCACCTTTATATGAATTTAGAGGATAACACCAACCATATTGGAGTAATTATTTTCTTGAATTCAACTACCCATTTTCTTCAAATCATACTAACGTTATTTGAAATAATAATATGTTTATTTTCCCTTATTAGAATTATCTATAACTTTCTCCTTTAATAATTCATATCTTATCTGTATTTATTAATTTATTGAACAAAATTAATATTTTATTACCCTAATAAGATATCTATACTTTCTATTTGATGATTAGAAGTTTCAATCCAAGATTTTTTATTTTCCGCCCATTATACTTACTCTTTGATAGATTGTTTGGTGAGATCTATTTTATTTTTTTATCATCATTATTTCTTTACCATCGACATATCCCTATTGTAAATAATTTCTTCACAGTAAAATCATTATACATATAATTAATGTATTATTTCATACTTATTTTTAATTTATTTCTTTTTATTATTACTCATATAATAATTTTTTTCTTATACATGTGGATTATTTTGTTTGAGCTGGGGTGGTGTGTTCAAAGATGCTCATGTTCATGAGGGATTGTACTTCGAGATTAAAACTGAGATAAAGAAAATAAGGAAATGCATAAATAATTCATTCAACCATCATGAAAAGGTGAATTTTGACAACTTATTCAATTAATTTTTTCATCATTTTATCTACTATTTGTAAGTTAATTTGGTTGTCATTTTTAGATAAAACTTATTTAGTTTTTTTCACATATATTTTGGGAAGTCATATTTTGATTTCAACTATATACAAAAATACAAAAAAGAGATAAAATATTCATTTTTTCCAATGTTACCACATTTTCCATTTACGTGGCCTTTCTTTATTGAACTAACAGTGCTACATATTGATTTGATGTTGTAATCTAAAAATCCATTTGTATTTTTTAAATCTATAAGAGTAGAGTAAACTCATGTGCCAATTATGGTGATTTCTCATGATATAATAGAAACATGATCTTTCTACGATCTTGTAGACTTCAACAATGAGAAAGGATTTTAGGCTATGAACATTGATTCAATATATATGAAATGGTGGAAGTTCTACATATAATTACAATGGATACATGGTAAAATTGATAGTTAGTATTTTTGTTAGTTTGGGTTGTGTAGGAATCAGAAACACCTATATCTGACACATAGTGTGACTGGTATGACTCCAAGTATTTCTTTTTATTTAAATTTGACATTAACTTTAGTAAAAGAGTCAAAAGAAAAACTCAAAACTAATAAAACTTTTTTTTGATTATTTAGTTAAATAACCTATAGGTCTTTTGGGATGAATAGGAATGAACTACACCTCAATTAGAAGCATGATGTGACCACATTGATTCAATGTGTTAGTTATTAGTTTAAAATTGACAGTTTAGTTAAAAAATGTCACTCATTGAAAATATAGAAAAGGTTCTACTGTTTTCATGATAATTTAGGAAATTGATTCATAAGTCATTTGTGACATGTAGGAATCAGTCTCACGTCAAACTGATACATGATGTGATCAGTATGAGCCAAAGTACGTGTTTCCAGTTTAAAATAAAAATTTTGTAAAAAAAAGTGACATACTCAAAACTAAGGAAACACATTAATATTTTTTTTATAGTTTAATATAACTATCCATAAGTCATTTGAGGTGTTTATCAATCAACCTCACAATAATATGATGCATGGTGTGACCAATATGACTCAAAGTGAATGTTTTTATTTAAAATAGACATCATGTTTTGTAAAAAGGACAACTGACCTACTAAAAACTAAGAAAATGAATTATAATTATTTTTATACATTTAGGAAATGATCCATAAATCATTTTTGACATGTAGGAATTATCAAAACCTCAATTCAATACATGATATTCCCAGTATGACTCAATGTTTCCGTTATTAGTTTAAAATCGACAGTTTAGTTCCAAAAATACCACTCATTGAAAACAAAGAAAATTCTCTTGGAATTTATTTATAATTTAAGACATAATATCATAAGTCGTTTTTTACTTGTAGGAACTATTCTTATATCAAACAGATACACAATGTAATCGGTATGAGTCGAAGTGCGTGTTTCCAGTTTAAAATGACATTTTAGTAAAAAAGATAAGTAACATTCTGAAAATAGAGAAAAAAAATTCATATTGATTTTTACATTATTAAAATGATCCATAATCCATTTAGGATGTTTAGGAATCAGAATAACCTCAATATGACTCATAGTGTGACTGTTATGACTCAAATTTGGTCTTTTTATTTAAAATTGATATCAATTTCATTAAAAAGGAAAACTGACCTACTCAAAACCAAGAAAAAAATTCATATTGTTTAAATATTTTAGGGAAATGATCCATAAGTCTTATTTATGTGTATTAATAGTACACACCTCAATCATATTGATGGTCTGACTGGTATGACTCAAAGTGTGTCTTTTCATTTAAATTTACATCAATTTTAGTAAAAAGGATAGTTGACCTACTCAAAACTGAGTAAACACATTCAAATTGTTTTTATATATTAGTAAAATGATCTATAAATAATTTTTGAGGTGTAGGAATCATCCTATCCTCAATATGATGCACCATGTGACCGAAATGACTCTAAGTGCATCTTTTTATTTAAAATTAACATCAATTTTAGTAAAAAGTTCAACTGACCTAATCAAAACTAAGAAAAAACATTCAAATTGCTTTTATATTTTAGGTAAAAAAATCCATAAGTCATTTTGATGTGTAGGAATTAGTTGTACCTAAATCTGATACACCATGTTCCCAGCATGATTCAATGTGTCTGTTATTAGATTAAAATTAACATTTTAGTTCAAAAAGTGTCACTCACTGAAAATAGAGAAAACCCTCTTGGATTTTTATTGATAATTTATGATATAAATTCTTAAGTATGTTTTGAAATTTTGGAATCAATATCACATCAAACCAATATATAATGTGATCGGTATGAGTCAAATTTCATGTTTCCAGTTTAAAATGACATTTTAGTAAAGAAAGAAGTGACATTGTCAAAATCTAGGAAACAAAATTGGATTATTTTGATAGTTTATGAAATGATCCATATGTCATTTGAGATGTTTAGTAATCATCCACACCTCAATCAGATGGATGGTGTGACCAGTGTGACTCCAAGTGCATCTTTTCAATATATAAGTGTCATTTTAGTTTAAAACACACATCACATCACCAAAACATAGAAAAAAAATCCTAGATTGTTCTCATAATTCTATCTTATATTAATTTTTTAATTTCTTTATAATATTTATCTTATACATATTTAATTAATTTTCATAGAGATAATAGTTGAAGAAAAACAATAAATGGTGTTCCACGCAAGAATCAACCACAACTCAATATGATACAAAATGTTTATAGTATGACTTAAAGTTTTGTTTAAAATTAACACTTTATATTATTTTATTTATTTATATTATGAATGGAATTAGAATTGTTTTCATATACCGGTGCATTTTCTACTCAATTAGGGGTTATGATCGAAATATAATGGAAGAATTCAATTTTTGAATGTATCTAATAATTTGTACTTTTTAATTGTATAAAATAATGGCTAAAATTTCTATAATATAGTTTTTTTCTTGTATTTGTGTTGTAAATTTATTTAATTTAAATTCCATATTCGTACTTGATTTTTCTTATTTCATGGTGTTTTTGTGTTTTAGTGTGTTGGTACGACACACTGCACTAGTGCTACAGTGTGTTGTTACATCATACTGCAGTATGCCCCTTTACCAGCACTAAAAAAGTTCTGATAAAGGGATCCTTTATCAATTCATTTAGAATAATTGATAAAAGAGTATGGATTTTAATCTCACACCAGTAGTCAACACTTATCTAGCGACGCTAAAAGAAATTTTTAGTGCTGTTGAAGGCTTATTTTGTATTAGTGTGGGCTTCCACCTCAGTGTAATCCCTACCATGACTCCGACATTTCAATTATAGAGACCCAATCATTCTTGTGGGCTGATCAATCTACCTTATCCATCATCGGACTAAGAATCCCACTAAACTATGAGGATGCTAATTCCTACTATAACAAGGATATGTATGATGCCTTCCTAGGGCCCAAGCTTTATATTAAACACCCAAAGGAAAGTTCTATCACATAATCCACACATCCAGATACAGTGAGAATGATTACTGTAAGAACCCAGTTCTTTTTATAGAGGTACGAGCTTCTTCTTTCCTTTTCCTTAAGTGTTTTTGAGAAAATATGGAAAATGGGGAAAAATCCTGAATTTTGGAACTACACGCTATGTACTTTATCCACACCCCGTGTACTTTTGGCCGTGTTGGGATGAGTACACGGGGCGTGTAGCCATGGCGGCGATGAAGGGTGTAGGAACCGACTACACGCCGTGTAGTGGTACCTTACATGCCGTGTAGTAAGTCGGCAGGTTTAAACAGTAAGGCGGTGGCGTCGCCGCCAGCTGGTTGACAGTACACACCGTGTACTCGAGAGTACATGTCGTGTACTCATGTCGACGGATGAACAGTGTGGCAGTGCTGCCAAATGAACAGTTAAATGAAGGGAGTACATGTCGTGTACTTGGAAGTACACGCCGTGTACTTTGTTTTTTCGGCTTAAAACAGGCAGTAGCCTTCTCATTTGGCAGAGGAGACTCTTGAACCGTTTTGGAGCCAAAGGAGGAGGCCAGATCTTTGAAGGTCCACCGGGCGTTCGTCTGGAATCCGATTTGGCTTCGGACGATTTCGTTGGAACTCCATGGGTAAGCCCTCTCCTCTCCTAGTACCATTCTTACCAATTCTTCTCCTAACGTAATTTATTTACATTTGAATGAGTTTTTTTCTTCATCATATCTATGCCGTTCTTGGGCATTTCTGGAGTCGGCATTCGGGTATAGCGTTCGTTGGCGTATAAGGTAGGTGGATTTGTGTTTTGTTTTCCAACTGCTATGTGTTTTGTGCGTTTTTGTGCCACAAACCCATGTTGGGGTGTCATGTGGCTGAGGCCGTTGCTATATTTAATACCTAGAATTGATTAGGTATTTAATTGTGATAATAAAATACTGGTTGGGATCGTTGCTTGGATCCGGAACCACCCTCGGGGTGTGTTTCTCTGTTTAGTCGTTTGGCCAGGATACCCGAGGGTATGCCTTCAAAGTAGTAATTGTAGAATTTCCTTGAGAGGAATTTCTTGTTACTGCTTGTTTACCTGCTGCGCATGGCCCTGTTACCTGTTTAGCCTGAGGGAGATTTTGTATTTATCCTAATGGTGTTGTTGTGATTAGCCTGAGGTCACTGCACTATTTAGCCCGAGGGCTGTAGTATTTTTCCCAAGGGAAACATTTAATGCCTGAGGGCTTGACTTCTGTGCCTAAGGGCGACACTTCCTATGCCTGAGGGAAATTTCTGTTATGCCTGTGGGCTATACCTGCGGGTTGGATTCTGCTTACCTGAGGGTAAGGTTTTGTTTGTCTGAGGATGTGGACTGTTTACCTAGAAATTCACTGTGGTGGTTTCTAATATTTAAATGGATTAAATGGATAATGAAATGGCAATATAACTGGTAATTATTTACTTTTGAGTACTGATTACTTTATTGCATTTTACTGCTACACACTGTTGTTGCACGCTTACACGCAGTTGGGTACGGGTCTTTGGTGGGTGCCTACTGAGATATATTTCTCACACCCTTTTTGGGTCATGCTTTTCGGCCCAAATATATAACATTGCTGCAGGTGTAGATAGGGGCAAGAGTACCTATACAAGTATTTGACTGTTGCTGAGGAGTAGGAGGTCATGGGACCGAGCCTAGGCTCGCGATGCCGCTGCTAGCTGTTTTGCTTGTTTTGGTGTACTCTGTTTTCTGCTGTACTGTATTGATGTATAACATTTTATGGTTGTTTTCATAGAACTTGAAACATGTTGCATCATCACTTATATACTGTTGGTTATATCCACTGCTGTAGTTATTTTAATTGTGTATGTTTACTGCTTCCGCTATTTGTTGTATGTTTATTTTGGTATTCCGCTACGCTACACTTTGACAAATGAGGTCATAGTTTCCCCACTATCAGACCTGGCCCCTCGCTGCTAGTCGGCAGCCTCTGGAATTTGGGGAAATGCGCTTGAGGTCATGTGGCGAACTGGGCTTGGGGCACCTATTGCATGGCACCCGGGTCCGGGATGTTACAAAGTGGTATCATAGGCGTTTCTTTTCTCTGACTTACTATTTGGAGCCGTAGTCGGGGATAGGATGAACGGTGGTTGGTAGTAAGCTGTGCCCAGGCGTAGCTAACCCGTGTACAGGGAAAAGCCAGTCTACCTCGTATTTTTGCATTCTTTTTATTTTTCAATTTTATGGTTGAAATGTTTTCACCGTTGGGTGACGCACGTGGATTGTGCTGTTTATATTTTATCTGTGGGTTCTATTCAGTTGTAACCCGATGAGATGAGGGTATGCCGTCTCATGAATTATATAGGCACATGCTAGAAATCACATGCCATGCATAGTTTCCATTCCATGTATGTGCATTAGAATTTGCATGTTGTTGTGATAGTTGATGTGCTAAGAAAGCATGCTGTTATGATAGCTGCTTGATAAATATCTTCCTGTTTGGTTGAGATTGTTTATAGAATGGATGCCAAACTTTGGTTTTTGGGGAGTATGGGCCCCCATTGACCGGAATTTGGTGGATCATTGACTATTATTGGTTATAAAACAAATAATATGTCAAACTTTGATTAGTGGGGTGTATGGGCCCCCACGGGTCGGAATTTGACACTTAGGTGTTGTTTTTCAGTATTTTCTGGGTTCCGGGGAAGTTTTTGATGCATACTGTCCGGAAAGCCCAGAATACACGCCGTGTAGGACCTGATACACACCGTGTGTGTTCTTCTGTTCGGGAAGAAAAATGAACTTTTTGCGTACATGCCATGTACCCCAAGTACACACCGTGTAGTCTCTTCCCATGTCACAAACCATGTGGGCGGCGACACGGGGTAGGGAAGGGCTTGGGTAAAACACGCCGTGTAGTTTTTATGCACGTTGTGTAGTGTGACCCGGAGTCCGACCGTGTAACTAACAACACGGGTCGGTGAACTCCTTGACAGAACACGTCGTGTCAGTTATAGACACGCCGTGTAGTGTGACCTGGGGGCTCGACTATGTATCTAACAACACGGGCCGGTGTCACCTCTCCCTGAGCACACCGTGTACCATTGGTACACGCCGTGTAGGCTTGTCTGAGGACAGACCATGTGGAGTTAGCCATGTGGCTGGGAAACGGGGTACTGTACACGCCGTGTACGGGTGTAACACACCATGTAGAGTCAGGCCGAGTGGTCGGCCGTGTCACAGATGACACGAGCAGTTGGAAAGTAACACCGTACATTCCGTGTAGATATTATACACGCCGTGTAGTTTTTTTTAATGGAAGCTGTGCTAGTTAGCCATGTAGAAGGACCCAGAGAGGGGAAAGGAAGTCAAGTACATGCCATGTAGTCAGTGTACACGCCGTGTAGTCTTGTTTTGAAAATTTTAAAACGCCTTCTTACTCTTGTTCCTTTGTGGTTCCTTCATTTCAGTCTTAATAATCTTGATTTTGAGGCATTCTTTTGACCTTGTAGAGTCATGCCTCCTAGACGACCGCAAGTTGTTCGCCAAGAGACCAGCGACGATTATACTCCGGAGATGGTGGACCATGGGATACTAGTTGATCCACCAGCAGAGCTAGATGTGACACCAGCTGTTATACCAGATACAGGCACAGAGGTGTAGTTCTGTGAAGGCTTATTGCGGTTCATGCAGACCTTTCAGGGAGCACCGCAGGCTACCACATCTATGACCGAGCTGACGCGTATCTTTCAGCAACAACATCCACCTATGTTTTTAGGGGATGAAGGACCACAGGCTGCAGAGTCTTGGCTAAGATCGATGCAGACTATTTTCGAGCATCTGGAGACGCCTCTAGGGCGGAGGGTCAAGCTCGCGACTTACATGCTGCATGATTCCGCCAAGAGGTGGTAGGATGTTACCACCTAGTCAAAGCATCACATGGACATAGCGTGGGAAGATTTTTAGGCAGTCTTCTATGACTTATTCTTTCCCGAGATGCTGAGGGAAGATAAAGCTCGAGAGTTCATGAATCTGCAGTAGAGCGCTATGTCGGTGATGGACTACTCTACTCGTTTTACAGAGCTTCAGCATTTTGCACCCGTGCTGGTGGGTGATGAGATGTTGAGAGCCGGACGTTTTGAGGATGGTCTTCGGTATGACATCCGAGCACTGGTGAATGTTTTCAGGTTTCATACTGTACACGCGATTGTGAATCAGGCACCTATTACAGAGAGGAACCTGCATGAATCTAGTGGTGTGAGTCAGGGCGGTTCATCACCAGTGACTGGTTTTATTTCTTCTAGCAAGAGGAAGAGACAGATGGACTTCTCTCAGGGCGGCAGTACCAGCCAGGCAGCTTCTTCAGGTGGACCGGTCAGCTGCTACCAGTGTGGCAGAGAGGGGCATAAGAGGCCGTAGTGTCCACGAGACCTAGTGGAGTGCTGAGCTTGTGGCAAGATGGGTTGTCTGTAGTGCTTTTGTAGGGTGTTTCTACCAGTGTCTAGTGAGAGGGGTTATGTGCGGACTCCACGTGCAGAAGCAGGACCGATGACTTTTTACCAGTCAGGGAACCAGAATACGTCAGGGCGTGCAGGCAGAGATGGTGGTCGTGGTCATTGTAGCCAGACACTAGGATCGCAGAGGCAGCAAGGCGGGACAGCTCAGGGTGGCCAGGCTGTGTCGCAGGGCCGCAGAACTAGGCAGGCATATGCAGTGCAATAGACCCAGAAGGAGCAGGATCCCAGACCTTCTACAGTCAGAGGTACTATTCTAGTAGCTTCTTTCTTGTCTTTAGTACTTTTTGATATGGGTGCTACACATAGTTTTATATCTGTACCCGTTGTGGAGATCCTTGGGCTCAGTGTTTCTACTTCTTTTGATATCTTAACTCTAGACACTCCTTTGGGGACTAGGATGATTGGTGTGCGTCAGTGCAAGGAGTTACCCCTTGCGGTTGGTGGGTGTGACTTCCTTTGGGACCTCGATGTCCTGGAGATGACGTGCTATGACATCATTCTCTGGATGGACTGGTTGGTTCCCTTTCGAGCCTTTGTAGACATCTATCGTCGCAGGGTGCGTTTCACATCACCAGAGGGCGAGGAGTTTCTATATAAGGGTGAGTGGGATGTTCAGGTGAGTCGAGCCGGACCAGAGCATCATGGGCGAGGTGGAGTCACAGCCCAGATTGCTAGCTTATATCTGGATGACCAGGGGACTTGTCAGACGGATTTCCCTCCGGTTGTTGATCGTTTCAGGGATGTCCTCTCGGACGACTTTTCAGGTCTTCCTCCAGTGCGTGAGGTGGATTTCTCTATCGAGCTTGTGCCAGGAGAAACACCGGTGTCCATTCCTCCTTATAGGATAGCCACCCCTAAGTTGTAGGAGCTCAAGAGGCAGTTAGAGGAGTTATAGGAAAATGGTTTTATCCAACCCAATACTTCTCCTTGGGGTTCTCCGGTCCTTTTCGAAAAGAAGGCGGATGGTACCCTCAGACTTTGTGTGGATTATCGGAAGCTGGACCAGTTGACGGTTAAGAACCGATATCCCTTGCAGAGGATAGATGATCTGTTTGATCAGATTCGTGGAGCACGAGTGTTCTCAAAGACTGACATGAGATCCGGATATCATCAGCTGGGAGTTAGACCATCTGATATACCTCTCACAGCTTTTCAGAGTAGGTATGGTCTATATGAGTATACAGTTATGCCATTTGGACTCACGAACGCGCCAACAGTTTTCATGGATCTGATGAATCGTGTGTTCCATCCATATCTAGATTCATTTGGGGTAGTATTCGTGGAAGAAATCTTGGTGTACTCTCACACTCGACACGACCATTCCACCCATCTTGAGATCGTATTGAGTACACTGAGAGAGCAACACCTATATTCTAAGCTCTTGAAATGCCACTTTTGGATAGACCAGATTCACTTCCTGGGTCATATAATCTCAGAAGAAGGAGCTGCAATAGACCCAGAGAAGGTGAGAGCGGTAGTTTCCTAGGAGCGGCCCAAGAATGTGTTTGAGATACGAAGTTTCTTAGGGCTGGCTGGTTACTATAGACGCTTCATACAGGACTTCTCCCGCTTAGCAGCACCGTTGACAGGTCTGACTAAGAAGGGTGTGGTGTTCGTTTGGTCAGAATCTTGTGAGACAGCTTTTCAGGACCTTAAGGGAAGGCTGGCATCAGCACCGATCCTGATACTCCCAGAGCAGGGGAAGATCTATACAGTTTACTGTGATGCATTAGGGATTGGGCTGGGAGTCATTTTGATGCAGGGCGACCGAGTTGTTGCGTATGGGTCTTAGCATTTGAGGCCACATGAGAGGAATTACCCGACACACGATATCTAGTTGGCTACTGTTGTTCATGCGTTGCGCTGTTGGAGACATTACCTGTTGGGAGAGCATTTTGTGGTTTTCACCGACCACAAAATCCTCAAGTATATCTTTACTCAGCGTGAACTGAATCTGAGGTATAGAAGGTGGGTCGAGTACCTACAGTCCTTCAATGTTGAGCTTGCCTATACACCTGGTAAAGGTAATGTAGTAGCTGATGCACTGAGCAGGAAGACCCAGATACAGGCAGTGCAGGAGGCCAGTGGTGAGTGGCAGCTTATGGCTTTGTTCTCTGAGATGCATCTGGAGGTGCATGACAGTTAGGGGCAGACTTATCTTTCCTAATTAGCTATGACTTCTACCCTCCTGGACAGAGTGAGGATGAGGCAGCTATCGGTTTTAGAAGGCCTAGTTCTACCGGAGTCGGTGGAAAGTGAGGACCCTCCTCCCAATTGGACGATAGGCGATGAGGAGGTTTTGCATTTACATGGTCGTGTATGGGTTCCAGGGGATATACGCGAGAAGATGATGCAGGAGTTTCATGATTCAGCTTGGGCAGTTCATCCTGGGGTTACCAAGATGTACTGTGACTTGAGAAATCAGTACTGGTGGCCGGGTATGAAGAGAGAGATAGCTGGTTTTGTTACGAGGTGTTCCACCTGTCAGCAGGTGAAGGCAGAACATCAGAGGCCAGCTGGGCTGTTACAATAGTTACCCATTTCAGAGTGGAAATGGGATGATGTCATGATGGATTTCATGATGGGATTGCCGAGGTCACCTTGAGGAAATGATGCCGTGTGGGTTGTTGTGGACAGACTCACGAAGGTAGCTCACTTCTTGCTGATCAAGGAGACCTTTGGTGTGGACGAGCTTGGAAGGCTGTATATTTGAGAGATCGTACGTCTATATGGGGTCCCTCATTCTATCGTTTCAGATAGGGATTCCCGCTTTACGTCTCGTTTCTGGCGGAGATTTCAGAGGGCGCTGGGTACACAGGTGCTTCTGAGCACAACATACCACCCTCAGATAGATGGCCTGTCAGAGCGAACGACACAGGTGCTAGAGGACATGCTGCGCACATGCGTCCTAGACTTTGGGGGATCATGGGAAAAGCATATACCCTTAGTCTAGTTTTCCTATAACAATAGTTTCAGGAAAAAATTGAGATGAAACCATACGAGGCTTTATATGGTAGGCCTTTCCGATCACCTTTGTGCTGGTTAGAGGCAGGTGAGGCAGCTTTACTGGGGCCACAACTCATGCAGGAGACATCTGAACAGGTCCAGTTGATTCGGAAGTGGATGGCTACCACGCAGTCTCATCAAAAATCTTATGCTGATCGCCGCAAACGACCTTTGGAGTTCGTGGTCGGGGATCAGGTTTTCTTGCGTGTTTTTCCGAGGCTGGGACACAAATGGATCAGGATACAGGGTAAGTTTTCACCGAGGAATGTGGGACCATTTGAGATTCTAGAGAGAGTCGGGCTGGTTGCCTATCGGTTGCAGTTACCGTAGCGGTACCGAGCCATGCACGACGTCTTCCATGTGTCTCAGTTGCATCGCTACCATTCAGACCCATCTCACACCTTTCAGCCAGAGGAGGTTGAGCTTCATCATGATGCTTCCTTGGAGGAGCATCTGATCCGTATCGTTGACAGGAGCACGAAGGTTCTCTGAGCCTGGTCAGTTCCTCTCGTACGGGTGATATGGCAGCATGGCCAAGTGTAGGATGAGACCTGGGAGTTGGAGGCCGGCGTACGTGCTCAGTGGCCAGAGATGTTCTGATCTTATTCTTTGCCACCCTTGGAAGGGTAATTCGGGGACGAATTGCTATAAGGGGGGAATTTTGTAAGAACCCGGTTCTTGTTATAGAGGTATGAGCTTCTTCTTTCCTTTTCTTTAAGTGTTTTTGAGAAAATATGGAAAATAGGGAAAAATCCTGAATTTTGGAACTACACACCGTGTACTTTATCCACACATCGTGTACTTTTGGCCGTGTTGGGATGAGTACATGAGGCGTGTAGCCATGCCGGCGACGAAGGGTGTAGGAACCGACTACACGCCGTGTAGTGGTACCTTACACACCGTGTAGTCAGTTGGCAAGTTTAAACAGTAAGGCGGTGGGGTCACCGCCAGATGGGAGACAGTTTACGCCGTGTACTCAAGAGTACATGACATGTACTCATGTCGACTGATGAATAGTGTGGCGGTGCCGCCAAATGAACAGTTAAATGAAGGGAGTACACACCATGTACTTGGAAGTACATGCCGTGTACTTGGAAGTACATTCCATGTACTTTGTTTTTTCGGCTTAAAACAGGATGTAGCCTCCTCATTTGGCAGAGGAGACTCTTGAACCATTTTGGAGCCAAAGGAGGAGGCCAAATATTTGAAGGTCCACCGGGCGTTTGTCCGGAATCCGATTCGGCTTCAAACGATTTCGTTGGAACTGCATGGGTAATCCCTCTCCTCTCTTGGTACCGTTCTTACCAATTATTATCCAAACGTAAGTTATTTACGTTTGAATGAGTTTTGTTCTTCGTCAGATATACGCCATTCTTGGGCATTTCTGGAGTCGGCGTTCGGGTATAGCATTCGTTGGCATATAAGGTAGGTGGCTTTGTGTTTAGTTTTCCAACTGCTGTGTGTTTTGTGCGTTTTTGTGCCACGAACCCATGTTGGGGTGTCGTGTGGCTGAGGCCGTTGCTATATTTAATACCTAAAATTGATTAGGTATTTAATTGGGATAATAAAATGCTGGTTGGGATCGTTTCTTGGATCCGGGACCACCCCCGGGGTGTGTTTCTCTGTTTAGCCGTTTGGTCAGGATACCCGAGGGTATGCCTTCAAAGTAGTAATTGTAGAATTACCTTGAGAGGAATTGCTTGTTACTACTTGTTTACCTGTTGGGCATGTCCCGGTTACCTATTTAGCATAAGGGCGTTTTTGTATTTATCCTGAGGGCGTTGTTGTGATTAGCCTGAGGGAACTGCACTATTTAGACCGAGGGGTGTAGTATTTCGCCTGAGGGCAACCTTTCATGCCTGAGGGCTTGACTTCTGTGCCTGAGGGAGACACTTCCTATGCCTGAGGGCAATTTCTGTTACGCCTGAGGGCTATACCTGCGGGTTGGATTCTGCTTACCTGAGGGTAAGGTTTTGTTTGTCTGAGGACGTTGACTGTTTACCTAGAAATGAACTGTAGTGGTTTCAAATATTTAAATGGATTAAATGAATAATAAAATGGCAATATAATTGGTAATTAGTTACTTTTGAGTACTGTTTACTTTATTGCATTTTAATACTGCACACTGTTGTTGTACGCTTACACGCAGTTGGGCACGGGCCTTTGGTGGGTGCCTACTGAGATATATTTCTCACACCCTGTTTGAGTCATGCTTTTCGACCCAAATAGATTACGTTGATGCAGGTGTAGATAGTGGCAAGAGTCCCTATACAAGTACTTGACTGTTGCTGAGGAGTAGGAGGGCATGGGACCGAGCCTAGGCTCACGATGCCACTGCTAGCTGTTTTGCTTGTTTTGTTGTACTGTATTGATGTATAACATGTTCTGGCTGTTTTCTTAGAACTTGAAACATGTAGCATCATCACTTATATACTGTTGGTTATATCCACTGCTGTAGTTATTTCAGTTGTGTATGTTTATTGCTTCCTCTATTTGTTGTATGTTTATTTTGGTATTCTGATGCGCTACACTTTGACAAATGAGGGCATAGTTTCCCCACTATCAAACCTAGGCCCTCGCTGCTAGTCGGCAGCCTCTGGCATTTGGGGAAATGCGGTTGAGGTCACGTGGAGAACCAGGATCAGGGCACCCGTTACGTGGCACCCAGCTCCGGGATGTTACAATTACCTATTAACCCATATTTCTCACACTGAGTATGACTCATGTGGGATCAGGGAGTTATCATGGTCACCTCATTTTCGTAATGAATCTCCACCAGCCAGTGAAATCTCAACATGTAATCCCTGACGAGTGGAATGATATAAATTTGTCCCTATGTCAGCATAGCTACCTTGGTTCCTATACCAAGGGCATGAATGCACTATGAAAAATATGATTCCTACTATAACCGAGACATATAGGATATCTCCTCATGACTTGAGCTCAAATATGTGATGCCTAAGTGGCCACATATATGTCCTTTCTGCATGATTTCAATTAACTATTTGTGCTTTTATTCCTTCAATAAACATGATACCTATAATGCCTCATAATGGTTAGATCCCCTCATTGGAATATTAACCACCTCCCTACCTAACATAAAATTTTTAAGTGCTCGATTATATGACTTCAACTTAAAAGAAGTAGTTCATTATTGAGAAATGGATGAGGAACCTCAAATAAATACAAATGGATTCAATAATGAGATCCCCTTTTTCTTTTATACATAACATGAGTTAACCTATAATACTTTTAGGGTAACTAGTCCCATATCAGTATTAGGGAGATTTTCTTGAATATATTATAAATCTATAAGAGAGTCCTGGAGTAGGTGACAATTTTCCCCAAAATTGTGTGATGAGCCTGACCTCATATCCTCTCAATCAATGCGATCCCCTAAGTGTTATTCGGTATGAAACCCCAAATGAACACCTACCTATGGAAAGCAGGTTTTACCAAGTAATGGATGATGGAACCATTTGGAGTTTCCATTAAGAATGACAATGGTGACCTGACCAAAATGATTTTTGAAGAAATGAACCACTCACAATCAACTTTTGGGCCAAACCGAATTCACCAAGTAGTTGTATCATTCCCGTTGAAATAATATATTAGAAGGTATAATAATTTCATAGAAAAAAGGGAAAAAATTTGATACTGAAATATCTATCCATTCTCAAACTTTTATTATAAAGTCCACTTTACACCATTATAAAAATTCATTGCAATGATAACATTATATTTGACTCATGTAACCATGAAATTTTTTCATTCATTCCCATTTTTTCCAATTATTTAATAGTATTCATTATAGTACACCCTTAATTTTTTATTTTTAATCTAGATAGAATGAATCTATGTATAACCATGATTTATAGTATTAAAATAAGAATCAAAATCACATAGAAATAAAAAATAATTATTTGAAAAATTATTAATGATTATGAATTAATAATATTAATAAAACAAATAAATATTTACATGATATTGGAGGGTGGAAAATCTATGTATCAATTGGATAATTTGTATCCCCAATTCCTTTGTGTCAAGGGGAGCGGTGGTACCCTTGGGCATGATAAGAAGAAGATAAATCATGGTAGGAGTTGTAGAAGTAATATGTCTCAATGAATCAAGAGGTTGTGAATGTGGGTATAATGAGCAAGGAATCATGGTATGTTAATAAAAGGTTATGTATTAACAAGGGGGAAGAAATGTTCCTCTTAAAAAACAAGGCCTATATGTCATTGAAGTTTATAAGGTAATCAGATTTGGAAAGGGATAAGATTTAGTAGACTCCCCAGATGAATTTAAAGAAGTTAGAAGTGTATAAGGATACCCATATCTCAGAGAGACCTAATTTTTTTTAAATAATGAGATAAAAAAAATATAAATGAAAAATGACATATAAATTAAAAATGTAAATTTTCATGAATGATCATCAATATTAATACAATATTATTCATATATTGCTTATTTCATGAAACCATATTCCTTACAATATATTCTTAATTTGACATTATCTAAGAATTAGTTTGACATGTATATTAGTTAACATACAATAAATTAATATCAAATAAATTTTAAAAGTAATGCGATATAACCAAAAATTGATTGAAATTATTCAACAAAATTTCATTTTTTAAATCTTCCATAATAATTGATATGATTTTATCATTATATCCAAGACTAGGATGATCACCTAAACACATATTATATAAAGAAAATATTGTCTATACCATCATTAAAAATATATCAAGGAATTATTATAAATATACCACCAAAATGTAGATTTAATGATTCTTTTACAAAAAAAACTTTTTTTTTCATGAGATGCTAATATTTAAGGCTCGTTAGTATGAAGATAATGTTCCATGTTGAACACTCTAAATCAATAATTATCACAATAAATTCCTTAACAATTTAATATATCAAACCACTTGTATTTAAAAATTAAAACATCACTATAAGAGTAGTAATATAATATAATTATTTTCTCTATGGCCCTATAATATGATACATCAATTTAACATTGTTTCATGTCACATTTTATGCATAATAATCAATTTCTATGGTTAAAATGACAACATGATTTTTAGTTTTCATGTTTTCCAAATAACTATTAATAATGAACATGTATCCATTTAACACAATTGATTTATACTCATCCATCAACATATTCTTGAAAAATAATAGTGATCTAATCTAAATAGAATTAAATCTACCCCTTAAGAACTTTGTTCCAACCCAAGACACCACTTGGGAAAATCTATATAAATCCAAAATTTAAGATTCCATTTAATTAATTTATTTATCTTTTAGAATATTTCCCATGATGGTATAAATTTTCCTCAATATGTAATTATTAATGGTGCTCTGACTAATTCATGGAAAATATATAGGAAACACTATAAAAAACTAATTAAAGTGATACATTTATAACATTGTTTATAAATAACCATTGTTATAATTGATTTTCTACATCAGTTATTTAATAATATACCGAAAAAACCACTAATATATATTATTTAATATGGTTATATTATAATAAATGTAAAAAAATTATTTTTAATGTCGATTATTAATATTATCAATGTTGAGAATATCTATAAACTATGGAATGTTGGAAAAAACATTTTAATTCATTTAAATCACATGACCCATTTCAATTTTTCTCAAACCAAACCCAAACCCATCATTTAACCATTCTCCCAATTTCCAATCTACTTACTATACCATATATTTATATCCCCAATCTCTCTCAATCATTCTTAGGATTCCTATACTTATCCCTTTTGTCACCTGCTATATCTCATGATACTTATTTCTTATTATTTTTTGTTTTTTTGACATGGCTGATTTTACCTAGTTTATAAATAAATATTATGTGGTTACTAGGGTTTTCTATGCTCTATTATCTCAATGTTAGTTGTAATATTTTTATGTAATTTATTATTTTAGGGGTTTTCCATTTTAACATTTTTTCATTCAAGTAATTTTTATATTTTTATAATTATATTACTCTAATCACTAGATATCTATTATACATTTTATGCTTGGATTGTGACATGTAGTTTAATAATTTTACATTTTCCCTATATTTGGTTTTCAATATGTGATAATTATTTATATAATAATTAATGATTTTTTTTGTATTCTTAAAATTGTAGTTATTATGAATAAACCATTTTATTATTAAATATTTTACATTTTTTTTAATAAATATTGTTTAATAAATATCATAGGTTCTATTTGAATTGGAAATTATTATTTTTATACCACTGTTAACTTTTTTTTAACAATTTTATTAAATAATAATAAATTTATTTCAAATAATTTTTTTCATGGATAAAGTATATTGTGACCAATAACCATGAAATGTATTTTAACTTTTAAAAATATAATATAAAAATTAATTAAATTAGTTTTTTTTGTAAATTATTATTATCATTATTAATTATTTTTTGAAAAACTAATATTATGTATTGTTATTTATAAAAGTTAATTTGAATTTCAATGTGAAAAATAATGTGACCTGTATTCAATATTTAAAATTTTTTAAAGGTGAAAAATAATAATATTTAGATTAATGAATGATGAAAAATCTATGAATATAAGGAAGGAGTTGATGTTCTTTTTAGAATTTTACAAATGATGTGATATAAAAAATGACCTATTTTTCTTTCTATGAACAAAATATTTAAATGTAAGAAATCGAAAAAAGAAGAGAAATCAATGATCATTTGATTTTAAGTGGTTTTAATACAAGATACAGCCCACAGATTTGGCATGGTTTAATTGAAAAAATTCATGATCTAATTATGATAGAGATTTTCAAAATGATAATTCTAGATGAATTTAAGAAATGATTCATGATATTTATGTAAAAGTTGTTGAGAAAACATCAGAAATAGATTGCCTATAAGGGGATTCAAAAAACCACTATATCCAGCTTGTATGAAATTTAATATTTTATCAAAATTATAAATATTAGATAACTTGAAAGACAAGAATGGATGATGTAACAAGAGTTTTATAGAGTTTATATTGTCTTAAAATATACTTATATCTAGAAGATAATGATCTTATAGAGTAACATTATAAAGATAAAAAATATTATGCCCGACGGGATTGGGTACAAGAGGATACATGCCTACCCCAATGGAAATGTGCTGTATAATAAGAAATATATAAATTTGTCAAAATGTCATAACTGTGGGATATCATGAAATATGTTTAAAGAAAATTCACTGTATTGTGTTTCTATTATTCCACGTACTAAGACCCCTACTTAGGAAATTGAGTATCATCTTATAATTCATCATCTAAAAATTTAATTTGAAAAATAAAATGATGCAAAAATGTTAAGATGAAATGAAGATTAATGATTATCTAAGGGAAAATTATTTAATCTTACCGATTTATATAATGGAAGAATAATGATGAAAAATTTCATATATTTAGAAATGATGTTAGAAATCATTGACCTTGACTATACATAGATAGATTGAATCTATATCAGATAAATATTTGAAAACATATTTCCTGGCCTATTTTATTTGTAATTTATAACATATCTAGTATATTTTAAATGAAATGGAAACATATCATGTTGAGTTGAAGTATTTCTAGACCAAAAGGCCCAGGAAATGATATTGATTTTTTACTTTTAACTATTAATTTATGATTTGAAACTCTTTTGGAAGGAAGGTATGAGAGTATATGTTTTTTTTATAAAAATGAATATTTTTAATTTTCAGTAATTATTATGTTCAATATAAATGACTTTTCATCATATTGAAATTTTTATGATATAGTGTTATTGGGTATAAATATTATCTATTTTTTGATGAAGGTATTTCAGGTTATTGGTTAAAACATGTGAGAAAGATAGTTTACATGGGAAATAATTTTTCTCTATGAATATATCTTATCAAATCATAAAAAATGAATACAAAAAGTCATAGTAATTTTATATTACTCCAAATAATTAATAAAATGATATGTATTATAAGAGGATGAATATTTTATTGTCACATTTGAAAAGACTATTTTTTTGGAAATGATATAAATATGAAAATGAAATGATCAATATTTTTTGAACTTCTATATTGGAGTTAGCATGAGCTCAAACATAACATTGATGTTATTCATGATTAATATAATATCTATGATAATTTTATTGGATCATTGTTAGATGTTAAAGGAAAGAATAATGATAGTTTGAAAGCAATATTGGACTGACATTCAATGGTAATACATTTGGAGTTAGATCACACTCCTAACAGAAAAAAATACTCGCCTTCATATTTTTATACAATAACTAAGAGGGATAAAATAAGGTTTTTTCAGTGCCTCTATGGTATCAAAGTACCTGAGGATTATTCTTCAAATGTAAAAAATTTTGTGTCACTAAAACATTTAATGTTATTGGGATTGAAGTATGGTGACTATCATATTATGATTCAACAACCACTGCCTATTTAATTACATGGAATATTACCCACACATGATAGATCGACTATCACCAAGGTGTATTTTTTTATAATTGTCATTTTCAAAAAAGGTATGGATTTGAATTCATTTAAAAATTTTGAGAATGATGCAGTTAATATATTTTGTTAAATGGAAATCTATTTTCTACCATATTTTTTTGATATCATGGTAAATTTAATTACTTATTTATAGAGAGAAATAATAATTAATGGACCAACATATTTACTTTGGATGTATCATTATAAAACATATATGATAATATTTAAATGGTGTGTTAAAAATCTATATTAACCATAAGGATCAAAAAGTTCAGTTGAGATCGCGTGACTCTCGACTAGGGTTCCTAATGCCCTAAACAACTTAATGCTGATGACCAGGGTCTCTCCACACCAGTAGAGGAAGGGATCATTTATCTTTATTCTCATTAAATATCCTCTTAAATTTTTTTTCTACTTAACTAATAATGATATGATCTCAGATTATTCACAGATATGGTTAGGGATAATGGTCCATGACCTTCTTAAAAATCACTAGGTAATATCAATTTCTTCCTCTGAGATCAATGAATCTTTGTCTCTTTTCTATTATGTATTGGAAGATTTATTTGGGAATCACTAACATGTAGTAGGTCCCTTTGATATTTTAGTAAATGAATCTTGGGATATCTAGTATCATATGGTCATCAGTCTCTTTGATACACACAATATTATACTACGCATTTAAGAAAAAGGAGACTTTATTAAATCATAGTCAATCCCCTATAAAATTTTCAAACAATTTTGTTTATTATTATTCTAATTTTGTTTTTATTTTCATTTTAAAATATATTCTCCCACTAATTTTTTTATATGTGATTTCAAGGTCTCCACCTTACCTTCCATAATCCATTGATTCTTTATTTTTATAGAAATTATTTAAGTAGATACCCTCGATCTGATTTTCATACTATCACCCTATTCCACCCAATTGATCCGAGTATATGTGTAGGAGATAATCTTTATAATACATAACTAGATTTATTTTTGGATGGAAATCATGGATGGGTTTTGTTTTCAAAAATATGATGTAATTTAATCATTTGTTGATTGTTGTTTGGGTTGAAATTGATGTGGGGGGAATAAGGCTCTATATTTTAGATACATTCAATTCAATGCAGATGTCTAGTTAGATTGAATTTTTAGGGTGGAAATGAATCATTATGATCACATTATATATGAGATGAAGAAAGAGGAAATTGAGTATGATAATATTGATAAGCTCATTCATGCGAGGATGCAAGATAATGATTCTATATTTATTTAGGTGACTAGGAAATTGACTTGTAGGAAGGAAGAGGATGATGTTCTTGAGGTAATGAACAATGATATTCCAAACTTCATGGATACTTGGAATCAATTTATATCTATGTTAAATTATTTTTAATATGTTGTGATTAAAAGTAAGGGGTGTATAGTAATAAATAGGTAGATTATATTATATGTTATGGATACTCCTCCAAGAGTTATTGGGAAGTATTTATCTCATTCATATTGGGATAAAACTTATGTGGTTGGGAAGACATCTAGAATGTAGTTATAGAACTGATTCTATGACTTGTTTGATTACACTAAGGATAATAATATGATAAAGGGGTGGAAAATTATAGGGCATAAGAGGAAAAAGAAGCTACTCTGAGATGACACATGAGTAGAAAAGGAATCATAGGGTGGGGATATTGTAGAGTAAACTATTGTGAAGGATTTTGGAATTGAATTGAATAGTTAAGTCTCATAAGATATTGAAGAGGAAGCTTGGGATAAGGATTACTATTTATTAGGAAGGAATAGAGGAAATAAAAATGGTTCTGACTAAGGTGAATATCAAATTTCTAAAGGGAATATATTTAGACCTCGTAAATACAATCCCAACCTTCAAAAGACTATGATGATGAGATTAATAGGAATGACTATCTCCTATATTAATTCTATTCATTAAACTATTATGGGTCCTAAAGAGGATAAAAAACCTAACAAGGGAATTATTTAAGGATTTTAATAACCTCTAGATATAGAGTTACATCCCTAATAAAAGTATTGTATAGAAATAATTAATATGATAGAATAAGACTTGGAAGGGAAATGGATCACTGAAAGAAACATTACGAAGGCACCAGTAGAGACTAAAATTATAGAACCATTTAAATTATATGTGCTTAAGGATTAAGAAAAAGAGTTTAAATAGTAACTCCTAAAAAATTTATGACTTATAATTTCAATTAGAATAAGAATTAAGGTACATAAAATTCCCTTTTACTTTTTAAAAAATAATAAAGAACATTTTTAGTAATTTTTGAAATACAACATATAAAGGGTACAACATATATATAAAAGGTACTATCATCCTATTGCATAAAAACCAAGATAAAATGGGGTAGATGAGACTCACCAATGTCCTCAAAGTCAATGATCGTTAATGGGTTAAAATTAATGTTGATTTCACTTATAATAATATGGATGAGAACATTTCCTATGATGACAATCCAAATCTCATAGAATTAATTACTAATATAATCCAAGAGATCCTATAGGAAAACCATAAGTATGATATATGGATATAATCAAAGAGATATTGGAAATGTCCCATTGTCTTTATATCTAATAGATCTAAACCTTTTATTCTTCGTAGTTGTTTAATTTGATGTTTAATAATGTGTGTCATAAACAATTCAGTGTTGGTTGGAAATTTTTTTTACGGCATGTTTGACTATGTTCTGATTATATCCTACAACATAGGTGAAGAAATTTCATGTTTAACTGATGATGAAAGTGTTATTTGGAAGGATACATAATCTTATGTAGGTCCCATTGGTAAAATTTAATATATTTTTTACTTTTGGTATTTCTTTATTGGTTGTTTATTTTTTCATATTGGTTTTATTATATGGTACCCACTCCACCATAAAGTGGTAATTTTGAAAATTAAAAAAATGGGATTTGGAAATAATCCATTTTTAAGAACTATATTTCTAAAGAGGTGGAAGAGTTTTGTACAGAAAAATTTTCCATAGTGGAGCATGCTGATTTGCCTAAATCACTATATAAACGAGTCAGTTTTAGAGGAAAGAAGATCCATGGATTGAAAATAAATCCAATGATAGGTGAAAAAATATTATAGGTAGTTTTAAATGTCTTGAAAAAAATAGATGAATTTAATTAATGTATAATATCACATATTAATGTGTTATGATAAATTTTTTTAAAGAAAAAAGATATGTGGGTACTAAATGAGCATAAGAAAACAATTTTTAAATTTTTTCTACATTATAAAAAATTGAGATTTTTAGTAGGCGTCCCAAGATTAAATGTGATAACATGGTTAGGGAATCAAATTAATGGATATATATTTTATACCAAAGACAACAATGATAGAATTTTAGTTCAGAATAGTAGTGTATTTATATTCACTAAAGTAATTAATTTTTCTAGTGCATAAGAGAAAAACAAAATATCCCCATGAAGTTAATATTATAGAGTTATTAAAGAAAAATGGGTAATTTATTCTAGTAAATTTCTAGTTACTATGTTATACTATAAATGGTTTTTGGTACAAATATTGTTAAACATGATCAATTTGGAATGACACCTGTTGAACTAAAAATATTAGAATACATAGATGACCCTTTTATCATGGAAACACATGTGAAGAAAAGTTTATTTTTTATTGATCTATAAAATGTGAAATGGTAAATAATTTAACATGGGAAAATAATATTGTAGTGATGAAAGAAGTTGATAATGATGATGAATAATCACTACTAAAAAACGGACATTTAACAACGCTAGTATTTATTAGAGCTACAAAAAAGAGAAGATAAAAGGAATATTTATCAGCGATAAAGGAATAAATGATAAATTTATCCCTTTTAAGTGCTTTTTTAGCACTGATAAATTAAACATTTATCAATGATTTATTTTTAGTGCTAATAAATGGTACCGTTTATCTGCGATTTTTTGTTATCACTGATAATGGGTACCCTTTTTCAGTGATTTTTTAGCATTGATAAAGATATATTTTATTAGTGTTTTTTTGATAAGAAAAAGGCAAAAATAAATAAAAAGAAATAATTAAATAAATAAAAAATAAAAAATAAAAAATGTGTTTATAAAAAAATATTACAATTTTTTTTGATAATTAATATGAACAATTTTTATATATTATATATACAGATATATATTAATATATATAAATATAATTTACATATTAAAATATATTTATGATATTTACATGAAATTTTCATATATTTAATGTGTAACACCCCATGCCTCCACAATACGCTTCTCTTTGAATAGTACAATAGCTTGCACTGTACGTAGTTTCGAGTTTTAGCACACCACGACCAATGAAACTAGTCGTTTAAAAATCAATTATGAAAAATAATACCCAATTTTTTAAATTTTAGATTATTTCCCAAATTAGCTTCATTTTTGGATTTGTAATATCAAAATTATATTAGGGTGAACATTTGGTATTTTTCTGAAAACTTTCATTTTTTGATGTATAGTGAAAAACACTGTGTTATTGTTTAAAGCCGACTTTGTATTTAAATAATTATTTTTAAATTTAAAATTATTTTAAAGTAAATATATATATATATATATAATATACATTAATCTAATTTAACTCATTGGAGTCATTTTATAATACGATTTGATATAAAAAATTTTATTGAACTTTTTATCGTCTTTTACCCACCTTCTTGGCACATTTTCAAATTTGCATAAAAAATAATTTTACCACTTATATGAATTAAATTTAAAAAATTTGATTGAAATTTTTTTCATTAGTAATTAAAATGTGGTTCAATACAATGAAAATAATTTTTGGTGAGTAATAATTTTTGTTTTTTATTTACCACGGTTAAAAGTAAATAGGGAAATTAATGGTAAAAATAATATTATAATATTATAAAATTATCCCAACACATGTACTAATTCTATTAGATAAGTTTTTTCGAAAAAAATCAACCTTAGGGAAAAATTAAGATCCTTTTTGATCCATTTGGGTATGATTAGAACATTTATTATATTTTATTTAAAGAAGAGTTAAAAGTGTTAAATTCAAATTTTAATATATAAAACATTTTTAATATAGGGTTATACATAATATAAAATATACTATAAATATTCCTTATAAAGATAAAAATATTTCCTACATCATGGTATTTTATTTATAATTTTTAGACACTAAATATGTAAATTTATTTACGACACAATGATGATGCAGTAATTACATTATTAATGAAAGATTAAAATAATTGATATTATAAATATTAAAATAAAAGATAATTGAATTTTTTTTGCCATAAAAAATTTTATAGGTGAATATGACATGTTTGGGCTATTTAAATGTATTTTTTTTAAGGAATAATGTTTTTATGACTTTCAAAAAAACACAATACTAAATAGTGTCAAAACTGATATAAATGGGTTTTTATAACAAATACTATTTTATTTAATGATATAATATTCCTGAAAATATAAGATTCCGAAAAATTACATAGATAATGTTAAATATGTCTTTAATTAACCACATTATTTTATCATTTCATTTTATAGTAACATTATTAACCATATAATTTAAAATAAAATAAGACATGGTAAAAGGTATACTATTTAACTAAGGGTTAAATCAGAAAAGATAAGCTTAATATAATGACCTAAACATGTCTAAAACCTATTGGACGAGAGGATTTAGAACCATAACCACCTTATCCTATAAATAAATTTAATTTGATCTATTATAAACCGAAAATAATTTTATAATAAATTAATATTTCAAGCTTTTCATAAAATTCCTTCACCTCTCTTGTAAAAGGGTACTTTCCCTTCCATTAAATTCACAACTCCGAAGCTATTTGTCTTGGAAAAAACCTGATGAAATATCCTCCCAACTATCCTAAATTCAACCTTGTGGCCTTACTTTGATCATAAAGCCATCCTATGGAGTCCTTCTGTTCAATTCAAACAGAAGCACCCGAATAAGAGGTAATTATTTTATTGTCTCTTCCAAAGTTCTTTTCTTCTTATACTTCCTCTTTCTTTGTTTTTTCAATACTAAAATAATAAATCCAATACCTTATACATAATGAGATGCTATTATAAATATGGTACAACCATATTCATTATTCTATCCTTCCTATTAATGACAAAGTCACCAACGTGCATAGGTACGACTTACCGTCTCCACGTCGTGGTCTAGCTTGTTATTCAACACTTCATCATTTGGATGGGTATAATAATGAGTATAATTTATGTAAATAATATATATAACATCTTAATCATTATATATATATATATATAATATCATCCCATTACATATGATTTTACCATCAATAGAATGATATTTTCACTCATGCGTACGTACGACTTACCATCTCCACAACGTGATGAGATTTCATTCCCCATCGTATCCATTCAAGAGTAGTTTTCATTTGATTATTAAGAAATATTGTTTAAGAACATAATATAATTATGGATATGAATCAAATACATCATATCTATAACAAACATGACTAACACAACAAAACATATAAAGGAAAAAAAATTCGTTAACACCTGAAAAATTGATACTACTGAAATATTATTAACAAAGAATTATTATAGGATCATATATGATATTATATTTCTATATGTGGTTCTTTTATAATTTAAAAACAACAATTTAACTATTATAATAGATGTAAATATACCCTCTATTAAGGAAAATTACATGGTAAGTGTTAATTTTACAATCTCTTTATTAGTATAGGTTTTTTATACGTAAGTATCTACTGGGACTTCTTTATCATCCACATTTGTGTTTCTTAAAAATGTATTTCAAAACATTTTTACTCTTTCCTATACTACGAGTTAAAGTAATATATACCTTTTTTTGGCCTTTTTATAAATTTTTTTAAAGGAATATTTCTTTCATTTTCCAAACAAGGTATTCTATGACCTTTTCAAAAAATTAAGGAAAGAATGTTTTTTTAACTTATACGAAGGTTGAAACTATTTTCCGCCATTATAAAACCTTCGAAGATTCCCTTAAAATATTATATGAATATTTTCAAAATTAAATTTTTATTGTATAATTATGAAACTTTTAAATGTTTTCAATGTACAAAGATATATTTCTCTCAAATAGTTTTTGTATTGATTTCATCTTTGTCAACATCTATTGTTGGATTCTATGTTTAATTGAAGTTGATTTATTATGGCACAATATTCCATATTTTATTGATAATTTTATGATATGTTTGATTTTGGATGTGCTATTTTGATGTAATTCATGGTTTATGGTTAAATTATTAACATTTAATATGTTAGTTTAATACAAATGTTTATGTTATGTTTCACCATTTTCATATGAGGAATGAATTGGAAATTGTAAGTGACGGGTGGGTCCTTCTATAGCCCCTTGATGCATCGGTAGATCTCATGAGACAAACTAGTGTCTCGACAGATGGCGTTGACAATATTTTTATATATATTCTTGGCACGAGGCGTTGACCATGTGGTTATGATGTCCCACATTATGTATTCCATCATTATGATATTAGCTACTGATATTACATGTGATTATTCATCAAGAACAATATCTAAGTGAATAAGTAAATGGAATTATTTGATTTATCTTTTCTATATTCTTCTTAAGTTTATGTTTAAAAGGCTTTTGTTTTAGTCTTATACATTAGATTAAATTTTTGTTCTTATTTATGATAGTTTTCTATTTACTCTTATCCTTATTAAGCATCCGAGGTCACCAATTCATTATGATTAATTTTTCCTAGGATGTGAAGATGTATATTATGACTGATCTGTAGGGATAAGCTAAGGGATATGAGTGTGTTAAAAGGAGACACATTGTTGCCTTTTAATTTCATAATGTAATGTAAAATATATGTATGTATCTAGTACTTCCAGGATACTAAATTGATCAGCCTTTCGGGACATGATCTCTTGTGGTCATGCCAATGTTATGTAATAATTCACTGACTCCGGGTAACTGGGGTTGGGGTGTTACATAGTGAATAATGGTTTATAATTAAAAATTAATATGAATTAAAAATACTAACTAATTTAATAGTGTAACAGACCTATAATTTGATGTGTCATTTTATTTTTCAATTTAACATAGGTAAAATATGTGTTATATTGATTTCATATATATGTAATTAATGGAATTTTATATACAATGAACACACCCAAAACTTATCCATTTTTTCAATATTGTTAAAGTATACTTATTTTAAATTTATTCAATTTCACTCATTTTTCACATATATTCATATTCATGAGCATAAAATTAGATATAAATAATATTTTTCAAATTTTTTTCTAAAATTATAAATAATTATTATTAAAATATAATAAATAAATTTTAACAGGAATATATTTACTATATTTATATTTATATATATTTATTAAGTATATATATATATAAAATATTTTTTATTTGACATAATAATTATAAATCCTTTATTAGTGCTTAAGTAATAAGCATTGGTAATTGTAGGTCTTTATCAGTGCTAAAATAGCATTGATAAAATGAATGCTTATCAATGCTAAAAATTTAGTGCTGGTGAATATGAATTTTTTTAGTTTCTTTTTAGTGCTGGTAATGACCTACCTTTATCAATGCTAAAAAATTACTGATAAATATTCTTTTTTATCTATGCCTATCAATTAAGCACTGATAAAGGGACTCTTTATCAAAGCTTATTTGTAAGCGCAGATAAAAGAATCCTGATCTATTTAAAAAACACTAGCCATTTGGAAATAAGTTGCGATATCAAAATATTTCCATGTAATCCACCCAATGCCAGCACTCCTTCTCAGTTAATTGAAGCTTGAATCATCTCAATTGACTACCTATAGTTTCTCAAAAATTTTAAGACATCTGGTGATCAGTTTTATTTTGGGTTTCTGAAGTATATTTTCTTCAACCTGGTGAGGTTGGCCTTGTAATTTTGTTTGTATATTTATATTTTCATTTTTGATTTCTTGTTTGACTATGTTATGAGTTATTTGTGGTCTGGTCCTTGTATATTATTTTACAATCTACATTTGTACCCAATATTTCTCTGTACGCTTAATTCCTAGTTTTTAATTTATATTTACCATTGGTTGATAATAGTTCCAATTATAAATTTATATTTCTATTCAGTGATCTTGGTCATTGATCCCTGTTCATGATTTCAACTTTTTTATTTATACTAATGGTATTATAATTATAGTTCTATTATGAGTTAATATGTTCCATGTTCATTCCATGGATGTTTTAGGTATGGTTCCCCAACACTGAATATATAACATGATTGTTTAAGTAATTTTTGAAAAACATAAGGAGGTATATTAATAATTTGTTAATTTTTTTAATTTTAATTTATTGAACCATAAACAAAAATCCATTCATTATAAATATCAAATAAAAAATTAATTATGTTTTCATAACAATCCATGATATCATTTTATATATGCCATCATGTTGGTGGTTAAATTGACCCAACAAATTGTTAATTACATAAATGAAATCATATATTCTATTGAAATATTTCTTAATATTTAATAATTTAAGACATCCTATTGTTATTGGGACCTCTAAAAACTATAATGGATGAAAACTATAATGATTATTTGTATCTCATGTTAAGGGATAATAATTTTAGTTATTGTTTTGAAAGGGTGCTGTAGGGGTTCTTATATAATTGTGAAGGAGTGTCATTTTATCAAATAAACATTCCTTAATGTGTGATAAATAAAAATATACATCTCATGTGGATCCAATGTGAAGAAGAAATAGATATTTTTTGTGCATTACCTATAAATATTAAGGGTGGGTATTCCACATGGAATATGAAATGAAGATGAGTTGTCTAAAAATTTCACCTTTGAATTAATTTATAGGATAAAATATACCATAATGGAGTAATTATTTTGTTAAATCCAATTACCCATTTTCTTCAACATACAAAAATTCTTTAAAACCATCAAATTTTGAGTTTCCTTTATTAGAATTTTCTATAACTTTCACATTTGATAATGAATATATTATGTTTATTTATTTATATATTGTAAAAAAGTAATCATTTATGAACCCAATAGGATGGATATGAATCAAAAAAGGATTCACACTAATTGTTTGATAAACAAGTATGAAGATGGAGTTACAGAGTTCATCAATTTTGCAGAAGATCATGTATAAAACCTTTCTAAAATTCTATATCCATGTTTAGATTATTGTTATTAAATATAAAATATTTCGGAATATTTGGAAGAACATTTGATTTGTCACAGAATATATCAAAGCTATAAATGATGAAATAAACATGGGAAAAACTGAATGTGGACACCGATTAGGATGATACTATGGTTTATGAAACATTTCATATAAATAACATAGTAAATGATGATGGAGATTGTAGGGATCATGCGGGATGTTGGTGACGAAGGGCTCCTCTCGATCATGGGGAATCTTGAGATTCCTAAATCAGACATTGTAGAGATTTATCATGGGTTAATTTGATCCCCAGTGGGAGTTTGATCTACTCCCTCGAAGGGACTCGGGTAATGAAGTGCTAGTGGAAGCAGATTTGGATCACGCACCCAGGGATAATGGTGTCTCCCTCTGAAGGGAATCCCCTACAACGTGGATGCTTCTCGATTGCATTCGAGTTTGGTCCCTAGGAAAGTTGATGATGTCTTTTCGGTTCTTGCTGATCAAGAGGCAGTTAATCAGCAGCTTGAAACTTGTATGTATTCTACTTTAGGATGCATTTCTCTTGTCAAGGGTGATAAGAACTGGATTAACTCTGACCTTATGCTGAGGCTTTTTCAATCTTCTGGGGTAAGAGATTTCAAACTAATTATGACTGGAAGAGGTTTTTTCCACATAGTTTTTAGCAACTGGGATGATCTTAGGATGGATTGGAATAAGGGGGTGACATCTATTAATCCAGGTATCTTCAAATTGGCCGATTGGGATAGGCATTTCAACCCATTCACTCAATACCAAGAGAAAGACCATATTTGGATTTGATTATATGGTCTAAACTGGTTTTATTAGCATCCTAAAATCTTGAGTGATATCTCTTTTTGTGTGGGGAACCCCCCTGAAGATGGACCAACACACTATTATTGGAGAATTGGGATTCTATGCCCGAGTTCTTGTGGAAGTAAACCTGGATTCCAAATTGCCAGACACTGTCAATTTCATAGATAATGATCAGAAGTTTGAAATCAGAATCGAGTAATAGCAGAAACCCCCATTTTGTGACTGCTGTAAAATAGTAGGTCATGCAGTCTCTAATTGAAGAAATATTTAGAAGCAGCAGCGGTCTATTAGATATTCTTCTACTGACAAGGTGAATGATTAGAAGATGGTGGGAAAGAAGAACAAGGCCAAGACACCTACAATTGAAATGTGGGAGCACTCTGGAAATGATCAGCATGTGCGAAAGGAGGTCCCCCTGCCTGCTACTCCTACTGGTGGTATCCCCTCCATCCCACATCCTATTAGAGTTAAAGATGAAGAATCTGAGATAGATATGGATGTTATTAATTTAGTTTGTATCTCTCTTGCTGCTTCCATTATCTCTGTGGAGAATGAGTTGAAATGTGGCGGAGATGGTATACCTGTCACTGTGGATGCTCCTTTGGGGACTAGTATACATGAGAAAGGGATTGGCAATGATCTGTTCTCTCTAGGGGATGAGGTTCTACAAAAATATGCAAGTCCCACTAGAAAAAAGTGGTGTGACATGGTTGAAGAGGAATAAGTTTAAGAGGCTATAAGTGCACCCTCGTTCTCCATGGAGGTGAATGAACAATCTCTAGAGCCTATAAATCCTGTCCTAAGTATTTCTGAAGGTTCGATTCACAGAATAAATACCAAGAGTCTCACCAAGATCATGACTGGTTCCAAAAAATATTCAGGCAATAAGAAGGAAAATAAAAAAATAGGAAGGGCAACTTCAATTACAAATCTGTTTCAAAATGAATGTTGTTTACTGGAATTCCCAGGGTCTTGTGAACTCCTCCACTGTAAATTCCATGCATAGGCACATTCTGATTCATAAGAAGAAGCTTCTTGGAATTTTTCAACCTAAATCCTCATTCTCTTTAGGTTTTTCGGGTATCAAAAAATATGGTTTCCTTCTAGTCACCACAAAGGGTACAAATGAGCGGGAGGAAAGTCTATGGGTTTTTTCCTATGCCTCTATTGGAACTATTGATATCATTTCCAGTAATGACCAGGTGATATCTTGTTCTCTGCAATTTGATTATTCATAGTTGGTGGGATCTTTTGTTTATGCTAGAAGTAGATATTAGGACCATAGAAGGCTGTGGCAGGATCTGAGCAATTTGGGAGGTACCTCATCCCCTTGGTTTGTTGTTGGTGATTTTAATATGATACTTTGTTCTAGTGAAAAAACCAGCATGGTTTATTCTTAAATTTCAATTAGGGAATTTAAGGAATGTGTTAATGGAAATTATTTGACTGAGGTCAGTTTGGTTGGTGCCAAGTACACTTGGTATAGAAGATGTCTCAACCGCATGACTGCTAGCAAGCTTGACATGACTTTTGTGAATAATGCCATTTTGGATAAATGGAACTCTATTTACAGCATCACCATTCCTAAATTTGCCTCTAACCACCATCCAATCTTGATCAATTTTAATGGTAGAGTGCTTATCAGACCTCTCCCATTTATGTTCAACAATTCTTGGGCATCTCAAAGTGGCTGTAGTAAGCTGATTGAATGCTCCTGGTCCTAAATGCAGAGCACTAATTTTCTGTTTAAATTGAAAATTATGAAGTGTAAACTAAAAGCTTGGATAAAAGTGACTTATAGTAACCTGGACAAGGAGATTCTCATGCTTGAATCCCCTCTTCAAAATCTCTAGGATGAGGCCTCCAATTTAGACTTCAATATGGATTTCTCCAAGGAAGCTCTGTTGGCTTCTCAACTAAACTCTCTTCTTGATATTAAATAGAATACCCTCAAGGAGACTTTCAAAATTAAATGGCTATAAGAGGGGGATCCGAATACAAATTTATTTAATTCTTTTCATTGAATTAGAAAGGCCAGTCGACCCTTCTCCTATTTGAGGGTTGATGATCAGATTTTAGACAATAAGGATAATATTACTAACTACATTGTTGACTATTTCTTTAAGATCTTCAATGGTCCTTCTTTGGGGGGAAATATGATGGATGGAATCATTCCAACTCTGGTTACTACTTCTAATTATTCAATCCTCACTTCCCCCCTTTAGAATTTGAAATCAAATATGCGGTTTTCAACCTCAACACCTCTAGTGCTCCGGGCCCGGATGGCTTCAATACCTGCTTTTACCAGAAATATTGGGATGTCATCAAGGGGGACGTTTGAAAGTTAGTCTCCTCTTTATCTTCCTTAGGGTAACTACCTCAAGGCCTCAATTATTAGTTTATTCCTCATATTCATAAAGTTGATAATGCTTGGGAGATTCATCTTTTTAGGCCAATTTCCTGGGTGAACACAAGCTATAAGGTCATAAGAAAGATTATTGCTAACATGATCTCAAGTATTGCTTCAAGGATTGTCTCTTGGTATAAATTCGGCTTTATCAGAGGAAGATCTATATAGGAGTGTATCTGTTCTGCCTTAGAGTAGTTTAATCTGCTCAGAATTCCTTCAAGAGATGGCAGAATGGCCCTTAATATTGATATTAAAAAAGCCTTTGACACTATAGATTAGTATTTTTATATAAGGTTCATGGGAAATTTGGTTTCAATGAAACTTTTACTAAATAGATTTATCCCCTCCTCAGTTCAGCACATATCTCAGTTATTCTCAATGGTTCACCCAATGGATTAGTTGCTTGATCTAGGGGTGTCAGACAGGGGGATCCACTCTCAGCCCTTCTCTTCTCAATTGCTGAAGATTACCTCAGCAGACTCATAAGTCACATGGTCTCTCAAGGGAATCCTAATACGATTCAAGCATCAAGGTCCATCGTTGCTCCCTCTCACCTATTATATGCTGATGATAACATCTTATTCCTACTGGGGGAAAGAAGAATGTATGTGTCTTGATTTTTTTTCAGTATTATGAAAGTGTCTCTGGTCAATGTATCTATTGGGATAAATCTTCCATTCACTTTGGGAAGAGGTTTTCTATTTCCAGGTAACACTGGACTCTTTCAGAGTTGGGAATCAAGGAAGGATCTCTACCTTTTCATTATCTGGGTGTCCTGATTTTCTGGGGGTGCCCTAGGGCCTCTTATTTCTCTGAAATTGTGGATAGATTTATTGGCTAACTCTCAACCTATAAAGGGAGGTTTCTCTCTATGGCTGGGAGAATTAGTTTTGTGAATTTTTTTATCATTTATAAATTGGTTTACTCCATTATGGTCTATAAATGGCCAAGGGGCCTTCTAAATAAAATGAACACATCCATCCGGAATTTTACTTGGAGTGGTAATGTCCTGGAAAGGAAGTTAGTCACCATTCCTTGGAGGGCCTGTTGTAAACCTCTCTACTCTAGTGGCATGGGCATAACAAATATTGCTCTATTTAATGAATCACTTCAAGCCTTATTAGCATGTAATATCATCCATAGTAATTCTGAATCTATGGTTTTTCTCAAATCTTGATTTGCTAATAATTTGAAGCTTGGTAGCAATGCATACACTGTTTCCTCTCTCTTTCCAGCAGTTAAAACTTGTTTCTAGAAAATTATGACCTGCTCTAGATGGATTGTCAACAGAAACTCCAATCTTAAGTTCTGTCTTGATAATTGGACAGGTAATATTCTATTTGATGATTTTCAGCATGCTGCTCTATGCTAAGGGGAAAAGGTCTCCATCAAGGATTTTCTGGATAATCCTCCAGTAAAATTACAAGGTGACCTTAATGATTTAATTGGTAATTACAATTTTGTCTCCTTCCCTGATTTCATTGCTTGAGAGCCAGCTTGAAATGGGATTTTGACTAGAAGACTGTATTACTCTCATGCAATCTAGGGTATCAATGATGATTTTAAATGGCTCTTTATTTTCAATAAATTATGGATTAGGCCTTCTCATCTGACACTTATTTGGAGGCTAGTTTACAACATATTACCCACCGATGAGGTTCTCCAGATGTTTGGATTGTAAAGATGCTCTAGGTGTGTTATGTGTCATAAACATTAGGAGGATACAGAGCACCTCTTCCTCTCTTGTGCAACTGCCATGACCATTTGGAAGCAGGTTTTGGGCGGCTTTGAACTAGATGGCCTCAGATTTTTGGGATAACAGGCCCTTCTAGGTTACTGTTTGGTTATTCAAGTTTCACCTAAAATTCTATCACTCCTCTCCATATCTATTGCAGAAGTGATGCACACTATTTGGCACCTCTGAAATGCTGAAATATTCAATGGGATGGGCTGTTTCTTGAAGCTTGCCTTGATGCAGATTTTTGCGGTTATATGGGACGTGTAAGCTATCCGTTTGGGGGAATGATACAAAAATATTCAGGAATTCAAGGCTCTTAAAAATATGGGTGTTAAAGGGAATTTCAGACCTACTTTAGGCACTATGGAGGTTTTTTTGGATCCCTCCTTTCCCCCTTTGGATTAAAGTCAATACGGATGGCACCTTTAAAGGGAATCTTTTCCCTTTGTGTTGTGGTGCGGTCTTTAGGGTTCATAATGACTCCGTCAAAGGATGTTTCTATGGTTCTTGTGGTGTGACGATATCTCTTGAGGCTGAAATTATTGGGATCATACATGTTGTTTATTTTGTGAAAATGAAGGTCTGGTTTAATATCTAGCTTGAGAGTGACTCTTCTACCATTGTGAAGGCCATCAGAAATGGTGAAATGATTATCTCTTGGTGGATCACTGCAAAGTGGATGCAATGCATGGAGACCCATTCGACTGTCAACTTCATCATCACACATATCATTCAAGAGGCAAACAAAATTGTGGATGGTCTTTCAAAAATTAGAGTTGGAAAACATATTACCTGGTCTGATTCTCTCCTTGAGGCCTTACTTCCCTCCTTTAGGGATGATTGTAATAAAATCCCACACTTTCATCTTTTGTAATCTTTCTCTTTTTATGAATTAATGCCTCGTCCTCTTGGTGAGGGGACCTTTTCTAAAAAAATATGGAGATCGCAGGGAAGAAATGACAACGGAAATTGAAGATGACCATCATGATTATCCAATGTTGTTTGATGAGTTAAATAGCTATTACAAGAAACCATTTTATACTGGATGTACTAAATACACAACATTGTAAGTTGTATTGAAGTTTTATAATATGAAAGATGGTAACAGATAGAGTGACACCAGCCTTACAGAAGTACTGTGTATCCTGAATGATATTATTCCAGAAGAAAATGAATTACCATGCCGAACATATAACACTAACCGAATGTTACATTCAGTGGGAATGATCTCTAATAGATACATGCTTTCCTAAATGATTGCATATTGTTTCTCAAGGACCATGAATCAATCATAAAATTCCTTAAGTTCGGAACATATCGATATAAGAAAAATGAATCATGTACTTAGAAATCTGTATGGTACTTTCATATCATTCCACGATTTAGAAGTATATTTAGATGTCAGGAAACCGCGATAAAATTAAAAGGACATTATTATACAAGAAATGAAGATGGGAACCTACGTTATCTAGAAGATTCTCCTTAGTGGAATAAAATTGATTACGAGTTTATTAAATTTGGAAATGATTCGAGATACTTGCGCCTTCCATTATCTACAGATGAAATAAATCCTTTTGGTGTATAAAGTAATACTCACAGTACATGGACCATCATGTTGGTAAATTATAAATTTTCAACATGGTTATGCATGAAGCATCCATAAATTATGTTTTCTCTACTTATACCATGACCATAGAAACCTGGTAATGACATTGATGTCTATTTGGTTCCAATTCATCACAGATATAAAATTTATATGGGATACATGTGTTACAATGTTCGATTCTTAGAGAATTGAATAATTCACATTGAGGGAAATGATGTACGGAATGATAAATTGATTCCACACTTTTAGAAATTTATTAGGCTATATCATTAAAGGAATATTGGGCTGTCCAATTTTCAAAAAATGAACATACTCAATTTTGTCAAAACATTCATTAAAGATTTTTTTTAGGGAAAAAGAATTTTTTACCTAGAAGACATAAATATCAATCCTTGATGACAACATTAAATTAGAATATCAAACAAGGTACAAAACCATCTTTAGAAATGGATGATCAAATGTATAATAAAGTAAAAAATATTAACACTATTTTGGTAAACCATTTAAAAAAAACTTACAAAATTAGGTTGGAAGAAGTGATCAATTTTCATTGAATTTTCGTATTGGAATTGTTTTTATGTAAAACACTTTTTTGATATTATGTGTGTAGAAAAATGTATTTGATATTGTTGTTGGAACATTACTAAATGTTCCTGGAATAATGAAATATGGCATCAAGCCTTGGTTGGACATGAATGAAATAGGGTAAGGGAAGTGTTGGAATCGGTGAAGGGTAAAAGGTGTAATTTTCTTCCTCTAGCTACTGACACTCTATCCAGACAAGAAAAAATGAATTTTTTCATATTCCTTACTAGTGTAAAAGTTCCACAAGGATATTCATAAAATATCAAGAATGTTATAACAACACTGTTCTTTTTATTATATTAATAAATTATTTAATGGCATAAAATTGCACATAAAACAATCAAGAAAGATTGATAAGTCTAGTGTCTTGGGAAATTAAAAACATTACATAACAACTTAAAACATGAAATACAACATCATTACTGAAAACATCCTTTACATGACCACACCATATCTTTATAATTAACATTTCATGGGATAACCTGAGGGCATACCTAAGAAAGGGGTGAGCTATAAATATTAGTAAGGGAATAAACATGGAATAACATGAGGAAGAAAACACATGTTAAATAATAGACATATCAATAGAACATAAACGAAACATGAACATAAAGGCAGATATAACATGATAACCATAACTTGGAAATGTGGAAACAATTAAAACATTGAAACATAGGTCAAGGCTAAAATATCAATACATCATAGTGTACAAATTACCATAAAGGAATCAGGTAAACCCCTATCCCAACATCTAATATCATGATACTAAACATTACCCAATGCTTTGGAGCACTAGATAATTCCAGGCTCACCCATCACATTCATTTCATTCTCATGCTTAAGTGTGCCACATATATCGTAATGGATATATTTATTCATCATCATAATTTGTTACATGATCAAGAGGTGTGAGATATATACATGCACTCTCTTAATAAAAATGTATATGTGTATAAAATTTAACAACCTTGATAGGGAATGGATACAATATTCACTTACACAATTGTTTTGGAATGTAGATTCACAGTGCGATTTCGACTGCGTAACAGCGTGACATAAGAATTCATGAAAAGGGTTGATGAGAGAGAAATATGTATCTAATCATATATACAAAAAATTTACAGTAATATTTTCATAGAAATACATGTACAAAAATATGAAATTTGTAAATATAAGGCATAACATAATAAAGAAACTTGAAGAAAGAGGAGAAATAAAATAACTCTTATAAACTTTCGGCATGGTTACATGAGTACATGGGAGGAATTAATGAGATATAAAGGGGTATATTATCACACTAACACAATAAGGTAAGTATGGGGGAGGTTCTAAAACAAACCCATCATTTTTAAATTAAAATAAAAGGGTTTAACAATCTATAGAAACATGGATAAAAATGAGAATTGAAGAAACCCTTACTTGAGTGTGTGACTTTAAAAGCATGAAGAGGGGATTTTTAAGATAATGGGGTTACTTGGGAGGATTATAAAGAGGTGAGGATAGATTAAGGACGTTCTACAAGTATTTTTAGTGAAGAAAAGTGGGTGATTGGGTGTGTTTATATAGGAAATGAGAGGGAAATTCTTTAATATTTCACAAAGATAGGTTTTAGAATCTAGATAATTAAATATTCAAAACCAAAAAACCTTACCATGGTTTTTGAACATGGTTTTTCCATATAATAGTGGAAAAAATTATTTTATAAGTCCATGGGATAAATATAATAAAATATTAGCCTTTCTTATAGAGAGGTGAGTAACATTATTAAAGAAATAACCATTAAATCATAAAATATATTATACATTTTGGAGGATTCGATAAGGCTTTATAATATAAGCAAAACAAAAATCTAAAATCACATTATTTTAAAGGTAAAACTTATTTTTTTTCCAAATATCCCTTTTATAGTGTTTATTAAATCACTATTGGGCCATGATGATGTCATAAAACATACTATATATTTATATAGTATTTAATTTTTACCCTAAAATTCAACTTTCTCAGAAAATTATGAAAAAATCACCATTTGATAATTTTGATGTCCTGATTCCAAAAATAATATTCATTTTATCAAAATAATTTTTAAATATGTAAATTTTCACTTTTAAAATAAAAACTAACATTTATTAAAAATTGATGGGTTTTGACAAAAATAGTTTTTAAAACTTAAAAAAATACATTTGGGCTCAAAAAAATTATATGATCATTTAAATTTAATAAAATAAATTTAATCATAATATTTTATTAAAATATTATTTATTAATTCATCATAATATATTTCTAAATTCTATTTTAATAGTTATAAAAAAT
Organism: Viscum album; assembly: GCA_963277665.1. Lineage (NCBI taxonomy): Eukaryota > Viridiplantae > Streptophyta > Magnoliopsida > Santalales > Viscaceae > Viscum > Viscum album. The sequence continues at coordinate 974,112,420 of OY728122.1, forward strand.
ACTATTTGTGCTTTAAATGTAATAATAAAATAAAAGTATATTCATTATTATATAAAAAAATAATTTACATAATAATAATTCTAGGGTCTTGATACATATCCCTTTATTACACCATCATAATCCCTATGAGTAAGGTGTGTGATTTTGGGGCTTTCATGGGGTCATTCAGTGAATATGGTTTGAGCCGTGGTCTCGATGAGCTTGAACTTCTGCCACAAACCATTTCGCTCATGCTTAAGTTATTAGATCTCAACTTGGTATTGGTCATGGGAAAAGCCCAGAAATTTTGTCTCCCTTGTAAGCTATGATAAATGGTCTTTATAGGGAACAATCCTACTAGTTGATGCCATCACCTACTATGTTTGTGTCTAATGGAATTTTTAAAACCCTATATTTATACAAGTAATGTGATCGTTGTTTAATGGCTATATTATCAACGATAATGATACTTAATTATCACTTAAAAACAATTGGATATAAAAAAACAAATAGAGTTCATATGTTTTCAATATCCATTTTATAAAATATGACATTTAAATAAATCAAAAGAGAAATTTCAATTATAATAGTTCGGGTGGTTACAATATTTCCCCCTTAATTTCCCATATTAAAATAGGCGCGGGTAACTTTGTTTCATCACCTCCTCTTGTTCCCACATTGCTTCTTCAAACTTGTGGTTTAACCAAAATACTTTGACTTGGCACATTGTCTTATTTCGTAAAACATTGTCTCTATGACCTAATATCATCACAAGATTATACTCATGAAGGAGGTCATTCGATAATGTAATCACTTCTATATTGAGTACATGAGAGGGTTCTGATATGTACTTTCCCAAGAGGGTTTCATGGAATATATCATGAACATGAGATATGTTTAGTGGGAGTGCTAGTTGGTGGGCCACCACTCTGATGTGACCATAGATCTCAAAAGTGACAATGTATCATGGACTAAGATTTCCCTTTTTCCCAAATATCATAACTCTCTTCCATGGAGATATGCATAGGAATACCATGTCTCCAATATCAAACTCTTAGTCTTGTCAAGGATTTTCAACATAGCTTTTATGTCGACTCTAAGAAGCCCTAATGCGCTAATGAATAGTCTTAACATTATATACAATTTCCTCAACCATTTCTGGACGTAGCCGCTTTCGTTCCCCAAATTCATCCCAGCATGTAGGTTTTCTTCACCTCTTCCCATAAAGGAATTCATATGGAGAAATTTGGATGCTTGATTGGAAATTGTTGCTGTAAGAGAACTCAACCAGTGGAAGATGTTGAACCCATCATCATTTGATGTCCATATATCATGTAATAAAAATTTCCTCAAGTGTCAAGATTGTCTACTCATATTGGCCATCGGTTTGAGGGTGATAGTCCGTGCTGAAGATTAACTCAGTATTCTGAGAATGTTGGAGGCTCTTCCAAAACTTAGAGGTGAATCTTGGTTCTAAATTGGATTCAATCGATAGCGGTACACCATTCAGCCTCATCACTTCTTTGATTTATATACATGGAAGTTGATTCAATGAGGAATTATATTGAATCACAATGAAGTGTGTAGTCTTTGTAAGATAATCCACCACAACCAATATAACATTGTTTCTTATAGATGTCTTAGGAATCCCTGTGACAAAGTCTATGATGATGTTTTTCCATTTCCATGTAGGTATGGGTAATAGTTGCATCATCCCCTTATATTTTTCCTTTCCACCTTCAATTAATGACATACGAGACATCTTAATGTATATTATATGATATCCTTCATTATATTGTCCCACCAATAGTGTTCCCTAAGATCTTGATACATCATTGTGCTTCTAGGGTGGATAGAGAAGGTAAATCTATATGCATGATCAAACAACTCCTTCTTTAACTCAGGATTTGAGGGTACACATAGTCTTGACACAAATACTACAAAACCTTCTTCATTAACATTGAAATATGAGGATTTACCATTTCCAACAGTTTCCACATTTTTTTAAATTCTCACATCATCTCTCTGATCATCCTTTAGTTTCCCCAGAAGAGACGGTTGAACAATAATTTGTAAAAGGATTGATGATTTTCCTTCCTTTATGATTCCCATGTCCGTCCTCTTAAAGTCTAAGAAGATCATATACTTCTCAATTATAATCAATTAAAGAGTGGATGGATCCTTTCTACTTAAAGTATCTTACACCTTATTCTATTTCCTCTGATGGAATTGAATTGATCAGTAACAATCATTAATCAACTCTAACCATCTTAATTGGTGCATATTTATCTCTTTATGTGTGAATATATACTTTATGATTTTGTGATATGTATATATTTCACACTTCTCCCCAAAGAGGTAATGTTGCAAAATTTTCAAAGTGAAGATCAATATATCTAACTCCAGATCATGTGTTGGATAGTTGTTCTCATGAAGTTTCAACTGCCTTGAGGCACAGGTAATGACTTTGTCATTTTTCATCAACACACAACCCATGACCTTCTTTGAAGCATTACTGAGTACCACAGAAAGCTTTCTATTTGTGGGTAGTGTGAGAATGGGAATAATGATAAGTCTCCTTTTCAACTCCTTGAATATCTCTTCTCATTCATCATTCCATGAAAACAGGACTCCCTTATGAGTTATCTTGGTTAGAGGGTTTGACAATGATGAGAAATTTCTTACAAATCGATGATAATACCCTAATAATCCAAGGAAATTACAGATATCTATCATAGATGTTGGCCTCATCTATCCTTCAATTACCTTAGTCTTTGAAGGGTCCACAAATATCCCATTTCTTGTGATGATATGGCCTAATAAAAAGACTTCCTTCAACTAAAACTCTCATTTTCAGTACTTAGCATGAATCTTTTCCTTTCGTAATGTCTTTAGCATAGTACTTAAATACTCCTCATTATCTTTCTTAATTTTGTACTATATTAGAATATTATCAATAAAGAATACCAAAAATTTGTCAAGGTAGTCTCTAAAGACTCTATTCATCAAGTGCATTAAGATTTCTGGAGCATTAGTGAGTCTAAATGGAATCACTATGAACTCATAATGCACGCACCTTGTATGAAAAGCAGTATTGGGGATGTCCTCCTTCTTCACCCTCACATGGTAATATCCCAACCACAGATCCACCTTGGAGAAGTATTGTTCTCCACATAGCTGACCAAACATGTGATCAATTTGTGGAAAAGGATACTTGTTCTTAATCATGATTTTGTTGCGATCATGATAATCAAGGAAAAGGCGCATTGAATCATCCTTCTTATTGATGAAGAGGACCGGTGCACCCCATGGTGAATCCCATGGGTGTATAAACCCTTTATCCAAATTCTCATGTTGTTGTTTCTTTAGCTCCTCCAGTTTCATGAAATCAATTCTATATAGAGTCTTGAATATTGGCGAATCCACTGGTATAAGACCATTTGAGAATTCAACATCTCTACTATGTGGAAGACCAGGAAATTCCGTAAGAAACACATTAGTGAATTCCCTCACAATAGGCATGTATTTAAGGATGGTTCCTTCCTTAGACTCTATCATATGAGAAATATACACATGCTCATATGGAATTAATATCAATTATTTGGGATGATAGTGCTAAAGAAGATTCATCCTTCTTTTGCACTTATATAAAATTGAAGGTTGATTTTACATATAGAGATTGATTCCCATATCACATCAATTTATGTTGGCTCTATATAGATAAAGACAATCCATGATAATAATTGCATCAAATTACACCAAGGAAAGTATGATAATGATCTATAGGAAGTTAAATCCACAAAATTGTGATATGGAGGAGTTATATATAGGGGATGCTATAATTTCCCCCTTTTCTATTTTCACAAAAAACTATACTTCTATGCTTTATATTGGTGTTTGGATTGATCTACTAAACATTCAGTATATAAAAGAATGCATAGAACCAGAATCAAAAAGTATGTTCTCTATTATTGTATTAATAAATAGTGTACCTGTCACCACATCATAGTCGGGATTCACTTTGGTGGTAGTGATGGGAAAAGATCTCCCTCGATACCTTGGAGGTAGTTGTTTGCCTCTGAAAAGCCTTGGCTTAGTGCATTAGTTTGGAAAATTCTATAGTTCCTTACAGTTGTATAAATGAAAAATTCATTGAGGTTTTACTAGAGTATTCCATTCCACTGTCATAGCAGAATGTTTTTCTTGTCAGAAATCACTAGCTAGGTTCCCTTTCTTCACACACCTAAAACATTTCTTCATCCCCTTTAGGAAATTTCCAAGATGCTTATTTCTGCACCTCTGGAAAGTAGGGTGCTGAAATTTCTTGGCACCATTCAATCTCTCTATCAGACTGATAAAATTCGACTCCAAATTCTGCATCATATCCCTATAATACCCCAAAGATTATCCAATCTCTATTTAGACATTGATGGAACATCATAAAAGTTTTTCATAGTAATCAAAGTAATAGATCTCCAGGTCATTCCACAGGCTAGGTTTTAGCCCACGAAAGAAGTGGTCAACCTTGAATTTGGGGGTAATTACAAATCTGGAGGTTCATCGTGCAAGCCTTGTAAAGTTTTCCTCATATGATATGATGGATTTGTCTTCTTTTTTTATTGATGTAAAGATATCCCCTTTCCATATTAATTCATAGGGTGTGAGAAAAATATTTATCGAAAAACATTTTCTAGAAATCCCTCTTTCCCATCACCTAGATCCCTTCCTCAAGCTTTTTATTTTTGATGAATTTACACCATTCATCACCTTCACCCTCATTATGATAATAATCTACAACAACCTTATCTTGTTCGGAGAATTTAAGGATGGAGAAGATCTTATTAATGGAGTGAATCAAATCTTTAGAGATTGAAGTATCAGATGATCCATTTAATGTAGGATGCCTTTGTCTCATGAACCTATCAATTGCAACTTTTTCTTTCTTGGGGGAGGGGAGGTTTTAATTTTCTATTGATTCATGTTTCTATTCCAAACATGAGTTATTTGATATAGTATCATGACAACATTTGTGATTCTTATTCCCATCGGATTGGGCATCTAAATAAGGAAGTCATTATATTGATATTCTCATCGGGTTTTAGCTTGATTCCTCATATTAATGTTCATTGAATATAATAAAAATATAATTAGGGGTATGTATTTTTAAATATTAAACACAAAAACAGGAATTCAATGACATAAAAGGGATAACTTATAATTTTAATTTTTTTTCTTAACTTATGAATTTATAGGATTCAATTTAAGTTTTCCATGATCTATATCCTAAAAAATATTCTTATGGGATTTTTTTTGTTCCCATAATAATGGTTCATAATAATGTTATGAATTTATCAAAGAATATCCCCCAAGAGTGTCAAAATTGGAGTGCAGTAGGGCCCGTTTTCATGCACCAGTTCCCATTCAAGTCTAACTTAATGTAGTGTTTTAAGGTTTTACCCATAGATACATTTGCACCAGATCCACATTCACTTGTTCGTTTCCAGAAAGGGATGTATTTTCTTGATAGAAACCTATTCTACACTCACCATGATTTAAGTATTTTTTTCTTATTCATAGTGTTATCCCTATGGCTTTCACTAGAGTTTTCTAATCATAATCCAAAAAATAACTAAACTTTCATATGATACGAACTATAACAAACCTTTTATTTTTATTACATTCATACATGATTTAATGAAATAATATTACACTTAATACAATCCCAAAATATCAAGAAGTATAAAGTATTGTGAAATTAGGAACATTACATAAAAAAATAAAACATTAAATACAACAATATTACTAAAAACTTTGTTTACATGACCACAACATTCATTCGTACTTAACTTTGCATGTGATAACCTGAGGAAATACATAAGAAAGGGGTAATATATAAATCCTAGTAATGGAATAAACATGGAATAACCTGAGGAATAAAAACATGTTAGACTAGATTCATATCAATGGATCATAAAAGAAACATGAATATAAAGGCATGATATAACATGATAATCAAAACATGGAAATGTGGAAACAACCCAAAACATTGCATCATTAGTCAAGGATAAATTGAAAACACATCGTAGTGGAAAAATTACCATAAATAAATCAAGTAATCCCCTATCCCAATAGGGATTATCATGATACTAAACATTACCCAATGCATTGGATCGCTATAAAATTTTGGGCACACCTGTCACTTTCATTTCATTCTCATGCTTAAGTGTGCCCCATAGTTCATAAAGAAGGGATTCACTCATCATCATACTTTATTTCATGAGAATGGGGTGTGTAATAAATACATTTATGTACTAAATAAAAAGTTATATGTGTATAATAGTGGACACCTTTGATAGGGAAATGTGTACGATATTCAATTACACAATAGTTTTAGAATGGAGATTCATGAGGCAATTTCAACAGCCTAAAGACGTGACATAAAAATTCATAAAAAGGGATGATGGGAGAAAAAGATGTATCTCATATTATATAAATGAAATGGAAAGTAATATGGTTATATTAATACATGTCCCAATATATGGAATTTTGAAATAAAAGGAATAACATAAAAATGATACTAGAAGAAAGAGGAGAAATGGAATAACTCTTATGAAATTTCAGTAAAGTAATAGTTGTACATGGAAGGAATTAGTGAGAGACAAAGGGGTATATAATCATTATAAAAATATGGCAAGTATTGGAGACATGATAAAACACATCCTATCATTTTGAAATTAAAATAAAACGGTGTAACAATATAAGGAAACTTGGATAAAAATGAGAATAAAAGGAACCCTTACTTGAGTGTGTGACTTCAAAAGCATGAAGATGGGATTCATGAGATCGTGGGATACCTTGAAAGGATTATAGAGAGGGTAGGACAAATTAAAGACGTGCTCCAAGTATTTTTAGTAAAGATAAGTGGGATCATGTGTGGATTTATATAAGAAATGAGAGGGGAATTATTTAATATTTCACAAACTTAGGTTTTAGAATCTATATATTTAAATATTTAAAAACAAAAAAACATTCTAGGGTTTTTTCCCATGGTTTTTTCAAAATAGGAGTTGAAAAAAATATTTTATATGTCCATGGGCTGAATATATTAAAATATTATCCTTGCTTACATGGAGGTGAGTCACATTATTAAATGAATGACCATAAAATCATAAAACATATTATACATTTGGAAGGATTCACTAAGGATTTATAAAATAATTCAAAAAAACAAACAATCACATTATTTTAAATTTAAAACTTATATTTGGACTAATATCCCTTTTATAGGGTTTATAACATCACTATTGGGCCATTATGATTTCATAAAACACATTATATATTTATATGGTATTTAATTTTTATCCAAAAATTCGACTGTCTTAGAAAATTATGAAAAACTCACTGTTGGATAATTTGGACATACTGATTTCAAAAATTATTTTAATTTTATCAAAATAACTATCTAAATACGTAAATTTCTCTTTTAAAATAAAAACTGACATTTATTGAAAATCGATGGGTTTTGAAAAAAATAGTTTTTAAACCTTAATAAAAATTACATTTTTCCTCATAAAAATTATACGATCATTTATATTTAATTAAATTAGTTTAATAATAATATTTTATTAAAATATTATTTATTAATTCATCAAAATATATTTCATAATCTTATTTTAATATTAACCAAAAATACTATTTTTTTTCTTTTAAAACAATAATAAAATAAAAGTATATTCATTATTATATACAAAAATAATTTGTATAATCATAATGCTAGAGTCTCGATACATATACCTTTATTAAACTAGAATACACCCTAAGAGTAATTTGTGTGATGGTGGAGATTTCACGAGGCCATTTGATTAACATGGTTTGGGCCATGATCTTGATGAGCTTGAACTTCTCCCGCAAACGGATTTTCTCATGCTTAAGTTGTTGGATCTTGGTTTGGGATTGTTCTAGGGAAAAGCCTAGAAATGATATCTCTCTTGGAGCTCCAATAAACAGGATTCATAGGGAGCAATCCTATTAGATGAGGCCATCAAATCCGTTTCCTATGTCAAAATAATTTGTTAAACCCTATATTTATACTAGTCATGTGATAACTATTCAATTAATATATTATCAATGGTAATGATACTTAATAGTCATTTAAATACAATTAAATATAATAAATCAAATGGAGTGCATGTGCTTTCTATATAGATTTTCCAAAATAATACATTTAATTAAATTAAATTGTAAATTTAACTTATAATATTTCGGTTCATTACAAATATTGTTTCAATGAATAATTTAATGTTATAAGGACTAAAATAACACGAATGTCATGTTTTGATGAAAGAATTAATTCCAACTACTTTCTATTTCATTCTTCCTCAAAATGTATAACATATGTTAACCATAATACACTTTTGTTTTCAAATCCTTATGCAGAAAATTTATAGACCCAGTGAAGTTTCCTATCATGAATAAGAATATTGAAGTCATATTATGTGAATTAGAGATGTTCTTCCCACCACCATCCGTTGATATAACTATCCACTTGATAGTTCACATGGTTAGAGAGGTTCAACTATGTTTTTCTATCTATTACAGAAGGATGTACCCCATTGAATGGTATATAAATATTTTGAATGTGTATGTCAATAATAAAAGTTGTTCATAAGGTTATATTGCAGAATGATATAATGTTGAAGAAGATATTGAATTCTGTACTGATTACCTATCAGATGTTGAAAGCATCGGTCTCCCAAAGTCTCATCACATTGAACGAATTTTGGTTGAAGGGAATTTTGGAAGATATGTTGTTACAATTACCTTAACTGAGTGGGATAATGAACACCTTTACATATTATATAATAGTGAAGATGTTAATCCATACATTGAATTCCACAATGAAATTATTAGTGATTTTAATCTATTAATGGATGATGGATGGATATCAAAAATAAATAATCAATAGTTTATATGATGGTTCATAGATCAAATTTATAAGGATTTACATGAAAATAAGAATTCAATTTCCGAGAAACTTCAATGGCTATCCATAGGACCGAATGAAAATGTTATATCATACATAGGTTTTGTAATCAATGGTTATATATTATATAAAAAATAACAGATGACTTTTTTACAATGAAAAATAGTGGTTTTAGCCTTGTGGATGAAGTGATGCACATATCTGGTACCAAGGATATAAATACAATTTATTAAAATATGTCATATTTTGGAATTATTGAATAGAAATACGAGTTTTATTATACAACATTTTAAGTGCCACTTTTTCATTGAAAATGGGTTGACAATATCAATGGAGTGAAATTTGTTGAAATGGGATTTGTGAAGGTGAATCTTAGTGTGGAAGGGGAAAATGAAAAGTTGTTCATAATTTAATTAGAATAAGTGCATGTATTTTATGCATCAGGTCTAACAAACAAGAATTGGTCAATTATCCAGGTGGTGACTAAAACAGATGTCGAGTCAGATGAAAATTCAATCGAAGATGACCCTTTCTTTGGGACATCACAATCTCTTCATGTCGATACCAATGTATACAATGCCTTATAAGTTATAGGGAACGAGAAATAGGGGATTTGGATTCTCGATAGAGGAACAAAATACTTGAAATCATTAAAAATATAAATAGAGTTATATGAGAAGGTAAAAGTGTTTTTTATATATTATGTTTTCCCTTATAATATTATATGTTCTATATTGCATTAACATAATCTAATTTAATTGCATGAATAATCATATAGACAATTTATTTTATACATGATGATTTTACAAATCCCTCAGAAGAACAAACTATAATTAAGGAAACCCATTGGAAATATGTAAAGGCAATGTAAAGATATAATTTCTCCATTTTACTAAAAAATTATATAAGGAAATGTAGATTTAATTTTCATTATTCCTTGTAGAGTTTATTTATTTTAGAAGACATATTTCTATGTGGAATTCATTTGAAATAAGAGAAATAATGCTATCTATGCACAATCATATAGGTAATGTTGATGTTTGAATAGTAAAATTATATTCCATAGAATTAATTTATTATATCATATTTATTTTTAATTTATTTATTTTTAGTGTTAGTCACATAAAAATTGTTTTCTTATATAGGTGGATTCTTTTTTTGTTATTGGATTCATCTGTCCGTCTTTTATTCCTTTCTCCACAAAAAATTCCACAAACTTCTTCTCCCTCAAAACCTTTTCACCCCTACAGTGTTGTATTTATCACTTTAGTTCATGTTATCTCCTCTACCATTTCAGGAATATAAATGATGCTTTTGCTGTTCAATTATAGAGGTAATATTTATGACTTCATATTAAAATCATTGTATAAACAATTATTGTATTGTTTCATATTTATGTTTAATTTAATTGTTTTTAGTATTACTCTAATAGAAATTGTTTTCTTATACAGGTGGATTATTTTGATTGAGTTGGGGTGGTTTATCCATCTTTTATGCCTTTCTGCACCTAAAGTTACATTGAATTATTCTCCCTCAAAACCTTTTCACCCCTATTGTATTACGTTTATCACTTTATTTCATGTTATCTCTACTACCATTGCAGGAAGAGAAATGATGTTGCCTCTACTCAATTATATAGGTAATCATGATGTTTTCCTAGAAAAATCATTGTCCAAATAATTAATGTATTTATTTCATATTTCATATTTATTTATTTATTTTTAGTATTAATCACATAAAAATTATTTTCTTAGATAGATAGATTCTTTTGTTTAATTCAGGGTGATCTGTCCACCTTTCATGCCTTCATGCACTAAAAATTCCATAGTCTTCTTCGCCCCCAAAACCTTTCACCCCTATAGTGTTCAAATATATCACATTTCTTAAAGTTCCCTCCACTACTCAATCACAGTTTTAATATTAATATTTTCATAGAAAAATAATTTTCCATATAATAAATGCAATATTTCATATTTATGTTTTATTAATTTATTTTTAGTATTACTTAAAATAATTGATTTATTATATAGATGGATTATTTTTTTCGAGTTGATGTGGTTTGTTTGAAGTTTCTCATGTAGTGTTTGAAGTTAGACAAATAATGTCAACAAAAATCATGGAAACACTGACAATTAGGATTGTTTTGAGATTTTGTGACATGTATCAATCAACCACACCTCAATCCAACACTGGATGTGACCAGTATGGATCCAAGTAATTATTTTATATAAAATTGACATTAATTTTAGTAAAAAAGACTACTGACATAATCAAAACCAAGAAAACATATTCATATTGTTTTGATACTTTATGAAAACGCTTCATAAGTCATTTTTGTCTTGTAAGAATCTACTGCACCTCAATATAATATATGATGTTCCCAATATGACTCAATGTGTTCGTTATAAGATTAAAACCGATATTTGAATTTAAAAATATTCACTCTCTGAAAACCAAGAAAACAGACTTGAAGTTTCATGATAATTTATGGACTCAATTCATAAATCATTTGTGACATGTATTAATCAGTCTCACATCAAACTGATACACGATGTTATCCATATGAGTCAAAGTGTGTGTTTCATGTTTAAAATGGAATTTTAGAAAAAAGGAAACTGAAATAAAAAAATCTAAGAAAAAAAATCATATTGTTTTGATAATTTAGAAAAAAATCCATAAGGGATTTGGAACATGTAGGAATCAGCCTCACCTCAACCCGATGCACTATGTGACTGGTAAGACTCTAAGTGAATCTTTATTTAAAATTGATATCAATTTTAGTAAAAAATAAACTAACCTAATAAAATATGAAAAAATACATTCATACTGTTTTGATACTTTAGTAAAATGATCCATAAGTGATTTGAGATGTGAATGAATCATCCACACCTCAATCCAACGTACGGTGTGACCTGTATGACTTGAGGTGCTTATTTTTATATAAAATTGATATCAATTTTAGTAAAAAGGCCAAATGACCAACTCAAAATTTATAAAACACATTTAAATTGTTTAAATACATTTGGAAAAAGATCCATAAGTCATTTGTGATGTATAAGAATCAGCTGAATCTCAATCTGATACATAATTGAGATCAGTATGAGTCAAAGTGCGTGTTTCAATATTAAAATGAAATTTTAGTAAAAAAGAAAATTTACGTACTCAAAACCAAGAAAAAACATTAATATTGTTTTGATACATTAGGATAACAATCCCTATGTCATTTGAGACATGTCAGAATTAGCCGCACAACAATCCGACACACGGTGTCACCAATTTGACAGAAAGTACATCTTTTTATTTAAAATTGTCATCAATTTTAGTGAAATGGACAACTATCCAACTCAAAATGGAGAAAATACATTAATATTGTTTTTATACTTTAATACAATGATCCATAAGTAATTTCTGACATGTAGGAATTATCTGCACTTCAATTTGATACATTAAGTGCTCGGTATGACTCAAAGTGTCGTTATTAGTTTAAAATTGATATTTTAGTATAAAAAGTGTCACTTACTAAAAAATTATAAAATATGATCACATTTTCTTGATAATTTAGGAAAACTATTTATAAGTAATTTTTGACATTTAGGAATCTATTTCATATCAAATTGATACATGATGTGATTAGAATGAGTCAAAAGTGAATATTTATAGTTTAAAATGACATTTTAGTAAAAAAAACTCGCGACTTACTAAAAATTGATAAAACACATTAATATTGTCATAATACTTTATTAAAACGATCCATAAGTCATTTGGGATGTGTAGGAATCAGCTGATCCTAAATTCGACGCACAGTGTTACTGATATGAATCAAAGTGCTTCATTTCCATTTAAAATTTTCATCAATTTTAGTAAAATGGACAATTATCCTAATCAAAACAATGAAAACACTATTATAATGTTATGATATTTTTAAAAAATGATCTATATGTATTTTTTGATGTGTATGAATAATCCACACCTCAATCTGATACACGATGTTCCCGGTATGACTCAAAGCGTCTATTATCTGTTTAAAATCGATATTTTTGTTCAAAAAGTGTCACTCAATAAAAACTGAAATAAAAAATCATATATTATTGATAAATTTGAAAAATTATTCATTATTCATTTGTGATAGGTAGGTATTTTTTTCACATAAAACTGAAACATGATGTGATCAGAATAAGTCAAAAGTGTGTGTTTCCAGTTTAAAATGATGTTTTAGTAAAGAACACGACAAACATACTCAAAACCAAGAAAATACAATCATATTATTTTGTTACTTTTGTAAAATGATCCAAAAGTCATTTCAATCATGTTTTATTCATCCACCCCTCAATATGATGCACAATGAGACCAGTATGACTCGAAGTGCATCATTTTATATAAAATTGACATCAGTTTCAGTAAAATTTACACATTATGTTAATTTATTTCTTTATATTATTACTAACATAAGAATTGTTTTCGTATACAGGTGAGTTCTTTTTCTCGAGAAAGGGTGGTTTGTTTGAAAATAGCATGATTTCAGTCAGGATTAAACAAAAAGGAAAATTTATGTTTTTTAATGTATGTAATAATTATTATTTATGTAATTATGTAAAAAAATGTTTAAAATGTCTATAATATAGTTTTTTATATTGTTTTTGTGTTAAAAGATTCATTTCATTTATATATATTATACTAGGACTTGTTTTTTTGATATTTGGTTAGTTTTTGGTGCTATAGTGTTATATTACAGTACATTGTAGTGGTGCTGCATTGTGCTATTACAACACACAACAGTACATCCCTTTATCTGTGTTTTTATGAGTGCTGATAAAAGGTCCTTTATCAATTCTTTTATAATCATGGATAATGGTATAATATATCATCTCTTCTATAAGAACGATTAAAATACCCTTTGTTAGTGATTTTATAAGAATAGATAAATAAATCATTTATCAGTGCGAAAAAAGTGTTGATAAATAGTTCCTTTATCATCCCTTTTAAAAGCGCTCATAAAGGCTCTATTTATCAGGGATTTTTTAGCATCGATAAAGTAACCTTTTATCAATGATATTTTAGCACTGATAAAAGACCAGGGTTTTTAACCTTTCTCATGTAGTTAGTGCTTTTCTAGTACTAATAAAGGTCATTTCTAGCATTTTTAAAGGCCTGTTTTGTAGTAGTGAATATCAGGGTCCGGATCTATGTATTCCAGCCTTTTGTGCATTTCTAAATCTCATGGTTCTCGGAGAAGTCCTATAGTGAGTCTGGGGGGGGGGGGTCAACTGCTAAAATATAGAACAAGGTAGTACACATGTTGTGTAAATGTGTTTCATATCATGTAGTCAAATTTCATGGATGGTTAAGTCTAGTTCATGGGTTGTTACATAACCTGTGATATTTCAGGTTTGATTGGTTCAAGGGTACCTATTGTTTGGTGAAATCTGATGCATGTAATTTACATGACATGAAAATGTGTTTCAAATAGTTTAAATAGCCTATACATTGTTCTTATAAAGGACACAACGAATCGAGATTTCCTCAAACCCTTTACCTTCTCTCATTTTCCTAGGATTTGATGACCCTATTCTTAAGTGTTTTGTGATTCCTTTAATAGGGATCAATCATTTTCTTCATTCTTTGATCCATGATGATCCAAGGTGCATTATTTCATTGTTTTCAAGCATGTTATCCCTAATTAGGGTCATTTCGTCCAATTTATTCTCACCATGATACAAATCTTGATCTGTATAGTTCTAATAGTGGTTTCTTTATTATTGTCTGTGCATTTGTGGCATGATGTATTTTTGAGATCGTAGTTTCCTCATAAGAGAGGTGATTTGAGATCTGTAAAATTGATCTATTTTCAGGAAAATAATGTATATGCCTTTGAGGTGGGAGATTCATTGTTTATCAATTTATTTACATGAAATCATAAATCAATTTTGGTTTATTCCCTTATATTGAAATGGAAATAATATAACAACAAATTATTGGGATTGATAAATAATTGGTTAGAGTCTGAATATTTATTTTCTTTTTACCACCATGATAGGTTTCCTCATTATTTTATAGATAGTGTGATATATATAGTATGATTTGTTAAATTGTTTTTATTCTGGGATAAACATATGGGAATTGGTAAACAATATAAATCGATAATTAATTAATAATTAATTGGATTAATAAAATTTAACAAATAGACATGTTTCTAATTTAGTGTTTGTTATAATTATATGATAATTTAATTGATGTAATGTGAATGTATAATTAAATGATCTTCCAAGTGATTAATAGAATTAATAAAAAATGTGAAGAATGAAAATTCTTGTTGAGAATGATGAAAATAATAAAAAGTAATGTAAATTGGGAATGATTATTCTCCCTAATTTTTGAGACTAGTGTGAATACCAAAATAATGATTAGATTTTGATAGCTTATTATATATTGATGCATTGGGTTTCCTATAGTTGGAACATGTGAATAATGAATCTGTTAATTCAAGATGGAATAAGAACCTGTTGTGTGATAAAAATAATTTATAGGTCCTAGGGTTCCTATCTACATGAGAATGAAAATTTCTTTGAGTTTGGATCTATCAGA
The DNA here is from genome assembly GCA_963277665.1 of Viscum album. NCBI lineage: Eukaryota > Viridiplantae > Streptophyta > Magnoliopsida > Santalales > Viscaceae > Viscum > Viscum album. The sequence continues at coordinate 974,127,964 of OY728122.1, forward strand.
TCTTATTCACATGTGATTCTTGGATTCCTTGTTTTAGGTAATAGATTTCCTTATTGGATGTGCTTATTTTTTTCCTACTATGTTTGTGATGTGATATTGATGTGAGATACACTATTCAATGTGATATGTGGAAGGGAGGCCCAGATATGATATTATCCAGGGATGGATGATCTTGGGATGGATGATGTGTGGGTGGGGAGGCCTAGATGATGTGGCAGAGGTTGTCTCCTGTGATGAAAAATGCATTGGAATATTCATGTGGGTGTCAGGGATGAAAGCAGAGATAATGGGATTGGTTGAATCTGGAATTACCCATTAATTTGTTGTAGAGAGCTAGGATGAATATTTATTAATGTGTTTAATGGAAAATGTCTAGGTTTTTTGTTTTACCTATATTCCTTTTCCTCAATTGGATGTACATGGTTGTAACACCCCAAAATTCTAAAGTAAGAATATTTTATTTAATAGTGTGTATGACATGGAACACCAAGAGTTTAAAGGAATATAACATATAGGGAATTTAAGATATATGTAATCATTTAAATAAATATATTATATATCTTTTAATGCACACATAATTGAGTTATCTTAAGTTACACACTAGAATGAATTTGTTTATTAGTTTTCATTATACAAAAAACTGAGATTTACCGAACTACAATATATTATATTATAATATTATTTAATATAATATGATTCAACCTATCCATTAAATTGATATTTATGAATATTATTAACCAACTTATGAAAATATGTTTTTAATTCATTGGTTACAATTTATTTAGAAATGAATATAATAACAAATTGAATATAAAGGGAATGTTTCTATAAAAAACTATTTTTATGCTCACAAAGTTGTTTTATCATAATAAATTAAATTAATTACAATTTGGTAGTGATATTAATGTCATATATATCTATATATTATCTATTCAATCAAATTTTTTACATTCATCAAATATATTTTTTAATCATAAGATGAAAACAAACTAAATATTACACATAAAACATTATATTTTTATAATGACACTTTTTCCACCATTTTAAGGTGATCCTATTTAAATAATATATATTTCACATTTTTATAATTTTTTTTAAAAATAAAAATCATTTTTTAAATATTAATGATAAAATTACATTAGGGAGAACTGGTGGTATTTTTCTATGAAGTATCATTTTTTAATGAATAGTTTAAAATACTGAATTTTAATTGAAAACTTATATTTTTATAATTTATTTATATAGTTAAATTATATTTTTAATTGGTTTAATGTAAAATTCGATCAATTATATATCAATTAATAATATTTATGTCATTGGAAAAAATTTCATATTGAAATTGGATATACAAACATTTCAAACTTTTGAACATTTTTATTTTGAAAACCAACTTCCTCATCTTGTCCGCGTGATTAAATTTAAATTAATTTCTAACAGTTATATGATTTAAATATGTAAAAATGGATTTCATATTTTGAATTATAATAATTTTTAATGTCTATTAAGTTTAACTCAATTTTTATCCAAAATATATTTGTGCATGTAGTTAAAATTAATTAACACGATTAAGGTAAAATTATGCTTAATAAGGGGATAAACCTTAAACATAACGACCAAAATGACATAGAAACATGACCAAACCTATTTTATGACCATATTTATATAATATCCTCCATTTTATATAATTGGGTTCATTATTTGAGGTATATTATGTATGGTAGACCTCTCAATAGTGTTTACCTTTTTATAGTTGTAAGAATTCCACTCCACCTCTACAATTAAAGGCACTCACCCATCCCACTTATTCACACCTCTAAAGCCCTTTGGATCATACAAAACATGCCCAAATAATCTCATAAATTCCATATCATCATCCTATAAGAACAAATTTGTGTATAAAGAAAACTAAGGAAGTCCTTTGGTGCAAACCAATGGGAGTTACCATAAAAAGAGGTGGTTAAAAAAGGTTCACATAAAAAGATACACAAGGTAAGGGATTTTAATATCACTTTTTACATCTAAGAGATAAATTTAATATTAATTTTTTTGTGTATACAATTCCCCTATTTAATTTAATATCATGATTCCCTCATATTTTATGGTATTCTATATTTCAATTTGAATTATCTTATCTATGGGGTTTGACTTGAAAATTACAGAGTGGTAAAAGTTATGATTGGAAGCTCAATTTATTTTGTAATTGTTAAATTTATATTGAAAAAATCACTTATGAACATTTCCATTGGAAATAAAATTTATTTTATAAATCCATACTCTTATTTTATGTGTATAATTATTACCTATACCACATACCATTTTTACATACAGTGTGTACTTTACAGTTATTTGACTAACTGGGGAAATATTGATAAATGCGTATCTTTTACTCAATAAATATATTTGATAAGGTAAATGTTTCATGAATTAAATATTTTATTATATATATGAGTAATTATTTGGATAGGTGTGACACAGGTGGGTATAAATAATAGAAATCCCCTTGACGCATGGGTAGTCTCATGAGGCAAATAATTTTGCCAATCAGATAGGTTTTTACCAGATATGTTATAAACCATCGAGAGAAAGGTATTGATAGTAAAGGTACCATATACATAGGAAAAATAGAGATAATAATTAATCACTTTAATTATTCAGATTCAGTTATTATTTATCTATGAGATTTTTTCTTTAACATTATATATAGATATAGTTCATTATATGTTTATTTATTAAATGACATGTGTTTCAGTTATATACCTTTATACATTGATGATGAATTATTTATTTTTTTAAATGGAAAGTGTGTTAAGTTATTTAACTTTCCATATTGTTTTTTATTATTTATTCATGATTAATTCCACTGTATGCTTTCCCCCAAATAGAATTTTTTCTCACCCTTATCTTGTTTCTTTTTCCCAGGATATGAAGATGTATTGTTGGAATGAGTTTCAAGGATTCAGTTAGTTTCTATTTTTTAGGTATTTTATTTTATTTTCAATATCCCAATGTAATATGGGTTTCATGTATGTAATATAGTTTTACAAAATTTCTAAACATATCAGTCCTCTAGGATTTTATTCATTATAGTCATGTTAATTTCAAAATTTATGGTACTGGCTCTAGGATTAGAGGGTTTGGGCATTACATTATTGCATATTTCATCTTGGTGGTATCTTAGGATAGTTTTCCTTCAGTACATGGTTTTTGGAATGATTATAAAAATGAATAAATAAATTTTTACCCAAGGGGTTGGTGTTGATGGAGTCAAAATACACAAAATATGTTAATCTTGATAAAATGTGGAATCAGATTGGATTATTCCTAGTGGGCATTCATTTTTATCTAATGATTAATGTAACATAATTTAAAATAATGATAGTGGTTAGTTAATGGTTAATGAGTTAATTAATAGAATTAAAATACAAATATAAAATAATGAATCTATTGTAGCTATTTTAAATGATTGTGTGTTTTAAGATATCTGGTCTTAGTAGTGGAAGCTGGAAATATGAGTGACATTAGCTACAATTGATTAAAATACTAGGTTATTCCCATAGTGTGGTTGTGAGTTATATTATATCCTATTATTATGTGAACTTATAAGTTTCCCAACCCATGTTGGGTTAGGGAGACTCACAACTAGTGGAATCTGGGAGGGTGTTTTCCCCAATATCTCAAAGGGAGGATATATGGATGACTACCTCCTCTGGACCCATTCTATTCTATTCATAGTTATATGTAAGGGAATGCATGATAGTTAGTTTCCATATATATGTGTTTATAGGTATATGTTGTCATGTGGTTATTCCTAAACATGTTTATCCATGTCTAGTGTCACAAGTAATATTATAGTTATGATGTGTATAGGAAGCGATGGTTTGAGATACTTACTTGGTGTATGGGATGTAATAGATTGAAGTATATTAACCGATGTATGAAAAAAAATCATACTAGATATGGTGGATCCCAAAAATTACATGGTAACTATATATCATGACATACTAAAATGGACGACACTTAAACAGTTCCCTAAGCCAGTGGTCTACATGGACTAAAGTGAAGCTCCTCATACGCCATGGGTTACTGACTAACAGTGAGGGTAAAAGGTGGTACAATGGGGATACTATAATCTCAAGATTAGAGTATCATAGTGGTGAAATGAAATAATAAATATCAAAAGTATAATATCAAATAACAACTGACAACAAAAGGCATGTCGTACAATGTTAACAAAGAACCAATGTCAACAATATCCAACATCACACATATAATGATGCAATGTCATGTGTCTAACAAAAATGAATAGGAAAACATGATATTAAATAAATGTATCAAAAGAAAAAAAATATAGAAAGTCTGTCTTCAATACCATCACAATCCATAGATTAGTTTTACGCTTCTGAACACCCATGCTATAACCAAATCAAGTATCAAAAACTATAAAATTTCTCATATCCCTACCTGCATCCACATAATCTACTCAGGTAACAGTGGCACCCCATATTTGATGTGATATTAAATCAGTTAGAAACCACCAACAATGCCTATAAATTTCCTATTAGAGAATATAATATGGAAGTGTGAAGATATAGGGATAAAGAGTAATTAAATATGTAAAAGGTTAGCTCTGGTTCTAGAAGGACCTCAGGCCGACTGTGTGAGCGTCAGACTAAGATGGATAGAATCAGAAAAAATAACTACATGTATTTATATATATGGTCTATATATTTACTGATGTCTACACCCATATATAAGAATAACACTACAATCCTCGACACATGGTGTATCTTAGGCATTCATAAGTTTTAAGATGAGTCTCAGAAGTATTAAGGAAAACAATTCCTATTATCACATGAATAAGGGATTCCATTCCTAGTATAAAAAAATAGTGTTTCCTTACCTGATTCATAAAATTAAGGGTCTCTAAGACCATTTATCATATTCATATGGGTTTCCATGCCTATTATGAGATCAATAGGGTCTTCATGCTCGAATCAAAACTATTGTGTATCCATGCCCATATTATATCAACATGGTTTCCATCCCCATGTATCATAATTAATGAGGGTCTCCATGCACATTCATTATAATTCATAAGGGACACCATTACCATATATCATATCTCATAATTTTCACCATTCCCATTCATTATTATTTATAAGGGTCTCCAATCTCATATATCATATCTCATAATGGTCTCCATGCCCAATAATTATTATTTTTAAGGGTATCCATACCCATGTTTCATCATATAAGGATTCATTCCCATATCATAGTATTAGGATGCTATAACCAAATCATAGCACATAATGGTTTCAATGGACAAAATATAATAGAAGGGTTTCCATTCTTGATTTATATCAGTAATAAATAGTCAAAGTCTTCAATAAATGCCAATATATATGTAATAATTCATTAACATTTCATATTAACAAGGGAATGGCCATTGTTGAATTTAAGAGGTTGATGAGGTCATACCACATACCTCCATTCAATTTGTTTTAAATTTATATGTGTGTTAACTATGATACAACACATCAATTATCCCTTTCATTTTTGATAACACAATTTAGAAGTCAAAGCAAACACACCAATTGGTGTTTTGGGTATAACACCACGAAGGTCAATTATTTATTTAAAGGGATCACCCAAAGGCCTATCTCATGTTGATTTTGACTACCTCTAACATCTCATAGGATATATAAGTTTCATTGGGTTCCAAAATAGGGAAACCAATTGAAGAAAAATCTTGTTTTGGGAGAATTCATGGTGAAATCTGGGTATGGAAAACTGACACATATTATAAAACATCTCAAATTTGAGGGATAAGAACTAAACCACATAATTTATTCTTATAGAGGATGACTCATCTTATATCAACCACTGGATTGGTCTAGATCAAAATAAAATACATAGATTGTAAAATTACTTAAAAATAAGGCATCATAGTTTGCACCTAAATAACTCAATTGAGAAGAAGACAAACTAAAAGGATTAATATAAATAAATAACTCAACATCATGAATCCAACGAGATATATGGTGTTTGAATCAGAGTTTGGATGATGAATTGGGAGAAAATCCTAGGAAGAGAGGATTCAGAGATCGAAAGATGAGAAGAAGGTTCCTATATCTACTAGAAATAGGGAAAATGAATAAGGAAGAGAGTTAATATAATTCAAGGGGAAAAAAGAAATTTTACCCAAAAATACTCAGTCGCACAGTTTGGATGCATGATTGGACAAACCATGTGAAAACCCTTCACACCTATCTATCTAAAAACCCATCTTGTACGTTTAATGAGAATGGTTTGGGAAACCATGCACAAACTATTCTTTTCACTTATACTAAAAATTACAGATGTTTAGCACTAGAATGTGGCTCTGGGCACACAGTTCGAGAAAACTGTGTGGCCAATTATACTCACCGAGAATCCCCCCATGGTTATGTGAAACTATGCGGGATGAGATGCATATTTTCTACTAAACTTGTGGCCGAATGCCTTCTTCCACCAGCCAGAGTTGTAGTCTCCGAAAAATCCCCAGACACCCTTATTTCTTCTTTAGCCTCACTTGGAATCCATATTATATCAAAACATTATATTTAATCATGAAATTAAAGGATAAATACGTCATAGAAAATTGGATTACATATAGTTTTCCCCATTAAATCAATTTAACCCAAAATTTCCCTTCTAAGGGAGGTATACTAATATCATAAAACAACTCTGGCCAATGAGCATGTATGTCGACCTCCCTGTCCCATGTCTCATCAAGTACATTACTATGCTACCAAAAAATATGTACTAAAGTGATAGATGATTCATAGATATCCATCATGTTCTAGTCAATGATTTATATGGTATACCCCTGAAAATAAGCATCACCATATATGTTAACATAATTAGGATCAAAATTATGATATGGGTTTTATTGATAATGATGAAGCTATTGAATTAAAAGATTTTGTAGATAGATTAGTACCTCTAAGGTAAGGGAAATCAATAGCCTATTAGTCTGACCCTATCCAATATATCAAATAGACTGAAGTTAGGAACTAATATCTTCCCATTCCTTAGTATCTATCTATTCCTAAGTCTAGATGATACCAATAAGAAAACACAATCGTCAACCATGAACTCTAGAGGTCATCTATGTTGATTGGTATAAGATTTCCCTCTTGATTGAGTAGTAGTCATAGGCTTCTTGAAAAGATAAAACTACTATGAAGTCTACTAAACAAGGTGAGGACCTAGTAGTGCTACCTCTCCAAACTCTAACTGGTACAAGGGTGAAGGACACAACGTACCATATAGGTACCCATAAGGATCCATTTTCATCGTCGCCTGATAGCAATTATTGTAGGTCAAATCGATTAAAGTGTTATGATTCTCTGAAGAACTACTGAAATCAAGGATGTATTCTCGAGACATGTCCTCCAACACCTGTATAGTCCATTTCAACTAGCCATTAATGATTGGGTGAAAGGTTGTACATAGAAGCACATGTGAACCCAAATCTCTCTATAAGACCTACAAGAACATAGAGGTGAAATAATAATCCATATATTAAATGATAGTATGAGGGACCCCATATAGCTACATAATATAATGAATATACAGTCTTCATTTATCATCAACTATGAATGTATACTAGATAGAAAGGAAGCATGATACTTTGATCAATCAATCGGTGACTACCCAAACTGTATCACTAGATCGAATCAATCTTGATAATCCAACCAAAAAATCCATCATGAAATATTCCCATTTCCTTTTTGGGACCAGTAATGATTGTAACATGTAAGAAGGACATTGGTGTTCCACCTTCACTTTATGATATTTGGAACACCGAGTGGTAAAACCTTCTGTCTAACATTTAATCCCCACCCACCAATACTCTCAGTGCATATCGTGACACATCTTGGAGATACATGGGTGATTTTACAACTGAGAAGCATGTAACTCTTCCATAATCTCCTCTCACAAGTTTTTAGGGACCCGGATACACCCATTTATATGCAGGTTTTCATCACCATTGATAGATGAATCTATAGGAGGGTCCTCAATAGAAATACTCTCACATTGGAATAAGCCTTCAAGATCTAAAAACTTCCTCATCTTCAATCTCTTTATAAGTTAATATGCCACTTTATAAATATAACTATAGACTATCCATGATGGTCATCTACCCTATTTTCATCTTAGGAAATATATCCAAAAGCTACCACTTGATATCGGCCTCCGGAACTATCTGTGTTTGAGTCCTCCTACTCAGAGCATCGATAACAACATTTCCCATTCTAGGAATATAATCAAGATCCAAATAAAAGGATAAAATCTATTCTACCAAACATTATTGATTCAGATTAAAGTCAAGCTTTGTGAAAATTTACTTGAGAATATTTTGGTGTCTAAACATCCTAAAACACTATCCAAGAAGGTAATGACCCCAACAATGTAAGGCATAAAAAAGAGATGAAAACTTGAGATCATGTGTTAGGTAATTTCACTCATGATGCCTCAGCTACCATAACCCATATATAACAACCCAATTTTATGATATCAAAACTGCTCCATGTCTGATTATTGATGCATCATAATATACCATATATCTTCCACCTAGATCTAGAATAATATGGATCAACACTAATTACAATCTCACTTTCATCTCATGAAAGGATGTCTCATAGTCTTCTGACTATATAAACTTCTCACCCATTTTAGTTATTCCCATAATAGGTTATTCTAATCATGAGAAGTCCTGTTAAAAACCTATAATAACCAGATATTCCAATGAAACTCCATATGTCAAATATGTTCTTGGGATACTCCCAAGTAACTAAAAATTGCACCTTCTCTAGGTCAACTAATACTCCTTAGTTTGCGATAATATGACCCATGAAGTTAACCTTATCAATCCATAAGTTACATTTATTGAGCATATCTTATAGTTGGCGCTCTCTCAGTGTATTCAAAATGTTCTCAATATGAGTGACATGGTCACTTCAATTATGAGAATACACCAAGATGTCATATACAAATTCCACCATGAAGAAATCTATACAAGGATAGAAAAACCTATTCATAATATCCATAATGATAGGTGGCATGTTTGTAAGACTGTATGAAATAACCATGTACTCATATAAACAATATCGACTATGAAAATTAATACATAAATGTTTGAATATCTAACATGCACCTGGTGATAACCTGAAATAAAATCGATATTTTAGATAACCCTCACTCCTCTGATATAGACATAAATATAATCTATATGATTTAAGGGATATTCGTTATTAACCATCAAATGGTTTAAATTCCTGAAATCCACAAAAATTATAAGGATCCTGTCTGCCTTCATGGTGAAAAGGACCACTGAACCCCATAGAGATGTACCAGGTCTGATAAAACCCTTAGATTATAAATCCTATAGCTACCTCTTCAGGTCATGTAAATATGTAGTATCCATCCTACCAGGAGGAATGGATACAAGTTTAGCTCCATGAACTAGCTCGATACTAAAATCTACCTCTAATTTATGACTTAGTTTGGAAAAATTTTCATTGAAACCATTCCTGAAACAATTATCTACAGGAGGGAATTCAAAATAATGTAATCCCAGATCAACCATAAAAAGTCTAGAAATCTGGAAGGTCACATGACCTAGACCAAGATAATTTTTTCTAAATAATCCTGACTAGACATCCAATCATCCATGTTAATTTATTAACCACCATATGGTGATGTTAACGATTACCTCTGACGATAAAAATCCACATAGGCATGATAGGGGACCAACCAGTCCATCTTGATAATGAAAACAAAGCCCATCATCTCAAGGAAAAAGAGGTCCCATAAAAAACAATGGTTTTTTATCTTGAGAGGTAATTTATTACACTATAATATACTCTCTGAACATATACCCAAAGGCGTATCAATAATCATCACACTATAGATGAACTCAAAATCAAACCCATGGCTTTTTGAAATAGCCATAGAGATAAAGGATTGTGATTCACTTGTATCTAATAAGGAAGAAACTATAGTTGATACTACTCATATTTCATGGTATTCTATGTTTCAATTTTAATTATCACATCCAAGGGGTTTGACTTGAAAATTACCAAGTGTTAAAAGTTATCTTTTTCAATCTCACTTTTTTTTGGTGATTTTAACTTTATATTGAAAAAATCACTTCCTTATCCCCCTTTTCCATTATAAATGACATTCATTTTAGATTAAAATAATATTATTTGATGGGTATAATTATTTTATAAACTATATACCATTTTTAAATATGGTGGGTACTTGAATACTATTTGATTAACTATGGAAATATTAGAAAATCTGTATATTTTACTCAATACAGATTTTTGATAAGGTACATTGTTCATGGAATAAATCAATTATTTGATATATGAGTAATTCTTCAAACATGTATGCCATTGGTGGGTCCAATTAATAGACATCCCCTCAATGTAGCAGTAGTATCACGAGATGAATTATTTAGCTAATCAGTTGAGTTTTTACCCTATATTTTATAAACTATCTTGTGAAAGGTCTTGATGGTAAACATACCATTACCTAGGAAACATGATATCCACTAATTAAGAATTTCCTTCATTTATATTAAATTATTATTTATCCATGGTATTTTCTCTTTGACATTAACTATGGATATAGTTCATTCCCAGTTTATTGATTAAATGGAATGTGTTTTAGTTACAGACCATTCCATATTGATTATTTCTTATTCAGTTGTTAAAATTAAAATTGTGTTCAGTTATTGACCTATTCATATTGTTTATTATTATTTATTTATGACTAATTCCACTGTACACTTACCCTTAATGATCATTGGATATTATCCTTATTTTTTACATTCCCTAGTATATGAAGATATATTCTTGGAATGAGTTTCAAAGATGAAGTTTATTAGTCATTGTTATGTATTATGTTTCATTTTCTATTTCAAAATGTAAAATATGTATAATATATGTATTATGATTTTCCGAAACAGGTAAAATGATTGTCCCTTTAGGATTGGATTCCTTGTAATCAATCCAATTTAATAAATGAATATGATCTGGGCTTCTGGGGTTAGGGAATTATAGTTGGTATCATCAGATGTTTAGTTGAAACCTTGGAAACTAGACTTAGGAAAACATTGATTAAGGAACATAACCCTGAGGTAGTCTTTGAGTATAATAATAGAATATCATCCTTCAATTTGGGAAAGGTAGAGATTTTTTAGATCTTCCTAGAAATACATCCTTATATAGTTATAACATGTGGGTGTGGTTTGGGTATAAATGTACCTAGGGGTAATAAATTTGAAAAGGTGTGTCAGTCCTGACTTGAGCACAACCAAGTGCATGAAAATGATCCTTACTATACAATTAGATTTAAAGTCTTGAGTGATACCCTTAGGATAATTTTCATTTTGTTTATAAACCATTATAAAGTATTTGAAACTAAAGATATCCCTATATAAGCCATGTTTATTATTAGGATATTTTTTATGAATATTTTTTCAAATTATGATAAGTGTTTCACTAGTTTTGGGATTATAAATTATGTTGCATAATGTTATTACATAATCCAGAATAATCCATTGTTTATAAATGGATCCTAAAAGTAAAAATGGTATTAATACTCATGGAAAATGTAGAGGTTTCCCTACTAAGAAATCAAATATAATTAGTATTAGAACTGATAAGGTTACAGATATATTAATTCAACTTAATCAGGTTGTGAGACATAACATTAATTAGATAGAGAAACTTATTCCATAATTATTTTCTATGATTTTGGATATCTTTATGCGATAGTTTCCACCATAACTTACTAGGACTAATGACCAAATGGTGGCAGAGAAAGGAATTAAATCTTTGGAGATAATATTCATAGCATTTGGATGTGGTGGAAAGGAAATGGTTACACTTGAAGTGTATTGTCTCAATAGTGATGTGAATAAATGGTAGTCATTGAACTAGAAAACTAGAAAGGAAATGTAAATATAACTCATGGAATGGAAAATTTTTAAGGAAACATTACTTGAAAAATATTTCCCTCATGAGCAAAAAAATGTGATAAAGATAACGTTTTTTTGTTTAAATAAAAATAAGGAAGAAAGTGTTGTAGAGTATAAAGATACATTTTAAAGGATATCAAGGTATATAATGGATTTCATACACAACAAAGAAAGATATATTGACCATTTATTTGAAATTATTAAGATAGCTATCTGAAGGGTGCTGATGTCTCAAACATTTTCTTCATACTATGAAATAGTTTTATGTGCTTTCAAGATAAAGAAATAATTCTACATGTTTTATTAATTAAAAGGAAAGGAAGAGAAGAATAAGATGATAGATCAAATAATGGATAAAGGAAATAAGGAAAAGAAGGGTTTTATAACATGTGATTACTATTGAAATAACAAATTATGGAAATTCTTGAAAGGATTTGGAGTTTGTTATTAGTGTGGAGAAAAGGGTCACTAGGGAAAATAATGAAAAGGGAATAAAGAAAATCTTGATATTTAGTGTTACAACTACAAGGAGATGGGACACTATGAAAAAAAATTCCCCAAGAATCAGGGGAATATAAGTCATAAGAAGAAAAGGGATCAAGGTCAAAAATATGTTATTGACACAACCAAAGGGAAATGATTAACGTGCTTCAATATTTGGAGCTAAGAAATATATTGTAAAATTATTTTATTAATGATTTTCTCATTATATTTCTGCAAAATATTTTTTATTTCAATCAATTTTAAGGAAATGTGGGAAACCAATAAACATAACAAAAGAAAATTTACTTCCAACTACATACCAGATACACCAATCATTCCAGAAAAATTTAAAGGAGTTGGAATTATTTTTCTTGTATAAATGAAATTCAATGGAGTGAACCTTCAATTATGGATTGTCTTTGATAAGGTCCTAAAAGTGGTATTCCATTTTTTCTGAGGTTTAAAAATGTTCCTATAAGGATTATTTCCCTCATTAAAACCACAGATCAAAATAAGATTCTATTTATCAATCAAAGTAGTTTATTCTTCATTCAAATCCACCCGTAGTGATCTTTCGAACATTATATGAGAATCTTCATATGAGATGTTGATTTGGATGGAATCCTCAATAATATAATCATTATAGTGAATTATAATATCATAGATTATTTCATTTTCCACCTCCCATTTTTTACCACCTTCCATAAATTCCCAGTCAACATGAGTATCCATAGATTTTGGCCCCCCAGACTTACTTGATTTAGAGTTAAGGGGAAGAATATCTATATTCTTTAGAGATTCAATACCAATAGAGGGTTTCTTCTAAAAAAGGGAAACTTTACTAGCCAATATTGTTATTGGAGGACTGTGTAAGTTAGAGTAATCCACCTGTGGCCTCAATCTCCCCACTTTGTTGATGAAACAATAGAAATCAATGAGGGGTTCTCCATTTGTTTGTGGAAGAATGGAGATATTCTTAGTCTAATTGAATTTCCATTCTCTTATAAGATCTAGTTTCAAAATTTGAATCCTTATTAGCCTCTATATAATCAAAACTATCTCCTAGGGGCTGATTCCCTTCATATACTATCTCATTTCCATTTACTCCATATAGTTAGGTGTGATCTTCACCATCCAACACCACATAACTATTTGGACTTCCTATTCCATTAATAATTTTATTTGAAATATTTCTAGATTGGCCTTGAACAAGGTTCATTTCATGGTTGGGAAACACATCCCTTTCCTTACCGTTGATCACACTCAAGCCATTAGAGTGAGAAAAATTATTTTTCCCTTAAGGTCTATCCTTTATTGAATTCGTACCCAAGATAATTGATGAGAGGTTAGATGAAATCACTAAATCTGCATAAGAAACCCAAGAACCTTCATTATAGTTGTTTCACTTAGTAGGATGACCCTATGCAAGTATAATCTCCTTCCTAGTAACATACTCCTTAAGAATCGAGGAAACTGTATATATTGGATTCAAGCTAGTTGAAGTTGTTCCACTTTGAAGACAATTCTGGACATAATTTCCTTGAAGGTAGAAGTATGAAAAATAATGGGTCCACGATTCATATACCATGGGATGTTTGAGTATGTATTCACCCTCCATTTCATTCTATATAATATATAGAGGAATTTTATAAATTTATACCACAACATAAACTCATGGTTCTATGGGATGAAACACCTTTTGGGACCTAATATCGACAAGAAATAATCACCCCACAAGATTACCTTGCATCCGAAAGATGGAAGGATTTTTGAAAGGGAGCGGAAGACCTAGAAGACGAACCCAAATCACTATTATCTCTACATTGAGATTGAAGTGCATATATAATGACCAATGAAGAGGATATAACTATAAATTGTTAACACGTCGCAAGGTGCTAGACCACATAAGTTCCATATCTACATTTTAGGAGAAGAGAATCATCATTTGTCGAGATTTGAGAAAACCCACCACCGCACGATATCAAAGGCCCCATTGAGTGTTGATGAATATGTCAAAAATGCCTACCGAAGGTCTCCACCAACCTAAATGAGCAACCAAGGTTATTTGTGAAGGGAAGAATCTTCTGATAACTCTATGAGGGAAATCAAAAGTGAAGGGGATCTAGTAGTGAAACTGGGTACCTTCAGGGCTAAAGAAATACCTAGAAAAGAAGGGTGAAACACTGGGTTGGTGAAGGGATAAAACAAAAGGGAATCTCCATCAAGAGAAAGTATATTGAGGTAATTTCTTTGCTAATCTGTAGGGAGGGGAGGGGTTGACTAGTTGGCCTGTGCTGGAGAAACTATAGTTGACCTGATGGTAGGCACAAGAAATGAGTTTTCCTTAACACTAGAACCCATAGGGGTTCAATCTATTTTAAATTGGATTTTTTAAATCTTGGTGCACTCCATAGGATCTATTTTTTCATCATATAATTTAACAAATATTTATGTATTATACTATAATATAATTTCATTAAGTATTTGTGATCAAATGTCGAATGGTACCATGAAAAGTGAATTAGTAGCAATTTAAACTTTTTGGAAAATACATGGTTGAGGGAAAGACAACAACTAATATGTTTCTGATATTGATATAATGATGTTGGATAAAGGGATTATCAATAAGGATAAGGTTAATAAAATATGAATAACTACCATAGAAATGATTCTAATGTGTTGGATTATAATCTTTAGGAAAAGTTAACCATTTATGAAATTGTATCAGTTGATCTTTGGATTAGGTTTAAGATATTATTATATTACATAACCATATGATAAAACCTTTTTTAATAAATAAATTATAAATAATTCATGGAAAAACTAATGGATATGTCTCTATTTAGAGAAACATATATTTACTTATATTCTTTGAGAATGAAATAATTACTCAAGTCTTAGAAAAGGGTCGCAGAACAAATTTTTTGTTCTATTGTCATTATTTTTTATGTTATCAATGAACTTTTTCACACATATAGTTTATGAATTTGCGGTCAATATATTTCTCATTAAAATGTTCTCTATTACTCTCTATCAAAACATGATAGTCAGATTTATCTTCCATATCCATGTATTCACTAATGTTCTCTTTTTCAAAAGTCATGTTTTTTGGTGACCTTTATATTTCCATTTCCCACATATTAAGAAGACATGTTACTAACCCAAGTTTTGATGCAGGTTTTTCAAAAATAGTTTATTTTCAAATATCAAATCCCCGATTACCAAAGATTAAGTTTAAATTGAAAAGAAAAAATTTAATTAAGGCGTGGAGTTTGTAGCACCACACAATTCTAAAGTAAGAAAATTGAATTTAATATTGTGTATGAGATGCAAAACCAAGCATAGAAATTAATATAACATGCTGAGAATTTAAGATATATTTAATATTTTATCTAAATATATTCTATAGATTGTAATTAATTAAAAAACTAGTTAACTTGTATTCCATGAGGGAACGACCTTTTTCGGTAGTTTGTGTTACATACAAGAATGAGTTTCATTAAACAATAATATATTATTAAGATATAATTATTTAATACAATAAGGGAAAAACTAGACATAAAATTCATGGTTATAAATTTTATTAACTATGTTATGAAAATATATGATTTAATTCACTGGTTACAGAATAATTAGACATGAATATAAGAACCAATTTTAAATAAAGGGACTGTTTTTATAAAAAAATATTTTTATGCTCAGAAAGTAATTGTAACCAAAAATATTAAATTAATTTCAATTAGTTAGTGATGTTAATTTAAAATATATATCATATATTCAATAAAATATTTTTCCAATTGATACAATATATTTCATAATCATAAGATAAAAAACCCAATATTATGTATAAAAATCTATATTTTTAAAAAGGCACTTTTACCTCCTTTTAATGGCATACATATTTTATTTTTTTTTAAAATTTTATAAATTTTATTTGTAAAAATAATATTAATTTCTAAATAATTATTTCTAAAATTATCTTTGGGTGAAATTATTTTAATTTTCTTTGAAGTTTCATTTTTAACAAATAGTCAAAAATATTGAATTTTAATTGAAAAATGATTTTTTTCGTGTAATATATTTATATAGTTAAATTAAATTTTAAATTGGTTTTAAAGTAAAATAAGATAAATTATACATAAATTAATCAAATTTAGTTAATTAGGATCAATTTCACATTGAAATTGGATATAAAAACATTTCAAACATCTAAACATTGTTTACTTTAAAAACCTACTCCCTCATCCCCTATATGAGATAAAATTTAAATTAATTTCTACCAATTATATAAATGGAATTTGTAAAAATGGATTCCATATTTGGAATAAAAATAATATATAATTTCTAGTCATTTAATCATAGTATTTGACAAAAAATATTAGTGAATGCAGCTAAAATTAATTAATCCGATTAAGGTGAAATTAAGTTTAATAAGGAACTAAACATTAAACTTAAGAGACAAAATGAAATAGAAACATGTAAAAACATATTGTATGGAAGAATTTAATCCATATAACCCCTTATATGTTTTTGTCATTATATGAGGCACATTATGTAAGGGATACCTCCAAATATCTTTTACCTTTTTATATTTACAATAATTCCACTCTTCCTCTTCTATAAAAAGGTACTAAACCCCCACTTATTCACACCTTTTAAGCCCTTTGGATCATAAAAAACCTACCCAAATATGCTCCAAATTTCCCTACCCTGATTCTATAATATTCAATTTGACTAGAGAGATAACCAAGTAAGTCCTTTGGTGCAAACCAAATGGATTTACCTAAAAAAGAAGAGGTTAAAATACATTCACCCAAAAGGAAACGTAAGGTTATGGATTTTCATCTCACTTTTTACGTTTGTGATATAAATGTCAGATTCACCACTTATTATTTTTTTGGTATATATAATTACCCCATTTTATTTAATATCATGATTCACTCATATTTCATGGTATTCTATGTTTCAATTTGAATTATCTCATGAAATAGGTTTGACTTGAAAATTACCATGTGGTAAAAGTAATATTTGCAATCACCCTTTATTTATTGAATTTTAACTTTCTATTCAAATAATCACGTACTTATGAACATTTTATATTGGAAATAAAATTTATATAGATATCCACACACTTATTTTATGTGTATAATTATTTTCTAAACTGTATACCATTTACCATATAGTATGTACTTGATAGTAATTTGATTATTGAGGTAAATATTGGTAGGTCAATTTTTTACTCAATATAGATATTTGATGAGGGAAATTATTCAAGAATTAAATCAATTATTTAATATATGAGGAATTATTTGGAAAGGCATGAAATGGCTAGTTATAGATATCCCCTTGATGCATTGATAATCTCATGAGAAAAATTATTTGGCCAATTAGATGGGTTTTTACCTGATATGTTATAAGCTGTCTTGTGAAAGGTCTTGATGATAAAGGAAATGTGTACCTAGGAAGCATGGAGTCTATTAATTAAGAATTTCCTTCCTTGATATTTTGTTATTATTTATCCATGAGATTTTTTCTTTAACATTATCTGTAGATATAGATTATTCTCAATCTATTTATTAAATGGAACATGTTTCAGTAACATACATTTCCATATTGATTATAAATTATTTGGTTTCTTAAATGGAAATTGTTTTTATTTATCTAACTTTCCATATTGTTTATTTATATTGATTCATGATTAGTTATACTGTATTCTTACCCTTATAGAGCATTTGAGCTGACCCTTATTTTGTTTCTTTTCCTACGATATGAAGATGAATTATTGTAATGAGTTTCAGGGATATAGTTTATTATACTTTGTTAGGTATAGTGTTTTATTTTCTATTTCACTACATAATATTGGTATCATGTATTTATTTTTTTTCAAAAACTGAAATACTGATCATTCCTCCAGGATTTTATTACTTATAATCATGCCAATTTAATGAAGTAAGGTATTAAATCTGGAATTCTCAGGTCAATGTATTACATTGGTTTCATATTTCTCATTAGCGGTAGCTTAGGATGGTTTAAAAGACTATATGGTTTGTATAATAATGATAATAATGAACAAATAATTTTTAACCCATGGGGTTGGTGTTGATGTAATGAAAATACATAAAAAATGTTAATCTTGAAAAACTATAGATTCTGATTGTATTATTCAAGAGGGAAAGTATTTTTCTATTATGATTAATTTAATGTAAAGTGGAATAATGTTAATTGTTAATTAATGGTTAATGAATTAATTAATTTAAGGAAAAAGAAAAAGAAAATAATGAATCCAATGTAGATCTTCTAAATGATTTTGTGTTTATAGGATATCTGGTTATAATAGTGGAATCCCAGAATATGAGTGACATTATATATAGTTGACTCAATGACTAGGTTATTCCCATAGTGTGGTTGTGAGATATATTATATCCAATATATTTTGTGATTTCATGTGTTTCCCTACCCGTGTCATTTTGGGATACTATCACCCATTGTATTATGGGAGGGTGTTTTCCCAAATATCCTAATGGGAGGATAAAGGGATGATTACCACCTTTGGCCCAACTTGCTTCTCTTGGTAGTTATATGTAATGGTATTCATAGTGGTTAGTTTCCCAATATATATGGGTATATGGATATGTTGTCTAGTGGTTATTCAAACATATGTATCCCCGAATATAGTATCCAAAGTATTATTATAGGTATTATGTGTATAAGAAGAGATAGTTTGAGGTAATTACTCAGTGTATGAGATTTAATGTACTGAGGTATAATACCCAATGTATTATATAGATCGTATGAGTTGTGGTTGAACCCTAAAACTACTTATAAAATTGGGGAAGTTGACTAGTAGTATGGTGAAAGGTGGTATAGTGGGGATATTATACCCTCATGATTAGAGTAGATATCGGTGAAATTAATAGATAAATAGTTGAAGCATAATATCAACTAACAAATGATAGAAGAAGGTAAGGCATACAACAATAATAAATAACCAATATCAACAATATCCAACATTACACATAAAATGATTTAATGTCACGTGTCTGACAAAAAGGAATAAGAAAGCATGAGGTAAAATAAATGCATTAAATGAAAAAAGAGACCAAAAGTATATCTCCAATTTCATCATGTTCCCTAACTCAATCCTATTCTTCCCCACTCCCATGGTATAACCAAATCAGGTATCAAATATTGTGTACTTTCTCTTATCCCTACCTGCATCCACATTATCTTATTGGGAACTATATAAGGCCCAGATAGGGTGTGAGATAAAAATAGCAGGACACAAAAAATGGTGTCTATAAATATCTATCCAGATCATATAATTCAAAAGTGTGATGATACAAGGATAATCAATAATGAAAGATGTAAAAGGTCAGATTTGGTTCTAGAAACACATCAGGCTAACTGTACCAGCTTTGAACTAAGACAAATAGTCTCTAAACAAGTAACTAGATCTATAAACATAAATGGTCTATATATGTACTGACTTAGAGATTCATATATATGTCTACTACTACTATCTTGGACCCACATCAAAACTCAAGAATCCATAAGATGTAACATGAGTTTCACTAGTATCAAGGGACATAATGCCCGATATCACATGAACATGGGATTCAATGACCAGTATCATAAAAGTGGAATCCCTATTACTGAATCCTAATAGTAAGGGTCACCATGCTAGTATATCATATTTTTAATGATCTCCATGCCTAGTATCATATCAATAGGGTCACCAAGATCGAATAATAGCAACATGGTCGCCCTTCCCATATTATCTCAGTAGGGTCACTATGCCAATATATCATAATAAATTAGGGTATCCATGTCCATTAATTATAATTCATTATGGATTCCATGTACATATATCATATCTCATAATAGTCGCAATGCCTATTAATTATTATTCAAAAGTGTCTCCATGGACATATATCAAATCTCATAAGGGAATCCATGCACATTCCTTATTCTACTTAAGGATCTCCATGACCAAGAGTCATTATATAGGGACTCCATGTATGTATCACAATATATGGATATGATTCTAGAATCACAACACATAATGGTTTCCATGACCAAATTATAATATAATGGTCTCCATTCCCGATGTATATCTATAATAAATATTCAAAGGCTTTAATTATAGCCAACAGATAATTCATAATTCATTAAAATGTATTACTAAAAGGGTGTGAAGATTGTTTAATTTGATTAGCTGATGAGGTCATACCACACACCTCTATTCAATTAAACTTAAATTTATTAGTGTTTTATCCATGATACAATAAAATAATTATAAATTTAATTTATGATAAAAAAATTTATATGTCAAACCAAACACACCAATTGGTGTTTTGTTTGTAACACCATGACGGTAAATTAATCATTTAAAGGGCTCAACCAAAGGGGTGTCTCATGTTCAGGGTGACTTTATCCAACATCTCATAGGATTTATAAGTTTCAATGGGTTCCAAAACTGGGAAACCAATTTATGATAAATTAATTTTAGGGCTAATTTATGGTGAAACTGGGGTGTGGAACAATGGAACATATTATAAATCATCTCAAATTTTATGGATAGGAACTCGAACACCTACCATGTTCCTGTAGAGGGGAACTCATCTAGTATCGACCATTGGTTTGGTCTAGATTGAAAGAAAACTGAGAAACCAAAAAAACCATGAGAATATGTCATATGATCCTATATCTAAATAAATTATTTGAGAAGAAGAAAAATGGTAAATGGCATAATATGCATAGATAGATTAAAATTGTGAATTCAATGAGACCGATGATGCTCGAATTATAGTCCAATTGACGAATCGGGAGAAAATCATAGGAAGAGAGGCCTCATAGATCAAAATAAGAGTAGAAGGTTCCACTATATATTATAAATTGGAAATAGGTGGGGGATGATAGTAAATATAGTTTAAGGGGAAAAGGTAATTTCACTGAAAAATACTATGTCGCACTGGGTAATGACATGCTCATTATCATTGACTTGAGAGAACAATGAGTCATTAATTGACCTTAAGAGTCATACCCAAGATGAAATAGGCTTAAAATAAATGCTGAAGGGTTTAAAATAAATGTGGGGGATGATTTAACTTTTAAGAAATAAACCAAAAAACCAAAAAACTATTCACTAAATTATGCTTGAAAAAAAGAAAGGCAACTCAACCACTTCATGTATCTCAAAACCACTTTAATGTGTGGAAAAATAGAAGACCAACCTAGAATTAAAGTACAAAGAGAATAAAAAACATAAGACTCTCAAAAGAACACAAGACTCCATGCTACAAAAGCACCAAGATACTCTATAACCAAATAGCCCAAACATTACGAGGTAGTGCTAAAAAGGTGGGAAATGTTACATTTTCCCCTGTCTCAGAAGATAGAATTCGCAAAAGCACCAAAGTGCCAAAGCAGGGGTGAGTATAAATATCAATAGGTTTTCCCCAATGAATTCCATACTCATACCACTAGGATATAAAACTTAGCCACATTTATATAAAATAGATTATGTAAAACAATTTACCAAAATAGTTTATAATCATATATAATCAAGTTCCAAAAAACCTTTTGCCACCAAGTAAAAACAAAACTAAATTAAACCAATATCCATCAAAT
Source organism: Viscum album (assembly GCA_963277665.1). Taxonomy (NCBI): domain Eukaryota; kingdom Viridiplantae; phylum Streptophyta; class Magnoliopsida; order Santalales; family Viscaceae; genus Viscum; species Viscum album. The sequence goes on from OY728122.1 coordinate 974,150,114, forward strand.
TATTTTTCCAGAAAAATAACTAATCAAATCTTTAAATCCTGTTATTCATATCATTTGGCATACCCATTCAATAGTTCACCACACACACACACATGCATGCATCGTTTTATAGTTCCATACTCATGAGTGGTCTCTCATCCAATTAACTTTTGTAGTAATGAATCATGCCCTCGATCCATAGTCATATCCCTTATAACCCAATGGTACTCATCCCTTATTAAGGTACTGTTAAGGATTAAATCACACCAACAACATTATACCAAATACTTCCATTTCTATGATAAACCATTTCAATAAAACAGAACCACTATTGAAAACCAAATACCAACCAATTTAAAAGCCATATTTAATTTCAATAAAACATCCCTTTTATTTAAAACATAAAATCCCATTTATGTTCCATCAATCTAGAAAAATCCCATTTTTTAAAACCCATGTTTTAAAACCAAGAACCTAGAACTCATTTAAAATCCCCAATTTTTTCAGATTTCACTACCATCACTCAAGAAGGTGTCCAAAAAGTGTTCAATAATAAAATAGAAATCAATTCAACACCACACATTCAATTTGAAATAATTCCATTAATTTATACAAAGTCAGTCAAGAAGGAACCCTTATACCTCATTGGTTTTGATGAAAACCCCCACAAATGAAGAACAAAAAAGAAAATCGGGTCGATTATTCAAGAAAACTCCTTATATCTCTTATCCTTGAAATATCAAGACAAAATACCATCAAAATTTTCATCCAAATCCTAGATATACCCATAACGGGTGTAGATATAAAAAACTGGGAGAATGGGAGAAGTAGATCTAAGTGAATCTAAGAAACCGATCAATAATGAAGAAGAACAATCACGTACCTCAAGAATCCGGATTTTATTCACCATGGAAATCCTTCATATGGACTCCAAAATTCTTAGGAGAGGTTCTCCTACCTTTAAGGAATATAAATACAGAGTTATGGATGCTAAAGAGAAAAAACAAGACACTTAGAGTCCAAAACGTGTGAGATCTACTTTTTTAGGATCTCACATAACCATCTGCATGGCTAGTTCGTATGGTTAGACAAACTGTGTGCTAACCATGTGTTAGCTACTGCCTAGACAGACTCTCTCATGGATTCCTTGCACAGTCTCCCTAACCATGCTCCAACCGTGTGGGAGCCACTATGTAACATCCCAGGGAAATAAAGAATATAATATTTTCATATTTATTAATATTTGTGAGTTAAATATTAATTTTACATTAAAGTGGATTCTATGTTCAATGGAATACCCAACATGTAATAATGAGTTTTTCCAAAATCTCATGTTGCACACAATGCTGAGTCTTATAGAAAAATATAATAATGTAATATTTTTTAAATGGTAGTTAACGCCTAGCCATTGTATTTCTGAGAATGAAAAAAACCAACTAAATTATTATAATACATGTTTGTTAAATATTTTTACATTTATCCAATTAAATTTAGAGGCTTAAAATGTGAATGAATCCAATTTTAATCATAAATACTCTAATATTCTTTAAAAGGATGATTTGCTACCTTTTGATGTTGATACCTTTTTAAATTTAGTTTTACACTTTTATATGTTATATTTGAGAAAATAATATTCTTATTTAGAATCAGGACATCAAAATTTACTTCGGATGAAATTTTGGTACTTTTCTAACAATGTTCATTTTTTAATGAATAGTGAAAAATACTGCATTTTTATTCAAAACTGCCTTTTAATATAATTTATTTATTTGGTTATGTTATCTTTCTTATTTGGGTTTAAATTGTAATTAGATTAATGTTTTACCATTCAATATAATTTTGGTCATTGGAAGTAATTTAACTTTGAAATTGAACATAAAAAAGTGTCTATATTTTGTTAGTTATTATTTCTTAAAAATACACTTTTTTGGTTTTGACAACGGGAATTAATTTTAAATTAATTTCTATAAGTTCTGTGTTTTGAATTTGGAAAAATGGTTTCCATATTTGGAATCATGTGGTCTAGATTGTATAAATAGGTATCTTTTATTTTTAGACATTATGAATAGTAAATTCAGTAAATATTTTATTTACCATGGTTAAAGGGAAAATCTAGTAAATAAGGGTACAAAAATAACATTATAATAATATTAAATTACCATAACACATGTCTGGATCCTATTGGATGATAAATGTCTGACCATGTGCATCCTTGGGTCGATTTTGGGACCCCATGGTGCCACTTGTAAGTGAAAATGACACTAAAAAAATTAATTTAATGTTAATGAAAATATAACATAAACATATATCTCTTAGTAAATTTTTTTAATGGGTTATATAAGGAATATTTTCTACTATGAATAGTAAATAGAAAGATAAAATGATTTCCTACATCATGGTATTTTATTTATAATTTTTAGACATCATATTAATAAATTTATTTATGAAACAATTATAATGCAATGATTACCTCATTAATGAATGTTTTAAATAAATGAGATTTTAAATATTAAAATAAATTTATTTTGAAACTTTTTATGCAATCCAAGAATTTTATGGATGATTATAACTTCTTATCACTGAATTAAAGTAGTTTTTTTTCGAAATAATCAAGTTGTTATAGATTTTTTAAAAAAGTCTTGATATGAATAGTTTATAAACTGACATAAATGTGTTTTTAAATCAATCAATATTTTATTAAATGATAAAATAGTCCTAAAAATATAATATTAGGACAAATTACATATAAGATGTTACTAATTTCATTAATGATCCATTGTTTAGTCGCTTGTCATTTTAGATTAAATATATTAACCATATACTATGAATATACAAGAGGACATGGTAAAAGTTAAATTAGTTAACTAAAGGATAAAGCTAACCAATAAGGTTAATTTTATTCCATAAAATTCTATAAGACCCATTGTATGAGATGATTTCAAACAATAATCACTTTATCTACAAATTAAATGAGTTGGGGAGCTTTTGATATCAAAATTCAGTTTATAATAAAATAATATTTTTAAACTTTCCTAAAGAGCCCCTACCCCTTATAGAAATCCATCACCTATAACCCTTAATCCCACCTATCATACCCCCTTAGATCATCCAAACTCTTCCAAAATAATCTACCAACATTTATATCTTCCACTTAGAGCCTTAACTTTGGTAGAAGGCACATCCAGAATGCCTTTTGGTTCAATCCAAAGGGAGTTACCCAATTTAAAGGTAACATCTTCTCTGAAGATCTTTTCTTTTATTTTCCTTCTCTGACCCTCTAAAAACTCTCATCATTATATTATTTTATAACAACCCCAGTATCATAAAAATACTAGTATTTTTTAGGATAATGATTCGTACTACACTTCCACAAACCTCTATCTAATGGATACTGACATACTGTTTCTATGGACGATGAACTACTACCTCACGAAATGATGATTGTTCAATTATTTCCTACCGCCTATTATGGTGGCCATTAAGATGGAACATTATTTATATGTGATATATATTATATTTATATTATCTTAATGCTTCTTTATTTTTCATTTATAACATAAATTTATGGTTTCCATAATGGGTAAATACAATAATGTCATTTGAGAAAATGCAAACTACTGACCCTCAGAGTGATATGAATCATTCATGCCATTAGTGGAATGTATAAAGCATATATTTAATTAAATTATATTTGATATTATACTGGAATTATAATATACCTATTTATAATTATGTTTTCATTCCATTAAATACCAAATATAAATGAAACTAGCATTCATGCGTATGTACGGCTTACCCTCTCCATGAATGGTGCATTTCATTTTTATCTCCAAATATTATGTAAAATTATAAATAAATAAATAATTATATACTAGATACATATTATGTATTTGATATCTAAATAATGAATATCATTCTGGAGATAATATACTTTTGACCACATGCACAATTTTTAATCTTTCCAAGTTCATTTTGACTCAAGTACCAAATATAAAAAAATTATCATTATTAACCTAAATGGTTATTTAATTTTTATAACATGGTATTAAGTGATATAAAAGGAATAATAAACTTGAAAAATTTTCTGAAGCAAGTAGAAAATAACTTTAGTTTATTATTCAAGAGATTAAAGAATGAATGAATCAAGTCAGACACGAGGTAAGGGACTTCGTCTCAATCTGCTTTCATAGAGGAATATTTTGATTTATACATGACTTTATTTTATATGATGTATAAACCCCTTTTAATTTTCATTTCATTCAATGGGAATATTTTTCTTCATTGCATTTTACTAAATGACCAAGGGAATTTTTCTTTTTTAACTTATGCAGTGACAATGAACTTTCCACCACCGCGAGCATTATTTTGATATTTGGCTTCCTTAACAAGCCATTATATTTTTAAAAGTAAAATAAATACCGGATACTATTTTTACATATTTTGGTGTTGAAAATTGTTTTAGGAATGGATTTATTATGTAAATATATTGAAATGTCATATTTTTATTACAATTTGGAAATGTTATCTTTCTTATATGCTTGTTCATGTGTTATGATTGTGTTATGGTTCTTCAGCATTGTTTAGACATACTGGTGGTTCCAAAATAAACCTATGGTGGGTGATCCAGAGATATCTCTCTAATGCATTGGGTAACATAACATAGGTAAATGTAAATATTTCTCCTAATAGATTTAGGGAATATACTGTGAGGGGTATTCTATATGTAACTCCCTATGTAGCTTTGAAAGCTACAACATATGTATGCTATGGATTCCACCTGTTACCTTTATGATGTGTGATTTCTATGTGTTATTCATAAATCTTATAATTCCATGAGGTATGCTAAAGAGCTTATGTTTTGTATGTAATGATATACTAATGTTTTCTTTCTTTATTTTATAACCCTTATTGAGATTTTTATACTCATCCCATGTTTTTGAAATGTTTTTCATAGGTTATAATGAAGGGTAAGAGATATGATGAATTAAAGAAGATTTATATCAAGAAAAGAATTATTGTTTTCTTTTAATATTTTTTTATTTTATAAAAAAATGGATACGGAGTAAAAGTTTATACTTTTAAATATTTAAGATGTAATGTAATAGTTTTGGCCTAATTCTCTAAAACTCTAAACATGAAAAGATATTAAATTTTAATTATTAACATAATTCAATATTATATATTGTTTAATGTTGGGTCCTTACAGTTGGTATCAAAGGTCGGTTTAGACAACTTTAAGAGTTAGGATTATCTTAATAGAACATCCAAAAATTAATTTATGGTAATATTTAAATGATATAGAATTCAGAGATTACTATGTTGCTTCAACTGAGATATGTTTGTTCAGATTGTTTTTTTGAAGAGGAAACATGGTAGTTATGCAGGGAAGGAATACAAAGGGAAATAAACTTCAAAATCAGCATCCTGAGATGTTTAGAAATTAGAATAGAACAGTTTTTTATAGTGATGTCTCAATCGACTCAGGTGAAAAATTTTGTTTGTTTTTATAGATGATATTTTGGTATATTCCAAAAGTAATGAGGAACATGAAATTAATTTAAGGGTTGTATTAAAAACCTGAAAAAAAAGAAACTGTATGGGAAATTAAGAAAGTGTGAGTTTTGGTTTCAAAAAATTCCATTCCATGGTCACATTGTTTCAAAAAATGGCATAATTTTTGATCCTGCTAAAACAAAAGTTATTAAATAAAGGCCAATACCTACAATTATAATTGCGGTTCGTAGATTTCTTTTTTTTTGAAGGATATTATAGAAGGTTTGTTGAGAATTTTTCGTGGTTTTATAGCCTACTTAATTAGTTAACTTTAAAATGTGTTAATTTAATTTGGAAAAAATAATGTGATGATTGTTTTCTGGAATTGATAAGAAGATTGATTAATGCTCCAGTTTTGGCACTGCTTTCCAGAAATGGTGAGTTTGTTATCAACAGTGACACTTTGTTGAAAGACTTGGTTGTGTCCTTATGTAGAATGATCAGGTATTTTTTTATGCTTCACGTAATTTGAAACTTCATGAGTTAAATTACCCTACACATGATTTGGAATTAGCTGCTATTTTTTTCAATATAAATTTGGAGGCACCATCTATATGGAGTAAAATGTGAAATATATATTGACCAAAAAAGTTTGAAGTATATATTCACTCAGAAAGAAGTGAACATGAGATAGAGGAGATGACTAGAATTAATCGAAAATTATAATTGCACGATTCATTAACATCCATAAAAGGAAAATAAAGTGGGTAATTCTTTGAGTCGAAAGAGTAATGCTTCATTAACCATGTTAAATTTTGAACAAGATCCTTTGATTAATGTTTTTTTAAACTTTGGTAGTGAAGTTGTTGGTGCAAGAAATTCAACTATTTTGTTTCAGGTGTCAGTGAAATCATCTCTATCAGACAGAATTAAGAAAGCATAGAAGGAAGAAAGCGAGTTGTAAAAATGGTAGAGTTTTTTTAGAAGGGTAAGTTTCATGATTTTGACATTGATAATGATTGTATTTTGAGATTTGGGAAGAGATTATGTGTGCCTTGTGATTCAAAGTTGAAGAATGAGTAATTATGTGAAGCTCATAGTTCATCATTTTCAGTTCATACCAGTAGTACTAAGATGTACATAGATCATTGGGAGTATTACTTATGAGATGGAATGAAAAGAGATATTGCTAACTTTACTGTGAAGTGTTTGACTTTTCAATAGGTTAAAGAAGAGTGCTAGTTACTGAAAAGGATGCTTCAGCCTTTATCGGTTCCAGAGTGGAAATGGGAAAATGTGTTCATGTATTTCATCATGGGATTACAAAAGACTTATTTTGGAAATAATGGAACATGGTTTTTGTTGATCAATTGACTAAATATTCTCATTTCCTTCCAATTAGAGATACCTTGTCTCCAGATCAACTTTCTCTATGGTTTTTTAATGATATAGTTAGGTTTAATGGAGTTCCCCTCTCTATTATATCTGATCATGATCCTAGGTTTACATCTAACTTTTGGAAATGCCTTCATAAGTCATTGGGTATTGAATTAAATTTTAGTAAAACTTTTCATCCTCAATAAGATGGGATATCAGAATGAATAATTCAATCATTAGAAGATATGCTATGTTCTTTCTTAATGGGTTACTAGGGAATTTGGGACCAATATCTTTATTTGTTTGAATTTTCTTCTAATAAAAATTTTCATTCCAGTATAAAGATGACCCCATTTGCGGCATTGTATGGATAACAGTGTCGAACTCTAGCTTTATGGGATGAAGTAGGTGAAAGGAAGATTATGGGACCTAAATTGGTAGAAAAGATGGCAGAAAAAATTCAATTGATTCAGAATTACATGAGAACAGCTCAGAATAGGAAGAAATTTTATACGGATAACTGATGGAAGGATCATTCTTTTGAGGTATGTGATCATGTGTTTCTCAAAGTTTTTCCATGGAAAAGTGTGATGCATTTTGGGAAGAAGGGAAAGTTGAGTCCGATGATCATTGGACCCTATGAAATCTTGGGGAAAGTTGGATCATTTTCCTACAGAGTGGCTTTACCTCCAATTTTATCTTAGGTACAATTTTTTTTCACATTTTAATGTTGAGAAAGTATATTCCAGATCCATCTCATGTTTTGAGTCTAGAGGTAATTCAGTTGGAAGAGAACCTTTCTTATGAGGAACAACCATTCCAGATTCTTGACCGTAGAGAGAACGTGTTGCAGAATAAGTTAATACATTAGGTAAAGGGTTTTTTGAAAAAACTGTATAGTTGAAGAGGTAACATTGGAATATGAAAATGATATAAGGGATAAATACCCTCACTTATTTGATACATGAATAGAATTGCAGGTACCCAATTCCCAAAAGGGGGGAAGGATGTAACATCCCAGGTAAATAAAGAATATGATATTTTCATATTAACTAATACTTGTTAATTAAATAATAATTTTACTTTAAATGGGATGATATGTTCAATGAAATACCCAACACACAACAATCAGTTTCTCTGAAATCTCATATTGCACACAATGCTTAGTCATACTGGAAAATATATATAACCATATAATATAATTTTAAATGGTAGTTAACGCCTAGACATTGTATTGGAAAGAATAAATATAACTAAATAAAATATTATTATATAGGTTTGTTAATTTTTTTACATTTATCCAATAAAATTTAGAGGATTAAAATATGAATGAATCCAATTTTAAGCATAAATACTGTAATATTCTTTAAAAGGTCGATTTACCACCTTTTGATGGTGAACCCTTATTAAATATAGTTTTTGTCACTTTTATATGATATATTTGACAAAATAATATTCTTCATTAGAATTGGGACATCAAAATTTACTTTGGATGAAATTTTGGTGTTTTTCTGATAATGTTCATTTTTTATTGAATAGTGAAAAATACTGCACTTTAATTCAGAACTGAATTTTAATTTCATTTATTTATACGGCTATATTATCTTTTTAATTTGTTTTTAAGTGTAATTAGAGTATATTTTTACCATTTATTCCATTTTTTGTCATTGGAAGTAATTTAACTTTTAAATTGAACATAATCAAGTGTCAATCTTTTGATAGTTTTTATAAATTTTAAAAACACGTTTTTCAGTTTTGACAATGGGAATTAATTTTTAATTAAATTCTGAAAATTCTGTGTTTTGAATTTGGAAAAATAGAATCTATATTTAGAATCGGTATGTCCAAATTTTGAAAATAGGTAACTTTTAGTTTTAGACATTATGAATAGTAATTTTAGTAAATATTTTATTTACCATGGTTAAAGGGAAAATCAGGTAAATAAGGGAAAAAAATAATATTATAATAAATTTAAATTACCCTAACATGTGTGATAATCCTATTTTCTGATAAATGTATGACTATGGTCATCCTTGGGTAGATTTTGGGATCCTGTTGAACCACTTCTATGTGAAAATGACACTTTATAAAAATTAATTTAATGTTAAGGAAAATATTACATAAACATATATCTCTTAGTAATTTTATTATAATGGGTTTTAAAAGTGATATTTTCAACTATAAATAGTCATTATAAAGATAAAAATACTTCTAAAATCATGTTATTTTATTTATAATTTTTAAAAATATTATAAATAAATTTATTTATGAAACATAATGATGTATTTATTACCTTATTAATGAATGTTTTAAATTAATGTGATTATAAATATTAAAATAAATTTATTTTTAAACTTTTTATGAAATACAATAATTTTATAGATGATTATAATCTTTTCTATTTGAATTAAAGTAGTTTTTTCGAATGTATCAAGTTGTTATATATTTTTTAAAAAAGTCTTGATATGAATAGTTTATAAATTGACATAAATGAGTTTTGTAATCAATCAATATTTTATTAAATGATAAAATAGTCTTAAAAGTCTACGATTCAGAAAAATGACATGTATGATGTAACTAATTTCCTTAAAGATTCATTTTTGGATCTATTTTCATTTTATAGTAAATATATTAACCATATAGTATGAATATACAAGAGGACATGATAAAAGTTAAATTAGTTAACAAAAGGTTAAAGCTAAATGATAAGGTTAATTTTATGTCATAAACTTGTCTAAAACCCATTGGATGAGAGTATTTAGAACAATAATCACCTTATATTCTAATTGAATGAGTTGGGGACCTTTTAAAATCTAAATTCAGATTATAATAAAATAATATTTTCAAACATTCCTAAAGAGCCCCTCCTCCACCTTATAAAATTTCATCACCTCTAACCCTTAATCACACCGCTCAAGACCCATTAGATCATCCAAAATCTGCCCAACTAAACTGATAATATCCCTATATTCCACCTAGAATCCTTAAAATTGGTAGAAGGCACTTCGAGAAAGCCTTTTGGTTCAAACCAAAGGGAGTTACCCAATTTAAAGATAATGTCTCCTCTCAAGTTATTTTATTTTATTTTCCTTTTCTATCCCCCTAAAAACTCTCTTTATTCCATTATTTTATAACGAAAACAGTATCATAAATATACTATGATTTTGTTATGAGAAATATTCAAACTACATTTCTTCACACCTCCATCTAATGGATACAAACATACTGTTTTTGTGGATGATGAACTACTGCCTCATTAAATGATGATTGTTCAATTATATCCTATCACCTCTTATGGTGTCCATTAAGATGGAAATTTATTTAAATGTGATATATATTATTTTTATATTTTCTCTATGCTTCCATATTTTTCATTTATAGCATACCTTTATGGTTTCCATAATGGGTAAATACGATAAATTCATTTGAGGAAGTGTAGACTACTGCCCCCTCAAATTGATATGACTCGTTAATGCCATAAATGGAACACATAAAGAATATAATTAATGAAATTATATATGATATTATACTGGAATTATAATATACCTATTTATCATTTTGTTTTCATTCCATTAAATATGAAATAGAAATTAAAGTAGCGTTTATGCGTACGTACGACTTACAGTCTCCATGAATGGTGCATTTCATTTCTTATCTCCAAATGTTAGGTACTATTATATATATAGATATATATATATATTGGATATATATGATATATTTGATATATAAATAATGAATATCATTCTGTAGATAATGGGCTTTTGACCACATAGACAATTTGTAATTTTAACAAGTTCATTTTGACTCAAGTACCAAATATCAACAAAAGGACAGTTATTAACTTAAATGATTATGTAATTTTTCTAACATGGTAATAAGTGTTATGAAGGGAATAATAAACTTGAAAAAGGTTCTAAAGTAATTATAAATTATCTTTAATTTATTATTCATGTTATTAAATAACGAATGAGCCATGTCAGACCTGAGGTAAGAGATTTCATCTCAATCTCCTTTTATTAAGGCATATTTTGATTTATAGACGACTTTATTTTATAGGGTGTATAAAACCCTTTGAATTTTCATTTCATTCAAAGGGAATATTTTTCTATGTAGCATTTTACTAAACAAAAAAGGGAATGTATCTTTTTTAACGTACTCAGTGACATCAACCTTTCCACCACCACAAGCATTATTTTTATATTTGGCTTCCTAAAAAGATGTAATGTTTTTAAAAGTATAATACAAATAATATAATCTTTTTACATATTTTATAATTGAAAATGGTTTTAGTTATGGATTTATTATGTAAATATATTGAAATTTTATATTGTGATTGCGATGTTGAAATGTTACCTTTCCTTTATGCTAGTTCATGTGTTATGATTATGTTATGGTTCTTGGGCATTGTTTACGCATACAGGTGATTCCGCGATAAACCTAGGGTGGGTGACCCTGAGATAGCTCTACAATGCCTTGGGTAACATGAAAGAGGTAAACATTAATGTTTCTACTAAGATATTTAGGAAATATATTGTGATGGGTATTCCCAATGTAACTCCCTATGTAGCTGTGAAAGCTACAAAGTAAGTATGTTATGGATGACAAATGTTACCTTTATCATTTGTGATTAAAATTTTTTATTCATAAATATTATGATTTCATGAGGTATGTTATAGAGCTTATGTTTTTTATGTGGTGATATACTAATGTTTTCATTATTTTATAACCCTTACTAAGCTATTTAGGATCATACCAAGTTTTTGAAATGTTTTTCACAGGTTATAAGGAAGGGTAAGAGAAAGGAAGAATTAAAGAAGATTTATATCATGAAAAGAATTCATGTTTTATTTTAAGAGTTTTTATTTTATAAAAAATTAGACACTGAGTAGAATTGTCTACTTTGTAATATTTGAGATGTAATGATATAGTTATGGCCTAATTCTCTAAAACTCTAAACCTGAAAAGATCCTAAATGTGAATTATTAACTTAATTAAATATTATGTAATGATTAAAGCTAGGTTTTTACACACTACCTCAAGAGGAATAAAAATGCATGGTTTGGTAGCACAGTTAGTCAAACCATGCACTGCCTGTGCAACTTCTGTTTTGCTTCATAACTACTTAAAAAGTTTTCCTAACTCTCCCATCCATCACCCTTACACTTTATAACCATTAAAATAATTAAGTAAGGGTTAGATACCAGAAACCAAGGGTACTAAATTATCCCCACCATTGGTCATTCCATCCTCAGAAAGTAGAAAACCCTCACTGACCTGAAAGAGTTTCGATCATTTCTCTTTAATATCATTCTCACATTCCCAAGTCTCTTCCTGAAGTTGACCATGCTTCCATAAAACCCACACTAGGCTGATGATTTTTCCTTGAAAGAATTTCTCTTGCTTATCCATAATACGTACAAGAATATGTACCAATGAAGCATCTGGCTCTAGGTTGACGTGATACCGTGTGATCACATTGTCAAGATCAGGCTGATACTTTTCCAACTGATATACATGGAACAAATTATGCACCAACCTAAAACATGGTGGTAATTCCAATTGATATTCTACCTCTCCAATCTATTTTAGTATCTCAAAAGTGACAATGTATATAAGAGATAACTTTCTCTATTTCCACAAACGATGATGTCCATGCCTTGGAGATGTCCTCAAGAAACCATGATCACTCACGAGAAAGGACAAAAACTTTCGATAGTGATCCACATAATATTTCTGAGGACTCTGTGCCATCTCCATCCTCTTTATAATCAAATGGATCTTCCTTATTGTTTCTTGGATAAGGCTCAGCCCAACTAGTATGTTTTCACCTTTTTCCAACCAATATAGAGTAGAATGACAAGGATTCCCATACAATGCTTCAAATGGAGCCATGTGTGTTGAGGCATGATAACTATCATTATATGAGAACTCCCCCAAGGTTATATGCTCTTGTCACGAGCCACCAAAATCCATTACACAAGACTGAGAAATGTCTTCCAACATCTGTATTGTTCTCTTTGATTGGTCATATATCTGAGGATGGTATTCTGTGACCATAGGAAAGTGAGTCCCAAGGGATTTCTGTAAGGATTTGTAGAAATGAGATGTGATCCTTAAATCTATGAAAGAGTATATTGAAACTGGAACACCGTGACTCTTTACTACCTCTTGTATATAGATTTTTGATAGATCCTCCAACGCATGAGTTTCACAAATAGGGATAAAATTGGCCAACATGGTGTGCCGATCCACTATCACCCATATAGAATCGTGTTTCTGGGCCTTTCTTGGAAGACTTGTAACAAAATCCACTGATGTTTTCTCCCATTTCCACACTGGGATAGGTAAATAATGTAACATACTTGCAGGTATTGATTCTATGCATTCACTTACAGACAAGTTAAGCACCTTGAGACGAACTCATCCACATTTATTTTCATATACTCCACCGAAACTGCTCCTTTTATGACTTATACATCATTTGTTCCCTAGGATGTACAAACCATCTAGAATGGTGTTAAGAATGGAGGATTTGTTCCTAAAAATCCATAGGTACAACCATCCTATCTCTAAAGAAAAAATCTGAATTCCCATCAAGTTTCTAGCCCTCAATAGTCTCCCAACCATTGAGTTTTGAACTCATAACCATACATTTTGCATCAAATGTTTGTGCCTATTTGGCATCATTTACCAAATCAGGAACAAGCGTAGCTGAAAAGAAAACCACAACATCCGATTGATATTCACATTCCACATGTATGTCATCTAGGTCCAACATCCACTACCATTAATCTGAAGCATCTTTCACCAACTGAGAATATGAATTTCTACTTAATGCAACTGCTAAATATTTTTCTTTTCCTAGTGTATACAATAATTCAAAGTCAAACATATGGAGATATTCCATTAGTTTCCTTTACCTCACATTTAAATCTCACTGTGAGAAGATGCATTTCAAGCTTTTTTGATCCTTGAACATAGTCAATTTCTCACAAAAGAGATAATGTCTCCATGTCTTCAAATCATGAGTGACTGTTGCTAACTTCAAATTTTATGTAGGGTAATTCTTCTCATGCACCCTCAACTGCCTTGGACCATAAGAAACCAAATTGTCTCCTTGAATGAGAACACATCAGAAACATAGTCCCAAAACATCACAATACACAACTTACCCCTATCGTGATTCAGGAAAAATCAAGATAGGTTCTGAGGTAAGACACACTTTTAGTTCTTGGAAGGACTTATAGAATTCCAATGTTCATTGGAATGGAGTATTCTTCTTTTTCAGAGTTGTCATTGGTGAAGATAGTCATGAGAAATCAAGCACAAAGCGGCTGTAGTAACCAGCTAGACCAAGAAAAAATTGTATCTTGAAGAAATTTTTTAGTGGTTTCCATGAGATAACATCTCATATCATTTTAGGATCAACAGAAACACCCTTTTCAAAAATTAAATGGCCAGGAAATCATACTTCTTGTATCCAAATATCACACTTTGAACATTTAGAATACAAACGGTGATCTCTCAATATTTTTAATATTATCTCCATGTTTTTCTGATCATCATCCCTTGTCTTTGAATACACCAGTATGTCATCCACAAACACCACAAAAAAAAGAATCCATATATTACTGAAATAATATATTCATCAAGCCATGAATATTTCTAGTGCATTCGTTAGATTGAAAGGCATGCCCACATACACATAGTGGCCATATCTACTTCAAAATGATTTCCTTAGAATATCCTCATCAGGAACTAAAAATTAGTGATATAAAGATCACAATTCAATTTTATAGAACCATTGTTCTCCCATTAATTTATTCAATAGATCATCAATGCGTGGAAGTGGATATCTATTCTTTATCGTAACTTTGTTATGCTTACGATAATCAACACACAAATGAAGAGTTCCATCTTCTTTCTTTACGAACAAGACCAATTCTGCCCACAGAGATGTAATTGGTTGAATGAAACCCTTAATTTCCATCTCCTATAACTAAAATTTCAATTCTTTTAACTCTATTGGTGTCATCCTATAAGATGGATGGGAAATATGACTAGTCCCCAGAAGGAGATCAATCGTAAAATACACTTCCCTTATAGGTGGAAACCCTGAGAAGTTCTTAGAAAATAAATCTCTAAATTGTTCCACAAGTGCTAGATAATTATTTTCCTTAATTAATTCTATTTATTCCAAGGTCAACACCTCCAACTAGTCAATAATAATTCATACCATGGGTGATAATAAGCTCTTTTCACCATTCTTTATGATTCTCTCTCCTTTGAAGAGATGATCGATGCCATCCTCAGTCGTGAAACTATCTGTTCTCCTATAATAGTTTATGTGAGACTTAAACATTGTCAAACAATCCACACCTAGTATTACATCATATACATCCCTTTCCAACATTGAGAAGTCTCATTTCACCTCAACTCCATCAACAATTATAGTACATTCTCTACACACAAAGGCTTGATATTCTATTTCACCGAGAGGAGTTTTCAGTGTTAAAAAAAATCATTTCAAAATTTAAACATAGAAAATCAACAGCATGAGAATAAATTAAATAATGTGATGAACTAGTATTGAATATCACTTGCATAATGGTCAAATTCAAAAGATTCATACCTCTCATGGTATATGGTCCAACTCGATCATCGAAAATCATCTGTTCACCTCCATACAATTTCTCCATCACTCCACTATTCTCCTTGTTTCCGAGATGAGATTTCCTTGGTTTAGGAGTCATGGTTTTTCAAGAATCACCAATGATAGATATGTTCCGGTGAAGAGACTAATTCTGTTGCCCTCACCCTATCAAAGCATATTATGCTTCCGATATCTAAGAAGTATCCCGAGAACCAGACCTTGGAACACTGGGAAAATAGTGCTAAATATGTCCCATCTTGATGCAATTATGACATTCTCTAGGTTGTTCTATAAACTCTCTCTTTATGTGGCCATGTGAAACACATCGAAAACAACCTTCTTTTCTCTAGGGTCGTGGAGGAAGGTTCACTGATCCAGCCATCTGATTTCCACTTCCACCATGGAAATAGGTTTCCCTTTTCTACTTGTTCCTAGCAGTTGAGCTCCCACCATTTACTATGGGTATCATCATACTTCCTCCTATCAATCCTGAGATATAATGTTCATCCACAGTCACTCTGGTTACCATCTCTATGTAATATATAATATAGAGCACTGCAGTCTTCGATCTAATCACCTGTCACATCCCCGATTCGAAGATACGTGCCTTCAAAGATACACTTTCTACAACTTCATGTGAAAATAATACTAAATTAAGAATTTTTCTGCGTACTCCATGATATAGAGACTCTCTTGTATCACGCTCAAGAAATCCACTATTTTATGGATCTTGAATATGTGAGGATAGAATTGTTTATTGGAAAATTCCTCAAAATTCTCCCATGTAAGGCCTTCATCCAATTTAGTATGCACTACTAAATCCCCCCACTATCGTGCAAGATCCTTGATCATATAGGTCACCATAATGAACTTTAACACTACTGGTGTGCCGATGAAGTTGAAGATATGATTAATCCTACTTAGATACACCTCCACCTTTTCAGAATCAGTATCACCCTAGTCCACATGCCTTGGCTCATTACTCCAGTTCCTCGTCCCCACAACTTGAAAAGCTTATATAATACTCTAAACTAGCTCTTGGTTTACCCATGGTTCAGGGGAAACCAAATTCTCTGTAGTTTATTTGGGTTGGTTTCAACGACGCCTATATGGTGCCCTTTTCTAAACGAACAACAAACTCCTTCAATCTCACTTTCTATTAACTAATGGATTAGCATTTAAAATTCTATAACATCACTACCAAAACATTGATTTCCCAAACAACCCTTTTTATTTAAACCAATTTTGAAATATTTATTCATGATTTTTAAAACCAAACCATTTTCAAAACACACCAAATATCCTTGTTTCCAAATATATCATTTGATAAAAATTCTTCTATTTTTAAAAAATTTACACCTTGCACAAAATCATAAATCATTACTCCAAATGAAATATGAAATCCAAGTGGGAAGTAATTACTCTACAATTCATGTCATGATCATATCATTGTCTAAACCCATGAAATTGATATTTTCTTCATTCTTGAAGTGTCTCCAAATAACTTCTATACACAACTATTTGGTAACTTGAAGTTAAAAATAAAGGGGTCAGCTACATCCTTTTATGCTATACATTTCAAGTTCCAAAATTCCTACTACTTTCTAAGATTCCACCATGATGAATAGAAAAGAATGAGTTTCAACTCCAAGACCAAGAACATTGATGAATAATTGTTAGGAAAGGACCGAACAAGCTGATACCATTTGTACCACAAAGGAAGGGCCAAACTAATACCATTTTTAATGACTCACTCATTCTCATTGGATTGAGAGTACAACGAGTCATTACATGACCTTAAGCGACATCACCAAGATTCCAAAGGCTGGAAATAATTGCCAAAGGATTTTATATAAAAGTGGGGGACGATTTACCCTTCCTCAAATTAACTTATAAACCAACAAACCATTCCCTAAATGATATATGAACAAAATAAAGACAACTCAACAACTTCATGTATCTCAAAACCACATCAATGTGTGAAACAATGGAAGACCAACCAATAATTAAAGTACACAATGAATAAAACACTCAAGACACTCAAAAGTCCACAAAAATATCTTATCCACAAGATCCATGTTCCTTCATCTCTGAATATCCCAAACATTATGAGGTAGTTCTAAAAACATGGGAAATGTTACATTTTCCCTATCCTGGAAGATAACATCAACAAAAGAACCAATGTTCCAAAGCAGGGGTGAGTATAAAACATAGAAGGTTTTCCCCAATTGTATCCCTAATCATGACACTAGGATAGAATAGTTAGCAACATTTATAAAAAATAGTTTATATAAAACAATTTATCAAAATATTTTATAACCAAATATAAAAAATTTACAAAAAACCGTTTTCAAACAATTTAAAAAAACTAAATGAAACCAATTTAAAGAAAGTTATTTTTTCTAAAAATAACTAATCAAAATTTAAAACCAATTCTTTTTATCATTTGGTAAACCCATTTTATATTTCACCACACACCCACACATGTATGCTTCATTTGATAGTTCCATACTAATGAGGGGTCTCTCGTCCAATTACCTTGTGTCCCAATGACACACACCCCCAATCCAGGGTCACGTACCATATACCCCAATGTTATTCATCCCTTATTAAGGGCCCATTAATAATGAAATCACACCAACACCATTTATGCCATATTCATCAATTTCCATGAAAAGCCATTTTAAAAAACTGAACCTTTATTGAAAACCAAAGAACAACCAATTTTAAAGAAACATTTAATTTCAAGAAAAATTCCCCTTTTATTGATAACATATAATCCCATTTATGTTCCATAAATACAAAAAAATCCCATTTTTTAGAACCCATGTTTTTAAACCCACAACCAAGCACTCATTTAAAATCCCAAATTTTTTCAGATTTGACAACCATCACTTAAGAATGTTTACAATAAGTGTTCATCTATAAAATCACAATAAATTAGACAATACACATTCAATTTTAAATCATTCCAATCAGTTCTACTAAGTAGAGTCCAGAAAAAATCCTCCTACCTCAAAGGTTTTGATGAAAGCCACAATGAACGAAGAACACACAAGAAAACTAGGTCAATTTTTCAAGAAACTTACTTAGATCTATTGTACTAGAAATATTAAGACCAAATACCCTCATATTTTTCATCCAAACACCTAGATATACCCATAAAAGGTATAGATCAAAGAATCTGAGATAATGGGAGAAGTATATCTATGTCGATCTAAGAAACTGATCAAGAACAAAGAAGAACGATCACATACCTCTAGAATCCAACTTCAATTCACCAAAGAATGACATAATATTGACTCCAAAATACTTGGGAGAGGTTATCCTACCTTAAAGGAATAGAAATAACGAGTTATGGCTACTTAGGAGAAAAAAAGGCATTTAGAGGCAAAAACGTTTGAGAACCATTTTTTTAGGATTTCACTTAATCATCCTCACAGTTAGTTTGTGTGGTTTGAAAAAATATGTGCTAACCATTCATTAGATACTACATAGGAATACCCTCACATGGATTCCTCGCGTGGTCTCCATATCCATGCTCCAACTGTGCAGGATCCACTGCCTCAAGAGGAATAAAAACACATAGTTTGGTTGCATGATTAGGAAAACCATGAACCACCCGTGTGACTTACATTTTACTTCAAAATTACTTCCAAAGTTCTCCCAACTCTCACATACATCAACCTTACACAATATAACCATTAAAAAATCAATTAAGCATTAAATTCTATAAACTGGGGGTACTACACACTGTTTGGATGCATGATTGAAAAAATTGTGCAACAACAGTTCACACTTATCTACCTCAAAACCCATCTCACACGATTCATGTGAATGGTTAAGGAAACCATACACAAATTATTATTTTCATCTATAATAAAAATTATAAATTTTTATCATGGGAATTTATCCCTAAGAACATAGTTAGGGAAAACTATGTTGCAAATTCTACTCACTGAGAAGCCCCATATGGTTACGTGAACCTCTGTGAGATGATATGCACCGTTTCTACTAACCGTATGGCCCAATGCATTCCTTAACCAGCCTAGGTTATGGGATTTTAACAATCCCTATAAGCCTCCATTTCCTACTTAGCCTCAATATGAATCCATATTTTATGAAAAAAAACATTTAAACTAGAAATTGAAGGATACATACCTCATAAAAAATACGGGTACTTACAGTTTTCCCCCATTAATGTAATTCATCCATAAATTCTCCATCTGAGGTTGGTAGAATACTGTTCGAGAAAAACTATGGCCACTAAGCTGATACATCGACCTCCCACTCTGATTTATCAACAAGTACATGACAATGCTGCCACAATACCCATACTAAAGGGACTGACTGGTCACAAAGAGACTCCATGCTCTTGTTAACGATTTATATGGTATAACCCTAAAAATAAGCATCAACATCAATCCCAACATTCTAATGATTTAAAGTATGATATGGTTCATCATGATAATGGTGAAGCTATGAAACATGGAATATTCCATGAATTTGTCATAAAATATGAGGGAATAAAAATATATAGGCTACCAATATGATTCTCTCTATGATCTCAAACATCCTGACATAATGTGGCAAAAATTTCCCACGGATTTGTATCTATCTATGCCAATGTCTGGGGTGATTCCAGCAAGAAAACATGATCCCTACACATGTACTCCAGAGGTTATCTATGGTGATTGGAATAATTTTTCTTTCCTTACTAAGAAATATTCATACACTTCCTGATAAGATGAAACCACTATGAAGTCTCGTAAACCATATGAGGACCCAATAGCGCTACCTCTCATACCTCTAAGTGGCATAGGGGTGAATGGAATGCCCTACTGTATAGGGCCTCATAAGGATCCATATATATTGTCTCATGAAATCTATTATTTTATGTGAACTCTATTAGAGGGTTATTATCATCCCAAGATCTACCTAAATCATGTATTCATTCACAGAGAATGTCCTCCAACACCTATATAGGCTATTTCAACTGACCATCTGTGCTTGGGGGAATGGATGTACTTTGAATCACCTGTGTATGTAAAATCTCTCTGTAACCCCTACTCGAACCTTGATGTGTAACAAGCATCCCTATCTGATATGACAGTACGAGGAACCAATGTAGCTATATAATATCACAAATATACATTATTATTATCTCATCAACTGAAAAAGTCTCTTATATAAGAAGTAAGTGGGATAATTTATTCACTTGATCTAGGACATCCCAAACTACATCTCTACCTAGAAGAAAACATGATTATCATGCAAAAAATCCATCATGACATATTCCCATTTCCATTCAGGGATCATAAATGACTGTAACAAGTTATAAGGCCACTGGTGTTCAACCTTCACTTTATGATAGGTGGAACACCTTGTGATAAAACATACTATCCGGTGTTTAATCCCTTCCCACCAATACTATCAGCGTATATCATGATACATCATGAAGATACCTGGGTGAAATTATACTGAGAAGCCTATGAATCTTTCATCATATCCTCTCTCATGTATGTAGGGACCTAAATACCCCAATTTATATATAGGATGTCATTATCATTGATATAAAAATATAGACGTGGTTCATCTCCATAAATACTATCTCGTAGGATCGAGCCTTAAGGATCTAAGAACTACCACATCTTCACTATCTTTAGAAGTTAAGAGACCACTAATTCAGATCCAAGTATATACTATACATGATGGTTATACACCTCTATCTTCATCTTATAAAATATCCAAAATCATCCACTCTATACTAGATTCTTGAACCATCTAGGTTTTTTTCCTCTAACTCAGGGCATTGAAAAGATCATTTCCCCTTCTAGGCATATAAATAGTGAAGAAGTAAAAGGATTGAAGCTATTAAACCCACCTTCATTTCCTAAAATTGGATTCATGTTGTGTGAAAATATACCTAAGGGTTTTGTGGTTTGTAAACACCATAAAATTCTCTCCCATCAGGTAATTCCTCCAAAAATGTAAGGCGTGGACAACTAATGCTATCCTGAGATCATGAGTTGGGTAATTCTGTTCATGAGGCCTCAACTGCAATGAACTGTATGAAAAAACTTGATATTCCTACATCAAAACATCTCCAAGTCCGATTCTTTATGTTTTATAATATACCATATCACTTCCACATGAGTCTAGTAGAGTCATAATTGACATAGATGTCAATCTACTTGTCATATCTTGAAAGGTGTCGTCACAAAATTTTGACCAAATAAACTTCATATCCATCTTATTGAATCCTATAATAGGTTTTTTAAATCATTATTAGTTGTATATGAAACACCTTTAGTAACCAGCTATCCCAAAGAAATACTGCATGTCAATGATGTTATTAGGATGCGACTAGGTAAGTATAACTCTCTCCTTCTCTGTCTTAACTGATACTCTTACCTTTGAGATAATATGACACAAGAAGTGAATCTTATCATTATACAAGTTACATTTAATGATATTATCATATAACTGGTTCTCTCTTGGTGAAATCAAGACACTCTCAAGATGAGTGGAATGGTCAATTTGATTATGAGCATACACCATGATGTCATCTACAAAGATCACCATGAAGGAATCTATATATGTATGGAAAACACTATTCATCAAATCCATAAAGACTGATGGCATGTTCATAAGACCTAAAGACATATCCATGTGCTAATATTAACCATACCGACTATGGAAATCCATATGTGATTGTCTGAAGGTCTAACACACACTTGGTGATAACCTAATAAAAAATAGACCTGTGAGAAAATACATACTGCTCTGAGATGGTTGAAAAGTCCATTTATATAAGGTAATGGATTTCAGTTCTTAAATATAATTTGGTTTAACATCTATTAATCCACATAAAGCATATGGATTCCATACACCTTCTTGAATAAAAGGACCAGTGAACCCCCATGAAAAGTACCAAGTCAAATAAAACCCGTGTATTATAAATCCTATATTTGACTCTTGAGCTCATGAAACTCAGTAGTATTCATCCTACAAGGTGGATTAGATACTAGTGCAACCCATGCAACTAGTACGACAGTAAACCTTACCTCCCTCTTAGGAGGTAGTCTAAAAAAATCATAAGGGAAAACATCCCTGAAATGATTTACTATGAGAGGGAATTTAGCTTGATGTAGTCCTTGATCAACCATATAAGGCTAGAAATATGGGAAGTCACACCCCCTATCCAAATATTATCTATTCTATCTTTACCTTCCTAGATGTCTCACTCATCCATGTGAATATATGTATGCACCTATGGTGATGTGAATGACGCCCTCGGACAATTACAATCCACTAAGGCATGATAGGGTACCAACCACTCTATCTATAGAGTGACATCAAAGTCCATCATCTTAAAAACAAATAGGTTTCATAAAAATTATGGTTTACTAATTCAAGATGAAAATCATTGGAGTAGGGTATACTCTCATAATGTATACCAAAAGGTGCATCAAGAACCATAAAACCATAGGTGTAATAAAAATCAAGACCAATGATTTCCACAATAGACACAAATATAAAGGAGTGTGACATTCCTATATCAATAAGGTAGACAGTATAGTAGAGACTAATAGAATAGTACCTTGAAAAGTAGATGTACTGATACCCTAATAATATGGTATAGGATAAACTAAAAAATATGTCATAATCCATGAACCTATGCTGTAACCTTACTTCCCTGAGTGGATCATCTTTTCTAGCACTGTTTATCTGAATCCTAGAAAAAACAACCACTACCTCTTCCTATATCTGTATGGTTGGTAGTACAACAGTTACCTATATGGTGAGTTTCTCCTAATCATATACCTTAAGGTAGAGCTAATAAGGATCCTCTCCCACTCAACACATTAGGTAAGTTTCTGTAGAAACATTAAATATTCCCTAATATTCTACAAACTCATCACTCAATAGGGTATTTGGGATATTGGGTATTTTTATTCCATAACATGAAAAATTGGCGAAAAACCACCTAACTATTAGTGGGTATCACCTATTTTCTGCAGCTCATACATGCAATCTCAAAGCATCACTTCCAATCACTAGTAAAACCTCTAATTTTTCTCTGTTTGGTACTACTCTAGTTGACACCGTCTACCTCCCTTCAGGTTTCTATCAGTGATAAGATACTATTTTACTATATTATAAACAATGGTAAACTTGAAAAAATTCACCAGATAATGAATAAGATTCCAAATCTCATCCTCAAACTATCTCACTTTTTCTAGCTCATTAGGAGTATAAATAGGGGAAAAGCACTGAAGCTCTAAAAAATGATCTGAACAGTCCATAACTGTCACATAAACCTACTACAGGTTCATGAACTCCCTATGATGATTAGACCCCAGGGTCATAGGGAATAAATTTTTAGATAATCTAGACTTTAAAACCCTCCAAATCACTTCCCCATACCAACCCACCAATTTATAATACCTCACCAACATTTGGTGGATTCATGAAGAATATAAGTTTCAAGATTCACCCTCGTCTCATGAGTTGCCTCATGATTCTTGGATATGAATACGACTATATCAATCTATAAATATGTAGCATGAGGGCCACCATACTAAGAAAAAATAAGTGTATGATCCCCCAGAAACTCCCACATAAGCTCCCCCAAATAAGCGGTAGGTCACAGAGCTCCCCATGTATTCTTTATAAACCATAGAAACTCCCCTAAAATTTGAAAATAATAAATTTATTTGGGGGATAACAGAAGATTATATTAGTGGATGGGGTATCACTAGTGTCTCAGGGCCCGCCACCTTTAGAGCATGGTCATTACCACCCTACTAGAGAATGACTAGAGTATTTTTTGGTGTCATAGATCTATAAATTCCAAACGCATGGCTTAGATTGGATAGATCATGGTAAAGATCATATATACACATATAGGATAGGTACATGTATTCTTATTTAATCATCACACCCATCATCTTTCTCATTAATCTAGGTCTGGTAAATCAGAACAATTATATAGAACACAAGAGATTCTAACTATATCCCACTAATAAGGATGTGTAGGCGTGAAGCACTATGTTTATCTATATAGGTCCTAGTATACAAAGTTTTAATTTCAAATTTTATAGGAAAATACCCTTAAATAGAAATTGGAATCCCTATTTAATGGTGACCATTTTGTTTTAAAATAAATATCATTTAATTTCATTCTCATCTATATAAAAATTATATTCAAAATATTGAGCTATATTGATCACAAATTCCAATTTATTAGGGCCCATAGACTTTATAAATTTAAGTGTAACACCCATTTAAGAATTACCAATCACATATAATGTCCCTGAATGGATTTTTAGAAAACATCATTGAAATAATAATAATGTACCAAAACATACTTTAGGGAATTCACAAAGTAAGTACACATGGAATGTTAGAATGCATGAAATATAAATCCTCTATGGTGCCAAAAATGATGGATGAATAAATACTTCCTTACCATATTAGGCTATGGATAAGAAACAATTCTCAATGAAAATAATAAACATCACACATATTGTAAATCACCCAATAGTGGAATAAAATCAATTATAATTAGCACAATGAAGAACAACACATGCCATCCTTGGCAATTTGGCCATTTTCTATATGTGGGTAAGTTACTACTAGGAACCAATCATTAAAAAATTATGATACATTCATAATTTCATGTCTAATATTCTAAATGTATGATAAAAAATAATGAAATTTTCTCTAATACCACATTGTGATGTCCTATCCTGGATGCCACATAAATAGTGTCCCAAGACAGTGGACCACATGGCCTCAAGCACGCATACCCATATGCTAGAGGATATTAACTAGTAATGAGGTCCTAAAGTGTAATAGTGGGGATAATATACCCTCATAATCTGTGTAGCACATTGGTGAAATGAATAGATAAATGGTGGTAGTATAATATAAACTAAAAACTTGAAGTGGAAGGTAAGGAATGCAAAGGTAATAAATAAGAAATATCAACAATATATAACAAGACACATATAAAAATGTAATTTAATGTTTCTAAAAATTGGAATAGGAAATCAATATATACAATACGTGTATCAAAATAAAAATACCAAAAGTCATTTTTCAATAGCATCATGAACCATAGCTCAGTCTTGTGATTCCCCGCTCCCATGATATAACCAAATATAGTATAAAAAACATTGTTTTTTACCCTGTCTCTATGTGTTTCCACTTAATCTATCTAGGTACCATTGGTGGCCAATATTGTATTTGAGATCAACTTAGTGGGAAACCACCAATGATGTCTATAAATATCTAGTCAGTTCATATAATATGGTAGTGTGAATATACAATGATAAAAAGTAATGAAAGTTGTAAACGGCTGGTTCTGGTTCTAGAAGGACACTAGGATAAATATACCTTCTCTGGACTAGAATAGATAGTAATTGATCGAGTAAATATATGTATATACATACATGTTCTGTATAAATAGTGACGTCTTGAACCACATATATGGTTACAATTACTACTCTTGACTTGAGGCATAACTATAGCATCTATAAGCTGCAACTTGAGTCTCATAAGTATTAAGGGATGTAATTCCTAGTACCACATGAATAGGGGATTCCATTCCTAGTATCATAATTGCAGGGTTTGCATGCCCGAATAGTAATAGTAAGGCTCCTCATGCCTGTATATCATATTTGTAAGGGTCTCCATGCCCAGTATCATATCAATAGGGTCACCTTGCCCAAATCATAGCAATGGGGTCTCCATGACTGTATTATCTTAGTTGCGTCTCTATTACCATTAATAATAATTAATGAGGGTTTCCATGCTGATTCATTAAAATTCATAAGGGATTCCATTCCTGTCTATGATATCTTATAAGGGTTTCCATCCCCATTCATTATTATTCATCAGGGTTTCCATGCTCATATATAATATATCATAAGGGTACCCATTCAATTTAATTATTATTAATAAGGGTTTCCACACCCATGTTTCATTATATATTGATTCCATGACCATATCACACTATAGCGATTCCTTTCCTGAATCAAAATACATAAGGGTCGTTGTTCCTAAATTATAACTAAATGGTTTCCATGATCGATGTATATCAATAACAAATAGTCAAGGTCTTCCATCAGATCCAACAAATAAGTCATAATTCATTAAAATTTCATATTAACAAGGGCATGAAAATTGTTCAATTCAATTAGGTGATGTGGTCATACCACATAGCTCCATTCAATTCAATTTAAATTGATAAGTGTTTTATTCAGGACATACCACAAAAATTATCCATTTAATTTATGATAACACAATTTATAATTAAAAATAAACACACCAATAAGTGTTTTGGGTATAACACCATGAAGGTCAATTAATAGTTTAAATGGTTCACTATAAGGGGTGGATCTTGTTGATGGTGACTACCTCCAACATCTT
This sequence comes from Viscum album, assembly GCA_963277665.1. Lineage (NCBI taxonomy): Eukaryota > Viridiplantae > Streptophyta > Magnoliopsida > Santalales > Viscaceae > Viscum > Viscum album. The sequence goes on from OY728122.1 coordinate 974,177,055, forward strand.
GTAGGATCTTTAAGTTTCTTTGGGCTCCAAAACATGGCATCCAATTTTAAAAAAATTCATTTTAAGGGAAATGAATGTTGAAACCATTATGCAACATAATTGAACATATTATAATTATTATAAACATTTATGGATAATAAATAGGCCACCTAACTTACACTTGTAGAGAATAATTCATCTAGTATTATCCTATGGCTTGGTCCAGATTGATGTAAAATGAAAAAATAGACGAACGCACTAAAAATGGGGAATATGATCCTGAACCAAAATAAATCCATAGAGAGCTAGAAAAATTACTAAAGGTGAAACATGGATAGAGTACTCACCAATATGCATAAAAAAATGATGGTTTTCAAATTAGAGTCTGAATAACAAATTTGGAGAAAATACTAGTAAGAGAGGCTTGGGATATCAAAATAGGAGGAGAAGGTTCGAATTTCCATTGGAAATAGAATATAGGTGGAAGGTTTTAGTTAATATAAATTCAATGAAAAAGGAAATTTCATTTACAAAACTATGGGTTTCATGGTTTGGCCGCATATTTTTCCAAACCATTCACCAACCATGCACACCTCTCAGCCTAAAAGCCCATATTGCGCAGTTCATGTACACGGTTTGGGAAACGATGCCCAAACTATGCATTTTTCCTATGCTAAAAATTATAGATGTTTAAAATGGAAATTTGGACCTAGTTTCATGGATTGGGAAAACCATTCAACCTATTACACTCACTAATAATCCATGCATGGTTATGTGAAACTATGTGGGAAAGTCCACATGATTTCTACTAACCATGTGGCCTAGTGATTTCTTCCACTGACCGATGTTCCAGGATCCAAAAAAGCCTAATACTAATTTTACCCCTTAACCTCACTTGGTTTCCATATTAGGTAAAAATATATAAAATAGAAATTAAAGGATCTATACCTCATAGAAAATACACGTTCTTATATATGTGGTTATGTGATATAGGATAATGTGATGATGTAATGCATGAGGTTCATGTTGTGAGGCCTTGCTAATGTGTTTTTGGGATGGGTTAGTTTTTTAGAGAGATATGGATCAGGACATGCATTATTGGGGAATGGTGGAAAACTATTTGGAAAGTAGGAGCAGAGTACCATTGATGTTTCATTATTATATTATATTCTAGATTATTTTTGATACTTGGTGTGATATAGAAATTGTGTGGTGGGGAACTCAGAATACGTATATAGGAGATGAGTTAGTTACACTATTTTTTGAAAATAATTAGGCATTATTTCCTTATGTTATTTATGAGAGGATATCATGATAATCATACTAAGTATAACTTCATGCTCACTCTACATATATATAAAATTTTTTGAGACCATTTGGAGTAGGTTGGTGATCAGGATGGATATTACCAACTTTTTGTTTTGCTGGAGTAGTTTGAGAATCATGGCTGCTTCCATATTTATCTTTTCAGTATATATAATTTTCCATTAAGTTGTTTTGTACTATATGGATTTACATGTTTTCACTCGGTATTTCATTATATATATGTAGGAGTGGGTTTTGATTGGTGTATTTGTCTTATCTCTCTGTTCAGCATGTTCTCTAAGATAATCACGCTTCCTATATCTATGTTAATTATACCCTTAATTCTAGTCACTAACTTGGGGCCTAATGGAGGAAGGAATCTGGAAGTGACCATTTCCCATCCCTAATTTTTAGCCCAGGTGTGGTACACTTCGGAGGGAGGGTTTCATGACAGAGTGGTATCAAAGGATTAGGTTAAGGTATATGATGAAGATTAGAGTTAGGCATAAGTGAGGCTGTATTGGTTTGTATGGATATAGATTTAGCTAAGTTTAGTAATTGATGTAAACATAAGAGGATTTCTAAGATACAATTATTTGTCCCCCCTATAATCTGATGCAAAATCATTTTATGTTTTCTGATCCTAAAAAATTAATTGATATTGGTTGTAGTATAGATATATAGGAAATTATCATACATTATTCTTTTTTTCTACTATGTTTGAAATGAGTAGACCTTTGGATTGGTTTAAACCATAATAGGATTATAATATAAATAAATAATTAATAAAAAATATTCTATATTATAGGTTTAGGATCTCTAAAAATTTGTTATTTTTTCAAGCATGGATTTAGTTCAAAGTCATCATCGGGTTCATGTTGAAGATGTTCAACATGATGTTCCAAAAAATTGATAAAAACTGGAGGTTGATGATAAAGACACTTGACGGAGGACACTTTGAGATTTTTAGCACCAGAGTCTATAGAAGAAGAAGGGATCTATTTTAGATTCAGTCATAAAATACTGGTTGGAAGAGTTTGAGATATATTTCAATTGAATACATCATCGGAAGAAGCACTGAGTTATGTTGGCTAGGACGATGTTGCGTGGAGTAATGAGGAAGTGGTGGTTCATATTCCTCAGGGATTGTGAAGAGTTATTAGTTTCATGGGAGATGTTCAAAGACCATTTTTGATAAGGGTTTATTTCTTATACTGTGAAGGAGTCTAGTTTATAGGATATTATAACCCTTTAATAGAAAAATTCCTAAGTGAGAGAGTTTGAGATCCGTTTTAGGTCCCTTTTGGGATATGTTTAATAGCAATTTATATATGAGGAGGAAAGGATGGAAAATTTCTAGGAGGATTTTAATCTTTTTATCGAGATCTAGGGAACTCCATTTATGCTAATGATGTATCTAGAGGTTCTATTGAGAGTATAGGTCACTGATAGGACACTGGACAATACTTAATTATCATGATAAGGGAGTCATCAGGATTCCTCATGAAGAGGAGATTTTGTCTAGGGTTATGAGTTTTCAGGAAATAAGAGTTTTTGGTTAGATGCGGTTAGGTACTAGCCCTCATAATCTCATCTGTCTTAGAGAATCACCTCTCATACTTATTCCATGGGGTTCGAGGAATTTTTTTTTCTTATAGAGGCTGGGGTCACCATCCTTAAATATACCTGAATATTTTTTAGCAGTCAGTGTGTACTAGGTGTTCGACTTTAGGTTCCTCTACTAAGGTAGTTTCAACTAATGTAGTAGGAGGATGGTGCTCTATTTTGGGATCATCATAAAGGATATGGGGTTGGAAGAGTATATCACCAAGATTCTCCTTGTCCTTAGATAGTAGAATGCGACCTTGTTGGTGGTCTTCAGCAGAGTTATAAAGGTTGTGGAGTAGGTCATGACCAGCTTCATGCCTTAGTATTTCTAGCACCAGAAAATACAAATGTTGTTCTAGGAGACCTTTAATTGTTTTTACATGGGTTCTTGATATTTTTTTGATTAAATAGTGAAAGACTCCTTTACATGACCTACCCTAATCCATGCTTTGGGAGATGAGGTAGAGAGGCTTCCAGTTCCCTTGACAATGACTATGCTAGTTGGAGGTTGGGATGACTTTTATGAAGTATGTAGATAATATGAGCTATTACCAGAGAAACATTTATTTTTGAGAGAGTTTCTATGTTTATGGATATTTATATATGAAATCATCCTCACCATGTATTAATTGTATTTGGTATAGGATATTGTAATTACTTTAAGAGGTAGGTTGTGTTCTATGATAATGATGGTGATACAATAATGTTTTTTATGAGAGAGACCCTTTAATGGGTTAAAGGAACATTTTAGTCTTGTCTTATTTGATGGATGAGTTAATGTAGAGCTCATCAGAGGTTCAATAGTTACTTTTACTAGGGTTTTGGAAGATTACCCTAATGTATTTACAGAGGAGGTTGTAGCATTACCCCCTCGATGGGATATTGAGTTTTGGATCAAGCTACAACCTAGTGTTTCTCCTATCTCGATGTCTCCATAAAGAATCGTTCATTATGAGTTGCAAGAGCAATGAGTATAAATAAATGATCTATTATAGTGAGGTTTTGTTTAGTTGAGTGTGTCAAACTTAGGGTGAACCAGTTTTTTTTCTGAATGAATCCAATTTAATTTTTCAGATTTGTATCAATTATTTTCATTTGAAATAGGTGACTGTATAGAACCACTATCCTCATCCATATATTGATGAATTATTTGATCATCTAAATGGAGTAAGTTAGTTCTCAAAGATCACTTTTTGGTCAATATATCATTAGATTTTAGTGAAGGATGTGGATATGCTGAAGACTAATTTCCATTGTCGTCATGGGAATTATGAGTTCATTATGATGCCTTTTGGTGTGATGAATGATCTATCCATGTACATGGGGTTTATGAACACAATATGTATATAGTTCATGGATAAATTCATGGTGGTTTTTTATAAATGACATCATAGTGTGCTCCACTTATGAAGAGGAGCATGCAGAGCATATTTATACTATTTTGGGAGTTCTTTATCATGAGAAGCTATTCAGAATGTTTTCAATGTGTGTGTTATGGGTTCATGAAGTCTATTTATTGGGGAATGTCATGTCTTATAAGGGATTAATTTTGGATCCTTCAAATATAGAGGTGGTAGTTTCTTGGGAATCCCTTAATATAGTGGAAGAGGTTAGGAGTTTCCTTGGTATTGTAGGTTATTATTGGAGGTTCTTAGACAACTTATATAGAGTTGAGACTCCTCAGAGATATTTGACAAGAAATTGTCATGAATTCTAATGGAGGGACCAGTGTTAGGTAGCTTTTTTTTACTTAAAAGAGAAGCTGGGAAACACCCCAATCATTTTTTTTCTAGTAGAGCAGTTCAGTTTCATGAATTCTTTCATTCTTTGTGTCCTTCTTTGGGATGTTTCTAATACCTCAAGGATCAATTATTTCTTATGGGTCAAGATATTTACTTCCCCTTGAGCGTAACTATACCACCCATGATCTTGAGTTGGTTGAAATTGTGTTTTCATTGAAATTTTAGTGACATTACATCATCAGTGAGTGTTTTATGGTTTTTACATACCAAAATAGACTAATGTATGTCCTCTCCCAGTGTCAATTGAACTTGAGACAATATATATGAATGGAATTATTGGGGGATTATGACTTCAAGATTTCATATTCACTAATCAATGGAAATTTTATAGATGATGCACTGATAAGGATGTCATGTAGTGATGCCATGCATTAATCTAAATATTCTTAGAGAGTATTGGAAGAAGTCTAAATGATGAATCTTGATATGATAGATGTTGGAGGAATATTTTGTCTTTTCTTGATGATGGTGCAATCATTTTTGGTGCAGTATGCAGAGGAGTCCCACCTATGGGATTCTAAGGTGGAGGTTTATAGGGACAAAGTTATTTTTTGTGATTATCTTGATTGTTGGTATGAGGATGGTCAACACTAGGTGTTGTTATATGGAAGGAATTTTATTTATTTAGATATGAATGACATAATTATTTGGTAGTTCCGTATCTCACCCTTGGTGGTACATACAAGTGTCAAAAATATGTTCCGAGTTTTTATAGGTTAGTTTTGGTGGCCTGAGATAAAGCATGGAGTTGTAGAGTTTGTTTCTCGATTCTTGGTCTTTCAATAGGTGAAGGAGGAGCAATTCATTCCCAGTGGTTTTCTCCAGCCATTAGATGTTACCCAATGAAATTGGGAGGACACATCGATGGACTTAGTTACTAGTTTACCTAAAGATCAGGGAGGTTAATATTAAATATGGGTGATAGTGGATTGTTTGATAAAATGAGTACACTTTTTATAATTTTGGGAGTCAAGATCAGGGTAGGTTTTTTCAAGGTGGTATCTGGAAGAGGCGATGTGACTCCAAGGAGTCCTGAGGATGACCATCTATAATTGAGTTCATAGTTTTACATATATGGTGTGTGTAGGTATCTATTATTCTTTTGGAATATAGTTTTAACTTTGCACTGATATACATCTGTAGAAGGATGGTTAGATAGAGAATACCATCTAAACACTTAAATACTCATTGTGCAATTTTGTCTTGGATTTTGAGGATCGTTGATGAGGAATATTACATTGGTTTAGTTTTATTACAATAATAATTTCCACCATAGAATTTTTATGAATTTGTTTAAATATTTGTGTAATCAAACATTCCATTATCTATTATGCTGTACTGGGGTCGAAGAGGTAGAAATTATCATTCCAGAACTAGTACATAAAATGATAGAGATGGTTCAAGTAATTTTTTAAAGGATGAGGGTAGTGCAAGATCTTTACAAATAATATTCTACTCAATGGAGTATACCTCTATAGATCGACGTTGGAGATCAAGTATTCTGGATGGTGACTGCACATTATGTATAGAAAAGGATTGGTTTTGGGATTAATATTTCTCTATTGTTTGTTGGGATATTCAATTTGATGGATTGTGTATGATTTGTGGTTTATTGGGTAACACTTCCCCTCTAGGTTATCCAAATACATGATCTTTTTTCACATATTGTAGCTTCATCATTAATTCATGATGACTATCATGTCATTAATTGGGGAGAGATTGATGAATATGATGATGAGACCTTCAAGGAGAGGCTAGTGGAGATCCAAGACCACCAGGAGAAGGAATTTCATGGGTGAACTATTCCATTGGTACATGTATTATGGTAGCACAATGTCATGGAGGAGATTACTTGGGAATGTGAGTCACAGATGCACACACTATACCCCGAGTTGTTTTATGTTTATCTATTATCTTATAATATTGTTTTCTATTAGATCCCAACCTTTATGGGTTATGATATGGTTTCCCCTTATTTATTGTCGTGTATTTACTCCCTCTTGAGAGGTATATCCCATAATAAATTATGTAGGTGTTAGCTTTTTGTTATTTCCTAGTTTTGTGTTATTCCTCTAATGAGGTGGTTGAGTTGTTGAGATAGTAATATCCTTGAGAGGAATCTCATGGGGTGGGTATTTATACAACCCCTTTTGTTTTATCGATGGGTTGTTTTTGGAATCTTGAGGATGATAATTTTTTGAGAGGTATCTAATGTAAGGGTCTGGATCTATGTATTTCAAATCCTAGCATGTTTTTGTAGCTTGTTGAATTCGGATGAGTCCTTGAGTTAGTTTGTAGGGTTTTTTTGATAAAATATGAAATCAGTGAGAATAAATGGATTGTAAATGTGTTTCACGACATGTACTCAATGTTCACATATTGTTAAGGAGGGTTCATAAGGTGTTACAAAATGTGTAATATTTTCTTATTAATAGGTTAGAGGTTACATGTTTTTTGGTTATATCTAAAGCGAAACATTTACACGATTTAAAAATGGGGTTTAAACTGTGTAAATAAAATATTCATAATGACTATAAAGGATGAAGGGGATCAGGTTTTCTTAAAACCATTCACATTTTATCATTTTCAAAGAGGTCAGTGACCCTCTTCTATAGTGTATTAAGATTACTTCTTTAGGTATTAATCCATGGCTTCAATCTTCGATCAATGGTGATCCAAGGTACATTATTTCTTTTTATTATAATGGGTTCTCCTAGATGGGTGTTGTTTCCTCCCATTTCTTTTTCCCACACAACAGTTTGTGATATCCAATGTTCTAATAGAGGATTATTTTTAGTGGTTAATGCATTTTCAGAACACCTAATTTAGGAGATCACATTTTCCTCATGGAATAGCTGATTAGATATCTGTAACATTGGTCCATTATAATGTGAGGAAAGCACACACCTTTGAGGTAATGGATTCATTGATTCAACATTTATTTATGTGAAATCATGAATTGAGCATGGTTTCGACCTTTGTATGTCATCATAATTGACCTAATAATTACAAGACTATACTTATAAATAATTTTTTAGTGATCTCATGGTGATGTTCATTATAACACTTTTATGGGTTTCCTATTTCTTTACTATATAGTGTGATATCTATGCAATGATTTTTATCATGTTCTTATGCTTGGATTAGTATGTTCGAATTGGTAATGAATGTATAGCTTGAATTAAAAGATAACTAATTGGATTAAGAATAACTAAAGAAGATACAAGTTTTTAATTGAGTGTTTTTTATAGTTTTATGGTAATAAAAAGGCATGTTAATTGAGAATGTGAAGAATGATAATGCTTTTTGATATTGTTGATAACAATAAAAATTCATGTTAATTGATAATAGTTATTACAACTATTTTTAGAAACTAGTTTTAATTTTACAAGTATGTTTAACTTTTGATAACTTGTTATAACATCATACCTTATGATTACCATAATTGGAACAAGTGGATAATGAATCAGTTAATTTAATACGGAATAAGAACCATTTTTGTGATAAAAATAATCTCTAGGGCCTAAGGTTCCCACATAATGAAGAATGCTTATTTCCTTGAGTTTGGATCCATGATATCTCTTTCATGTGTGTTGGATGGTTGCCATGTTTTAGGGAACATTTTTCCCTATTGGAAGTGCTTGTTTGTTTCATACTACTTTTGTGATGTGTTCTAGATGCGAGATTCACTATGAAATGTGATATGGTATAGGGAGGACTGAATGTGATATGAGCATGGGAAGGATGATTTTTGGGTAGGGAGGAACCGATTATAAGGCAGCAGTTGACACCTGTGATGAAGAGATGCATTGAGATATTCATGTGGGTGTAAAGGGTGGAATTAGATATGTTGGAATGGGTTAATTTGGGCTTACCCATTGATGTTATTCTTAGAGATGGGATGCTTGCTTATGAATTTGTTTAATTGCCAATGGATTGGTTTTTTGTGTTATCTGAATTCCTTTCCCCATAGATTGAGGCATGTTGATGTGACTGGTTGTAAGTTTCATCTTTGTGGTAGCTTAGGATGGCTTCTATAGAGTACATAGTTTATGGAATAATTCTAATAATGAATATATAATTATTAACCCATGGGGTTGGGGTTGATGGAATGAAAATGGTAAAAATATATTAATCTTGATAAACCATGGACTCAATTTGGATTATGCATGGAGGGAATGAATTTTTTCTTCAATGATTATTGTAATGTAATTTGGAATAATGTTAATGGGTAATGAATTAATTAATTAAGGTAAATGATAAAAATAAAAGAATGAATATAATAAAGCTCTTTTAAATTCTTGTATGCTTATATGATATCTGGTCTTAGCAGTGGTAGTTGAGAGTTTGAGCGACGCAAGCTGTAGTTGAGTATAAGACAAGGTTATTCCCATAGTGTGGTTGTGATATATATTATTTCCCATATATTATATGATTTCATAAAATTCATTACCCATGTTGGTTTGGGTGACTAACACCCATTGTATCCTGAGAGGGTGTTTTCACCAACATATTGATGGGAGGATGGATGAATGAAAACTCCCTACATATCCTCTCTTTTCTCTTGGTAGTTATATGATATGTAATGCTTGGGGGTTATTTTACTCATATATGTGTGTAGAGGGATGTGATGGATTTTAGTTATTCATGCACATGTCTCCCCAGATATAGTATCCAAAGGATTTTTATATGTATTATGTGTATAGTGTCTAATGTATCGCGATACTGAATTAATGTTTGGATTGTAATGGATTGTGGTATAATACCCAATGTATGAGACACATCAGATGATATGTGGTAGATCCCATAGAATACTTGGATACTTTATATGGTGATGTGATATGGGATGCGTGAGGTGTTTGTTGTGATGCCTTTCCAAAGTGTCTTTGGGATGACTTATTTTTTGGAGAGAGATGGATTAGGACATGCGACATTACGGTAGAGTAGGAATTCACTGGGGAAGTAGGAGGGAGGTTCCATTAATGTTTCATTAATATATTATATGCAATATTTTATGTGATTATTGGTTAGAGTTATCCATTGTTTGGCTTAGAACTTAGTATACCTATTTTGGTGACGAGTTCATTTCACTTTTGTTCACCATGGTTTAGCATGGTTTCATTATCTTATGGACAATAGTCTCTTGGGAGGATCTTATTGAGTATAATTTGATGTTTTCCCTAGGTATATACATAATTTTTTTCAGGTCATTCAGAGATGGTTGGTGATTGGGTTTGATATTACTAGCTCTCGGTTTTACATGATTTGTTTGACCTTCATGTTCACTTTTATATTTACCTTTTTGGTACTCATAGTTTTCCTTTCAGTTGTCTATTACAATATGGAATTGCATGTTTGTAATTTGGAATTCAATATATATATATATATATATATTTGGGTATGTGTTGATTGATGTATCTATATTATCTCTCTATTACACTTGTTCTCCTAGAGGGTAATTCTTCCCATATGTATGTTTATTATACCCTTAGTACTAGTCACCAACCCAAGCCCTATTGGATGTGGGAATCAGGTAGTCACCATCACCCTTCCAAAAATTTTGTCTTAGGAGGGGTATAATTTGGGAGGATGGGGTCATTAAAAATTATAATAGATCCCTAATTGCATTGAACGATTATCAGATGATATTGATAACCACAACATAGACATGTTTTGTGCCATATGGAATGATTTTGAATAAGGAATATAGAAAAACAATCCCTTAGTAATCTTATAATATTATAGGTACCATATATTCATTTCCTATTTATCTTCTATAAATTTAAAAAATAAGGAAATAATATTTCAAATTGAATTTTTATTTTGGTCATATATTTTAACAAATATGATAAATTGTTTTTTGTACTCAAAAATGAATTATATATAAATATTAAATTTTATATGAAAATTTTATGATTTTAAATATGATATAAGTTTTTTTTATATATATATATATATAATTTCATGTCTTAGAAATGATTTCAGCATTTTTTTAGCACTTTAGTAAACTGGTTTAATAAATATGATAAATGGAGTGTTCAGTTTAGTTTAGGTTAGTTTGTGTCACTTCCCATTTATTTAAATTTATATTTAAAAGTTGATTTATATGAATATTTTCTTATATCTTTTACTATATATATATAATTTCATGTCTAATAAATACAGTTAGTATTTTTTAGCATTGTAGTCAACAACTTAAACACATATAATATAGAATGTGTTTATTTTAGTATAGTTTTGACTATATAATTTTTCAATTTTCTATTAAATTTTATATATAATGTATGTTTTTATAATCTAGTACTTAATTAACATTTCTTATATTTATATCATTTCATTACTCATATATTTTTTCATTATTTTTTAGCATTATATTTTTACTCAAATAAATGTAACAAAAATTGTGTTATGTTTATATTAGTTGTGTTTACAAAATTTTTCAATTTTATTGAATTTTATATGTAACTATTGAAGTTATATAATATTCTACTAATTTTTTTAGCTTTATTGTAATATTAGGTTAGATTAAATTTTAAAGTCATCTCAAACTTTAGGGATCACCCTCTAAATACTTCTACTAATAAACTTTCCCATTATTCTATATATAAAAGCCGTAAACTAATATTAAGAAATAGAATTATTCTTGAGTTATTAAACATGGAAGCAGATGTTTACCTAAATTATCACTTACTCATAGAAGGACCAAAAGAGATATATACAGTTTTATAGAAATGGTAATCATATGGTTTCCAATTGAATGAATTTTAAGAGTTTTTTGTCCATAAAATCACTTGAAAGAAAAATCATTTTTATTTTTATTAGATAATTGTCAAGAAGGAAACATCAACTCAGTTATATGAGCTTATTTTGGTAAGTTAATTAGATATTATTTTATTTATCATCACATTTTTTTACTAACATTGGTTATTTTTCCTTCCTATCAAATGAAATATGATATACCTGAGACTAAACATGTTAAAAGGTGATGTTTATCTTTTACTATAAAGACATTTAGATATTTTAAATAAACACTAACTTTTAATTTCATTTTTTGGTGGATGAAAAAAATTAAATTCATATGAGATACAAATTTTTCATTAAAAGGATAAATGAAGTATGTTTGTTGAAAATCGATGCCAATAAGAATTTTTTTAAAGTTAAATTTGAAATATTTGAAGTGTTTTTTGTAAAATTAGTAAAAAAATTAAGATTAATTTTTTTTCTTATTTACTAGGAATTGAGAAGATCTCATGAAGAGATTTAAGATAAAAATTAATACTCTCTTAAATTATCTCATGGAGGTTATCCATTATTCAAATAATAAATTATGGATAAAAAGTTAGAAAAATTAAGAACTGAATATTTTAGATTCAAAAATAAATACACTACTTCCCTCCATTAAGACATAAAAAAATTGAAATTATCCCATATGACTTAAAAGGGAACATATCATACATATTATTTTATGTATATTGTTGAAAATATTATAAAATGTTATGTATGTTTTTTCTAAACTCATAATATTTTTAATTGAAAAATAAAATTCTAATTTTTTTAATGTAATTTGTTGAGGAGTAGAAGCCATAGGGGACCTTCATACCTAACGGTATGAAGGATATTTTGGATATTAGATTATAAAATTTGGAACACTTGGGACATGTATGAGGATGTATGTTGGGTGTATCTATTAAAAAATTATCTAGTCATTTTGTATCTTCATTAAGGGAGTATTTATATAAAAGAAAAATAGATGCTTTAGAATAAAAAAATATAATAGGTCGATCAGATAATGTAGGAGATGATTTAATCATTAATATAAATCTGGTTTTACAACATGTATAAATATTTTCATAACATCACACCCCTACATATCCAAAATATATCCCAATCCTCTAGCTATATAGACATATCCCACTCCGTAACCTCCTTCTCCATAATTTTCCATTTATTAAGAGTTAAATTTTGTGGATTCCAGCATCATATTCTTCATATGGGATCAAACTTTATAATGGGTATACCTTTCATAATCAGTATATAGATATGGATAAACTAAGGTTAACATTATATGATATTATAGATGCATCATCTAGAGTAATGTTCCCAACTGGAGAGGTTTTTAATATTTGGACAATGTATCTAACATTTTTTATTTTGGCCTTATAGAATACTATGAAAACATACCACTATGGTATGAATAGATTATATCCTTTATATAATATTAATGTAAATTTGATGAAATATTTTAATATATATATAATATGAATAAATTAATTTTAAATAAAGTATGTATATAAAGAAACAATATGTTAACCCCATTTGACTTTTTATAATACTTTTTGAAAGTCTTTCAAAATTATCATCATATGAATTTATATTGTTGGATTTTTAAGAAATTAAAGTGAGTTTTATTATTTTTTGGTGTTATTATATGATGATTATTTGTAATATATATATATATATATATATTGGATCTTGTATATATAGATTTGTTTTTCCTCAAAGTGATGCATGTCTTTTACCTATAATTCAACAATCATAACTATTTTAATTATATAAATTTAATCTAGATTACTACCTATGTTTTTTTATAATAATTTTCATTATTATAATATAAAATTAGTGGAAATATTCTTGGACAAAAAATTATTTTCTCCAATAATGATGATATTAAGGTATGAGGAAGAACATAATTTGTTTCTAAATTATTTTAGAATGAAGAAATTGATTATTGGATTCTAACATATCTTTAAGGGTTTTAATTTTTTTATAAAGTGTTATTTCTATTTTTAAATAAGAAATAAATATATATTTTTTATATCAGTGGAAATTATATATTGAGTGATTTTTCACAAGAAAATATGACTTATTTATTATGATCCATACATGGAGATGTATGAAAAAATGTTAAAGAAGTATTAGAGAAGTTTGTTTAATTATTTAGATATTTATATATTATAATATTTTTTTTTGTTTTCATACTTATCATTTTCAAATATTTCATGGATGTAATATAACTAATTAATTGGAAAAAGAATTTTTTTTTCAAATATGTATTTTTATAGGTGAATTCTTTTATAAGTACTATAATTTACTAGATACTTAAAATTTTATTTTCAATTAATAAAATGTTTTGAAGTAAAATTATTATCATCAAGAAGGAGTACTAAAATTTAGATGTTATGTTATAATATTTATGAATGAAATAATTAAAACTGGTAATGTTTTTATTTATTTGAAGGTTAGATTATTTTTATAACTTTTACTTTTATTTATCTTATCATTATATTGAGAATATATCTTAAAGATTTTCTTCTTGATTTTTATATTGTTTATGATAATATCTTTTATAAATGAAATAATATATATCATCCATGAGGAGAATGAAATGATTAATTTACATGTTTTATTTAGTTTTAGTAAATATCTTTAAACTTTTAATGTAGTTTTTCAAATTATAATTGTAACTTTTAATGATTTTTAAATTTTAGTAAAATTTTTCTATTAATAGTAATTATAGAATGGCATTGTATTTTTATTATATTTGATGATATTTACTAATGGTTTTTACTAGATTTTACATTTTAATATTGGTTTTTAGTGTTTTTTTGTAATATAATTTTAATAAAAAATTCTTTTTTTGCATCGGTTATTTTTATAACGAATGTTAAAAACCAATTGCACATCTGTTGTTTTTTAAAAATGTTGTAAAAAAACCTTCCACACACATTATTTTATAATTTTTTTTGAAAGTTCCCGAATTTTTTATTTTGGAAGATTTTTTCCATCTTGGATACAAAATAACTGACTTATAAGTTTGTTTTTTACAATAGTTATATAAATAACATACAAGGAATACCCCAAAATTTTTAGTTTTTAGAGGATTTTGAACATAGATTATAATAATAACCGATGTGAAATTTATTTTTTACATTTTTATAATAGATAACATAAAATAATTATTTAAAACATAGCTTATAAAGACTTCACTTGTTAACCAACGTTAAAAAAACCAACATGAAAACCCAATTTCTAAACTAGTTAAAGTATAATACACATATATCCAAAATATTTTTACTAGTTTACCATAAAGGGATATATCCATGGACCTTTCACTGATGATATGTCAATGATCCAAATAAATTAATAAACTATTTCAGTAGATATAGACTCAGTTGTGGTCACTCTATAAAAAGAATAAATTCCTTAATTTGTTTTGGGTTTGGTTACTCCTCACCTAAGTAAAACTTCCACTTATTCTTCATTGTTCATTAATCTGGTGAAATTCATAAATTATTTATAAAAATGTGGGTCTCTAAATGTTTAACATAATAATTTTCAATTGTTGTATCTTTAAATATAGGTAGATGCTTCTTGGGAATCCAAGGATATTATACTCCTTCTCTTCAAGAAAAAATATGACCGACACCTTAGTGTGAGTTTTAGACTTTTTATTCAAAAATATAAGGAAGAAAACAATTCTTTGTCACGATGAAGATAATTACTCAATGGAATTATCTTATTTCATTCCACAACTTCTAGTCACTATTTGGTTCCAATACACATTCTCTTCATGAACCAGATATGGTAGTTGGTCTATGCCCATTTTCTATTATCTATTCATATAAATCTAATATGATTTATATGTTAAGACCAGTTTTATCTATTATCTTTTTATTACAAATAAATTGATAATACCATTGTTAATATCATTCATCCTAAAAAAACATTAGTAATTATGGATATATGCATCATCATATTTTTTCTTTCATGACTTGATTTGTTTCCATATTTTAAATTTTAAAGTTCTATGATTTCATCATTGAGCGATCCTCCTTATTTTTACTCAGAAAACCATAAAATTATATATTTACCATATTATTGATATTTAATACTCAAAACATCATATAATATTTAACTCTTTAAATAAGTGTTAAAAAACCTGTTTATTTATTATATATTCAACCCGAATGATGGAAAATAAAAAAAGGGAACCCACATACTTATCTTATCTATAACACAAAACATCCTTTTATGGTGTATCACATAATATCATCATAAACCAATAGAGTTATATTCTGTATTTGAATATATAAATACCTTTAAATAATTTGAAGAAATTTATCTTGAAATTATTTTTCAACTTTCGAGTCTAAATGAAATAGTAGCACTACATTCTGACCAATATGTTATGACCTATCCTCACTAGAATCCCATTTTGGCCTACAATACTGGTGAGGGAAAAAAAGTGGTATCAAATATTTTGGTTATGATTTTGAGTGGAGCCTCGAGTTAGTCACATGTAAAGATTTCATGGTATTGGTAAGGAAGTAATGAAACCTGTACCTAACATGTGATGCAGAATAAAGAGAATAGTTAGGACATAAATATTTGGGCCCCCATGATCTAACCCAAAGACTTTGAAAACCTACTAAAATATTTATGTAAAAAGTGTATACATTTTATGGTAGAAATCACATATAGATACCCACATCAATGTTTTTAGTTTAATTAGTATTTTCATTCTAGATATTATATGTTCCCTTATGATTATTGTTTTGTACTATAATTATTTATGATCAATCATTCACTTATTGAATTTATTACATGATCGTAGTAAAAGGATAAAAATATTGATTAACATAATTAAATGGTTTAAATAAATAAACTTTTATTCTTGAATGACTTTCTTTGAAGATTTATAGAACATGTTTTACTGTAAATTGGCTTCTATATTTATTTTTTAAAATACATATCATATTGATTTAATTACATAAGGTTTATAATTTTAGTTAAATCTTGATTAATGTTTTCTTGTTTGATGTAATTACAAATCTTTGAGATTATTTATGAAGAAAGGATCATGTATTAAATTTCATATCAATATGTTGAAATGAATTCTTCCATAGCCATGATTAAGATAATTTCAGTCCCCATTCATATTCTTACTCAATGTGTTACCCTCTACCCATGATATATATATTCTAGTGTTATAAATTTCATACATGGTTTAAATTTATCTATTTCTACTATAATTCACGGAAAAATGAAATAACATTTAGCAATTAAACATTAAGAATTTGAAAACTATTACATTAATTAACCCATTTCTTCTTTTTAGGCACAAATAAGATTTTGAGATACTAAATAATTTATGTGTTACAAGTTGAATCATCATTTCCATTTGATGTGTAGTTCTTGAATGAAAGATGAGCATGTGTAAGTGAAGGATTTATGTTGATTATTTTTTGAAGCATGCCTATTGTTAAAAAATGATTATATAAATTGTTACTAGAACACTAGTATATTTATTTTCCAATGAATGTTTCATGTTAAGAATATTGTACATAATAATAAAATTAAAATTATTTAACCATTTATATAATAAGAGAGAATGTTTTTTGGTGTAATAATATATAAATAACATTCAATTTGAGCATGCAAATCATTTTGAATGAAGATAGATCATGAGTAGATTTTTATTTTCCATTTGTGAGAATTTATAAGAGATATCATTAGAATGAATGGTTTAATGATTTAACCAAAAATAATTTAATTAAATGAGGTGTGGAAAAAATGTTCTATTTGATGATTAATTTCTTTTTGGTGTTGATATTATTTTATGGAATATATCTTCTATGCCATAAAATTCAAATTTTAATGGTTGACTAATGTGAGGAGATTATTTTCAATGATGTTTCCTATTATTCTAATTATATTTAGTTTTTATGAATTTGTTCATGAGTGGGTTTTTCTTATTATTCTGGTATTTTATGAGGGTAATACCACCCATATTAATGTTTTACACCCACAGTGCTAGCCACTATCCAACGTCCTATTAGTGGGAAGATTCATATATCACTATCACAGTCGTTTTTAGACAAGGGAGAGTAAAAATATGGGTAGGTACTAAAAATATTACCTATGGAATTACTAAATGTAACATCCCGAGTTTTTAAAATGATAAATATTTTTTGATAGAATATAAGATATGTAACATCAAGCTTTAACAAATAACTAAATATTTCTATTATATGACCATTATAACCTAACAGTTAAATTTGAGGGAATGAATAGTATTAAGAAAATTATAAAATATTAAATTTTCATACTCATTAATAATGTAATAATTAATTCTTAAAAAAATTAAAAACTAAACTTTTGTTATGTCATTTTATTCTCCAAATACACTTTCTTCAAGAATATTTTTATTACATTTGTGAGTGAAAAATAAAAATAATTTATTAAAATTTTATAAATTTCATTTAATGAAATAAATATCAATTAAGAAACCAGCATATCAAAATTATCTTATGGTTAAATTTAGAGATTTTTTGAATAGTCTAATTTTTAATGAATAATTAAAAATATAAATTTTTAATGAAAATTATATTTTATTTTCAAGTATTTAACTAATTCATATTATATTTTTGATAAATTTTAGAATTTAATTTGTTACTTATGATTTTAAATAACAAAATTATTGTTTTTGGAAGGGATTTTATACTTGAATTTAGAATAAAATAATTTTATTCTTTAAATGGTATTTTTTCCTTAAAACCCCTTTTTTCATTAATTTTTTCCAATTTAATTTTAAATTTATTAATTAAAATTATGTGTTATTAATTTTGAAAAATGATTCCATATGTGTATATTTGGAGGTCCAAATTCTGTGAATAGTTCACTTTATTATTCATACAACATGAATAGTAACCTTTGATATTTTTTTCCACGGTAGATGGTAAATTAGGTAAAAATAAAATGACAAGGACTTGAAAATGACCCCAACACATGTCCTAATTTTACTGTATAAGTAATATTTGTCCATAATGATCCAAGGTTTAGTTATGTAACCATTTCCTTCCACTTGTATTATATTTTACCCTTTATAATATTATAATTAAAGAAAATTCAAATATATCACACTTTTATTTTTAATAAGTATAATATTTTTAATATATTGTTATATAGAAGAAATATTAGACTAAAAATATTATTTTTAAATATAATAGATTTATATTGAACATATTAGTTTATTTTTACTTTTTATTTAATAAATAATTACCTTAAATTCTTATACAACACTTAGGTAGTAATTTTTAAATTATTGAAAAAATCAAATAAGTGATATGAAAAAATATTAAAATAACTATAATATGATATAATTAATGTAATAGAAAATTTATATATTAAATTTACATTTTAGGGATGTATTAAAATATTTGTTTCTAGGTTATCTTATTTTATTGATATTTTTAAATGTCAATGTAACGAATAGTGTACAAAATTAAAATTAATGATTTTTAAAATAAATAATATTTTAATAAATGATATAAAATTTATAAAAATATTAAATTAAGCAAAAATATTAATATAAGGTTGAAAATATAATCCATAATCCAATTATTTTTATTTTATTATTTTATAGTAACAAATTGGACCCTCAAAGAGTAAAAATCAATTTTATCATGGTAAGAGTTAAATGGTTTAAATAAGGGTTAAAAATAAATGATATGTGTAATAATGTTACCTAAACATATCTAAAAATTAATGGATGAGATGATTTAGACCCATCCTCATCATATATTCTAAATAAATCATTTTGGATACATTTTATAATATAATACTAATTTATATTAATTTGTTATTTTGAGGAATTCCAAGAGTTCCCATCCCTTCTCCTATAGAAGGTGAACTCTTCTAATTTTTTCATATTTTAAAATCAATTTGGATTTAACATGATAAAAATAATCCCTTCCTAGAATCCATAACCTCATTCTATTGTCCTTATTTTTTTCATAACACTAACATAAGTGTTCTTAAAATGATAAACAAAGGAGGTTCTTCGAAGAAGATGTATCTTTTTTAATCAAGTATTTCTATTTTATTTATTCTTTCAACTAGTTAAAATGTTCATTAACCATGATAAAATAAAAAAATATCCTATATATATGGAGATGTTGTTATGTTATTTTAATAACAAATATCCATCACCACTTCCATTAAACCGTAAAATCATTTTTTGTTCATGTGTACGGAGGACTACCACCTCTCAAACTGATGAAATTAATTTTCTATCCTAGTAACTCATAAATAATTGTAATTATGTAATTAATAATTATATATTATATTTATTACATATTTATAATTTTGAAAAAGTAATATACAGTTTATTTTCTTACCATTCCATGTGCATATAAAAAATGTCATTCGTGCGTACGTGTGGATTGCCACCTCCACGAAGCAATGCAAGTGGTTTTTCATAACCACATCACATGAATTATATATATAAATATATTTAAAGAATTAATGGTATATTTAAAATATTTTTTTCATTATGTAAAAACAAAATTACACTTATGATCTCTCTATAATGATCAATGGAAAATGAAAATGTTACTCATGCGTACACACAATCTACCATCTCCCTAATTGTAACTGAGTTCATTTTTCACAACCATATATAAGGGTTTTATTTAAAAATATAATTTATATAAAAAAATTATAATTACTTTATGACTATTATTCTGTAGATGATTTAATATTTTCCACATTTACCGAATTCAATTGACCAAAGTCATTTTGGACTTATGAACCAAATATTATTAAAACATCCAATAAGAAATTTAAAAATTAAGTAATTTATATAATATGGTAATAAGTGATATTAAGTAATGAAAAAAATTAAAAATGGATCTTAAGAAAGTATAAATTAACCTATTTTTATTATTTAGGAAAATAAATATTGTACGTGATAAGTCAGACTCAAGGTAAGAGACTTTATATTTTTTTTATATTTTTTAATGATTCTTTTTGTAAAAGTCAAAAGGAAAGTTTTTTAACTTATACAACATGAGTAGAATTTCACAATTTCAAGAATACATAATATTTTTTGGCTTCCTCTATAATATTAAATAGTTATTTTCAAATAAATTTTTTAGTTGTAAGTGTGTAATATTCTTTAATTATAAGTGATTTTACATAAGGGATGTTTTTATGATGAAATCATTCATGTTTTATGATTATGTTATAGTTATTGGGAAGTATTTTTATAATCATAGGTGGTTCCTTAATAATCCAAATATGTGTGGGTTTATGATATCCCTCCAATTCATTGGGTATGTTTGTGTTGGAAGTTGATCGTGATGGTTATTCCATCTGAAACTACGATGGTTACCATTAAGTATACCCTGAATGGCCTGAAGGCCTAATGTTTATTGATTTTTGATAACCACCCTTTCAAGGTATGAGGGGGAACCCTTAAAGGCCTATAGGATTAGTGATTACATGGGACAAATGCGTAAGAGACATTACATGACCCGAAGGTCTTTGTGAATTCAACTAGAACAAAAATACAAGGATCTATCCCACCACATCATCTGCATCGTGACAGTAGCTCTACACCATTGCATGGAAGTCCAGCTAAGCTTCCTATGCAAGCATATGATAGTCCCGATGGCGTATCGATACCCTCTTATTCTTCCAAATCCATTGGTTCTGCTCTATTGAGTGTGCATGCTCTAAATCCCCCTATGGGGCTGTTCCTTTTTTATAGTCTGTCTGGGGAAACTGTATGTGGCCTGAAGGCCTTTGGTGGCCCGAAATCCCTATAGACCCGAAGGCCTGGGGGTACCAAAGTCTTTAAGGACTCTAAACCCTAACCAGTGTCCCAAGGAGAATAGTTTTATCTACAATTGTACCGAAAATTACATGCTACAATACCCGCATAGTTCCTGCTACAGTACTTCAATAATCCCTTCTACAACCATTCTACTGTACTAATACATTACTACTACAGAACATGGAAATATGCCTTTTCCTGGTTTTGAACCCGGGTCTCATGGATGCGCTTAAATATACCTCACCAACTAATTTGAGGCTCATGTGTAGTTACCTACATGTATAACCATGTGGTTTATTTTATGGTATTTATGTGGGTTAAATCATATGTTAGTTGTGAGAGTTACATCACAAGTAATTAGGATGAGAAAATGATTCCTAAATTTACCTATATTTTTTTATTGATTATATGTTTTTTTTAAAATTTTATTTTTTTCCTAATGTAAGATAACGAGTTTATGTTCAATGGAATGTTTGAAACTTCTTAATGGTGAAATATATAACTTTGTGAAAATTTTTCCAAGAGTTCATCCTATTTTAAAATACCTTCATGAGAATAATTTGTCATTTTTTTATGAAACGTATCAAGGAATTATTTGGGATGATAATGTGTTTTTTTGGGAATGAAAATGATTATTTTGAGTCCAATGATTATTTTATAAAAAGGAAAATTTCATAAGTATTTATGGACTAATAATTTCCCTAATTCTATAATTTTCCTTACTGAGATTTTTTTCTCTTTACTTGTTTTAAAATTTTTTTCATAGGGTTTAAGGGAGAGTAATAACAAGGATGAGGTCAGGGTTTTTAAAGATTTATCATGAAAATAAATTAGGTTTTATTTTAAATACTTTTATTTTACAAAAAAATGGCTACATTATAGAAGTGTTTTATAGTAATTTATAAGTTTAATATGTAATATTTTTTCCAAATTCTATAAAAATAAAAACATAAAAAATCTTTGGGAATCAAATAAAATGAATTCTAGTACAATGTCACTAGAATATGTAATGTTTATGTCTGATTCATTACACTACAACTTTCTTTACAAAACATTACTAAAATGGTCCATTTTATTTATAATTATTTTTCAAATGGTTCTCTTATTATTATTATTTTGGATTCAAAATCACATTTATGATCTTCAATCACTAAATAAAATATCATGCATCTTGTTTCTTAATTCAAATTTTTTTTTATTCTCCTCACATTTCACAAAATTTTAAAATACTCATAAGATATATAATATATCACATTATTATTTAGTGAAGTAAAATTATATTATTCATGATAAGAAATATCTTAATCCTTTCAAAAGTTTCATGAACTTACCATAATTCTATCCTAGGATAAAAAAATGTGTTACATATTCTCAAAAAATATTACATATCACACTAAAAATGCTACGTATTTAGTGTAACATCCAAGGGATTATCCAAATCTCTAACTTAAAAAAAATTCTCAAGTTCAAAAAATTCTTATGTACCTTTTATGTATTATATAATTTGGAGGATATTATGTATCCCTTAAATTTCCTATACAACTGTGAAACTTTACAGCTTTATCAATTTTACCAGATTAGAATATATTACAAATCACCCTAGAATATGTTATGTATACATTGTGAAACATTGTTTTTTGCATCACAATGTGATCTCTAATGAATATATTATGTTTCATTTAAAATAAGTTACACATTAACAAGATTTCTTACACATTTCCATTTTTACCACTTCCAGAGTATATTATGTATTTAGGGAACTTCTAGGACTTATCAAATTTTTAAATATCTTCTCAAAATCATATTCTCTATAAGTATTCCAAATATAGTCAAAATATATTTATTTATTACATAATATAGATCACATCCTCCGAAATACCTTATTTAATTATAATTTAATTCAGGGTCATCCCCAGAATAGTCCTCCAACCATAATCTTGCACCTCCATATTCTCTTACCAAACTTCAAAACATTATAAAAAATCTTAAAGCTTCCCCAATTACGAAATATTATTCACACTCTAAAACACAACATCATCTAAAATGATTCACAAGTAAATAAATAGTAAAAAATAGATTTATCCCTCCTAATTTGAATAGTAGGTTAATAATTATTCAAATAGCAACTTCAAATGGGTAAGATGATCTAAATGGTATTTAATGAAAATTGAAGAAGAAAATCACGAGGCATGATTAAGTTATTTCACTCATACCACTATATAGCATGTGAGGAAGATCAATGGAGCAACTATTGCATAGTGAAATAAGTGTTCAATGGAATTTATAGATAGTTTGACAAATAAGGAAACATAAACAAATGAGGTTAATATAACAATGAAAATGTATCCCAAACCAATGGTATGTTTGGTTTCATATTTCTTTCTATAAATACAATCATAAATCTACCCTCTATAAAATACTTGCATGTTTATATATATAAAACCCATTTATTTCATCCCTTTTCTCAATCAAAATGAAATGGATATTTAGACACTTATATATTTTTCCAAACTTTCACCATATAATCAGAAAAATATTTCCTATCCTATTTGAGATTGGTCTCTTCTACTTGTATATAATAATGAATCCAATTTACATCCCACTTTAAATCACTAATTGATATAACAAAATATTAGAAATATGTAACATTTTTAATGTCACCTAAAAAATATAGGATTATATTAAACACTTCCAAAAATAGTTGTAGCTCATTATTATTTCACTCCACTTACCACCTTTATATATATAGGATCAATCACTTTTGAATTAATAATTTTTCACTTTTTGCACATATTGTAATCAATGGTTATAAATAAACATTAAAATTTCACCCAATCCTTGATTTTAATTGATAACACCACTTGTTAAATATATGTAATTTTGATTTTATTACCCTTCAATATATGATAAACTTTATCTTATTTAGTTTCATTTTACTCAATACTTTTTAGGGACTGAAATCAACACATGACATTCAGTTATCGATAAATGCTCTAATCATATTATGTCAGAACTCAATGTACGAAACAATAGTTTAAATAAAAAAAATCTATCCATGTCACCCACTTACTACAATAAATTCAAGAATCTATAACTTTTTATATCTCTTAAATACATGAAATTACCCAATTCATACTAACACCAAACCATTAGTAATTAAAAACTAATGGAAACATTTATATCATATTCCACAAATTAAGCCAACTAATAAATCTTGTTTTTGATAAACTTATGATACCACTATAAATCCTTGCATATCTTATATACATTGTTATATTTTTGTCTTAGAGAAGACTAAAAAACCTTAGAGTTCTTATCACCACTTAATTAATTCCAGATTAGGCTCTATAACATTTACTCTCCCCCATTATATGAAAAATTTTATATATTTATTAATGGAACACTATTATTTGGTGTTTAACTAATTAAAAATATAAGTTTAAGATATAACAAGGTTATTTATTGATAATATAAGTGGATATGTCCAAAGGTATTATTAGGGTATATTTTTGGACTAATCACATTTATACACACAGGGACTATAAGAATATAGAGTTTTTTTCAACACAAAGTTGTTTTCTATTATATTTATTGGATACAAAATAAAACAAGTATGGACGTGTTCCCTATATAGGGGATGTTTTCATTATGTATAATGGAAATTTTTTACATATTTTGGATGATAAATAATGGAAGAATTATCTATAGGTAAATTAATTTTAATCTCTAAAGGAAACCTTCCCCACGAATTAGTATATGCTATGGTGAATGTGGTGAAGCATATTTGGATGTTTTCAAGGGTCATGTGAAGTAAAAAATGGATAGTTGTTTGTAATTACACTATATTGGATGGAATTTTCATGTTGTAATATTATCTATGTAAAGGTAAAAATTAATGTCTACATTTAAGTATCAAAACCTACATATTGGTCCTGATTAAAAAAGGACCAATAGTTTATGACCACATTTTAGATCATAGAATTGTTGAGTTGGAGTGAAGTTACATTAAAGTCCTTAAATTCATTTGTAATTTTTTCTCTTAAAAACTTATTCTATGTAATTTTTAATTCCAGATCATTTAAGGGATCCCAATGAGGAGTACAAGTTGCCCAATCCATTAAGATTAATGATTCATATAGATATTTTACCAATGAGAAACAGGGAGATCAAAACATATATAATGAAGGATGTGGAAGACTTGTATAAGAAAATTCATTAGAGGAACCACTATTACCTAACATGCCATGGTGTAAATGTTCAAACAATTTTTTAAGTGTGTTGAACATGTTTTTTCTATGATGGAATGAAAAAGTATATTATCCATTTCTTTGAGTATATCAAAGGTTTTTTTGAGATTCACTACACTACACCATAGTGTTAATGGGAATGTTTTTAATGGTTTTTCAATATTATTGTTTACAAATTAGATGTTACAAGTAGTTTTTCTTATTTGGAATCCCTACAACATTTTGTAAATTATTTATTGAGAATTAATGACACAAATTGATTCTTAGAATAATGATTTGGTTGGATAAAATAGAATCTATGGATCTGAAAAAAAATTATTAATAAGATACATTGATATTTTAATTTCAAATTTGAAATTCAAATCAAACACATGATAAAACTAATACTTTATACATAATATATAAAATAGATATAAGGGGAGTATACATAATAAATAAAAATATCTGAAAGCAATGAATCATAGAAGAGGTTATGGAAGGAATTAAGAGAAGGATTAAAACAAATTGATGAGTCTTAAAAATCATAATAAGGAGGAATAATCAATAATATATAGTGAAGAAGATAATTATAGAACTGTATATAAACAATTAATAGGGATATTTCCTGAATGACCATGGAAAAAAGACAATGTTGTAAAAGGAGGATTTCAAATATTTCTTAGTAATAACAATGAGTGGAGTTCAAAATCATTCCTATTATATCTATTTCATTTTAAAAAATGATATTTTTATTGGTATGTGATCTAACTTGTAATCCTTTCTAGAGTAGTGAGAAACATAGGGGAACTATTAGGGAAGCCATCATGGGGAGATAGTTCATCTACTGTAATACTTTTTAAGATAAATGATCCTATATAGGAGTGACTGGGCCTGAAACTTGAGTGATTCTTGTGAATACGAAAATATATTTGAATTCTACTTAGATTAAACCATAGTGGTGAACCCACTAAAAATTATTGTTTTTGTGTCTATGAATTTTTATATTTGTACAAGACACATAGTTGGTAGAAAAACATTCATATTATTTGGTTAAGGGATGTTCATGTGAAGTTTTAATATTATTAACACATAATAGAAGAGAAAATAAATAAGAAACTTCTTAGTATGAGGTCAAGATCAGAATTGAGTAGTAAGAGGTACTAGAAAAATTGTTAAAATTGGAATTTGTTTCATATCCTGATTCACCCCTCTTTCTAAGTATTTCTCATCAAATCCTCATAAGGAACCTATATTTATCTTACAAATCTAGAGCTATTTCTTTTCATCACTAGTTGAGTTAGATCGGGCCATCAATACTATCTTAACATTCTTGTCAAGCCTGATATCAAATAAATACTTTAACCATTATGACACCATATTTTTGTACATATCTCTTTCCAACACATATAACCCCATGAATTTTATATCACATTAAGTGTGTATCACTTTCAATAGTAGTAAAAAAATTAAATACATGGAGAGAGGGGTAACTATAATATCCTCAAGTAGATCATTATGGGTATTTGTAATTCAATAACTCATCACTTCTTACTTTCTTCCAAGATATCTTAGAATTTATTATATGGATAAAAAAATTGTGAGTACTTCCTTCTAAATATGATAATTTTATTCTTTTTATAGATTGGGATTTAGATTCATTGTGAGATTAATCTTTCTTTTGAAGATTCCCTTTATTAATTCATCATCTTTACATTCCTCATTATTCTTATTTCTCCATGAATGAATTAATCCACTAGTTTCACTCTCATTATATTTAGTTTTATGAATGAAACCACTTAATACTAACTCATGTTTTTTTTTCAAAATCCATCAAATCCTCCTTAAATCAATTTATTCATATCGATTTTATCATTAAAAGTTAATTAAAATTTTGTTCAATTCATGAAGATTTCGTTATATTTGAGAGTGATGATATTTTATTCACATCCGCCTTGTTATTAATGAGATAAACCTCATATTTCTTTATATATCTCTATGTTTTATTCTTATATCTCCAATTTTTTTTGAATAATTAATTAATTATTCTTGAGGAATCCTTATTTCCTTTCCTTATACATGGTCATCGAAAACCATACTTCTATTTTTGAGTGGATTTTTTTTCTTCAATTTTTCAATAGCCCCCTTAACATGAGAATGATAGATAACGTAAAGAAATCATCTACACTATTTTTGTTTTATGTTCATTCCACATATCCATGGTATGATAAAATAAAACATAACTCATATAAATGATACATTATGTGGTCATTTTTAGTGTAGATGTTGATGCAACATGTTTTCTTATTCCATTTTACCATTTTGATTCATGAAACACCCTCATATTTTGTACCATTATTCCATATAATTATAATCTTTTTAAAAACTTCCTTTGAGAGTTTCTTATTCAATATATTTCAAAAATTTCTCTAATGTTCATAGTCTATAGATTTATAATTAATCACAATTCACCTTTTGAAGATATTTTGGAAGGAATCATTAGATTCCCATTTCCATTTGAAGACCTAAGACTTGATTTAAGGTTTTTGATCATCTAATAATTCTGTTTCAAATTGGGAACCATCTCCTTCCACATTAATCTAGCTTCAATTAAATGTTTTCTCATCTATTTAAATTGTTTATTGGTAGGGTTTATTATTTATTTTAACTACTTATCTATGGAAACTTGTTCTCCTATTTATCATTTAAGGCCTTCAAGTAAGGAAATTTACCCCTTCATTATTAAAACCTTTTTATTATTTTATAATTAAATTCCACCTCTACATTACTTAATAAATTATTATCCATTTAATTATCTTATAATAAACCAAAGAACCCTTAATGCATAATCTCATCTTGGTCCACATTCTCATTTAATGATTAGATATTGTCTTGATTATTGCATTGACAACCTCCAAGAATTAAAATTTATGTAGTTTACATGTCATCATTGGGATACACACATCTATCAATATTTATTAGTGATTATAATTTTTTTTACTTTTATAAGAAACATCTATTTTTTTGAAAAATAATTTTAATTTATTTATAATTTTTCACATCAATTAGGGATTCCATCTTCATGGGATTCTTCTTTTTATTATTCTCCTTCATGAATTTTCCCATAAGACATCCTTCAACAGGTTTGATAACATATTTAAATTTTTTTCTAGACTTGTAATATTCTCATGAGGTAGATAATAAACCTATTTAGAATCTATTTTTTTTCCAAAAATATTCTCCAATAATGTAATGATATTACATGAATTATAAAAATTAATGGATTTCATAGATACCTCACTATGATACGTATGTTAATATCTTTCTATGTCTCCCCATTATGGTCTCATTCATTGTGTTTTCTTATATTGGCATATCATTGTACATATTCTATGATTTCTTCATAATAATCAAATAGATACAAATATATATCAAATTTTGAATTTATAAAAGATATCACTCATGAAAAATTGTTTCTTCATCATTAACACCATGTGGGAATCAAATACAAAAAAAATTTATATATTTGAAACCGAGTCATAATATTTTGGATTTGATACCACTTGTTGAAACCTAAAACACCCTAGGGGTGGATCATGGTGTAAAAAAAATATTAATTTATTTTTATCTTTTTTTATTACTTCATTAGCATATTTTCCTCATGATTGTAGAAAATGTGGTCAACCTATCATTAGTATAGGCTCTCTCACTTAAACAAACCCAAATATGGATGAATGTAAAATATACAGAATCCTAAAGGATATTACATTGTTCAATCCATATGGATACATATAATTGATAATAATTAATTATTTTTTGATACGTTAAATCCACTACTATACTAGTTCAGAGGATATATATTTATTTATGGTTACTTCAAACCATTGATAACTTCTTTTAAATGTTTTGGGTTCTATCACTCCTCACTCAGAGAACACTTCCACATTTTCTCCTAAACATAATGTTTTAGAGAAGGTATTTAATATTTAATATACACATGTGTATCTCCATTTTCAATATAGAAAGATTAAACTTTTTTATCTTTTAATCTATAAATATGATCATTTGAAATCCATGATTACTATAATCTTTTTCTTTAAGAAATGATGGAATAAAAACCAGAATGAGTAGGTTGAGATTTTGTGTTCCATAATATCATAGAAGAAGAAATTAATTTTCTTAATAAATATAATTCCTTAATGGAATTATCTTTTTCTTCACCCCTATATTTCATCACTGAATATGGTGTCAGTAGTTCTTCTCTTTTTTAACCATATAGGGCAGTTGGTCTAGAATACATACTTTATCTATTTTACTCAAATCCTATAACATCTCGGACCTAGTTTACTCATAAGAAACTAAACCTAGATATTCACATGTTCTTAATAACACCTCCCCATATTCCATAGGATTTTAACTCACAGTGAGGGTCTAAGGTGGTATAATGGGGAGACTATACCCTCATTACTAGAGTGGAACATTGTGGAGAAATAAAAGGTAAACAATCGAACTAGAAAATAGGATGATATTAATGATATATAATCAATATAATAATTATATTACATAATAAATACCCCATGTCATGTAAAAAATGATGTCATATCTAAATACTATTCAAAAAGGGAATACAAGGGAACAAAACATCATACATATACAACATGTTGTAAAAAATGAAAATAATTCAAAATCCACATTCCATTAAATCAAAAGATTAATCTTAGTCCTCTACTAACATTCTCTATCCTTATATTTAAAATCATGCATCCAAAGATGGATGCTTCCCTTTTCCCCTACCTACATCCATATGGTCTGTTCGAGTACTAATCAATGATCTAATAGGGTGTGTGTAAAAATTAGTAGGCCACCACCAACACTATCTATAATGATAAATAAAATGTATATAAAATTATTAGTGTGAAACAATAATTAATGTAAAGCAGTAATATAATATATACCCATGTCTACTTGGTTCATAGAAGAAACCTTATTAAATCTACATGCTTAGACCTAAGCCAAAATTTCTCTAAAAAGAGACCCCCATGTATGTATATATGTATTTATAAATATATACATATTTATAAGTATGAATTTATATATATGTAAAATATATGAATAAAATATTTATACATATATATAGATACATAATACTAGCCAAGATCTGATGGGTGAAACCAAGTAATCCATTCATAATTAAAATAGTTTTAATTTTAAAAGGGTCATCGACCCAGCATTCATCTGGGGGCATGAAATGTCACGTATAAAATTCCCAATCCATAATGATATTCAACTTGATTAATTTCCTATACAAGGTAACATGAAATTTCACATCTAATTTCTATAAAAATGATGATAAACAATATGTCCGACACCCTATAAATGATGTGAAGTTCCATGTCAAGCATCACACATTGGGGAAGTGTGAAGTGCCATGTCCAACACATTCCTTGACCATTTCAAAATTACAAATGTAATTGGTTGTGTAATAATAATAATACAATTTTTTGTGCATATAATACTTTAAAAAAATACAATGAATGATTTATAACCAATTTATATTTCATTTATCTAAGGGAATGTTCCACAATTCAAATTAGAGTCACATGAAAAGGCTATGATACTCAAATTTCATTTAATTAATTAAAAAAATTAATTAGGTATTAATTCTAAATCAATATACAAAGTAGTTTTGTCCCAAATATATTTAAAAAATATTTGATTTCAATAAACCCACCCAAAGGGGTATAAGTCATTGAGGTGAATGTTCTATGACAACAAGAAAGGTCTAGGGGAGTTTTTTTGACAAGGGCTACAAATTTAACAATGAAAAATTATATTTTTAAGTTAACACATGGAATTATGAGTGTTCATTACAATAACACATGATATAAAAAAACTAAACTTTAAGGGGAAATTACTAGACCACATACCTTATGGTGGTATATGACTCCTCATATAGTAGTGGAAACAAATATAGAATAGAATGGGACAAATCAGAGAAATAAAACAATAATATTATAATAGGGCATATTATCAAAGATATATTTATAATTATATATAGAAATACTAATGAATAAAATATTCATGTTGATAGAATATATTACCAATACTGATCCAATAAGATAGACGAAGAATGAATCAAACACCGAACAAAAGTGGAAACTCAAAGCCTATATTGAGGAGAATATGATCTTAAGCATACAAGGGAGGTTTTTTTGCATGAATTTTAGAATAAATTGGTGGGGGAAACTTAAAATAAGGTATGTTAAAATGGAATTTTCTCGCATTTTTAATGGTTTCACAGTTTTCCAAACCATGAGGCTAACTATGAGTCCCCACTACATATGTCGAACTAATCATGCATGGATTGGGAACTATTTTCTCAACCATGTGCTCAATGCTCATATTATATATTCAACCCACATTCACCAATTCAATTGGTTTTATGTCTTGGGTTGCATGGTTTAACAACTAGTGAGACCCCCTCTAAGACCTTCATGGTTTATGTGCATGGTTAGCACTAATTATTCACTAATTATTAGACTCACCATTTTCCACAAAACCAGGGATCTGATCTCTAAACAAGTCCCAGATTCTCCGGATCCCTTTATTAAACCATAAGGAACATACACATAGAATATGAAGAATTACATTGAATGAAATTAAAAACATTCACGAATCAATGAAAATCAGGGATCTTAAAACCTCCTCTCCTTAAAACTACACATCCCTAAGTTTACCTTTTGTGGGTAGTTGATACGAATCTGAAATAATTTTTGCCACAGGGGATATAGTTCAACATCTTACTCCTATGACACATCTTATATATAGACATTCTACCATAACACCAAAACTAGAGGAGACGACCAACTTCAGAGGGCGTTCCTTCTCTAATCAATAATATTTATTTGGTACTCCACTATAGAAGAATCAATACCCAAATAATCCTCACCATAATGAAAGGATTTAGACCAGTATGATTGATAAAGATATAATAAAGAAACATGAAAAACCTCATGCATAGACCTGTATCTCTAAGGGAGTTCTATATGATAAGGTTCTAGACTGAGCCTCTTCAAAATATCAATAGGTCCAAAAAAATGAGGTGATAACTTACGCTGTCAAAAAATCAGTAGATGTCCCATCATTGTAAAAAAATACGATATGACTCAATCCCCATCCCAAATCACTAGAGGCCATTGATGGAAATCTTCAAAAGACTTCTTACAAAATTGAGTGGTATCCATATGATTTATTATAATCTACACCATATCCAATGTGTCTAGAATGAGATGAGGTCCCAGTATCACCACCTCTTTTACCTCTAACCTGCATTGTGTTGAAAGACAAAACCTATTGTATAAGTCATTTTAAAGAGACATCTATAAAGTATCTTGTAATATGTTACTATAAGCAAACATGGAAAGAGTTATGTGTTTCTCCTAAGAACCTAAAAAATAAAGGACAAATGGACAGTGCTTTTCCCCAAACACAAGTATACTATTCTAAGACTATCTATTGGTTCGTGGGTGATAGGCAATACTCAAAAGCACATGTGATACCATGGCCCTATACAAACCCTCCCAGAATGATGATGTGAATTGAGAATCCTTGTCTGATAGGATAGTACATGGAACTCCATATAGGTGTATTATGTCCTTAACATATAGGCTTCCTATCTAATCCATAGGAAATATTCTTCTAATAGTAAATAAATAGGAAAACATTGTTTGAATATCTAATTTAACCCATACAACATTACATAATTGAGGTGATCTAGGAAAATCCATCACTAAATCCACAGCAACATCATCCCATTTCTTCCAAATATTGGGAAGTGAATGAAAAATTACTCATAATCACTAGTTCTCTACATTCACATGTTTATTGGTGGAAAACTGAGTGACAAATATAGTTATATCATTTTTCCATCCCTGAAAACCAATATTAGTATCACAATTCATGGTACATCTGGGTTAGAACAAGATATAATGTCCAAGAAGAGGCATGGTACACTCACATCATTTCTTCTAAGTCATCTTTAGAAACCCATAATATTCCATGAATTTATAAGAACTCATCCCCATCTAGTATCCATCTAGGTGGTGAGTCTATACATGAATTCCTTCCCATATTACCAAGATATTGGGATCTATGAGATTCCCATCCTCACCCTATCCGTATGTAAAGAGGCCCCTGATAAGGATTCATGTACAAGCTTCCCTGATAGTCCTACACCTCCATGTGAATATAAAAAAATAGAACCATCATCCTCTATTCGATACTGGTCTACTAATCTAATTATGTTTGAGTATTCTATATTGGATCATCTGTAATGGGATTTCCCTATATAGGCATATACAAAATCTTAAAATAAAAATGATGTAGGTATTTGACCCACTTTAATTACTTGATATGAAAGTCATGTAGTGCGAATATGTAATTGAATATTTTTTGGTGCATATATACCAAAAACCACTCTATAATCATGTCCCTCCTTCAATAATGAAATGAATAAACCAAAGCTACTATCTCCAGATCATTCGTCCGAGAATTGTACTCATGAGGCCACAACTACTGAGACCCAAACACTATGACTTGATCTCTCGACATCTGAATAGATCTAAACCCAATTATTAGTGAATCACAATAAACCATATAACTTCTTCCTAGTTCTTGAAAAATAAAGATCAATTATAAGGTTATCCACCCATTCATATCCTAAAAGGATTTCTTATACAATCGACCCCATATAAACTCTGACACCATTCTTAGTAAAGATTATGATTGTTGTAGCAAGATGTGATAAATCCACAATACAACTAATGGAATAGTTTTATTCCCCTAAGAAACCAAATTTTTTAATGATGTTTATGGGATAATCCCAAGAAACCATGTAACTTAGCTTCTCTAGGTCCATATACACTCCAACCTATAAGATAATGTGACCTTGGATGTGAACCTTGTCCATCATAAGGTGAAATTGGTGTGTTTTTTATACAAATTATTCTCTCCCAATGTACTGAAAATAATATGTAGATGTCTGGGTTTTTTTGTTAGTATAAGAGTAAAAAAATATTCCTTCCATGAATTCTACCACAAATGACTCTAGATATGGTTGGAAACAGGATTTGTTATTTCCATGAAAACTTATGATATGTTTATGAGACCAAAAAACATGACCAGATACTTGTACTAACCCTATATAATATTAAATACTATAAAAATAACAAATAATGGTCTCAAATTCACCTGATGGAAGAAAAACCTAAAATAAATCTCAGAGAAAACCCTTTCTCATTGGGTCTAGTCAAAGAAGTTATATATATGAGGAAAATTTAACCAGTTCATTATTGTAAGATGATTCAATTTTTAATACTCCTTGCAAATCCTAAGTGTAACTTCATCCTACTTTGATAGAAATATGGGATAAACCAAAGGTAAATAAATATTTTTTTTATAAAACTCTTATCTTTCATGTCCTCTAGGTACTTCTTGATTTCATTATGTTTATTTGGTGACATTATATATGGAGGATTTGACACTGGTGATACTCTTAGAACTAGATAAATAGTGAACTCCACCTCTCTCATTAGAGGTATCCAAGAGAAGTCTTCAGGGAAGATGACCCTGAAATGGTCCACTAGATGGTGTAATTAGGCTAGAAATTTTCCCTTATCACTCATAGAAAGACTATAAATATGGGCTATTACTCTTCCTTTCCCACAAGGATCTGGTCCAGATCAACTTGCTTCGACATCCCATTCTACTTTATTATTGTAGTTATCACCCTTAGTTAATGAGAAAATAACCTTCCATAGATAAAAAATAAATATGGGACCACTAAGGGACTAACTAGTCCATAGAAATAATTACATCAAATATTTTCATGTTGAGGAAAAAATTAATCCATATGAAAAGATAACCCCCAATACCAAGGGTAAATTACTTACACTGGTGTACATTCTCAGACCGGATCCCCATTGGATTATTGAGGGTTATTACATCAAAAAATAACTATATATATGGGTCCATACATTTGATAATTTCCATATATTTTAATGAATGTGATATTGTACTATCTAATAAGGAAGAAACTATATTAGAGGCTACATGAATAGTACCATAAACTATATATGGACCAACACTATACTCTTTAGGGATCAACTACACTGCATATTTCTAGCACAAACAACAACCATGATATATATCTTGACTACCCTAGGTAGGACCAATCTACTTGAACTATGTGTTTAGTGTTTGAATACCTTGACCATGACCACCACCTCCACCGGATTAGCTAATAGTACTGTAGCCACATTCCTAATATGGATCTACTAATTCTGCTCATGAATAGAGAGTTAGTTCATATCATATCTTGTTAGGAACTAGGGGAAAATATTTTAAAAAAAACTAGATATGGAACATACTATAGTAGGATCAATAGTTTACTATGTCCCCATTGTATTGGGGTTTTGTGTGTCTCAGTTTTCTACACCGATGACCAATCACATAACTGTCAGTGTGCTCTATCTGAATGCCACTACCCCCATGACCAGACTCCCTGTAGAGACCCAAGCCTAACGTACATGGACATTACATTAATTTTGTAGAATAATTAATACATAATAAGAACCAACACCAAAGGACCATAATAGTTTAGTGTCTTTGGAAACTTGGAACATAATCTTCTAATATTGGTGAAAGGACTTGAACTTATCCCATAAAGATCTTCACCTTTTTTTCTTACCTAAAACCATTCTTTATATCCTGGAGAAAAGAAAACATATAAAGGGTGAGCTAAAATGCTCAATAAGGTTAATCATGGAGAAAATAAAACAAACCATATACATTTGAACTTCAAAACATGAACATAATGTTTAATAATCAAAATCCTGAGTTCTGAAATAAATCGTGGTAGAACATAAGGAATAGATAATAAAGGAACATAAATCATGATAAAATAGCATGGGAATAAAAAATTTAATTGTGGAAAATAATTATTCACATTATATGATTTCCATAGTATCCAAGGCATTTCTGTCAAGACCATCTTAGTGGACAAAGTCCCTTTCTGAATCGAGTTCACTCCTCGTTCCAGTCCTGTATCACTGAACCAGATTAACTTACCATTCTAGCCATGTCTATCTCACAAGATATAAATCTTTACCCAATGAATTAGAGGGATAAATAGGTCTCACCCATCTCATAATGAAATCATTCTTACTTGTGCCACGGAATAATCATAAATCATTCATCATTACCCAAAGAATAAAATGGGTTTCATAAACATCATCCCATCATAACATAATCCATATGAAACAAATCGATATCATTTCATCATCATAAAATTGAAATCATGTAAATCATAGAGAAATTATACTTGAAACATACACATATGAAATAATGTCATCTTAGATGGAAAATGGTTTTGATAAAACACTTGAAATTAATTCTTGAGGAAAATATCCTTTCTTATTCAAAATCATTTTCTTTTGACAAAATACCAAGAAATTTTAAAAGAAAAGGATTTTTTTGAAAACAGTCATGAAATCTTGTAGATTAAGCTTCATGAAAATAAGGTTTTATAAAACCATAAAAATCCGTTCATGCCGTATAAGTTAAAGAAAACATTCTCCTCATACTTTTAACATAAAAGTCAAAAAGTACCACGCATGGTAAACAAACACAAGATTCTTTCCATAACACAAAGTAAAAGTCAAGATGGGTAAAAATTACTTTAAACATACATGGAAGAATATTAAAAACCTTATGAAAACAATTTTATAGACATGGATGAAGAATATAACCCTAGTAAATAATTACAAATAAACAATCTCAGATAAGAATGAGATTGGAATAGTTATCCCTTACCTGAGGTCCAATTTCTTCCGTACGTGTTCAAAAATCCTATATAGTGGGGTTAAACATATTTTTAACTTGTAACAGAACAATAATAATATTTATGATATTATATATGATTCACTTATGACTTTATATTACCCGTTCTTTTGTCAATTCCATGTTAAAGCAGCGTTTTGGGTAAAATTGTTTCATTTATTGTACATGTTTGGACTTGTTATTATTGATATTATTATTAATTATATAATGATTTACTTACTTCCAGAATGTAAATAATTATTTATATTTCATATATATTCAGTATATATATATATATAATAGATATATAAATGAAATGAAATACACAGTTCATGGAGACGGTAGGCCGTACATATGCATGAACGCTGTTTTCCTTTCATTGTTGAATTGAATGGATGTAAGTAGATGAAATATATATATTTATACATAAATAAAGTTGCTTTATAATTTCATATATTTCATTATTATTCATTATATATACTTTATAATCATTATTGAATGGTGAACATGGAGAATGAATCTCATCGCGACGTGGAGACGGTAATCCGTACGTACGTACGAGCGATGATATCGTTCCCATAATTATTAAATTGAATTAGAGTGGATGATATAATATCTCAGAATCATTATGATGTTATAATAACTATATGTAGTTATTCTTTACACCATTATACCCAAACAAGTAAGGTGGTGGTGGAAAAACAGATTACACCACGGCATGGAGACGGTATTCCGTACGTACGCACGCGCGGTGATTTCATTTTCCGTAGGATGGATAGAAGGTGAAATGGGGTTGTTTTATATTTATAATAACATATCAGTATATTAGTGATACTGATGGTATTAATTTATAATGAAACAACTAATGAAGAAGAATTTGAATAAGAAAGAAACATGAAAGAATCGGTAGAAGAGATTACCTCTTCTTTGACACACCTCTTTTAAGCTTCCTCTAAAGACACTAGAGTTGGTATTTTGAGAAAACCAAAACCTCCAGAATGTTTCTAGGGAAGTGGATTTATGAAAAGGGTTGGTTTTGTCAGATATTGAATGCTCAAAGTTGAGTAAAGAGGAGAGGGATGAGGTTCCCTTTTATAAGGGAGGAGAGGGGCACCTTCGGAAAGTGTGAAAATATTATTTTATTATAAACTTATATTTGGTTTTAAAAGGTCCAAAAATCAATAAAGATGAAGATAAGATGAATCATGGTAGAAATAAAATCATCCAATCAGAATTGGACATGTTTGGGATACTATTTTAATCATTAAAATCTTATTTATTTAAATCATTTATTAATGAGGAAAATACTACATCATTATTGTGTAATAAATAATTTAATTTATTTGATGTTTAATTTTTTTTTTAAAAATACCACCATGTAGGAAATAATTTTAGATTTACAATGAATATTTATAGTTTATAAGATAATTTATATAACCCGTTATAAAAATTAATTACTAAAATATTTTTGTTAATGTCAATTTTGTCTTTACATTAAATTAATTAATCCAAATTGTCATTATCACTCCGAAGTGGCTCAATGGGGGTCCCAAAATCAACCCAAGGATTCCCATGGTTGGACACTACTCATCCAATAAGGTTAGGACATATGGTAAGGTAATTTTGAATTATTATAATATTCTTTTAACCTTGAATTACCCAATTTACCTTTAACCGCAGTAAATAAGAGTCAAAAGTTACTATTCACCAAAAATTATTTTCATCTTATTGAACCAAATTTTAATTATTTATAACAGAAATGTATGTAGGATTTTTGAAATTCCATTAACAGAAGTGGTAAAATTTTATTTAAATGAAAGAGTCAGTTTTTTAACTACCACTAAGTGGTTTCATTATTCATAAAAACTTGAAGTTTTTCAGAAAAATACCAAAAATTCAGCCCAAGCTATATTTGATATTCTGAATTCAAAAATTATGTCTATTTTTAAAAATTAAAAACCTATAAGTGGCATTAATTAATTTTAAAATCAATTCTCGTTATCAAAACAAATAGCGTGTTTTTAAGAAATAATAACTATCAAAAGATCGACACTTGTTTATGTCCAAATTCAAAGTGAAATTAATTCCAATGAACAAAATTGGATTAAATGGTAAAAATATATTTTAATTACACTTTAAAACCAATTAAAAATATAATTTAACCATATAAATTATTGCGATGAAAAACATTGTTTTTAATCAAAATATAGTGTGTTTTTACTTTTCATTAAAATATGAAAGTTATCAGAATAATATGGAAAATTTATCCAAAGTAAATTTTTAAATCCTGATTCCAATGAAGAATTTTATTTTGTCAAATTGAACTTATAAAAATGTCCAAAAATATATTTAAAGTGGGTGCGCCATCAAAAGGCGGCAAAACTGCATTTTTTGAAAAATACTTATTTAACTCGAAAAATTTATTTTGTTCTCACACAATGTTCTAGAAAATGGGTAAGATGAAATAATAATGTTATTACATTCAAAATAAAGTTAATACTATTCATAACAGCTATTTCATAATAATATTATAATCATATATCATTTTTTAGTGAATCCCATTATTTCGTACAACACACGCTATCGAGGAAGGTCGCGACTGCGTGTAATGAAATGCAAGTCAGGGTTGCATGTAGTGCAAGACTCCTTTGTTATTTCATATAATATAATCCAAATATATTTCATTTATATATTGAATATATATATACACACACTCAATGTTGCGTAGAATAACTTCTATCAAACAAACTTGAAATTGTGTGTAACACAATCCAAGAATAGTGTTGCGTATACTACAAGATAATACGGTGTTGCATATAGCACAATATAATATTGGTGTAGCATACAACAGAAGATATGAATGAAATTAAAAAAATTATATATCATAAAATATTGGGGTGTTACACTCCAGATTCAAATTTCTACCGCAATAGGGGAAACTCCAATATATAGTTGATAAACTTCCCTATCCTATACCTTCAACTTCCATCCAATTATTCTTATTGACGAGGGCCTTGTTTACCATCATTGAAATGGTATTAATCCACAATATATTTAACTGAGATCAGATGGTGTATACAAGACCATCCTCAAACCGTCTTACTGTCATTATCTCATCACTATCAAGAGTTAGTATCAAATTATAGATTATTGTTAAATGAGATTAATACTAAACCATAGACATAGCTCCCTACTGTAGATGCATAAAATCTCACGATTTATCACCCCTTAGTGTATATGAGGGAAAAATAGTCGTAGAAGACCATATGAAAGTCACTCTATACCATACTGTAATGTTGATGTGCCTATGTAAAAACATCAATACCACTCTTGGAAGAATCAAAAAACATATATGTTCCAATATTAACCCTCAATTATAGACTCATCTCCATATGTTTGAATATAGATAGCATGACCTTTAACAATGACTCAGAAACAAGGGGGCCACTATCCCCTAAGAATGTATGTGGATGTTTCAGTTGGAAATATTATGTAAACTCTACCATAAAAGGGGTAGGTTTTGGATCACCCTATATAGTTTGTATCAATCATAGAAAAACTTTTTGAAACTGATCATTGATTCCAATATCATGAATAGTAGGAGGTTCCACATGTGATGCTACTGGAGGTAATACTATTAGATCATGGAAAACCACCTTTGAGGAATTTTCATGACCACCTTCCTAACACATGACATGATCTTTTCATGGCAGCATGTTTCTAAAAATTCAAAATACACACCTTAGAACAATATTTGAGATGGAAATGATCAGTTAAAAATGAATAATATAGGTAAAATGATTCCAATGTATAATTCAAACATCCCTTCCTACTCCTAAATCCATGTCAGGTGATTAGAAATAATGTAAAGGATAAAAATAGATACTCCCTAATTCCCACTACTAAGTCTAGGTTAGGTTTAGGGTCTCACTACTCATAGTAGAGGTTCAAGTTAATGGAGTTTCAATTTTATGTTATAGAGGAAAAAAACCTTTAGGTTTTAATTGACACCACCATTTTGTGGAAATCATTTCATTTATGAATTTTATTATAGCAATATATATATATATATATAAATGTTCTATTAGATGTGTTTACCATTCCCAAGTTATAAATTCATATGCTTTATTAGTTGAAATTTATAATACATGTAACTAAAACCGGCCTTTTACCTTCGGTCTTAAAATGTAAAAGGTTTTCAATAATTGACTGATTAGATGAATAACCATTCCCAATTTATATACTCCTCACCTTTATAAATTATAATTATCATCCATATAATTGAAACCAACTAAAATATCACCCCATATAACCAATTACTCATGGCAAAAAATGAAAGAATTGGATTAATTAAGGTTCCACCATCAAGATATATGAAAAAATAAGTAAATATTTATATACAAACATAAATTAATCAAATTATTCTATCCCTACATAAAACAATATCACACTTTGGAATATAAATTATGGATCTACAATATATTGTAGGCAATTCACATAGTAAAATAAATATGTCATGGAATATGCATGACATGATAATCCACAAGTGTTTATAATGATTTATGTGACAACTCTTACTTATCGTATTTGAAAATGAAAAACGATAACCACATATAAATAATAAATTCCACAAATCATGGGCATCACCAAAGGGTGAAATCAATACAACTGTAATAAGAAGTTACCAAAACATCAATTTCCATCACTATTAATTTGGATTTTCCTTGTACGTGGGTTAGCTACTCCTAGGATCATTCTCATTACCAAATTCCAACACATTCCTAGTATCGTATCTACCAACCCCAGTAGTAATATAAAAGTAAAGGAGAAATTGATACCACATGTAATTTCATAGAAAGGGTTTACTTATATATAACCAAACCTGGTTGGTCATATTGCCTCAAGCACACCACCCTAAATGCTAGATGTTGTCGGTCAATTTCAACCTTCCCAACATTAACTATGTCCTAGTGAGCAGCCGACTCCTCTGCATACTTGGAAGATTCCTTTACCACCTCATCCAAATTCTACTTCACTAAAGTTGAGGCCTTAGTAGCTACCACCCTCAATTCGAGGGACCTCTTCTACATGCTAAGAGAGACTACTTACTTCTCCTTGGAATAGAGGGTGGTATAATCAAAGTCCTATAACCAAGGTTAGGAAACATAAAATTATGGTGTCCCAATTGATCCTTCATCTCCTCCAAGGGGGTATCCAAAACCAAGTACCAAATCTCCTACCACATTTGTCTCCATATCAACTGGAATAATGAAACACACCCTGAGCCTTGATCCAAGCCTATCATGGGAATGGGAACATATTCCAAGACCATGTATCTCATATAAAGAGTCATTCTCATAGTTTTGGATGAAGTGCAAAGATAGATGACCTCAATATTGGTTTATCATGTTAGAGGAACCCTAAGGGAGCTGGGACTAGAGACTTCAAACACCAAGGTTAAGACACATAATCAAGGGGAACAATGGTTTATCAATCACATGACAAAAAATAAAAAATCACTATGTAATTAATGAATATTAACAATGTTATAAACATACGTATCCCAGTAATGTCACTAGAAACATCCACTTCCCTAACCCCATCCTTGGATGAATATACAAATCCTTATTGTGATGAGAGGATTTATGGAACATCTGGTGATTTTCTAAAAGACGTACTTCTCTCACCACAATGAGGACTGTGGAAAAAAAGATAGTATCAGATGATATAAAAAATTAAAAAAAGTTTCTAGTCGTAAATATGTATTCACCTTCTCCAAAACTATCTTCCATCAAGGCTAACACAGAAGTACAATAGCCACATATGTCATTATCTTCTGTAAGTGAATCCACCCAAAATGGATCAAGTGGTGTGACTACTGAGACATCTGCAGTAGGCAACAAGAATGAATTATATTACACCTCATCCACATCTTCATCTAGATAGGCCAAGACTGATAGTGAAGCATCTTCTAAAGAAACTGAATTCTCACCTGTATCATCAGATTTGGAATCATGCTATTCAATGGGAGATTGGTGGGGACCTACACATTTTTTAAAAATAAGGATGTGTTTCTTGAATAATAAAAAACAACAAAGGAGTGAAATGAAACACTTACTTGAGGATTATGAAGGATAAGATGCTAAAAATTTATACCACCTTCTCTTCCTATTACATTATAAGGAAGTATCTTTATAAGGTTCTCAAGATGAAATTGTTTATCCAAAAGTGGAAATTGCTGCCCTCATCTAGGCCTGTCAACCTAATTATCCATCATCTTTAGTCTCCCTATAACTACTAAACTCTTCTCCCACCCATGTACCATGGGGAGAATATACAGGGGATAAAATAATTTCCTAGTCCCCTATATCCTCTGGATGTTTCAACAAAAATAAAAACATGGAGTATTTTATTGCAGTTGTGATGGAACCACAATGCTTTAAACATAGATTTAAGCTCAACCATACAAATACCTCTACAATGGGATAACTATGTTATTCTACACCCATTTGAAACTTTTCCCGCACCACCATTTTGTGAGACAAGTAAGAATAAAAAATTCATCCCTAGATGGTTTCCAGCATTATGTCAAGGTCTGATTTGAAATCCCTGACATCCTTAGGATGGTCTTTGAAAGTGATACCTAGAGGGTTAGTGACATCAAAAAACCTTCCAATGGTAGATATTATTGTAACCTGATACCCCATCGCTCATCCTTTGAGTTATGCACCATCCTATCCATCTACTATCGAGACGTGATAGGGAATAATAAATCCAAAATGGATTCACCCTGTGGTGCCACAATCACTAAATCCAAATCAGTGGACACTTCTACTATTAAACAAGATGATGGTAAATGGATTATATTTTTACGGGGTGCTTAAAGAGAAATTTTACCTCTAGAAACTAGTTACTTTTTAGTCCTAAGAATGTACTCAGTAGACACTAGTAATTGATAATCCTCACATTCAAATTTTTACACTTTCCCATTAGGATATGAGTGAATCTAAACATTATTATAGTTATAAGATAAAATAATTTCCACATAATAAGGAGGAATGTTTATGTCATCTTGAGTCTCCTCCCTAGTGAACGTGAACCAAAATTGATGAGACACCCCACAATGCTCCTAAATTGAAAATAAAATGAGTGAGGAATTCTCAATTGAACACATAGGAACTCATGGCTAAAACAGCATGGTGCATACCACTTGTAGAATAGATCCCCATTGATATGGGTAGAATGATCTCAATTTTAAAGTGACTTCATATAAGCCCATGCATCAGGTATACCCCCACCTTCATCAACCATATCTCCCTTCAGTACTGTCCAATATGTTCTGAAAGGGAAATGATCATAGAGGCTCATATAAGCCCTGATGTCGTGATCCTTTAGTGAAACAAGTCTCAC
This sequence comes from Viscum album, assembly GCA_963277665.1. Classification (NCBI taxonomy): domain Eukaryota; kingdom Viridiplantae; phylum Streptophyta; class Magnoliopsida; order Santalales; family Viscaceae; genus Viscum; species Viscum album. Next base: position 974,221,877 of record OY728122.1, read on the forward strand.
CCAACTGAAAAATTATAGAAATGTTTTGAGGAAAACATTTATAATAAAATGGATGTTCATATATTATTATTCCAATTTATAATATTATTTACAATCATATAATACTTTTAAGGGGCCTGCGATCCTGTAAGGGGATTTTTGATTACAAACATGGTGTAGTAGATGATAAAATTTGGCTAGTATAGGGATGTCTATCCTGATACACTACCCCTACTATAGAAGCTTCCATTGTGAAAGTGGAAACTATAACTCCACATTTTTCCTTCATTGGAAGTAAGTACCCACTCAGGAACATTGAAAAAAAACTATCAAGTAGGATAGCCTAGTCAACACTGGGGAGAAATTCCCATCCTCATTCTTTAAATTTTCCTTAATTAAGAACATTCTAGTAAATACCTGGTGAACTAATAGAGTCCTTTACAAGATAGACTTTTAGCTTGGTAGCCTCCATATTTGATAGAACCTTCTTGATGATATATCCCTCACACATCCTAAATAATATATCTTCTATTGGAGGTGTCTCAATTCGAAGGTCCCTTTTGGCCAGGATGATCAATTGTTAGGTGAAAGTAGGAGTCCACATTAAATCATTCATGGAAAACTATTGGGGAAAATCATAAAAAATGCACCTAATATAGGTGCACCACATAACTACTACACATCCTAGAGGATGATTCCCACCTCACCATGCATGAGGGGGAAATTGATCATTTCTAGACTCCAATGACTAAACAGTTCCATCATCATACATTTTTTTATAGTATGTATATGTCTATGATATCCAAACAACCTCCCACATTTCAATTTTCATCAACTCCTCAATGAATTCAGAAGAAACGTATTGTACCCATAAGGTCTATCCCCAATCCATTCCACCATTTCCTCTTAATTGGAAGTCCTAGTTGGGAACCCACACAAACTTTTTATTGGAGGAAAAATTCTTTCATTATGGAGTGGTACATATGAACATCTAAATTGGGATTGTGATTGTTCATGTCAAGGTATATGGGCAAGCATGTTAGTATGTGACCCTAATCATAGTATCCCTCAACAAAAATGTATCCCCCCTAAGAGATATTTTCATAGAAGGTGTTGTGGGTTTTCCAAACCCAAGAAGAGTTTATGAATAATGACCAAGGTGGAGGAATGGAAGTATCATTAGTAAGATTGAATTCGTAAAGGGATCGAAAATATGAAAGGGGTTATCCCCCAAGTTCCCCTCTCATCAATTTTATCAAACTCAAATGAAGTGACCAAACATCACGATGAAAAGTAGTGCCCAGTCTGACAACAATAGCATCATGATGAGCCATCAATTCCCTTGACTCCTTCCTTGAAAGTTTGTGAGAAGTGATACAAGATTTGGAAGCCCTATAAACAAAACTATATAGAAAATTTCCTAAAGAAAAAAAAATTGTTAAAAGAAATACCTAAAATTGGAAGCAACATGGGTATCACATGAATCGGCATAGAATTTTAAATCACATAAAGGTTTTGAAAATAACCTTACTCTTGAAGATCTCACATATCACATAAACTCAAAAATCGTCACGCAGATGCATGAAAACTTGATGAATCTTGACCACATGACTTGGAGATGGTCACACAAGATTAATAATTGTCAAAATGTACTGTGATGAAGTTATTCGATCCTATTGAACACATAGGACAATATTACATTCCCAATGACAAAGTCCAAATAGTTACCAATGTTTAGTTCATGGTTGATTTGAGTGGGTTCCATAGAAAAGGAGGTCTTGCATAGTAGTTCTCATGAAATGGGTTCATGGAATGTTATCATGATGGTTTCCTATAGGAGGGTCTTATGATGAGGAATGATGACAGAATCATGTCATATGGGCTTTTAAGAATGGAGTATCTAGTGAATCAACCCCTCTCCAATCCCCTATTTATAGGGAATCCTTCCAAATACACAATTTCACTCAAAAGAACAGGTGTTTTATTAGACACCGATTGAAAATAGTGCCAAAGTATAATATGGGAATTTAATTTATTAAGAAATGAACCCTTGTCCCCAAAAACATTGCTACTGGGGGGGGGGGGGGGTTGATTTGATGACACCTGATAAATGAGAATCAACAAATCCATATTGAAAGAAATACCTAAAAATGAGTACTATTTTCCCTATAACAAAATTGTAGAAGATGGTGGATAAGGTCATAGAAATCTCGTGAACCCCTATAAGACACAATATTAAATGAAATTTTGAAGTTCAAGAAGATGGTCACACACAATGTATAACCTATGAATGGCCATATAAATTCCCTTAGACAAGTCCTTATACTCTGGATAAGGCACCCAAAAGAATATCTAATCATGCAGTGGTATCCAAATAAACTCCCCCAGGACATGTGGGCTGTAAAGTAGAATATTTTCAATGAACCATCCAAAAATCCTTGGAAAATAGGAGGAAAATATCCAAAATGTAAGAGACTATTGTGGTCTCAAATCCAATAAGATGCATCACCGATGGATATAATAAATGTCATCGATAACACTCCATAAAACTCACAAAACCCCCCAATTAATTTTAAAATAAACAAAGGATATAATAATGGGAGAAGGTGGGAGCATCATTCGGTCATAAACATCACATGAAGCATCCATAGGAATCCTTATAATCCCTCAGAGACCCAATTACATGTACACCTCATCCTGCGAAAGCTCACTGACATGTCATCCTTATCTCGTGAATGGCCTTAGTCATGTCTGGGTGACCTCATGCTCCCCATTTGTTTCTGTAAGGATGAATATATGGAGGTTTCCATGAAATGACCACACATATCCAAAAAACCCATCGTTGTTAATGAGACACATCACCAAGTGGTAGAGTTACTATCTTCAATAACATTTATACAACCTCACGAGATCCACAAAATTTTTAAAATAAATAAAGGAAATATAATGGGGAGAAGGATGGATCCTATTTCAATCGTACAAATCATGATACACACCCCTAGTGATCTGAAAGACAACTAAATGACCCAAAAACATGTCCGAATCATCTTAAAAGAACTCATTGAAAATCCATTAATTCCTCACAAAAGGTTTAGAAAAAGTCTATAAAGATCATGGGAATGCCTTTTAATAGGCGTCCTGATCTTTTGAAGGCACTGGGACATGTCCATATGATAATATGAAAGTCCCTCTTCATGTATTCATGATTCTAAAAGTCCCTATTAATAGGAAATAATCCAATAAAGGGTAATTGATGGGATGATCCCATAGCCTCTAAAAATCATGTGATTCCCCCAGAATTATTTAAAGTGGGAACTCATGGAGCGCATTATACCATGGCCCTTTACCAAAATACTATTTTAATTTTGAGTGATATGAACCATGAAAAGTGGGAAATAACTAGGTTGGAGAGGAATATAAATATCCCACACCAACATAAAAAATAGACATTTCCAAGAATTCATGAGGATGAACTTTGGGAACATCAAACCGATGCACCCAATAACTAGTGATGATTTCTCGGAGTAGCTGATCTCATGACCATAAAAGCATCCCATCTGGTAAGATCCTAAGAATAACTGAAGTGACCATACAAAGTGCTTAGGAATTTCATGTGATCACTCATAGATCTCACAAAGTAATTATGGAGGGACACGAAAAAAGACATCCCACATATTTTCAAAAACATGTGATACTTAAAAAAAGAAGACATTAGAAAAATAAATGTGATTTTTAATAAAAGTATGAAATAAAAAAATAAAATATGAGATACTTATGAAAAGAACATATTCGCTGATCCTCATGCACTTTTCATGAGCCGTCCTGGACACGTGATAATATCAAGACATGTCACCCAGATCTCACAATGGTCCATTGGTATAATATTTGGTTCATGTGAAGTCCTCAAAACATGTTAATGAAACACACATAGATCCCCCTAGGCATGCCACCCAAGTCTCATGAATCCCTTTAGGATCACTATCCAAAAACTTGTGGCATCCTTCAGACATATCTTCTAACTCATGTGGAAATGCGAGTACATGTCAGCTGAGTCTCACAATAGCACCTGGGCATGTCAAATAGATCTTGCGACACCGTATGAACATGCCATCCAAATATCGTGATAAAATCTAGAAATTTAATCCAGTATCATGCGTCAAACTCCAAAGTTTTCATACTTACTCTCACAATTCCCTCCAAGCCTATCATCGAGCTTTCAGGATGACACTAAGGCATGTCATCCAAATCATGTGATACCCTCTAAATATGTAATATGGGATCATGCGATGGATTCCATGATTATCTAGTATGGTGTCACAGTTTCCTCCAGACAAGTCAGTATTGGTCATGTAGTGACCCTTAAACATGCCACCCAGGATATGTAACGTCTCTTGGACAATCCAACTAGATCATTCTATTGTCTTTGGATATGTCCAAAATACAACAAAAAATATCCGGAAGTACTCTGACAAGTAAAACAAAAAATCAAGTAATGTCGTGATGGAAATAAAGCATGTCAGGAAGGCATGCAGTCCAGATCAAATCAGCATCCTAGGGAATGATAACTATGTTCACACTCAGTGTATAAGCCCTGATCAAAAGAGAATCCTCAATGTGTGAGGCCTAATCATTGAATTAGGATGACTCTGATTCCTTACATAACTAGGATATGTAGGATGCATCTCCCAGCCCAGATCTCTCTATTAACCATCCAAAGGGAAGTCCCAACACATAAGTCCCGTATTCACAAGAAATGAGACTGATAATTTCCCATCCATTATCTCTCACACAGAGCATAGATCACATGGGATTAGGAAGTAGCAAAAATCATATCATTCATGTAACAAGTCTCTATCAATATATGGTAAACGTATGTGTGTAAGTCCCAATCATTGTAATAATATTATATGTCCCACATATAAGGGAAACATCAGCGCATTATACCCGATAAATTAAACTGCAAGGACTTTGATTCCGGCCATAACCAGAATATATAGGATTCCTTCCTAAGAGTGGAGTCCAAACTCAAATGGGCTTACAACTCAGTGTAAGTACCTCTATTTCTATGACAACTAAACCATCAGGACCCAATCATTCCCAAGGGATGATCGATCTACCTCATTAATTAGTAGACTAAGAATCTATCTAAACTATAATGACTCTGATTCATGCAATAACTAGGATATGTAGTATTCCTTCCTAAGTATCTAGCTTCATATTAAACACCCTAAGGGTAACCCCATCAAATAAACCCCACATCCCGATATAGTGGGAATGATGACTTATTATCCCTTGTTTCTCACATCGAGCATGGATCACCGGGGCTTAAGGAGTTACGATGGTCACCTCTTTCACATCATGAGTCTCCACCAGCCAAGGAAATATTAGCATGTAATTCCTGATAAAAGGAATGATATAAATATCCCCATATGAGGGAATCTATCATTGTACTAGTCCCAAGGGCATGAATGAACTATGATAACTATGATTCCTACTATAACCAGGATACATAGGATGTCTCCTCAAGACTCAAGCACAAATATTTAGTGTCTATGTTCTCACACACATATACTTTGTGCATGAAATGAAATTGAAATATTATAATGAACTAGGTGTGTTTTTATTTTGAAGTAAAATGGATATATATTGTTCTTTATAATAGATCAATCCCCTCCATGAAATATTAACCACACCCCCTATGGTAGAATATTATGAAGTTATCATTTATATAGCTTCATCATATCAGTAGTGGTTCATTTCTAAGAAATAGGTGAGGAACCAAAAATATATATTTATGGATTCAATAATGAGATCACTTTTTTATTTTATAAATAAGATGAGTTAAAAAATAAAAAATTTGTCAGGATAATGGGTCCCATGTTAGGATTAGGAAGATATTTTTGAACAACTCTTAAATCTATAATAGTGTCCCAGAGTAGGAGACAATTTCCCCCAAAAGGGTGTTATGAGAAAGACCTCATATCCTCTCAAATAATTCGAGTTCCTAAGAATCATTGGGTTTGAAACCCCAAATGAACTCCTACCTTTGAAATTAAGTCTCCACCCAGTTACGGGTGAGGGAACCATTGGGAGTTTCCATTTAGAATGAAAATGGTGACCCGATGTTAATGTTTATGCAAGAAAGGAACCACTCACAACCAACTATCTGGATAAGCTGAGTGCACCTAGATATTGTATCTTTCCATAGAAACAATATATTATATAGTCTAATAATTTCATAGAATAAATAAATAAATTTTGATACTTAAATATCTATCCATTATCTATCTCTGATTATAAAATCCACTTTACACCATTATACAATTTCATGTGTATGATAACATTATATCTAACAAGCGTGACCATGAAACTTTTTCATTCATTCCCACATTTAATGATTATTTTCCAGACTTCATTATAGTATTCTTTTACTTGCATATTTTTAATATTGAAAGAATGAATCCATGTGTGAACATGATTTTAGGTACAAAAAGAAGAATCAAAATCACCTACAAACAAAAACGAATTAGTTGTAAAATTATTAATGAATAAAAAATACTAATATTAATAAAACAAATATCAATTTACATGATATTTGATGCTGAGAAATATCTATCTCAATTGGATTATTTGTATCCCCATTTCCTATATGTCAGGGGGAGTCATAGTTCCCTTTGACATGATAATAGAAAGAGGAAGCTTGGTAGAAGGTATATAAGTTGTAATTCTTAATGACCCAAGTGTTTGTGAAGGTGGGTATAATGAGATAGGAATCATGGGATGTTAATATAAGGCTAGTATTGACAAAGGGGAAGAAAATGTCCTCTTAAAATATAAATAGGACATGGAATCGATGTATGTAATCTTTGTGGACTAGTTAAGGGATAAGATATAGTAGACACCCCAAACGAATTTATAGAAGTTAAAAGGGTATAAGTATACCCATGTTGCACAAAGCCCTATTTTTTTTAATAATGATATATGTATAAATTTTTTAATGAAAAATTATATAAATATTAAAAATGTAAAACCAAATTATTGATCATCAGTAGCAAGAAAATATCATTCATACATTTATTACTCCATGAAACCATCTTCCTTATAATATATTATTAATTTTAAATTATATAAGAATAAGTTTGACATATAAATAAGTCGATATAAAATAAATAAATATCAAATAAATTATAAAATAAAAGTGACATAACCAAAATTGATTGAAATTAATCAATAAAATTTCATGTTTTCAATATTCCATCATAATTGAAATGATTTGATAATTGTATCCAAGACTAGGATAATCACCAACATGCATATTATATAAAAAAATATGGTCTATACTATCAGAAAAAATATATCGAGGTACTGATCTAAAAATATTACCAAGATGAGGATTTAACAACTATTTTAAAAAAACGTTTTTCATGATATGATAATATTTAATACCCATAAATTTGTAGATAATGGTCCATTTAAACCACTCTAAATAAATATTTATCATTATATAATCCTTATCAATTTAATTTATCAAAATTTATTATATTTAAAAATTAAAACATCTCCTTAAGAGTAATAATATAATATAATTTTTTTTTTCAATTCTCTATAATATGATACATCAGCTAAAAATGGTTTCATGTCACATGTTGTAGCATAAAAATATATTTTAGTAGTTAACATAATAATTTCATTTTTAGTTATCATGTTTTCCAAATAAATATTAATAATTAACACGCATTTATTGAACACAATTTATATATACTCAGAAGCCATCAATTTTGGAAAAATAATAGCTCTCTAATATCTATGGGAATAAAACTACTTAGCAAGAACTTTATTTCAACCCAAGAAAACAAGAGGGGGGGGGGGGGGGTTAATCAAGGTGTTTCCCCTAACATTACCTTTTATTAATTTATTATTCCTTAAGGATATTATTACCACAATGATAGAATTTATTTTTCAATATATCATTCTTAATGGATTTATAACTAATACGAGAACAAATATATAAGAAACACTATTAAAAAACTATTTAAAATTATGTATTTATAATCTTTGTTATAAATAAATGATGTTATAAATGATTTTTAAAATATTTTATTTAATAATGGACTAAAAAACCATGAATATAATTTTTTATGTCTGTTATAAAATAATAATTTTTTTTCAATGTTGATTATTAATATTACTGATGTTAAAAATATTTATAGAATTATGAAATGTGGGACGAATAATTTGAATTAATTTAAATCACAAGACCTATGTCAATTTTTCTAAAACCAAATCTTAACCCATTGTCTAACCATCATCCTAATTTTTGATCTACTTCCTCTACCATAATTTTTATCAGTGACCTCTCTCTGTCGTTCTAAGGCTTCCTCCACGACTCTATTTTTTCACCTATTGTATCACAAGATATATATTTTCCATTATTTTTTTACATGCATAATTTTTACCTGGTTTGTGAAATAATATCATGTGGTAACTAGGATATTATATGCTCCATTATCTTCATGTTAGTTGTAAGATTTTTATGTAATAGATAATTCTAGGGGTTTTTCCCATTTTTCTATTTTTTTCATTCAAGTAATTACTATGTTATTAGAATTATATTACATTCAACACATGATATATATCACCAAATAAATTTACTAATGACCTTTTTTTTAGAGGATGAAAAAAATTATTGTCACATTTGAAAAGAATATAAAAATTTCAAAATGATATAAATTTAAAAATGAAAGTTTCAATTTTTTTGAACTTATATATTTGAGGTATCATGATGTTAAACATAACATTTCTCTAATTCATGATGAAGATAATATCTATGATGGTTTTATTGTAACATTGTTAGATGTCAAAAGAATGACTAATGATGGTTTGAATGAAATATTGGGTTTACTATCAATGAGAATAAAATTAGGTTCGTATCCCACTCTTTAAGGAAAAAAAACATACCTACCATCTTCTTTTTAAATTATATCGATGAGAGAGAAAACTAGTTTTTTTTCAGTGCCTCAATGGTATCAATATACCTCAAGGTTATTCATTAAATGTAAAAAAATTGAGTCACTAGAACATTTAAAGTTAATAAGAATGAAATATAATGAACATTATGTTATGATTAAATATCCAACACATATTTCATTAAAGGAAATAACACCCATACATTCTATATCAATTATCAATAGGGGTTTTTATTTTTTTAAATTCTATTTTCAACAAACTTTTGTATTTGAATTAATTAAACAATTTAGTGAATGATGTAGTCGATATAGTTTGTTAATTGGAAATGTATTTTCCACCATTTTTTGATATCATGGTATATTTAATGGTTTATTTATAGTGAGAAATAAATATTAATTTTAAAATATATTTACATTGGATGTACCATTATAAAAGGTATATGATAATATTTAAGTGGTGTATTAAAAATACATATCAACTTGAATGATCAAAAAGTTCACCTGATATCTTGTGACACCAGAATAAGGTTTCCAATGCCCTAAAAAACATTTTGTAGATGACTGAGGACCCTCTACACTAGTAGAGGATTAGATTATTTATCTTTATTCTAATTAAGTATCCCTTAAATTTTTTTACCACATCACCAACCACAATATACTCTTATACTTCTCACACATCAAGTTAGGGAAAATGGTCCATGACCTTCTTAACAGTCACTATGTAGTATTAGTTTCTTCCTCTGAGCCTAATAATGATTTGTTTCTTTTCTATTATTTATTGGTAGATATATTTAGGCATCAATAACCTCTAGTTGGTTCCTTTTATACGTTCATACAATAAAATTGGAGTCTCTAATATCATATCATAATTAGTCTATTATATCCACACAATATTATAGTATGAATTTTTGAAAAAGGTCAATTTATTAACGTTTTGTCAATCCCCTCTAAAATTATCAAACTATTTTGTTTATTCTAATTCAAATGATGTTTTTGTTTTCATTTTAAAATATATTCTCCCACTAAAATTTTTTATATGTTATCTCTAGTTCTCCACTAAACTTTAATAATCCTTTGATTTTTTGTTTTCATAGTAATTATTAAAGTATTTACCCATAAACTGTTTTCCACACTATCAACCTATCCCACCAGACTGATCTAAGTATATTTGTAAGAGATGATCATCATAAGCCATAACCATTTTTTTGGTTGGAAATAATAGATAAGTTTTGTTTTAAAAAATAGTATGTCGTTTACTATTGGGTTCATATTTTTGTAGGTTTAAATTTTTTTTGGGGGGGGGGAATAGGGCTCCATCTTTCAGATGCAATCAATACAATGTGGAAGTACAGTTGGATTGAAATTTTATAGTGAGAATGAATCATTACAATTTCCATCCCCATGAGATATAGATATAGGTAATTGAGGAAGGTAATTTTGATAATCTCATTCATCTTAGGATTATATATAATTATTTTAAATTGATTCATATGACTGAGAAATCCACTTTTAGGATGGAAGAGGTGGATGTGATTGATTGTTGGAATAAAAATATTCATATACTCATGGCTAATATGGATCCTCATGTATCTAAGATAATATATTATAAATACGTTGTGATTATATGTAACAGAAGTATAATTATAAATTGGGAGAGAATATTATATGATATGGCCACTCCTACAAGATTTATTGATAAGTATTTCTCTCATTCATATTGGGAAAATCCTTATGTTTAAGGGAAGTCGTCATGTATTTAGTTACAAAAATAATTCTGTGAATTGGTTTATAACACTAAGGATAAAAACGTGATAAGGATTAGAAAATTGTTGGGTTAAAGAGGAAAAAGAAGCCATTTTGATATGACATTGGAGTACCAAAGGAATCATAAGACATGGATAGGGTGTTGGAATAGAAGTGAACAGTAAAGTCTCATCTAAGTTTGAAGAGGAAGATTGAGATGAGTATTACTCTTGATTTGGAAGGAATTAAGGAAGTAATAATTACATTTAATCATGTGAATATCCCATTTATAAATGGGAGAAATATAGACATTGTAATGAATAACCCAAAATTCAAAATCTTATGATGATGATATTAGAAGGTACGATTATCTACTATATGAATTCTATTCGTTAAATTATTATGGGACCTGAGGTGGATAAAAATCCTAACTAGTGTATCATATAAGGATCTGAATCACCCTCTGATATAGAGTTACTTCCTCAAAAGGAGTCTTGTATAGAAATAATTATTATGATAGAAGAATACATAAAAGGTAAATGAGTCCCTAAAAGAAACATTATGAAGGGAGAATCCAAGAATAAAATTATAGAACCATGTAAAATATATGGGACTGGGGAGTTAGTAAAATTTGATGACTAATAAATACTAAAAAAGGATGATTTATAATTTTAAAAAGAACATTCATTGAGGTAAATAATATTCCATTTTCCTTTCTTAAAAATGATAAAGAAAATGTTCGATAATTTTTGAAATACAACATATGAAGGAAACACCAAATGGATAAAACGTCCTATTACCCTATCACATAAGGATAAAATTAAATGGGGCTATTGAGAATCCCCCATATCCTCAAATTCAATGCTCATAAATGGTTTAAAATCCATTTTGACAGCACTCCTAAGAATATAGATGAGAATGTTTTCTATGATGAAAACCCTATAATCATAAACTTAATTAATACATTCATTAAAGAGAACCTATAAAAAACATAAGTTCTATATTTGGATATTATCATGGTGATATTTTAAAGGTCTAATTATCTTAAGACCTAATACATCTCAACCTTATATTCTCTGTATTTTATACAATTTATATTTAGAAATGTGTCATAGAATATTTAGTGTTGTTTGGCACATATTTTTCTTACTACGTGTTTTATTATGCTATGACTATAGCTTATAACTTACTTATATAAATATCATGTTTTACTAATGATGGATGTATTCTTTGGAAGAGTAAAAAATCTGATTTAGTTTCCATTATTAATATTTAATATATTTCTTTACATTGTGTTGTTATGCATTAGTTCCTGATTTTTTCTCAATGTTTGTTTTATTATAATGTTTCCACAACACTATAAAGTGGTATTTTTGAAAATTTTAAAAATGGATTTGGATATCGAAAAAAAGACTTCATTTTTTGGAGATATATTTCTAAAGAGGTGGAAGAGTATTATACACACAACATTTCCATAGTAGAGTGTGATGATTCTCCGATATCTCTCTATAAATGAGTAAGTTTTGGAGGAAAGTAGATCCATGGATTAAAAATAAATCTACAATTTGGATAAAAAATATTGTAGGCACATTTATATATCATGAATAAAATATATTAATATCATTTATGTATCACATCACATATTAATGTATTAAGAAAATATTATCTAAAGAAAAAAGATATGTGTGCACTAAATGAGCATAATAAAACCTTTTTTCCGTAGTTTTTAAAACAGAAAAATTGAGATTGTTAGCAGGTAGACCAAAATTTAATGTGATAACATAGTTAGGGAATCAAATTAAAGGTTTTAAATATTATACCATAGATGAGGAAGATAGAAGTTTAATTCAGAATAGCAGTCTGACAGTGTTTTCTAAAGCAATTCATTTTTCTAGTGCGGATGAACAAAACACAATATCCACATCGAGTTCATATTATACAGTTACTGGAGAAAAATGGGTAATTGACTAAAAAAAATTTGAGTTCTGATGTTAAACAATAAATGGGTTATTGGTAAAAACATTGTTAAACATGATAAATTTGGTATTAAACTTGATGAACTAATAATATTAAAATACATTGATGATTTTTTATCATAGAAACACATGTGAAGAAATTTTTATTTGTTCTTGATCAATCAAATGTGATATGGTCAATCATTTTATGTGGAAAAATAATTTTTTAGGTATTAAAAAAGTTAATGATTATGGTGAATAATTTCAGGGTCTAGATCTATTTTTTATAACCTTTTGTGTGGTTCTGAAGCTCGTGGTTCTTAGAGGAGTCCTAGAGTGAGTCTAGAAGGGTTAATCTTCAATAATATGGAAGTAGGGAGAATACATGTTGTGTAAATGTGTTTTATGTCATGTATTTGAATTTCATGGTTGGTTAAGTTTGGTTCATGGGGTGTTACACTATTTTTTATATTTACAGTTGAATTTGTTCAAGGAAACATGTTTTTCTACGATATTTGATTCCTTGCTTTAACATGACACGAAATTGTGTTTCACATAGTGTAAATTCCCAATGTAGAATGAATTTATAGGCTATATCTAATCGAACCTTCCTCAAACCCTATACCTTATATCAGTTTCTATGAATTTGATGACCCTCTTCCAGTGCATTTTGGGGTTCCTTTGATGGGGATCGATCCATGGATTCCATCTTCGATCAATGTTTACCCAAGTTGTGTTCATACTATGTCTTCTATAAAGTTATCCCTAATCATACTTTTTACCTCTTATTTATTCTCACCACACTATGATTCTCAATCTAGATAGTTCTATTGGATGTTTTTCTATTATTTTTTGTGTGTTTTTGGAAATATTTATTTTTGAGATCTTAGTTTCCTCATGGGATAAGTGATTTGAGATTCATAATTCTTGTTTGTTCTTAGGAAAATTTTGTTGATTCCCTTGAGGTAGGGGATTCATCACCTCTTAATTTAATTTTAAAAAATAATAAATTGAGAATGGTTTATAACTTTGGATAGAAATGGAATTAACCAAATAATTATTAGACTAGAATTATAAATAATTGGTCAATGATCACATGATAATTTTCTTTATACTACTATTATGGGTTGCCTCTTGATTTGATAGATAGTGTGATATCTATTGTATGATTTCTTAGTTTTTATTATGCTTGGAATAAAATTTGGGAATTGGTAAAGAATGTAAATATATAATTAATTTTAAATTAATTGGATTAAGAAAAATTAGAGAAGATTCATGTTTACAATTCAATGTTTTGTGTAATTAGATGGTAATAGAATTGATATAATGTGCATTTATAATTAAATTTTCTCCCATGTGATTAATGTAATTAATAAAGAATGTGAAGAATGATAATACATGTTGAGAATATTGATAAACATAAAAAAGAAATGTTAATTGAGAATGGATATTCTCACTATTTATTAATACTAATTTTAATACTAAAATCATGTTTATATATAGATAGTTTGTTATATCTTGATTCCATAGCTTAATCATAGTTATAACTTGTTAATAATGAATCAGTTAATTAATGTTGGAATAAGAACCAGTTGTGTGATAAAAAAAATTTCATGGTCACAAGTTTCATGTTTACTAGAGAAGGAAATGTTCCTTGAGTTTTGAGCCATAAAAACTTATTCATGTGTGAAGTGTGGATGCCTTGTTTTAGGGAATAAATTCCCCTCCGGGTTATTCTTGTTTGTATCCTAACACATTTGTGATATGATCTAGATGTGGGATTCATTATGCAATGTGATATGGGGTAGGGAGTCCCAGATGTAATATGATCCTGGGATAGGTGATGTGTTGGTGGGAAGGATTGGATGATGTGACAATAATTGATTCCTGTGATAACAAGATGTGTTGGGATATTCGTGTGGGTGTCATTGATGGAACCAAAGATGGTCAGATAGGTTTAATTAGGGATTACCCATCAATGTGATGTATAGAATTGGTATGATTTATTATATATTTTTATAATGAACAATTTCCATGTTTTTTTTTATTCACATTCTTTTCCCTATTACATGAAGCTGATGGAAGTTCTTGGATGTGACACCCCTAAACACTAAAGTAAGAAGATAATATTTAGTAGAATTTATAGCCTGAAAAACCAAACATAGAAATGAATATAAAATCCATAGTCTTTATGATATATTTAATATTTTATAAAAACCTATTCTATAGCTTGAAATGCACACAACACGAATTTAGCTTGTGTTACATGCAATAATGACTTTATACGGTAGTTTTCATTACACGCAAGAATAAGTTTTACCAAAAAACAATATATTATTAAGATATTATTATTTAATATAATATGATACAACCTAGCTAATAAATTGATGGTTATGAATATAATTAACAATATTATGAAAATATATGGTTCAATTAATTGGTTATAAATTAATTATAAATTAGTATAAGAACAAGTTGAATATAAAGGGAATGTTTTTAGAAAAAAAGTATTTTTATAATCAAAAGTAATTTAATCACAATAAATTAAATTAATTACAATTACTAAGTTATATTAATGTAATATATATATATATATTATCACTATTGCAAAAGTGGTTTACCATGTTGGCATTTTTTATGTCTGTTATATATTACCGACAGGAAAAGCTATAATAATTTCTTTATCAAGTAGGTTATTTTATAACAGACGTGATAAATAATCGAGAATCAATTTATAATGTTGGTTATTTTATAACTAACGTACAAAATAATGCTATTTTATTGATCACTTCGGTTATTTCTTAACCGACGTGATAAATTAATCTCGATGCTTTATCACGTCGGTTATAAGATAACCGATGTTATAAATGATGATTTATACTGTCGGTTAGTTTTTAAATGACGTGATAAAATATTTTCTATGTCATTTATTAAATAAGAAATGTGATAAAAATAAAAAAAATAGTTTATCACATCCGTTATTAAATAACCAATGTGATAATGCTTTTAAATGATTTATCAGGCCTTGTATTCTTTCATCATGTTTTCTTCGATCGGGTGACCTGCGACTCATCTCTCTCGCGTGGAAAACCTATACAGGATTCTTCAAAGTTGTTCCCTCCAAAATCATATTTCCAACATCATTCATCATCTTTATTATGACCAAATCTATCAGGTCAACTCGTAACACTCAAGTAATCCGTAAACGCCTCAATTTCATTGATTATTTTTCATGATGCCTTAAATTTATGTTTTGAGATATTTTTTATCATTGTTCTTTCAATTATGGTAAGTGTCATAATGTTATTTTATACCATTCTATGTTTTTTTGGTAAAATAACCCAGGGGAGTGATATCATGCCCGTTCTACATTTTTCTTGCTACCATGTGTGTTCAATCATGTGTGTGTGCATGTACTTCCATGTGTGTGCTACCATGAAATCATTATCATGCAATTTCTGCCCCCACCACCTGGACACACCCACCCCATGGACAACCCACACCCATTGGACACCCCCACCCCTTGACACCCCTTAACCCCTTGGACATCCCCCACCCCCTTGAAAGCCCCTACCCTAGACACCCTGACCCCCTTCGACTGACCCCACCCCCTGGACAGCCCCCCCTAACACCCCTGTCCCCCAGAGACAGCCCACACCACCCCTGGACACCCCCAACCCCCGGACAGCCCCACCCCTCGATAAACCCCACCCCTAGACAACCCCTACCCCTAATACAACCTCTCCCCCTATACTTCCCCCATCCCCTAGATACTCATACCCCTATGGATAGCCCCCCACCCCCTGGATAGCCCCCACCCCCTAGACCTTCCCACCCCCATGGACATCCCCCCACCCCCTGAACAACACCCATCCCCCTGGACACCCCTACCCCTGGATATCCCCCCACCCCTTGGACACCCCCTACCCCTATGGATCACCCCCACCCCCCAGACAGCCCCACCCCCTAGATAGCCCCCACCCCTATACATCCTCCCCACCCCTTGGATATCCCCCACCCCCTAGACACCCCCTACCCCCTTGGAAAACCCCCACCCACTAGACAACCCCCACCCCCTGGACAACCCCACCACCTATACACCCCCGCCCCGGGACACCACACCCTCTTGGACACCCCTTACCCCCTAGACATCCCACACCCCCTGGAGACCCCCACCACCATAGACAGTCTCCACCCCCATAGACAACCCCCAACCCCTGGACATCCCCCAATGCTAGACACCCCTACCCCCTCAAAATCCCCCCACCCCTGGACACCCCCACCCCATGGACATCCCCCACCCCATAGACATCCCCCACCCCTTGGAAACCCCTCCCCCTAGACACCCCTTCCCCCTTAACATCCCCTACCCCTAGACACCCATACCCCCATGGAGAGCCCCACCCCCTGGATGGCCCCCCAACCCCCTAGACAACCCTCACACCCCCGTGGACACCCCCACCCCTAAACACCCCACTCCCTGGAAACCCCGACCCCCTTAGCCAGCCCCACACCCCTATGGACACCCCCACCCCCATGGACACCCCCACCCCTGTGGAAACCCCCACCTGATAAACACCCCCACCCCCGTAGACAGCCCCCACCCCTGGAAACCCCCACCCCCATGGACATCCCCTACGCCCTTGGACAACCCCCAACCCCACCCCCTAGAAAACCCCCACCCCCTAGATAGCCCCACCCCTGTGGACCGCTCCCACCCCACTAGACAACCCCCACCCCTTAGACACCCCCCTATGGACACCCCCACCCCTTGGAAATATCCCCACCCCATAGACACACCCACCGCCTTTATAGGTTCTGGAAGTTATGGGTATATGTTCTGGAAGATAGAAAGGGGATGATGGGTACGGTGCTGCATGGATGTAGGGTGAAGAGGGGGTAAACTGCTGGTTTCTGGGTAAAGAGGATATACCAACAGTTTCATAAAGTGTTGTAAAATATTATATTCTAGAGAGTGCATACCTATGTTTCTTGAACTTTTGGTATACATATATCATAATGGTTTCCATGAAACCGTTGGAATAGATTATATGCTAAACATCATGTATACCAAGGTTTCTTGAACTGTTGATATATATATATATCACAATGGTTTAATTGAAACCATTGGAACATATTAACTTCAGATAGTCTATATAGTTTTCTAATTCCCCCACTTCAACTTATTTTGAGATAACATCTTCAGGGGAAAGAAAGTTATTCTTTCTAAAGGATTTCCATTTTAAATTACACTTTCCTCTCACACCCTTGGACAAAATTTTCAAGGGTTTTTTTATCGTCATCATATAATAATTTCATTATACACCTTTTTATGAGATTAATAACTTTTCTATATCGATAGGAATTGAGTAGAACCTTTCCTTTGAATGTTCCCCAATCCCTGATTACTAACACATCTATTCCCAATTGTTTTTTCAAAACATTTTTACTTTAAAATTATGCTATTTTTCATATAAATATAAAACTGTTACATCTAACTAGATTTTATTTTTAAAATTATTTCCATGCATATATTTTTCAAATAAGCATATTTTTTTTAATATTTCAATTTTTTTACATTCAAATTATGATATTTTTCTTATAAATATAAAATTGTCATATCTTAAGAAGATGTATAATTTTGATATTTATTATAGGTAATAATCATTTGATGTTGGATTACATCACATAGAATGAGTAATGAATATGAGGAAGGTGTTCATGCCTTTTAGGAATTTTCTAAACAAATTGTTCTAAGAAACGAAATTTTTTTCTATCCATGCTTGAAATGTTTGAATATGAAGAAGTTGAAAAGTAGAGAGATCAAAGATCATACTATTTGTCAAGGTATTAATCTGAGTTACCGACCTTGGATTTGGAATGGTGGAACTAGATAGAATTTCATATCTACTGATGATGAGGATTTGCAAGATGGTAACTTTGTTGGAATTGAAGAAATGATTCGTGATATTGTAGTAGAACAAATTGAGATCAAACCGATAGTTGTGTGTCTATATGGAGATGTTGAAAACCCATTTTATCCTGGTTTTATAGATTTTAGGATTTTGTCAGTGGTGTTAATATTGATTAACCTGAAGGATAAACATTGATTTACTGACAGAAGTTTTACAGAGATGTTACAATTATTGAAAGACATTCTTCCAAAAGAAAATAATCTTCCAGTTTCACATTATAAGGAAATGAAAATATTATGCCCGATGGGATTTGGATACAAGAAAATACATGATTTTATGAATGATTATATGATATATAGGAAGGACTATGATTTTTTTTGAGTGTCTTAAATGTGGGACATCATGATATAAGTTGAAAGAAAAATCACAGGCTGATGTAGAGATTACAGATATCCCTGCCAAGGTATTATGGTATCATCCTATAATTCATCATTTGGAACATTTATTTTCTAAATCACATGATGAAAAAAAAGGATAATATGGCATACGAATGAGCAGATATGTGATGGAAAAATATGTCATCTAGCAAATTTTCCATAGTAGAAGAAAATTGATGAGTTGTAACCTACATTAAAGAATGAAATTATAAATCTCAAACTTAGGTTATGCATAGATAGAATGAATCCATATTGAAGACTCAGTTGCAAACATAGTTAATGGCCTATTTTATTGGTAATTTACAACATTTCTCTTAAAGTTTGTATGAATTTCAAATATTTCATTTTGAGTATAATGTTATCTGGTTTGAAGCAACCTAGAAATGATATTGATGATTTGAAAATTTTATGAGAGGATGGTGTCAGTGTGTATGATTCTTATAAAATGGAATATTTTTAACTATATAAAGTGCTTATGTTTACTATAAATGACTTCCCAGTGTCTGTAAATTTGTCTGGATACAGTGCTAAGGGGCATAAAGCATGTATAATTTGAGAACAACTGACTTCATATTTTCAATTCCATCATGGGAGGAAAATAGTATACATGGGTCATCGAAAGTTTTTGCCTATGGATTACTCTTATAGAAGATTAAAAAAGACATTCAATAGCTCACAAGAATTTGATATTTCTCCAAAATAATTATCCCCTAATGTGTATTTTGAGAGGGTGAAAAACATTGATGTGACATTGAGAAAGACACATAAATATGCTAATTATATACATATTAAGTAGAAAAGGTCAATATTTTTTGAGCTACCATATTAATGATATCATGAAGTGAAACAAAATTTTGATTCCATGAACATGGAGAAGAATATCTGCGACTGTTTGATTAGAAAATTTTTAGATATTAAAGGAATGAGTAAATATGGGTAGAATGAATGGTTAGACTTACTATCAATGGGAATATGTTTGGAGTTATATCTAACTCCTAATAGAAGATGAACATTTGTTCCCCTGGCTTGTCATAAATTATCCATGAGGGAGAAAATGAGATCTTGTCTATGTCTTCATGATATCAAAGTGACTCAATGTTATTCTTCAAATGTAATTTTTTTTTGTCGCATTGATGGATTTGAAGTTGATAGGTATGAAGTCCCATGCTTTTCACATCCTGATGCAACAACTTCAACCAGTTGCATTGCCTGGAATATTTACCATCCTTGTCAGAAAGACTATAATGAAGGTGTGTTATTTTTTCAATTAAATTTTAATAAAGGTGATTTATGTGAATGATTTGAACATTTAGGAAAAGGATGAAATTTCTATACCTTTTAAACTAGAAATTTATTTTACTCTTTCTTTTTTAGATATAACAGTGTATTTAATGGTTTATCTGGTTCGAGAAATTAAGGTTTGTGGACCTGTATATCTTTGTTGGATGTATCATTTTGAAAGGTACATGAAAATATTGAAGGGGTATATTAAGAATCCATATCAACCTAAATACTCCATTATTAAAAAGTATATTTCTGAGGAGGTTGCAGAGTTTTGTACGAGCTACCTAGTTGATATAGAGAACATAGGTTTTCCTCCATCTCGCCACAAATGAATTAATAATGAGGGAAAGAGGATTCATGTCTTGAATGTCAATTAATTGTCAGTTGAACAGATGAATAAGGTATAATTCTACCTCTTAAATAACATAGAGGATGCTCAACTATATATCACATTCCAGATTAATGAGTTGAAATAATTTCATCCAAAGAAGAAAGAATTGTAGATTTTGAATGAGTATAAATTTTTTTCTGAGGTTTAAAATGACCTTTCTTGGTAGATTAGATGTATCAGAGAGATTAAGATGGTTAGTGGGTGGCCCATTTTAAATATGATAACATGGTCCAGGTATGACATTAATGGATATAAATTTTATATTAAAGATCAAGACAATGGGGGTGAAGTTTAGAATAGTGGTGTGTTGGTGTTTACAGAAGAAATGCATTCTTCGTGTTCTAAAGACAAAAACCCAATTTATGCATCATGATCATATTATGGAGTCATTGAAGAAATATGAGAGGTTGATTACTTAAAAAGGAAAGTTCATGTTTTTAAATGAAAATGGATTATTGGTAATAAAATTTTTAGACATGATGAATTTGGAATGATAGCTGTTAATCTAAATATATTGGAAGACACAAAAGAATATTTTATAATGGAAACACATGAAAAATAGATTTTCTATATTGTTGATCAATCAAATATGCAGTGGTCTATAGTTTTACAAGGAAAAACAATATGATTTTTAGGATAAACTTGTTAAAGATGTTGATTTATGCGAGATCCCAACTTCCATGGAAATATTAGGAGAAAATAATGATGAGCATGTTAATGACATGGTTTGTTCCATAAGGAATGATCACAATGAAGGAATTTGGGGAAAAAATACATTTTTACATTCATAATATTTCATGTAACATATTTTTATTTCTTGTTTACATTTATTAATTTCATTAAATATTAGATTTTGTATTTTTTTGTTTATTAAAATGCATATTAAAAAAAATAAATAGAAATGGTTGTTTATTTTTATTTTGTTTAGTTTAGTTAATCATGTTTAAATTTACATAACTTCTATATCAATTGACATGGTTGAATTAAAATTACTTTACCATATTTACCATGATTTCCATATTTTACCATAGTTTACCTTTACATATCTTATATATTTATTGATTTTGTGGAATGAAAATTACACTACCATGTTTTCCATGATTAATATTTTTACCATGGTTTAACATGCTTACTATATTTACCATTTTTACTATTAAGTTACTTAGTTTAGTTTTTCATTTTTTGTTTAAATTAGTATTGTAATATTTGATTTTCTATATTTGGTAACTATTGTTTTCTTTTTTTTATTTGAACGATAATGATAGATCAATCAATTGATCAAGAACAAGATTCTAGATATGAGCATCATGATCATACATCTAGGGAGGAACATTCAAATGATCTTGATGTTCCCCAATCTTCCTCATGTGCAACCATAACAACAAATAAGAGTTCAATAGTTGGTAAATGTGGCTATAAACATATACCAAAATTATCACTTGACCGTAACCAGGTCTAAAGGATACTGATTTATTTTGATGACAATGATATTCCTAGAGGTCCAAATGCAAAATATTTTAAGATTTTTGTATCAAATAAATGTAAAAATAAAGTAATCATTTTGTATGATTATTGGATAAGCGTGTACAAATAGATAATATCTCAGTTATGGGAGACAATTTTGGTAAGATATTTTTCTTTTGTTTGAATAATCTTTAAATGTTTATATTATATTATTTTTTACCTCTTCTTTATTAGATGAAATTTGATATTCCTGACACTGGAGGAGTCAGGAGGAAATGTTTATCAATGGATTCTAGGAGATGGAGGGATTTCAAATCAAACCTCACATATGATTTCATTTTTGGTCATAGGAAACATGACAGTCCATGTCATATATATCCTTTCATAGACGAAGAAACATGGAAACAATTTATTGAAAGTAGAATAAAAGATTCCTTTTTGTTAAGGGAAATGTAAAATTTTAAATGTATTCATATACAAATTATCTTATTAATGTTTTGATAATGAATTTGTATTCTTAATTTATAGTAAAAAAGGGAATCTCATTAGGTGATCCAGTCTAAAAATGTATACCCTCATAGTTTATCTCGGGGATGGTATAGTTTATTGGAAGAATAAATGATTGTGGAAAAAGTACAAAAACATAGATTTGAGTCTTCAAGATCTAGAGAGGTTTCTCCTCCATCACCTATATCTAGACATGAAAAATAAAATAGAGCTCGGATGAGCCGAATGGGGAAATATCTTTTGAAATAATAGAGAATTGTAGCTGAGAGGATTGTAATATATTTATTTTATTTATTTAAGTTAATTTTATTCTTTATATAATTTGAATAATTACAGAAATGTTCAATTAATTAATACAGGATTATCTTGAGGAGTAAAGCACTCATGGGGTATTTACAGCTGCTGGGAGGCAAGATAATTTTTTTGCAGCATTGGGATAGTTTGAACACCCTAGTCATGTACGAGGATACCCTATGGGTGCAGCGGTAAGAAAAGTGTTTCCACATTCTTCAACTTCTTCCATTGAGGGTGTTTGTATAAAAACCTTGGTGCAGAAGTTAATAATATCAATGCGATGATGGAGGGAAAGATTAGAGAATCAGTACAGTCTATGTTGGCTAACATGCAAATTCAATTTTAGACTGCAGCTCCCACTACTCCACCTCCCCCTACAGACCCCATTATTAATCCTCTACCTCCGCCATCATCTCCTACTCCCCCACCTCCAGACCCCAGTATTTATCCTCCACCTCAGCCTATGGACCACATTTTTTTATCCTACTCCTCCACCAAAGCTTTATAAATATTGTGAGTTGTATGTTGATGATCCCCACCATCATATAGTTGCATATGGGCTGATATATTATGTAGGAGATACAGTTCATCATCAACAGTTAGAGGTAGAGAATCATAGGTTCACTGTACATGATATTATAGATAAATGAGCTTGATTACCATAACCTACAGATGAGGTGATGATAGTTAGACATAGTATCTATCGGTTTTTAGTTTGGCCATCCAGAATTCTGTGACTCATTACCATAGAGGTATGTCTGTCATATATTTTATTTTATTTTTTATAATTTTTTTTATCATTTGAAAACTAATATATTTTTCTATTTATTTACAGGAATACTTCAAAGGTAATGAAATACTATATAGACAAAAACAAAGACAAATGAGTATCAAATCAGATACATATTCTAGTAGTCTTGACAGATTGTCAAGATATTCAATTTTTTTTGAGGATCATTATTAATTTCCAATGGAAGATCATTTTTGTGGACATGCAATAAATGTGGGGATTTTTAAAAATGATATCGTGGAGTTTCTTACTAGTGATAAGTTGGTCATCACCATAGTGCATATTTTTTCCATGTATGTCTTAACACCTTTCCCTGTGTTATATTTATTAAAAATGTATACTTATGTCTATTTTGTATTAGGTATCATTATAACATATGTGAGAATAATGAGAGGATAAATGTATATGGATTCATGGAACCACATTTTATTTCCCCTAAAGCACATGCATTGGATGACGAATAAAGAACACTTTATATTGCTAAAAGATTTGAACAGAATATAATCACAAAATGTTGGATAATGCATTTTTGTGAGAGGTATGAAACATATATTTGGAAAATTTTTCATTATCATTTAACATAAAAAACCACTAACCTTAAATTTTCTTTTATATCAGTGATCACTGGATGTTAGGTGTTTTTTTCAAAGGGAGAAAACAATTTATGGGATATGCTTGGTCCATGGTTATGTGAAAGGAAGTTTAATGAATATGATGGAAATGTAAGTTTCATTTTCATAATAGTTATTTATATTATAATTAATTTTAAATTTATTCCATTCATATTATTTTATAATATGGGATGGGCCTACTTTCAAAAAAATAGAAAGAAAAATTATGCCAAGATCAAATTTGTAAAAGCAAAGTTAAATATCAATTTTTAATTTTTAATTTTCAATGTATTATATAAAAATGATATTTTAAATTGATAATGATTTAAATATAATTTTCATGAACATATTAGTGTCATATATTGTGGATATTATATGTTAAGATTTATGTTTGAAATAATTACAACTGGAACACTTGTGAAGTTTTCCCAAGTAAGATTTCCTTATAAACTTAGCCATAATATTACATTTTATTTATTAATTATATATGTTAACTAATTTTATTTTATTTTGTAGCTATTTTATGACCCTCAACCCAGTAGTTCTCAAGATTTCAAGCACATACAAGTGGAATTATCAAATTATTTTATAGGTTTGATTGGATTTTAGTTTTTGGAAGTGTAAAATGTAATTTTAAAAATTGTAATTATAATTTTTTATTTGGTATTTTTTTGGTTGTATTTTGTTCCTTTAGTTGACATTGTAGTTTTTGAATGTTATATATGTGAATTTTTAGTTTTTCTATGGTTGTTCTTATTTTGGTGTAGTTCTGATGTTTTTTTGTATGAATTATGGTATGTTTTTGGTCTGCTTTTTGTCTAGTTTCTGCTAGTTTCATACTTTAGCGGAGCATTGTAATGGTTTCATGGGGGGGGGGGGGGGTGTTGGGGGGGGGGTTGTACTTTCCAAGGGGTAGGGAGTGTCCAGAGGGTGGGGGTGTCCAGGAGGTGGGGGTGTCCATGGGGGTAGGGTGGTGTCTAGGGGGTGGGAGGGTGTTTAAGGGGATAGGGCATGGGAGGGTGTCTAGGGAGGTGGGGGGCTTTACAGTGTGGTGGGGTGGTGTTTAGGGGGTGGGGGATATCCAGGGGTGTGGGGATCTCTAGTGGGGTGTGGCTATCCAGGGGGTGGGGGCTGTCAGGGGGGAGGGCTGTCCAGGGGGTCAGGGGCTGTCTAGGGTGGTGGGGTGGGGTGGGGTTGGGGTGTCCAGAGGGTGGATGGGTGCCCAAGGGGGTGGTTGGGTGTCCAGGGGCTGTCTAGTGGGGTGGGGTAGTGTTTAGGGGGTGGAGGGCTATCCAGGGGTGGGGGCTATCCAGGGGGTGGGAGGGGGTGTCTAGGGGTGGGGGTGTGTCTAGGGAGTGGGGTGGTGTCTAGGGGTGGGGGTGCTGTCCAGGGGGGTGTGGGGGTGTCCAAGGGGGTGGGGGTGGGAGGGTGTTCGGGGGGGGGGGGTGTCTAGTGGGGTGGGGTGATGACTAGGGGGTAGGTGGTGTCTAGGGGATGGGGTCGGGGTGTCTAATGGGATGGGTTGGTGTCTAGGGTGGTAGGGGGTGTCCGGTGGGTGGGGGATGTCCATGGGGTTAGGGGGTGTCCAAGGGGTGGGGGTGTCTAAGGGGTGGGTGGGTGTACAAGGGGGTAGGGGTGGGAGGGTGACTGGGGGGGCTATCCAGTGGGGTGGGGTGGTGTCTAAGGGGTGGGGGGTTGTCCAGGGGGTGATAGACTGTCTAGGGGGTGGAGGTGTCCAGGGTGGTGGTGGTGGGGGGGGGGGGTTAGGGGGTGGGATGGTGTCCAGTGGGGTGGGGGTGGTGTCCAGTGGTGTGGGGGTGGTTGGGGGGGATCTCTAGGGGTGGAAGGGGGAGGTTGTCTAGGGGTGGGGGCTGTCTAGGGGGTGGGGGTGTCCAGGGGATGGGTAGGTGTCTAGGGGTGGGGGTGGGGGGCTGTCCAGTGGAGTCAGGTGATCTTTGGGGGGGGGGGGTGGGGTTGTCCCGGGGGGAGGCTATCCAGGGGGATGGTAGGGTTTCAATGGGTTGGGGTGTGTTCTAGGGGTGTGGGGGGGGGGGGGGGGGTCTTGCGATGGGGTGGTATCAAGGGGGTTGGGGATGTCCAAGGGGGTCGGGGGTGTCTAGGGGGTGGGAGGGTGTCCAAAGGGGTAGGGGTTGGAGGGTGTCTATTGGGGTGGGGGGATGTACAGCGTGGGTGGGGTGGTGTCTATTGGGGTAGGGGGTGTTCAAGGAGGGTGGGGGATGTCCAATGGGGTAGGGGGTGTCCAGGGGGTGTCTTGTGGGGGAGGGGGCTGTCTGGAGGGGGGTATCCATGGTGGGGGTGTCCGGGGGGGGGGGGCGTCCAAGGGGGTTGGGGTGTCCAAGAGGGGGGGGTGGTTTTCCAAGGGGGTAGGTGGCGGGAGGGTGTCCAGTGGGATGGGGTGGTGTCGAGGGGGTTGGGGCTATATAGGGGTGATGGGTGGCTGTCCAGGGGGTTCGGGGGGTGTCCAGGTGTGTGGGGGTGTCCAGGGGTGGGATGGTGTCTAGGGAGTGGGGGGGGGGGGGTTAGGGGGGGTTAGGCGGTGGGAGGGTGTTCAAGGGGGTGGTGGTGGGGGTGTCTAGTGGGGTGGGGGATGTCTAGGGGTGTGTCCCGGGGGTGGGCGGTTGTCTAGGGGGTGGGGGATATCGGGGGGGGGGGGTCGAGGGGTGTCCAGGGGGTGGGGTGGGGTGTCTAAGGTGGGTGGGATGATGTTTACTATAACAACCCATACTTTACATACATGGTTAGTACTTCAAAATTGAAGAATACTTATTATAATATATAACAAAACCATGAAAGGACCGTATAGGTATAGTGTCTTTAGAAACCGGGAAACATAAACAACTGGTTTATAAAGCATCTACACTGTCTCCCATTTATTTCATCATATCTATAGTCCCTTTTTGGCATATCTTAATTAATACCCTTCTTCCTGTCCTGGGGAAAGAAAACAATACAAAAGGGTGAGCTCAAATGCTCAGTAAGGGTAAACAAAAGAAATATCAATCACATAAAAATAAAAATATAACATTTTGTAAATTTTACCCTGCAAAAGAGATCATAATTTTATAACATGGGATAAATCATGGTAGTGAAATGTAATCCCAATAATCATACATAAATCATGAAACTTTGTGGCATGCACACATAATCATAGAGAATCATTTCTTATTAGTCAAGACTCATTTCCAAGACTATCTTAGTGGACAAAGTCCATTTCTAAACCGAGTTCACTCCTTATTTCAGTCCTGTTTTACTGAACCGGTTTAACCTTCCGTTCCAGCCATGTCTATCTCATGTGATATAAAATCTTTACCCAATGCATTGGAGGGAGATATAGGTCCCACCCATCCCATAATGATACCATTCTTATGTGTGCCACAAAATCATAAATCATACATCATTGCATAAATCATGTAATAAAAATGGGATTCTTAAACAACATGACATCATAAAACAATTCATATAAGATACAAGAATTCATAAAAATAATTCCATCACAACATAATCAAATCAATGTAATAATAGGGATAGAAACATAACCCTATATTTTCTTAGATGGAAAATAATTTTGATAAAACACTTGAACTCCATTCTTGATGAAAATATCCTTTCTACTTCAAAAACATTTTCCTTTCTTAACATGTTATACAATTTTAAACTAAAAGAAGTTGATTAAAAATAAACTTGAAAACTTGTAAAGGAATATTCTTGGAAATAATGTTTTAAAAATCCATTAATGCCGTATAAGTTAAAAAAACATTCTTCTTGTACTTTTGTCGGAAAAGTCAAAAAGTACCTCGTACGAAAAACGACAAAATATTCCTTTCATATCTTTTACTAAAAACTCACCGAAGGTTAAAATTGGATATATACTATATTAGAAGGATATAAATATTACATATTGAGGAAACATGGATGTGGAAGATAAATATTCTCCAGTAAATTCTGAAGTATAAACAATCTCGGATAAAAATTGAGATTGCTAGATTTTCCATTACCGTATGTTAGATTTGCTTCGTAAGTGTCCGAACCTCCTGTATAATGATTTAAATAATGTTATTGAATTATTACAGAGTCATAAAATTTTTATGATATCATTTATGGCCATATTCTTAGCTTCTTATTAGTAATATTTCATTAATTCTTGTTATTCGGGTGTTTATTACTTTTTGTTTTTATGCGTGTTTTGTCGACTAAATTCTTATTTTTATTTTTATGTTATAGATACCACATTTAAAGAATTGTATTAGTGTAATATATATCATATTCATTCATTCAGTTCATTTATATAATCATTATGAAATGAAGATAATGTAGAACGAGTCACATCACATCGTGGAGACGGTATTCCGTACGCACGCACGAGCGATGATATCGTTCCCATGATCGTGGAATTATATTGGAGTGTATATATACTATTTAAGAATCAATATAAATTTAAAATAATCATATATATTCATTATTTAAACCATTATACCCATCCAAGTAATGTGGTGGTGGAAAATAGATTACACCACTGTGTGGAGACGGTATTCCGTACGTACGCACGTGCAGTGATTTCATTTTCCGTGGGATGGATAGATGGTGAAATAGGGTTGTTTAATACCTATAATAACATATCAGTATATGAGTGATACTGATGTTATTAATTCATAATGAAACAACTAAAGAAGAAGAAGTGGAAGAAGACATAAAGTTGAAAGAATCGGTAACGGACATTACCTCTTCTTTGAAGCGCCTCTTTGAGATCTCCTCTTAGGGAACTAAAATTGGTCTTTGAATAAGACCAGGACCACTAGTATGTTTCTAGGGAAGTGGAGAGGAGATATTGGTAGGTGTTGGCCGAGCATGAAGGCTCAAAGTGGTGTGAGGAAGAGAGGGAGGAGGTTCCCTTTTATAACGGAGGAGAGGGGCATATTTGGAATAACTAAACATATTATTTTATTATGAAGTCAAATTCGGTTTTTAATAGCTCTAAATTGATATATTTCGAATCTAAGGTGGGTATGGGTAAAAATCCTCTCATCCAATATAATTTAGACAAGTTTAAGTTCCTATTTTAACCTTATCATTTATATTTACCTTTTAGTTAGATAATTTTACATTTTCTGTGTCTTTTTGTGTTCTTACACTATAAGGTTAATAAACATACTATACCAAGCCAAAAGAATCCCAAGGTGTTTATTAATAATATAAATAACCTTATCTAAGTCATTTGGCCAAAGATTATATTTTTTAGGAATAAAATAACAATTAATAATATAATATTTGTTTTAAAAACTATTTTATGTCAATTTTGACACTATTTAGTAATTGATTTTTTTGAAACTCATAACATAATGATTAGTTCTAAAAACGTTAATTAAATAAATACTAACATGTCATATTATCCTATAAAATTATTGGAATTCATATAAAGTCTCAAATTACATTTATTTGGGTATTTATAACATCAATTATGTCAATATTTCATTAATAAGATAATTACTGCATCATCTTTGTGTCATAAATAAATTAAATTATATGATGTCTAAAAATTAAAAATAAAATACCATTATGTAGAAAATCATTTTATATTTCTAATGAATATTTATAGTAGAATTTATATTATTTATAACCCTATATTAAAAATTCTTTAGTTATTAAACTTCGATTTTAACTATTTTAACCCTTCATTAAATAAATTGATAATAAATGTCCTAATCTAATCCATGTGGGCCTAAGTGGTCATATTTTATTCTTAAGGTTGTTTTTGGTCGAATTAAACTTATCTAATAGAATTAGTACATGTTTTAGGGTAATTATAATAACAATTTTACCCTTAATTACCCTATTTACTTTTAACGGTGGTAAAAAAAGTAAAAAGTTACTATTCACAAAAAATTATTTTCATCTCATTGAACCATATTTTAGTCCTTCATATTAACCGTGTCTCTAGGATTTTCAAAATTCTACTCACAGAAGCGGTAAAATTATGTTTTATGAAAAATTCAGTTTTTTTAACTACCACTTAGTGGTTTCACTATTCATCAAAAAATGAAAGTTTCCAGAAAAATACCAAAAAATAGGCCTAAGATATATTTGATATTATGAATTCAAAAATTATGTTTATTTTACCAACTTCAAAACATATCAGTTACATTAACTAATTTAAAAAATTAATTCCCATCGTCAAAACAAATAGCGTGTTTTTAAAAGATAATAACTATCAAAAGATTGAGACTTGTTTATGTCTGGTTTAAATGTGAAATTACATTCAATGAACAAAATTGTATTAAATTGTAAAAATATATTCTAAATATACTTTAAAACCACTCAAATTAATAATTTATTACTATTAATTATTTCTATTAAAAAAGTTGTTTTTAATTAAAATTTAGTAATTTTCATTATTCATCAGAATAAGAAAGTTATCCGAAAAGTACCAAAATTTCACCCTAAGCTAATTTCGATATTCTGAATCCAAAAATGAAGTCCATTTTGAAAAATAAAATTTAAAAAATTTCAAAAAGTGGTTATTACTATTCATAATGGCTAGTTTTAATAATATTTTAATAACATATCGTTGTTTAGTGAAACTCGGTATTCCGTACGACGCAAGCTATTGAGGAAGGTCGCGATTGAGTGTAAAGAAATCCAAGCACGTGTTGTGTGTAGTGAAAGATTCATTTGATGATTTATATAACATAAAAACAAAATATTTCTCATAAAAGTCTTGGGTGTTACATTCTACCCCCCTTAAAATGAATTTCGCCCTCGAAATTCGTCACTTTGGAACAAAAAGATGAGGATACCTCTCCCTCATCATATCCTCAAGCTCCCATGTAGCTTCTTCTAATTGGTGGTTCCTCCATAAAACGTTCACCAATTGAGTGGTCTTGTTTCGTAGGACTTTTTCGCTATGATCCAGAATCTCTATCGGCTGTTCTTCATAAGAAAGATCATGCTCCAGCGGTACAACTTCTCAGCTGAGTACATGTCAAGGATCAGGTATGTACTTTCTCAGGAGAGATACAAGGAACACATCGTGAACTTGAGAGAGATTCGGTGGAAGCTCCAATCGGTAAGCTACCTTTCCAACACGATCCAATATTTCGAAAGGACCGATATATCTAGGGCTCAACTTCCCCTTTTTTCCAAATCTCATGACCCTCTTCCAGGGAGATATTCGTAAGAACAATTTATCACCCACTTCAAACTCTAGGTCTTTTATTAGTTTGTCGGCATAACTTTTCTGTCAACTCTGAGCTACTCTTATGTGTTGTTGAATAGATCGGACCTTTTCTGCCATCTCATCAACAATATCAGGTCCTAATAGCTTTATTTCCCCAACTTCATCCCAACAAGTTGGAGTCCTGCATTTATTTCCATAGAGAGCTTAATAAGGAGCCATCTGAATACTGGAGTGAAAGATATTATTATAAGAAAATTACACCAAAGGTAGGTGTTGATCCCAAACACCTTTGAAATCCATAGATCAATCTCTCAACATATCTTCTAGAGTTTGAATGGTTCTTTCAGACTGACCGTCTGTTTGAGGATGATAAGAAGTGAAGAAACTCAACTCTGTATCCAGAGTATGCTGAAGACTTCGCCAAAACATCGAGGTAAATCTTGGATCCCGATCAGATATAATAGAAAGTGGTACTCCATGCAATCTTACCACTTCCTTTACATATATCCTGGAAAGCTGATCCAGAGAGAAATCCTCTATAATAGCAATGAAGTGTGCAGACTTTGTAAGACGATAAACTATGACCCAGATAGCATTATTGCCTTTAGATGTTTTAGGAAGTCCTATGAAAAAGTCCATAGTGATGTTTTTCCATTTCCATTTGGGTGTGGGTAATGGTTGTAACATCCCCTTAGACATCTGTCTCTCAGCTTTAACTTGCTGACAAACCAAGCATCGAGAGACATATTCATCAACATCTCTTTTCATGCCATCCCTCCAGAAGTACTCTTTTAGGTCCCTATACATCTTCGTGATTCAAGGATGAATAGATAATGAATAACTACAAGCCTCATCCAGCAGCTCCTTCTTTAATTCTGGAATGGGAGGAACAAAAACCCGATTCTTGAACTCTATTATCTCATCACAATCAAGGTTGAATTCAAGAAAATTTCTCACCTTCTTTTGTAACTCGACATCTTCTTTCTGTGCCTCTTGAATCTTCACATGTATAGATGGTTGAACATTCATTTGAGAAAGATAATATTTCTACCCTTCCATTAAAATTCCAAGATCCATCATTTTTAAATCCATAAATATTGGATATTTTGTGATCCTCATCATGGATAAGCTACCATGGTCTTGTCGACTTAATGCATTTGACACCTTGTTTGCTTTCCCAGGGTGGTAATGAATTGAGCATTCGTAATCCTTATTCAGTTCCAACCATCTTCTTTGGCGCATATTCAGCTTCTTTTGTGTGAAAATATACTTTAAACTTTTATGATCAGTAAAAATATCACACCTTTCTCCATAAAGATAATGCCTCCAAATCTTTAATGCAAAGATTACCGCAGCTAACTCCAAATCATGTGTTGGGTAATTTTGCTCATGGATTTTCAACTGTCGTGAGGCATAAGCTATCACCATATCATTTTTCATAATAACACACCCCAGCCCCTTCTTGGATGCATCACTGTAGATCACAAACCTTTCTCCACTACAAGGCAGTGTGAGCACAGGTGCACTGGATAACCTTCTTTTCAACTCCTTGAAATTCTCTTCACATTCCTCCGTACAAACAAACTTAACTCCTTTCCGAGTCAACCTGGTGAGTGGATTAGATAATCGCGAAAAATCTTTCACAAAACATCAATAATATCCAGCCAAACCAAGAGAACTTCAGATCTCGGTTATTGTTGTTGGTCTCGACCATCTTTCGATAACCTCTGCTTTTGCTAGATCCACAGATATCCACTCTTTTGAGATTATGTGACCCAAAAATGCAACTTTTTGAAGCCAAAATTCACACATGGTAAATTTGGCATAAATCTTCTCCTTTCTCAGGGTCTTCAATATAATTATCAAGTGATCTTCATGTTCTTCCTTGCTCTTTGAATAAACAAGAATATCATCTATAAAGACTACCACAAACTGATCAAGATAGTCTCTAAAGACTCTATTAATCAGATCCATGAAGATAACAGGTGCATTAGTAAGACCAAATGGAATCATTATAAATTCATAGTGTCTATACCTTGTACAGAAAGACGTCTTTGGTATATCCTCCATTTTGACCCTTAATTTATGATACCCCGAACAAAGATCAATCTTGGAAAAGTATTGAGCTCCGCGTAGATGGTAAAATAAGTCATCAATGCGCGGGAGATGAAATTTGTTCTTGATAGTGATCTTGTTAAGTTCTCGATAATCAATGCAGAGTCTCATTGATCCATCTTTCTTCTTAACAAACAGAACAAGTGCTCCCCAAGGTGATGCACTAGGGCATATGAATCCCTTATCAAGATTCTCTTGGAGTTTCTTCTTCAATTCCTGCAACTCAATTGGGGCCATTCTATAAGGTGTCTTTGAAATAGGCAAAGCACCCTGTATGAGTTCTATTGAAAACTCAACTTCATGATTTGGTGGAAGAACCAGAAATTCCTCCAGAAAGACATCATCAAACTCCCCTACAATGGGAATATTATTAATCGTGACTTTCCCACTAACCATTTGAGATAAATAAACTTCATTCAGTGGAATCAAGACCCATAAATGGAAGAAATTTCCAATGTAAGGTTATGTTCATCCTTGCATCGATAGACGATCAAAGATTGATCTGAAATATGAAATGGGACTTCCCTTATTTGGCAATTGATATGATCTCCATATAGATAAAGCCAATCTATTCCATGAATCACATCAAATTCCACATAGGAAGGATCACAAGATTTGCAGGAAGCACTTTCCCACAAACTTCAATTAGGGAAGAATTATAAACTTTTGATGCGACTGTTGTGCCATTAGGTGTTGTCACAGCTAACTCAACATCTAATTATTGAGGTAATTCGGTGATAGTATTAGAAAATTCTTCAGAAATAAAAGAGTGGGTGGATCCAGAATCAAATAAAACATTTTCTACTTTAGAGTGGATGGTAAGTGTACCTTTCACCACATCGTTATCGTACTCCACATCACTGATAGAAATTGCATGTGAATTTACTTTTTTCTTTAGCCTTATGATTTTGTTGATGTCGATTATCATCAACAACCCTTGGATTAGGGAATTTATAGGCATAATGCCCCATATCCTTGCAATTGAAACATTGAAGTGTAGTAGGTTCATTCTGTGTGTCTGTTCCTTTGTTTTCATCATTAGACATCTTCTTCCCATCATTTCGGCATTCAAATGCATGATGACCTTTCTTTCTACATTTGAAACATTTCCTTGTCCCTTTAAGACAACTCCCTCCATATTTCTTTCCACACATTGATCATAAGGGAAAGCTCGTCTTATTTTCAGTGTGCTCTTTAGATTTTCCTTTGAATTCCATTTTCCTCTTCTTATAAAACCCATATGTCTGATGGGTCACTCCAATCTCCATCTCAACTTTTAGAGCACATAGAACGATTTCCTCGTAGCTAGTGAAGTCCCTTATGGCTAAGGCCCTTCGAAGATTTGGTTTTAAGACACTGAAGAATCGATCGATCTTACTCTCAGGTTGGATAATAATACCAGAAGCGTACCTTGCAAGCCTTGTAAAATTTGCTTCATAGGTACCAACAGATTCATCATCCTTTTGCTTCAGTTCAAGAAAATCTTTCTCCATCATTGTTCGGAGAATCGAGGGAAGTAATTATTGAAAAATAAGTTCTTGAACTCGTCCCATTCCATGGACTCAATTTCATCCCTTTGCCTCATATTCTTAATAAGATTCCACCATTGATCAACATCTCCTTCCAAACGATACACTACTAGGATGACTTGATCATGTTTAGAACATTAAAGAACTGAAAATATCTTTTCAGTAGTACTAATCCATTTTTCAGCAACTAATGGATCAGTAGAACCGCTGAAAAAAGGTGGACGCTACCTCATGAAGGATTCAACAGAATGTTGATCCTTCCTTTGCTCGTTTGGAAGTCCTGAATGATTTATAGCTTGAGAATGTTGTGTGAGCATGGCTACAAGATTTTGTATTCCAACTCCCATAACATTTGGTTGCTCAGGGGGACAATCATTGCATTGCCCGTCGCATTCCGCATTAACACGGTTCCTTCGGGTTCCAACCATTAACTAAAACCAAGAAGAATAGTGTGATAAACACTAATTATTATAGGAAAACCACATAATCAAGAATAAAATTTCACACTTAAGGTCTTATCCTAGGTTATTCATGGCCATTTCTAAAACACTATGATTGTGTTCTATTATTAGAATCACCCTTAGGGTTCTTACTAAGGCTTTCACATCCTAGTTTCCAATGGTTGACTATACCTTTCCTCTGATACCAACTATAACAACCCATACTTTACATACATGGTTAATACTTCAAAATTGAAGCATACTTATTACAACATATAACAAAACCATGAAAGGACCGTATAGGTATAGTGTCTTTAGAAACTGGGAAACATACACAACTGGTTCATAAAGCATCTAAACTGTTTCCCATTTATTTTATCATATCTATAGTCCCTTTTTGGCATATCTTACTTAATACCCTTCTTCCTGACCTGGGGAAAGAAAACATACAAAAGGGTGAGCTCAAATTCTCAGTAAGGGTAAACAAAAGAAATATCAATCACATCAAAATAAAAACATAACATTTTTGGAAATCTTACCCTACAAAAGAGATAATAATTTCATAACATGGGATAAATCATGGTAGTGAAATGTAATCTCAATAATCATAACATAAAACATGAAACTTTGTGTAATTCACACAAAATAATAGAGAATAATTTCTTATTAGTCAAGACTCATTTCTAAGACTATCTTAGTGGACAAACCCCATTTCTGAACCGAGTTCACTCCTCGTTTCAGTCCTGTTTTAATGAACCGGTTTAACCTACCATTCCAGCCATGTCTATCTCATGAGATATAAAATCTTTACCCAATTCATTGGAGGGAGATATAGGTCCCACCCATCTCATAATGATACCATTCTTATGTGTACCACAAAATCATAAATCATACATCATTTCATAACTCATGTAATGAAAATGGGATTCTTAAACAACATGACATCATAAAACAATTCATATAAGATAAAATAAGTCATAAAAATAATTCCATGACAACATAATCAAATCAATGTAATAATAGGGATAGAAATAGAACCCTATATTATCTTAGATAGAAAATAATTTTGATAAAACACTTGAAGTCCATTCTTGAGGAAAATATCCTTTCTACTTCAAAAATATTTTCCTTTCTTAACATGTCATACAATCTTAAACTAAAAGAAGTTGATTAAAAATAAACTTGAAAATATGTAAAGGAATCGTTTTGGAAATAATGTTATAAAAATCCATTCATGCCGTATATGTTAAAAAAACATTCATCTCATACTTTTTTCAGAAAAGTCAAAAAGTACCTCGTATGAAAAATGAAAAAAGATTCATTTCATATCTTTTACTAAAAACTCACCGAAGAGTAAAATTGGATATAAACTGTTGCAGAGGTATATAAATATTACATATTGAGGAAACATGGATGTGGATGATAAATATTCCCCAGTAAATTCTGAAGTATAAACAATCTCGGATAAAAATTGAGATTGCGAGATTTTACCTTACCTTAGGTCCGATTTGCTTCGTAAGTGTCCGAACCTCCTGTATAATAATTTAAATAATGTTATTGAATTATTCCAGAATCATAAATATTTTTATGATATCATATATGGTCATATTCTTATCTTCTTATTAGTAATACTTCATTACTACTTATTATTCGGGTGTTTATTACTTTTTGTTCTTATGCGTGTTTTGTGGAATAAATTCTTATTTTTCTTTTTAGGTTATGGATACCTCATTTCCAGAATAGTATTAGTGTAATATATATCATATTCATTCATTAAATTCATTTATATAATCATTATGCAATGAAGATCATGTAGAACGAGTCGCATCACATCGCGGAGACGGTATTCCATACGTACGCACGAGCGGTGATATCATTCCCATGATCGTGGATTGTATTGGAGTGTATATATAATATTTCAGAATCAATATCACTTTAAAATAATCATATATAGTCATTATTTACACCATTATACCCATCCAAGTAAGGTGGTGGTGGAAAATAGATTACACCACGGCGTGGAGACGGTATTCTGTACGTATGCACGCACGGTGATTTCATTTTATGTAGGATGGATAGATGGTAAAATAGGGTTGTTTCATAGTTATAATAACATATAATTATATGAGTGATACTGATGTTACTAATTAATAATGAAACAACTAAATAAGAAGAAGTGGATGAATAAATAAAGTTGAAAGAATCGGTAACAGACATTACCTCTTCTTTGAAGCGCCTCTTTGAGATCTCCTCTTAGGGCACTAAAATTGGTCTTTGAAGAAGACCAGGACCTCTAGTATGTTTATAGAGAAGTGGAGAGGAGATATGGGTAGGGTTTGGCCGATCTTGAAGGCTCAATGTGGTGTCAGGAAGAGAGGGAGGAGGTTCCCTTTTATAAGGGAGGAGAGGGGCACCTTTGGAATAACAAAAAATATTATTTTATTATAAAGTCAAATTCGGTTTTTAATAGCTCCAAATTGATATATTTAGAAGATAAATTGTGTATGGGTCGAAATCATCTAATCCAATAGAATTTAGACAAGTTTAGGTTCCTATTTTAACCTTATCAATTATATTTAACTTTAAGTTAGATAATTTTACTTTTACCGTGTCTTTTCGTGTTCTTACACTATAAGGTTAATAAACTTACAATAACAAGACAAAAGAACCCCAAGTTGTTTATTATTAATATATATAACCTTATTTAAGTCATTTGGCCGAACCTTAGATTTTTAGGAATAAACTAACAATTAATAATATAATATTTTTTAAAAAACCTATTTTATGTCAATTTTGACACTATTTAGTAATTGATTTTTGTGAAAATTATAACAGAATGATTAGTTCAAAAACAGTTAATTAAATCAATAATAAAATGTCATATTAACCTCGAAAATTATTGGAATTCATAAAAAGTCTCAAATTTGATTTATTTGGGTATTTATATCATCAATTTTGTCAATATTTCATTAATAAGATAATTACTACATAATCATTGTGTCATAAATAAATTAAATTATTTAATGTCTAAAAATTACAACTAAAATACCATTATGTAGGAAATCGTTTTATCTTTCTAATGAATATTTATAGTCGAATTTATGTTATGTATAACCCTATATTAAAAATGCTTTAGTTATTAAACTTTGATTTTAACTATTTTAACCCTTCTTTAAATAAATTGATAATAAATGTCCTGATCTAATACATGTGGGCCCAAATGGTCATATTTTATTACTAAGGTTGTTTTTGGTCTAATTACATTTATCCAATAGAATTAGGACATGTGTTAGGGTAATAATAATAACATTTTTACCCTTAATTACCCTATTTACTTTTAACCGTGGTAAAAAAGTAAAAAGTTACTATTCACCAAAAATTGTTTTCATCTCATTGAACCACATTTTAGTGCTTCATATTAACCGTGTCTTTCGGATTTTTAAAATTCTACTCACAGAAGCGGTAAAATTAAGTTTTATGAAAAATCCAGTTTTTTTAACTACCACTTAGTGGTTTCACTATTCATCAAAAAAATGAAAGTTTCTAGAAAAATAACAAAAATTAGGCCTAAGATATATTTGATATTATGAATTCAAAAATGATGTTTATTTTACCAAATTCAAAACATATCAGTTAAATTAACCAATTTAAAAAATTAATTCCCATCGTCAAAATAAATAGCGTGTTTTTAAAAGATAATAACTATCAAAAGATTGACACTTGTTTATGTCTGGTTTAAATGTGGAATTACATCCAATGAACAATATTGTATTAAATTGTAAAAATATATTATAAATATACTTTAAAACCACTCAAATTAATAATTTATCACTATTAATTATTTCCATTAAAAAAGTTGTTTTTAATTAAAATTTAGTAATTTTAACTATTCATCAGAATATGAATGTTATCTGAAAAGTACCAAAATTTCACCCTAAGATAATTTCGATATTATGAATCCAAAAATGAAGTCCATTTTGAAAAATAAAATATAAAAAATTTCAAAAAGTGGTTATTAATATTCATAACAGGTAGTTTTAATAATATTTTAACAGCATATCATTGTTTAGTGAAACTCGGTATTGCGTACGACGCAAGCTATTGAGGAAGGTCATGATTGCATGTAAAGCAAGAAAAGCTAGTGTTGTGTGTAGTTAAATATTTATTTTATGATTTATATAACATAAAAACAAAACATTTCTCATAAAAGTCTAGGGTGTTACATTTACGGGGCAGGTGGGGGTGTCCAGGGGGTGGGGGTGTCTAGGGGACGGGGGGTCTAGGGGGTTGTCCAGGGGGTTTTGCGGGTTGTCCATTAGGGTTGGGGGTGTCTTGGGGGGTGGTCAAGTGTCCAGGGAGTGGGAGGGGGGTCTCTAGGGTGTTAGTGGGGATGTCCAGGGGGTGGGGGTTGTTCAGGGGGGGTGGGGTGTCCAATGGGTGGGTGGGTGTCTAGGGGGCGGGTCTGTCCAGTGGGGTGGGGTGGGGTATAGGGGGAGGAGGGTTCTACAGGGGTGGGGGATGTCCAAGGGGTAGGGGTGTCCAGGGGGTGGGGGTGTCCAGGGTGTGGGGTTCTATCCACAGGGTGGGGTGGGGTGTCCAGGGGGTGGGGGTGTCCAGGGTGTGGGGTTCTATCCACGGGGTGGGGTGGGGTGTCCAGGGTGTGGGGGGTTGTCCAGTGGGGTGGGTGGAGTTTAGGGGGGGGGGGGGTGCGGGCTATCCAGGGGGTAGGGGGTGTCCAGTGGGTTGGGGGGGGGGGTTTCGAGGGGGTGGGCGGGTGTCCAAGGGGTTGGGGGATATCCAGTGGAGAGGGGTGGTGTCTAGGGGGTGGGGGATGTTTAGGGGGAGGGGGTGTCTAGTAGGAAAGGGGGTTTACAGGGGTGGGGGGATATCCATGGGTAGTGGGTTGCATTCCAGGGGATGTCTAGGGTGTGTGGGGGGGGGTGTCCGGGGGGTGGGGGATATCGGGGGGGGGGGGGTGTAATATAGGGGTGTGTGGAGGGGGTATGAGTGTCTAGGGGGTGGGAAGGTTTTCGGGAATGATGTCCTTTATAGTGGTGTGGGGTGATGCCTTGGGGGTGGGGGGAAATCCTGGGGGCTGGGGTCTGTCCAGGGGGTAGGGGGTGTCCGATGGTGGGGCGGGGTCTAGGGGGTGGGGGTAGGGGGGGGGGGTCCAGGGTGTGGGAGGGTGTTCAGTGGGGTGGGGACTATCCATTGGGGGTGGTGGGGGTGGGGGTGTGGTGGGGTGGGGGGTGTCTATGGGGGCAGGGGCTGTCCAAGGGGGTTTAGGGTTTTTAGTTGATATTGTATGTTTGGAATTTTATGTATGTGAATGATTAATTTTTATTTGGTTTTTATTATTTTCATCTAGTTCTGATGTTTTTCTAGTATGGATTCTATTCTGGTTTTGGTCTGTTTTTAGTTTGTTTTCTGCTTGTTTCATGTATTCTTTGGAAGAACATAGTAATGGTTGAATAGTTTTATTAAAAAAAATAATTTACATAAGTTATTTTATAACCAACATAATAAATACATGGGAATGGTTTTTTTACATCGATTATTAAATAAATGATGTGTTATATCTGTTTTCACCTCTGTTATTGTTTAACCAACATGAAAAAATTCTTCACAGACTAGTTTATCACATTAGTTATAAAAATAACCGATGTAAAAAACATGTTTTTCACATCGATTATTACAAATATGATGTAAAAAACACATCCAAGGTGCAAATTAGAATGTCAATTATGTAATAACCGATGTAATAAACTATACACCATGTCAGTTATTTGAAAACTGGCGTAATAAATCAAGACCCTGAAGTGTTTTTCACGTTGGTTATTTAGGAAACGATGTAAAAAATTCTTCAAATATTTGTTTTTTATGTCGTATTTAAAATAAATGACATAAAAAATATTTATAACATCTCATTTGATAACGTTAGCGAAAAAGTGTCATAAAAAATAAAAATAACCGATGTAAAAAACCTTTTCTATACTAGTGTATATTCAATTAAATATTATTTACATTAATCCAATAGATTTTATAATCATATGATAAGAAAAAAAATATAATATTTGGCATAAAAATATATATTATTATAAAATATAATTTTGGGTGAACTTTTGGTATTTTTCATTAATGTATCATTTTTAAGGAATAGGGAAAAATACTAAATTTTAATTGAAAACTACTTTTTGAACTAACTTACTTATATATTTAAATTATATTTTTAATTTGTTTTAAATTAACATTACATAAATTATATATAGATTAATCCAATTTTGGTTATTAGAATCTATTTCACAATGATATTGGATATAAAAACATTTCAAACTTTTGACCATTTTAACTTTAAAGACCAACTTTCTCATCTTGTATGTGGGATTAAATTTAAATTAATTTCTCATACTTATGTGTTTGGAATGTGGAAAAATAAATTCCATATTTTAAATCAGCTTAATTTAAATTTTTTAGTAATTTCAACATAGTTTTTTACCAAAAATATTAGTGAATGCATTTAAAATTAATTAATATGATTAATGTAAAATTAATCTTAACAAATTACTAATCCTTAAACTTAAGGGCCAAAATGAACTTGAAACATGTCCAAAACGTATTTTCTAACCACATTTATAACATATTCTCCCCATAACCGAATTTAGTTCATTATTGCAGGTACATGATGTAAGGGAGAACTCTCAATAGTCTATACATGTTTATATTTACCAGAATGCCACTCCTCCTCTACTAAAAAAAGGTGCTCACCCCTCCCACATATTCACTCCTTTCAAGCACTTTGTCTCATCCAAACCCTACACAAATAAGTTCACAACATCCCTACTATCATCATAGATGCATAAATTTAGACATAAATCCAATCAAGGAAGTATTTTAGTGCAATCCAAAAGTGAGTTAATTGAAAAAGATGTGGTTAAAGGATTTCACCCAAGAGGAAACCCAAGGTAAGGGATTTTCATCCCACTTTTCACACCAGTGAGATAAATTTCATGTTCAGAAATTAATTAGTTTTTGTGGTGTATACACTTCCCCTATGTAATTTAATATCACAGTTCACTCCTATTTCATGGTAATCAATGTTTCAATTTGAATTATCTCATCCATGGGGTTTCACATGAAAATTACTAAGTGGTAAATGTTTTATTTTGAATCTCACTTTATTTTTTGATTTTAAATTTCTTTTGAAACAACCAATTCCTTAACAAAAATTTTCATTGTAAATAAAATTAATTTTAGATAAAAATAATCTTATTTAATGAGTTTAATTATTGGATAAACCATATACCTTTTTTTACATATGGTTTTACTTGATAGTTATTTTATTAAGTAGGGAAATATTGGTAAATATATATCTTTTTCTCAATAAAGATATTTTATATGACACAATGTTCATGAATTAAATTGAATATTTTTTATATAAGGACTTATTTGAATAGGGATGACACGGGTGGGATTTTTTTAAAGATATCCACTTGGTGCATCATTATTCTAATTAGGTGAATAATTTAGCCAATTAGATGGATTTTTACCCGATAGGTTATAAACTATCTTGTGAAAGGCCATGATGGTAAAAGTAACGTTACCTAAAAAACATGACATCCAATAATTAATCATTAATTTCATTCATATTTAGATATTATTTTTCCATGATATTTTTTATTTGAAATTATCCATGGATATCGTTTTCCCTTAGTTTATTTATTAAATTGAATGTGTTTCAATTGCATACTTTCCATATAGATTAGGCCTTATTTAGTTTTTAAAAATTGAATGTGTGTTTAGTTATTTAACTTTTCATATTTATATTCTTATTGATTCATGATTACTTCCACTATATACTTACCCTTACTGAGCAGTTGATATAATCCTTATTTCATTTCCTTTTCCCAAGATATCAATATGAATTATTAGAATGAGTTTCAAGGATTATGTTTACTAGTATTTTGCATGTGTTGGGTTTTATTTTATATTTCATAATTAAATATGGGTATCTTGTATATAATCTATTTTTCTAAAACTGATAAACTGATTGGTTCTTTGGGATTTGATTCCTTGTAATCAGACTAATTTAATAAATTAAGGGATAGGGTCTTAGATTATGTGGTTGGGGTATTACATTTGGTATCAGAGGAAGTTTAGTAGAATCCTTGGAAACAAGACTTAGGAAAACATAGGTTAGGAAACAAAATCTTATGGTAGAATTTGAGTATAAGAATAGAAGAATATACTTTA
The DNA here is from genome assembly GCA_963277665.1 of Viscum album. Lineage (NCBI taxonomy): Eukaryota > Viridiplantae > Streptophyta > Magnoliopsida > Santalales > Viscaceae > Viscum > Viscum album. Next base: position 974,265,739 of record OY728122.1, read on the forward strand.
ATATTCGTAATTTATAGATTATATGGGTCTTCCTATCAGCACATCAATGTTTGGATACTGTAAGTGGATGTGGTTTTGGTACACATGTTCCTAGGGTTAATAAATCTGAAAAGGTGCATTAGGCTTGACTCGAGCATAACTTAGTACAAGATAATGGTCCTTACTTCACACCTGGTTTTACACTACCGAGGGATACCATTAGGATAATTTTCATTTTCTTTACAAACCATTATGTTTTATTTGAAATTAATGATATCTCTAATGAAACCATGTTTATTATTATATAATAAGTTAAGGATTTTTTTTCAAATTATTATTAGTGTTTAACTAATTTCGAGATTATAAATTATGTTTCATAAAGTAATGGCCTAATCAAGTATATTCCATTTTTTATAAATGGTTCATGGATGGAGGAATGACATCCATACTCCAAGAAAATATAGAAGTTTCCTAACTTAGAAGGATAATATAGTTGGTATTGTAAATGAGAAAGTTATGGATATATTAGGGTATCATAAATAGGTTAGTGCACATGAATTTTCCCATATAGAGAAACCAATTCCACAAAAAGATTTTATGTTTTTGGATAACTTTTTATGATGGAGGCCCCTATCATTTAATGGGACTACCGAATCAATGTTGGTAGAGAAATGGACTAAGCCTTTGGAGAAGATATTCATGGATTGGGATGTGGTGAAATGGTTACACTTTTAATGTATTGTCTCAATGGTGATGAAAATCATTAGTGCTAGTTGATTTAAAATAGTATAGTGGAATAGGAAGTAGAACTCCAGGGAAAAAAAATTTCAAGGGAACTTTTATTGAAAAATATTTCCATCTTGAGAAGCAAAATTAGATGAAGAGAAAATTATTTAGTTTAAATAAAAATGGGGAATAAAGTGTTGAGGAGTATGAAGATACCTTTACAAGGATATAAATCTATGGTAAAAATTTCATATGTAATAAATAATTCAATATTTAATATTTCATTAAAGGACTTAAGATGAGTCTTCTAAGGGTGATAGTGTCACAAACATTTTATTTATATGATGAAATAGTTTTATGTTCTATCATTATAGTGAAATAATTCTTCAATTACTATGACATCAAAGGGAACCAATTGTAGAAGAGGATGATAGAGAAAATAATGAATAAATGGAAAAAGGGAATGAAGGATTTCAAAAAATGTGATAATTATTGAAAAAAACACCTTGTGAAATGTTTTAACGGATTTATAGATTGTTATATGTGAAGTGAAAAGGATCACCTGGAAAAATAATGAATTTAGAAGAAGGAAAATGCTGAAATTTTGTGATAAAACTATAAGTAGATATGGAATTATGAAAATAAATTCCACAACTATTAAGGGAATATAAATTTTAAAAATATAAGGGATTAATGATAAGAATATGTTATTGAAACAACCAAAGTGGAATGATAAATTTGCTTCTATATTTGTATATAAAAAATATGTCATAAAATTATTTTATTTATGAAGTTCTCATCATATGATTTATGAAATATATAAGGATTGTAAAATAGTACATTTTAATTAAGGATTTTATATCACATATTGAATGGTACTATAAAAAGTAAATCAGTTGCAAGTTAAAATTTTGGAAAATAACTGGTTGAGGGAAAGACAAACCCTAATATGTTATTGATGTTGAGATAATGATGTTGGATAAAGTGATAATGAATATGGATAAAGTAAACATGATACTAAAAAATACCCTAGAAATGATTATAAAGTGTTGGATCAAAGTATTTTGGAATAGTTAACCATTTATTGAATGGCTTAAGTTAATATTTGGATGATATTTTATATATTATTATATAATTAAACCATATGATGAAATGTGTTCTAAGAAATACTGTAGAAGTAGTTCAGGGAACAACCAAAGGAAAAATTCGTGTTAAGAGAAATTTATATTTACTTATATTATTAGATAATTAAAGTATTAATAAAAACTAATAAAAGGGTCTTGAGATAATAAATTTGTCCTATTATCATTATTTATGATGATTTCAATGATGTTTTTCACACCAATGGTTTATGACATTGTGGTCAAAAACTTATTCACGAACATGTTCTCTATCAATCTATATCAAAACTTGAAAGTTATATTTCTCTTACATATCCCTATTTTCACTAATGTTATCCTATACAAAAGACTATTCTTGTAGTTATCTTTTCTATAATGACCACATATAAATGTACATTTATGTATTTTTTTCATAACATTTCATACAATACAAAAACATATGCCAAAAGATCATATTAATTTAGTGCCTTCGGAAAATGGAAACATAAAAAAATGGTTCAGAACACATATACTACTTATAATGACTATATCTCCATAAATGTAACCCTTTTTGACATATATTACATAATAACTTTCTTCACAACCTATATAAAAGAAACCTAAGAATGTGTGAGCTCAGATGCTCAGTAAGGGTAAAAAATAGAGATACATAAGCATAACCTGAACATGAGGGTATAATAACATAATAATAACATTTCATGATAATACAATAAATATTAATGATAAAATAAATGAGTCATTTCATAAATATTGGTAGTTTATAAGACATAAATCATAAGGTAGTCAAGTGTGTAAGCCCTCAATGTATAACATAGAAACATGATATAGAATTGTGGCAGAAACATAAGTATATAAAATGATTTACATAGTAGTCAAGGTATCCCGGACAAGGTCATATTAATATTATGGTATCACTCACCATAACATGTTGGTAGCCATGTTGTACTCCCTTGACCATATTAGTATTCATGGTTCACAACCAAGACCATTTTCATGGAAAAAGTACTTTACTGAGCTGAGTTCATTCCCCATTCCAAAAATGGTATCTCATGTGATTTAAATCTTTACCCAATTAATTGGAGGGAGATATAGGTCCCAACCATCACATAATTAAAACCATATATATTTTTCTAAAATAACATAAATCAGTCATCATATCAGAACTCAAAAAATGAAATGGGTTTCATAAGCATCATTAAATCACAACATAACCCATAGAAAAGAAATGGGTTTGAAAAATATAATTCCATAATAAATATAAAACCTATTAGAAAGAATAGTAATTTTAGAATTAAAGAATATCCCATGTTAAACACAAGTAATATAAAATAATTTTAACTAATACCATAAATAATTTTGAGAAATCACTTTAAAATAATTCTTGAGGAAAATATCCTTTAGATTTAAAAGTATTTTGTTCGTATAAAATTCCTTGACATTTTAAAAAACAAATTTCTGAAAATAATGTTTTAATATTTTATGGTATGTTTCAAATAAATAAAGTTTCATGATAGTGTAATATTCCATTCATGCTGTGTAAGTTTAAAAAAATCCGTTTCATACTTCTTCCTGGAATATTCACAAAGTTCCTCATTTGGAAAACATCAATAAGATTAATTTCCATCCATGTTGTAATAAGTCAAAAATTATAAAAAATGACATTAGAAATATATAGGAAAATAATAAAAATTATTTTTTATTTTTTTTAAAAAATGGACATGGAAGATAAGTATCCCCTAATAGAGACTTAAAATGGAACAATCTAAATATTGACAATATTATGAAATAACTACTCATCACTTTTTAATCACTGGTATCGTATAACCCATGAAAGAAAAAAACATATATGGATAGTTAATACCATAATAATTAGTATAACTCTAATTATGTTCATTCATGGTAAACATATACACCATGCAGAATGAACAAGCAGTGTATAAGGCATGTGTCTCACAGAATTAAAGGTGAGACAAAAATACCTTACCTTAAGTCTTGAATTATTTTGAATATGTTAAAACCTCATATATAATAAATATAAGTTTATTAGTCATATAACATATAATAATAGTAATATATATATTATTGTATTTACTTATTACTTAATATTACTCATTTATTAATAATTCCATGTTAAAGTTACGCTTCAGGTAATATCCACTTTCTTTTTCGTTCATGTTTTATCTTATTATCCTTGGTCCTCTTTCATAGATCATGATTTCATCACCAAAATAATTATTATAATTATATAAATATAATATTTATATTCATAATAATTTTTTTCATAGTGATTCATAAAAATTAGAGATTGAAAATAAAATGCACCGTCAATGGAGACGATAGGTTGTAAATAAACATGAACACAGTTTTCATTTTCTTTCATAGTTAAAAGAATGGAATTATATGATATATTATGTTTATAAAATAATTTTCATGACATATGTAACATATATATTCATAAAATGCTTCCTTATTACCATCTATGTGAAATATAGATGAAAAAAATCACATCGCATTGTAGAGACTGTAAGCCATACATATGCACGAGCGACACTATCATTTCCCAAAAAATATTATATTGGTTAAATGGTAGATATGATATTAAAATTATAGAAGAATAATTATTTCATAAATATCATATCTAAAAATAAAATACATCTTAATTATGTCTCATAATATATGGTTATGGAGGATAAATTGTATTACTACGTGGAGACGGTAATCCATATGTACGCATGAGCGATACATTCACTTCTTGTTCGATGGGAAAGGGGATTTATAACGGTGTTTACATAATCATAATAAAATTTAATAATATTTTGGATTATGAATTTATTAATTTAAGATATATATATATATATATTATTTAGTGGAACTATATAATCGTAGAAAAAGTGACTGATCGGTTTGAGTGATTACCTCTTCCTCGAAACAACTCCTTTAGATATCCTCTAATGGACTCTAGAGTTGGTCCTTTAGGAGACCAAAACTTCTATTTTGTGGATATGTAAGTGGAGAAGTGAAATGGAAATATTTTGTTTGATATATAAGGATGAATGTGATGAAAATATATGAGGGAAGAGGTGTTATTATAAAATTGAGGATAGGGGCACTTTTGGAAACTCTCAAAATATTAAATTAGAATTAATTAGTTTTCAATTCCATATTTCTAAAAATTGAATTATTTAAAATATATGATGAGTATGGTTTGAAATAAAATAATAAAATTAAAATCATACATGTTTTTATTTTTTTAATCCTTTATCAATTTTTAATCCTTATTTATCCCCTTTAACTATTTCTGTGATATCATGTAATTTACACATTAAAGGTTAATATAATAACTATAAAATTAAAAAAAGACCACTAAATGACTAATTTATGAAATTTTGAGACTTATGAGAATAATATTGATAAATTATAGAGTATTATAAATTTTATATCATTTAATAAAATAATATTTATTTTAAAATATCATCAATGTCAATTTTGAAACTATTCATTATTTTTCTTTTTAAAAATATGATAAAAAGATTATATCATAAAAAAACTTTATTAAATCTTCACTAACATGTAAAAGTAATCCATAAAAATAATTAATGACATTGATTATATCAAATTAATTTTAGTCTAATATTTTTAAAAACATTTATTTGGTATTTACATTAATTAAACAGTTACTGCATCATCATTGTATAATCCTTTCAGGTTATTATTTATTTTTTAAAAATTTAAAATAATTTACCATGATATAGAAAAATATTATATATTTGAAATTACAATTTTTAGTAAAATATATCTTATTTTTAACACTATATTAAAAATTATATAGTTATTAAAAATATGAGTATGACATTATTAACATTTCTTTAATAGAATACTATAAATCAATTACACTCATCGAAGTGGAATAAAAAGTATATAATCTCGTCTCAAGGATTAATTTGGTCAAAAAAGTCATAAAATGAAATTAGGAATAGTTTTAGTGTAATTTTATATTATTTATATTATCATTTTTTACCCATAATTACAAGATTTACCTTTTACACTATTAACAAAAAATTACTATAGTTACTATTCATAATGCTAAAAAATAAAAGAAACATATTTTCATAATTTTGACCCATATATTCCAAATATGTAATAAAATTTTCAAAATTCAAAACATGTGATTTGTAGAAATTATTTTAAAATGTATCCCATTTATGTGGTGATAAAAACAAGTTATATATGTTAAAACATGAAAAATATTGAAACGTTTTTATATCTATGTTCAATGTAAAATTGATGCCAAATACCTACATGAGATTAATTGATAAAATTTTTATCTAATTATTCTTCAAAAAAAATCAAAAAAATAAATTAACATGATAAATTATTTTGATTAAAATGGTTATTTTCAATTAAAATTTATTATTTTTTTACATTTCATAAAATGTGAAACTTATAAAATAATTACCAAAAATTCAACCAAAGTAAATTTTTATATTATGTTTTAAAAGAATAAATTTATTTTTTCAAATAGAATATATAAAAGAGTCAAAAATTGTATTTAAAATGGGTTCTCCATTAAATGGTGATAAAATTACCCTTTTCAAACAAATATAGGTTTTTTATGCCAAAACTATTGTTGGTTTTTATCTAATGCTTGTAAAACCTATTGAATGAACATAAAAAATATTTGATTGAATATATAACAATAAATATTTCATTAATATAATTTAAAAATTGTAATTAATTTAATCTATTAAGACAAAATGACTTTATGAGAATAAATATAAAAATATTCTCTTTATATTCAATTGGCATAAATTTTAATTTCTAATTAATTGGTAAAAAATGAATTAATATAATAAACCATATATATTTATAAGTTACTTAATACTATTCCTAAATGATTATTTAACATTGTGGTTATAATACTATTTAAATAATAATATTTTAATAATATACTATTGTTTAGTAAAACTCAGTCTTGCGTGTAATGTTAGCTATCAAAAGAACTCGACGTAGTGTGTGACACATGCCAAGAATAGTTTCATGTATACCAAAATATTATTTAAGTGTTGTTTGTAGCATAATATTGAATTGGTGATGCATGTAATATATGAAAAATACAATTTTTTCATATAATAAATGCTATATACAATTTTTGGTGAAATGAAAAATATCAAAAAGAATAAATTAATTTGAAAAAAATATTGACCCAAATCTTAGGGTGCTATATTCTAATCCCCATTAAAACGAATTTCACCCTCAAAATTCGTATGGGTTATCAATGGTTTAATACTTTAAAGTTCATTTAATGGAAACACGCACTATAAAAATGAATAATAAAACAACATTTTGAAATGGAATGTTAGAAACGTAATGGTTACCCAAGTAACTCAAAAATAGGTTTCCATATTAGAGAACATAAGTGGAATGTGAAAAAACAATCTCATATGAAAAGCGTAAATATTTTTAAGGCATGATTGAGGTCATAACAAACAAACAAGTGAATGATTAATGGAATGTTAAGGCCACACAGTCGTAAATCTATTAGGATTTCAAAGGATACCAGTTCCAAAAAATTAATATATTAGGAATTTTTTTATTTCTATATCATTTTCTTAAAGTTGAAAAATTTTCCTAAAAATTTATACTTACCTGATTTCAGGACTACATACCCTTTGTTTTACCTTAATAAACTTCCAGTTCTTCTCTAATTACAGGAAATGAAGGTGAATTTATCATTACTAAAGCATTAACAAATCATGATATCCGTAAATAGAATGAGAGGCTAAACCATCTATTTGTATAAAAAAAGGGCTAGAAAAAGTTATCCCTTATCCATTAATCATAATATAGTGAGATAATAATTTAATCTTTAAAACCTCAAATGAATTTTAACAAAAACCATTCTAGAAATGGTTGACCTCATAAACCTTCTGAAATTCTAAGGTCCAAAAATATAAAAATATGACTACTAAATTTATAAAAAATATCTTGTCATTGATCCCCATATATCATAAAGTAGTTCATAGTTGTAACATACCAAACATGTAAATACCTTTATCATTTATTCCCCTGAGACATGGTAATAACCTACATTAACAAAATTCCTTAAAGAAAATGTGCATGTTTCATTATTAAAAAATATATTGAATATATTTCTTAAAAACAAAAGGCTATAAACATCATCAATGATGGCGTAACAACTTGTCAAAAGGTCCTTAATTTGTTCTAAGGTAATCAGTACCGTCCAAAATTACATATTCAATTACAACATATATTTATCCCAAAAACATTATCTTTACAGAAAAAATATATTAAGGGTTATATTCCCTTAGTAAAAATTTTACCATTCCATTAAATCACTTTTCTAGTCCATCGGAAACATTCAACAAGAACTTGTAAATTCGAAAAAAATAAACCGAACAATCCTTTTATATTTAACAATACATGTAAAAAAATTCTTGAATAAAAATTCATAAAAACATCAATTATTCCACTTCATTCATAATACATAATATGGATACCTTATGATATTACTTAACACCTTTTTCCTTTCACATTTCATCTGTAGTCACATCATTATTGGCAATATTACCATTACTCATACCACCATGCTAACTCTCTTCTTAATATTTCCACTTTGGACATAGACTAAAATAATGACCATTCATTCCACATATACTGATTTTAAAATTTGATGATGTCTTTGGGAGGAAAATATTTCCATCCATTTCATTAATCAAACCCTTAAATTTTTCTTTGTTGTTACTTTCTTTGTGTCATTGTTTTTCATAGTCAAAACATAATCTTGTTCCTCTTAGGCATTCACTTAGTTGTTTCCTTCCACATTATTGAAAAAAAGGAAGATTAATATTCTTTCCACCATGGCTACCATTACTCAAACTCTTAGAAACCACTTTCATTCTCTTCCTTAGTGATTCAAAGAGTTGTTCAAGGTACACATTATTAATCATGTTTTGTGAAAAAAATATCTAGGATTGATTAAAACATCCTTCACTCTAGTGACAATCCCATTTGAGTTCTCATAATAATATTGTCCTCCACATTAAACATTAACATGATTCCATCTAGTTGATTCCATTTACTAAAACCAAAAATCATTGAGTATGAAACAATTATCATAGTGATAAACCTAATAATCTTAAAAAACATATTATAGGATATCTAAATTGAAAATTATATCTTAATATATGGAACCTTAGGTATATCCTAGATTATTAAAATAAAACATATATTTTAATCCCTCATGATGGTTCATAAATAGTAAGTGAATTTCCAATTCATGTCCCCTAAGGGTGTCAAAACAGGTGTACAACAAGTACCGTTGTCACGTACTAGGTTATGCGCAAGTCAGGCCCATCACACCTTGTCAGAGTTGTTACCCCTAGGTACATCTATACTTGACACACATCAACTTGTATTTTGTAGATTGGGTTGTAATTCTAGGAAACTACTCACTCAAACCTTAACCAAAATTCTAGGACATTTTCCTAAACATTGACACATCCATTGACTTATCCTTAGATACACCACTAGACATATCCTTATAAATATATTTTGGTATCTCTCTAATGTTTTTTGATCTTATTTTTGAAATTTTGACTAAAAATTTTCTCTAATACAAAATACAATGACCTTGGAACAATGCACATTAAAAATATTTCATTTTGTAGAACATTTCATACACTACACCGACACATGCCAAAATACCCTATTAGTTTAGTTCCTTTGGAAACTTGGAAACATAAACAAATGATTCATTAAACATCTACTACATCTCCTACATGATTCTTAATAACTATAACTCTGTTTGACATACCAAACGTAATACCTATCTTCGCATCCTAGGGAAAAGAAACATATAAAAGGGTGATCTTAGATGCTCATTAAGGGTAAAAAAGGGAGATACATAAGCATAACATGAACATGAAGGTATCAGAAAATATGAATAAAATTTTAATATCATAACATACATATGAAAGATAAATTAAATGATTCATTTAATAAATATTGGTAGTTCATAATACATAAATCATAAGGAAGTCAAGAACATAATCCGTTAATTCAAAACATAGAAATAAAACAAGGAATTGTGTAAGATACATAAAAATATAAAATTATTTAAATAATAGACAAGGAATCACTATCAAGGCCAAATTAATAGTACGATTTCACTCCCCATACCATATTGGTAGTCATGGTTTACTCCCATGACCATATTAGTTATTAAGGTTCACTCCCAAGATTATGTTAGCAGAAAAAGTCCTTTATTAAACTAAGTTTCGTCACATAAATTACTTATTATAAAGCTAAATTTAATTTAATTTTCATTAATTCTTTGTTTTGGGGGTTTCTCAAGCTTTTATGGAGGAATGGGTGAGTTTTCTTGAATTGGGCCAAACTGTGAGCCAAATTCCAGATTTAAAAATAAATTTTGATTCCTTTATAACTCATTCATTTTCAACATTTTTAATTCCTTCCAATTAAAAATTGGCATAATATGACCTATAAACACCACCAAATTAATTTGGACCATTTATAAATCTATAATCATGGTGGATTTGAGAATTTGTTTAAGGGATTGGACCTACCCGAAAGCCCATTTCATGCATTAAAAATATTTTTTAAGTTTTTTATAACTCATTATATTATTAAGATATTTCGGTTATTAGAACTCTTTCCCGATCCCACTTACTTAAGTAATTCCCCCATGCTCTCCTCCCCCAATTTAGAGCTCAATAGATTTGAGGAATTGGGTGAAACTTCTTTGGATTTCGAAAATCGCCCGGATTTGAAGAGGTAAATTGGTCTTTTCATAACTCCCATTATTTTTACTCTTTTCACCCATTAGAGTTCCTAAATGATCTTTTAATATTCTTCCAAACCTCCCTAAAAAGTTTATCTGTTTTAATATTCAGATAATGGTGGATTTGTGGTCATTTTCTTCAAAATTGTTCTGGGTAAGTGTTTCTCTCTTCAATTCATTCATTCTCCTTAGGGTTTCCTCCCTCTTTAATGAATTTATAGAATGTATAGAAGTTAGGGTTCGATCCTAGGGTTTTATTTGGGGTATTTTTGATCAAATATTGCTGTCTATGTCTGGATTTATCTTCCTTGTGGTGCGGTGGTGGTGCGGTTGATGTTTCACACCAAGTTTTGCGGGATTTGACACTTTCAGTAGGTGGTTCCTTGTGTAAAAAATTATCAGTTAGTTATCTTTCTATATTTATTCATTTTTTTATTCCTCATATGTTTGTTTTTGTTATAAAACTATTTATTATTGATTTTGTTAAGTATTTAATTTTATAGTTTCTTTTTTAACTTGAAATTGGGTGTTTTTATGTGTAACTCATGGGGTATTATTTGGGTGTATTTTATAACTTATGGAATTGGTTTAATAAATCTTATTTGGAATTCCAATTATGGTTAGGTAATGAATTAGTGTCATGTGGTCCTAAAAAGAAGGGTTTTGAATAGGTTTGATGTGTAAATCATTTTTATACATCATTAGAGCTTTTTATGAAAATGTGTGTTTTCATTTGTATCTTATGTGGTATTATTCAAGGTGATTTTATAATGCTTTAAAGTGGTTTTATAAATGTCCCTAGGGGTTCCAATTCTGTTTTGTATAGGAATTGGTATGGTTTTGGTCTTAAAAGAGGGTTTGAAATGGGTTTTCTGTGCAAGACATAGTCACACCACTTGGGTTCTTTTTATGAAAATTATAAATGCTTTTGATGGTTAAACAAAGTTGGGAAAGGGAGAAAATGTACTATTTGGTGTGTGTGTTCACCTAATATGGGGTTTTTAAAGGTTAAGTGATGTTTTAAGATGTCAAAAATTTTTAGAATGTTCTGTAAATTTCTGAAATTTTATATTAAATTGTGATCTTGGGGAAAAACGTGTTTGTGGGATGTTTCGTGTATGTTTGGTGATAAAATGATTTTGAAGTTAAAAGGGTATTATGTGACATGTGTGTGGGATGTTATGTGATGTGTATGAACTTTTAAATGTTTTATAAATTTGTTTAATGGATTTGTGGAAGTGTTAAAGAAATGTGAATGTGTTGTGGGCTATTTTGGTGTGAGTTGGATTTCAAAATCAATTTGAATTAAAAGTATAATTTGGTGAATTGTGTGGTATACATGTGGTATTTTTGGTGATTTTGTGATGTGTAAATGATATTTTCATGTGTAAAGTATATTTCTTGACATTTGGACCTTGTTTTAGAACAAAGGGAATACCTAGGTATCTAGGTGCGTGGATGTGTACTAGTATGCTAGTGAATCTGTGGGGTTTGGCCTTAGTTTCACTTAGCAATATTGACACTTACAACTCTAAATAAACTATGATGATGATGATTAAGGACCACTAGGTTATGGTTATGTTCCCTACTAGTGGCTCATTCATAAGAACAGATATTTGTGATGGTTACTCTCATCGAGATACGAGTTACCTAGGACCCACAATGAGCTAGTGCCTAGGGGTTATTTCCTATTGCTTGTGCTATTTAGTTACTTTGTGCTTACCATCGGTATATGGTTTGGTTGGATGGATAATTTAGTAGTGTTTAAATTATTTTTAAATGTGTTTATTTTTAATGATATCCCACTTGAAAACTATTTTAATTTCTAAGTTGCATCTTTTATAAATTGTAACTAGCATTTCCTGATTATGAAAACATGCAAACTTTTCGTGTTTGAATTTTTATCACATGGAATATCTTTGTGGTGGTATCCTACTAGGCATTATATAACACCCTAATTATACCCTTGGGTGAATGTAGACATGGTTATTTTTTCTTCCTCCGGTTGGGTACAGTTTTTAGTCCCAGTGGTTCGGGTTTCTTGTAGGTCCTTGGTAGTGAATTTTTGTGGGGATGGCTTGAGGAAGGTACCTCTTGCCATGTGGAGGTTCTTTGGCTGTCCTTATTTGTTTTTTTACCTTTTTAATGGTATTTAAACATAGTTTTAACTTATTTAAATTTTTTGTAAATGATGGTTTTAGTAGAAAAATCCATATTTGTTTTATTGAGTTTGTTTATTTTTTAATGTTTATAAAATCAGGTAAATTATTCCCAATTTTTATTATATGATACCCGGGCACTTGTTACAGCCCATAGGGATTGGGAACTCCCTTCAGGCCTTGTCACGGGCTGGGTTTGGGGATGAGTTCGGTGGCTACCAGATTTGGTTCATGACAAAATGGTATCAAAGGAGGTTTAGGTAAACACTTTGGGTCGGGTTATTTAGGGAACAATCGTGATAGTTTAGAGTTAGGATTTTTGGGACATGATATTCTGGTTATGGGTAGTGTTCTAAATATCACACCTCGTGATTGAATTCAATTCACCACGGGAATTTGGGACTTATCTAATTCCATTGTTTTTCATCGTTTGATGGTGATTAGGGGAAATGAAAAGAGAGTTGGCTTAATGGTCTCAAAGATCTCACAGGGCTTGGCAAGCCATGTGGAGACGGGGATATTCCCATGAAAACACTCTGTGATAGTGAAGTGATTGGAATATGGATTCCAACCATATGTCCAAGTCACCCACTGAAACTAGTTTCCTCTCATATTGTCTTGTGTTCTTTAGTTTTTAAATCTTGTAACATTGGTTTTAAAGTGACTTGATTTTAAGAAGTGTACAGTTTTTGTGAAATGATTTTCATATAAATATTAAATGGTTTCATTTATGAAATGGTGTAAATAAATTTTCAGAATTATTTTGAAATGGAAAATGGTGTGCTTACACATCTTTTGAAAGCATAAACTATACTGAATCTGGTTTAAAAAAGTGTTTCTAATAGAGTTTTTTAAACAATCAACGGGTGTTTTAATGGGATGTGATGATATGAAATTAATGTGAATAACATGAAAGTGAGTTATTTTATAAATTTTTGTGTCTTTATGAAAAGTTTAGTAATATTTTAATTGGTATTTTGATCTCCTGGTTAGCAGTTTTGAGAAAAAGGATTTGTTGGTTGACCGTTTTGGTTTTGAAAAGTGGAAAGAATATTTTTTAAAACCTTTGGTATTTCTATGAGCGACCAAATGCATGTGGTTATATGGGATGATGGATGGTTGATAGCACGACTGGATGAGTGCTGAGAAATATATGAGGAGGGTGCCCTATGTGGTATAAAAGCATGCATTTGTGAGGCCCATGGGGAACCATTAGTGGATATGATTATCACTGAACCGTTTGTTTTCAAATAAATGTTTTTAATGAAAAACATGATGTCTTTATGAATAGTTTGGGATGGTGTGTACTATGTGTTTTTGAAAATTTTGATTTTTGGGATGTTTTGAGTCCAGGAACCCCTCCCGTTTGAACTGTTATTTGGGTTTGTGTTTGGTTGGTAAGATGTGATATAGGGACGGTTAGTGGTCTCTTATGAAAAATGTTTTGGGATGCCTTTATAGTATCTCCCTTAATGTGTTTGGATCTGGTTTGTGGTATATCATGACCAATGAACCATCTTGGTTGGGTCCTTGGGTTCAATCATTGGATAAGGTGTGCCCCACTAAGGGTTAGTGCACGACTGAAGTGCAACCCAGATTGTTTCGCCGTTTAAAGACCATCCAGTTGATCAATATAAGGAATCCTTTTCTTGAGGTTTTTAGATCGAGTATACACTCATTCCTTTCATGGTTTTGTTTAACCACTTGTAGTGGGAGAGTGATCATGGAAGGTTTAAAGAGACCTTAGCTTCTTATGATTCCTGATTTTCCTAAGGTGGAAGTGGTTTGGGGTTGTTAGTATGGATGAGTATCTAAATTGTGTCTAAGAGGTCCTCTCGGTCCTTCGTAGTCTCTTCGAAGAAGTAGTTCATGTGAAACTACCAGTGTGGGAAATGTGGTCACGAGAGGATATTGTTTCCACTTTCTAGAATTTTTTATTGTTTGGGGATGTTGTATAAGGTCCCTCTACATGCATTGTTTGTATTAGTCGCAATGGTCATGTTTGGTGACTTCTTGTGATGACATGTGCTGGATTGATTGTAAAGTTGAAATTCATGCAATACTCTGAGAGTCTCTGTTATGTCGGGAGAATGTATCCCTTTTAAAAACTTCAAAATATACATTTTTTTGAGGAAGGTGAGTATAGGTGTTATTTACTTCTATTTTTTCTCACCCGAAGAAACAAGGTGTGATTTGTGTGCATCTTCTAAGCCCTTATTTCAGTGAAATATTAGGTTAGGGTAAAGTGAGTTTGTAATTTGTTATGTCTTGGAAATATTATTGGGGATTGCATTGTAGTTTTTAGTGGCACTGAAAGAATAATTCTCATTCAGTGGGTTTCCAAGGACTAACTGCGTGGCTAAAGATTCTTAGATCATTTGAGCTCCAGCCTTGGGTCTCAGAGAGAAGTTGGTTCATATTTAAGGGAAATACCTGCGTATTTTAAACAATTGTACAATGTCATATCATCTGTATGAAGTATAGGATGAGTTTAAAACTATGGTGTCATCATCTTTCTTATATTGTTCTCGTTCGGTGGAAATAGGTGGAGGGCCTTGTGCCCATGTCATCGCCTAATGTCATTCCCTCCCCCTTTGGTTTCCATTGAGTCATTGGAGAATGGTTGGAAATTTGGGTAGAAAATTTGAGCACACATTTTTTGCACGAATAGTAGTGCCAGTGTTCCAAGAATACATGTGGAAATAATGATCCACATAGTTAGTGCACGGTTTCCCAAACCATGTAGACTAACCATGCGCCCTTCCCAAATGTTTAATTTTTTTGGTTCTTTCTGTGCTGGCCCAAGATGGTCGGTTAAGATGGTTGGTTCTTATAGTGGGGAGACCCAATATGATTCTCATGTATGTTCCTTCACAAATTTAGAATGTAAGTCTACCCTTTGTACTAGGGAGTCCATTTAGGCCGCCCCCTATTAGTGTCCTAATTGTATCTTGGAAAAATATAGGTTGTCTCTTCTGGTTGGGAGCCTATTTGTGTCCCCCAGCACCAAGAACTCAGATTTATCCATGGTCTTGGATTGGTGGTAGGTAGTATCGTTTATAACTATATATCTACCAATATCTTCCTTGAGTAAACATTGGTATTGGAGAGCACCTAATGGTTTAATTAAATTAAGGTAAGTGTAACCTTGTTTGAAGTTGTTTTTCGTTTAGGTGAATTGCTTGAGTCTTGTTCGGATAAGTGTTTGAAGAGTTTTATTTTGGTATAAAGAATGAAAGTGATTTATAATTCTCATAAGTTGGCGTAACTTTTTGTTGTGAGATTAATCCTTCCTTAATTTATCACTGGTGGTGTTATGGCCTTTGGGGGCAAATCTTGGAAGAAAATTACATCTTGGTTTATCGGTTGGGTTTGGTTTTTGCATTTGGAATTAATGTGGCTTTTGGGGGATGAAACGTTTTCATGGTGGGGAGTATTTTCACATACATGAATTATTATAAATTTAAATTCCATTTAATTTCAGTTCATTCTTTTTTTGGGGGTTTTCCCAAGATTCTTTGGAGGAATGGGTGAGTTTTTTGAATTGGGCCAAAATGTGAGGCCAATTCCAGATTTAAAAATAAATTTTGATTAATTTATAAATCATTCATTTTTCAAAAAAATTCATCTCTTCCAATTCTAAAATGGCATAATCTGACCTATGAACACCAAAAAATTAATTTGGAAAATTTATAAATCTATAATCACGGTGGATTTGAGTTTTTATTTAAGGGATTGGGCCAGCCCGAAAGCCCATTTATAGAGATAAAAATATTTTATTAAATATTTTATAGCTCCTTAAATTTTGATGATTTTTAGGTTATTCCAACTCTACCCCGATCCCACTTACATAAGGCGCTCCCCATGATCTCCTCCCCCAATTTAGAGCTCAATAGGATCGCGAAATGTGGTGAAACTTCTCTGGATTTCACAAATCGCCCAAATTTGAAGAGGTAAATTGATCCTTTCATAAATACTTATATTTTTACTCTTTTACCCCAATTCGAGTTCCTAAATGATCTTATAGTCTTCGTTAGAACCTCCCTTAAAATAATAGCTGTTTTAAAATTCAGATACTGGTGGATTTTGGATCGTTTTCCTCAAAATTGTTTTGGGTATGTATTTCTCTCTTCAATTCAATCATTCTCCCTAGGGTTTTCTCCCGATTTCATGAATTTATAGAATGTAAAGAAGTTAGGATTCGAACCTATGGTTTTATTTGGTGTATTTTTGATCAAATATTGTGTTCTAGGGATGGATTTATCTTCCTTGTGGTGTGGCAGTGGTGCGGTTGATGTTTCACACTATGTTTTGAGGGATTCGACACTTTTGGTAGGTGGTTCCATGTGTAAACAAATATTGATGAGTTATCTTTCTATATTTATTCATTTTTTTTGTTTCTCATATGCTTGGTGTTGTGCAAAAACTATTTATGGCTGATTTGGTTAAGTGTTTAATTTTATAGTTGCTTTTTAACTTGGAATTGGGTGTTTTCATGTGTAACTCACGAGATATTATTTGAGTGTATTTTATAACTTATGTAATTGGTTAAATAAATATTGCTTTTCCTAGAAATGATGGTTTGGTAATTTATTAGTGTCATGTGGGACTAAAAAGAAGGTTTTTGAATAGGTTTGATGTGTAAAATATTGTTATACATCATGAGAGCATTTTATGAAAATGTGTGTTTTCATTTGTATCTTTTGTGGTATTATTCAAGGTGATTTTATAAAACTTGAAAATGGTTTTATAAATGTACCTTGGGATTCTAATTCTGTTTTGGATAGGAATTGGTATGGTTTTGGTCTTAAACTAGGGTTTTGAAATGGGTTTTGTGTGCAAGACATAGTTACACCACTTGGGTTTTTTTATGAAAATTGTAAATGTTTTAGTTGGTTAAACAAACTGGGGAAATGGTGAATATTTAATGTTTGCTGTGTGTGTTCACCTAATATGGGTTTTTTTGAAGGTGACATGATGTTTTATATGTCAAACATTTTTAGAATGTTTTTTAAATTTCTGAAATGTTTTATTAAATTGTGATCTTAGGGAAAAACATGTTTGTGGGCTGTTTCGTGTATGTTTGGTGATAAAATGATTTTGAAGGTAAAATGGTATTATGTGGCATTTGTGTGTGGGATGTTATGTGATGTGTATGAAATTTTAAATGTTTCATAAAATTGTTTAATGGATTTGTGTAAGTGTTAAAGAAATGTGAATGTGTTGTGGGCTATTTTGGTGTGAGTTGGATTTCAAAATCAATTTGAATGAACAATGGAATTTTGTGGCTTGTGTGGTATACATGTGGGATATTTGGTGATTTTGTGATGCTTAAATGATATTTTCATGTGAAAATTATGTTTCATGAATTTTTTAACTTGTTTGAGCACAAAGGGAAGACCCAAGTATCTTGGTGGGGGACGTATACTAGTATGCTAGTGAATCCGTGGGGTTTGAACTTAGTTTAACATAGAAAGATTGATGCTTAAAACTCTAACTAAACTATTATTATGATGATTGGGTACCACTAGTTTAAGGGTATGTTCCCTAATAGTGGCTCGTGTACTATAAAAAATATTTGTGATGGATACTCTCACCGAGATACGAGGTACCTGGGACCACAACGAGCTAGTGCCTAGGGGTTATTTCCTATTTATTATGCTCTTTAGTTACTTTGTGCTTATCGTTGGCATAAATTTTGGTTGGATGGAAAATTCAGTAGTGTATAAAATATTTTTAAAAGTGTTGATTCTTAATGTTAGACCACCTGAAAAATGTTTTAATTGTTATGTTCCATCGTTTAGAAATTGTAACTAGCATTTCCTGTTTATGAAAATTTGAAATATTTGAGTATTTGAATGTTTATCACATGGAATATCTTTGTGGTGGTATCTTACTGGGCATTAGATCACACCCTACTTACACCCTTTGGTGTATGTATACTTGGTTATTTTTTCTATCGCACATTCGGTACAGTTTTTAGTGCCAGTGGTTCGGGTTTCTAGCAGGTCCTTGGTGGTGACGTCTTGTGGGGATGGCTTGAGGGAGGTACCTCATGCCATGTGGAGGTTCTTGGGCTGTCCTTATTTGGTTTTGTACCATTGTAATGTACTTTAAAAATAGTTTTAACTTATGTAAATTAGTTCTTAAATTTTGTAAAAGATGGTTTTAGTTGAAAAATCTAGATTTGTTTTATTGAGTATGTTTGTGGTATAGTGTTTATCAAATCAAGTAAATAATTCCCAATTATCATTATATGATACCCTACCACTTGTGCGAGCCCATGGGTATCGATAAATCAATTCAGGCCTTGTCATGGGCCAGGTTTTGGGCCGATTTTGGTGGCTACCATATTTGGTTTATGACAGTTCACTCCTAGTTCTAGCGATGTCTATATCATGAGTTTTAAATCTTTACCCCCTGAATTGGAGGGGGATATAGGTCCCACCCATAACTTAATGAAAACTATTCATATTTGTTACATAAGAACCTAAATCATTCCTCATATCATTACCCACATAATGAAATGGGTTTTATAAATATCATTCAATCAGAACATATTTGATGGAAAAGAAATGAGTTTCATAAATATCATTCCATAATAAAAATAAAACATTATTATAAAGAATAATAAGGAAAAAATTGAATCATATCCATAGTAAAAAATAAGCAACATAAAATAATTTTATCTTATATTGAAAATAATTTTGTGAGATCACTTGAAGACAATTCTTGAGGAAAACATCCTTTTTTCTTTGTAAATGTTTTCTGTTCATAAAATGACATGAAATTTTAAAAGAAAAAATTTTATTTGAAAATAAACTTTTAATATTGTTGGTTGATATTCAAATAATTAATGAGTAATTATAGTGGAAAATATAGGTCATTTTGTATATGTTTAAAAGAAATTATTTTGTACTATTTCCAAAAAAAATCACAAAATTCATTGTTTGGAAAAAGAAGAAAAGATTACTTTTAATCCACATAGTAAACAGTAAAAATTTGATAAAAATTAATTTAAAAATACATAGAAGAATATTAAAAAAATGAAAACATGTGTAGAAAAAATTGACATGGATGATAAATATTCCACAACAGAAAGTTAAAACTAAAAAAAATCCAAATATTGAAGTGATTGTGAAATATATACTCATCAATTTACTATCAGTAGAATCATATACCCTATGAAATAAAGAAAATTATATGGATATGAAAACAAAATAATATTAAGGTTGACTCATAAAATACATTGATGAGAATTATATAGACCTTGCAAAAGAAACAAGTAGTCTCTAAGGCATGTGTCTCACTGAAATAAAGGTGAGACAAAAACCCCTTAACTTAAGTCTTGACTTCTTTCACACACATTAAAACCTACTATATAATAAATATAAGTTTATTATACATATACCAAAAAAAACATAGTCATATATATATATATATATATATATTCTATATATGATTTACTTATGATGTAATATTACCCATTTATTAATAATTCCACATTAATGTCACACTTACAGAAATATCCTCTTTGTTTTTTGTTCATGTTTTGGCTTGTTATTCTTGGTCCACTTAAA
Organism: Viscum album; assembly: GCA_963277665.1. NCBI lineage: Eukaryota > Viridiplantae > Streptophyta > Magnoliopsida > Santalales > Viscaceae > Viscum > Viscum album. The sequence continues at coordinate 974,286,125 of OY728122.1, forward strand.
TAGATCATTATTTAATAATCCTACATAGATAATTATTTAATCATATAACTAATGTTAATAATGATATAAATATCATATTTACATTCATTATATATTTATTCACAATGATTCATAAAAGTTAGATATAGAACATAAGATACAACGTCCATGGAGACGGTAGGTTGTACGTACGAGAGAATGTTGTTTTCATTTTAATGTTAGTTTAAAATAAAGGAAAGTATACGATATATTGGAATTAATGAAACATTTTTATTTTATATATAAAATATATATACTCATAAAACTCATCCTTATTACCATCAATGTGAAATATATTTGAAACAAAAATCACATTGCATCGTGGAGATGGAAAACCATACGTATGCACGAGCGATGTTATCATTTCCCAAAATATTAGATGGTAAAATGGTTTCATTAAATAACTTAAATTATATCATAAATATATGATATAAACATTAAAACCATCCTAATTACCACTCATAAAATATGGTGATGGAAAATTAATTGTATAGAAACATTGAAACTAAAAGCCATACATGCGAACAAGTGATACATTCATTTCTTGTTCAATTGGTAGGGGGATTTATAAGGGTGTGTTCATAAAAATAATAAAAGTTCATAATATTTATTATGATTAAGTTATTATTCTATGATATATATCATAGATTTATATAAAGTATAGAAGAGTATAAAAAGTGTTTCATTGGTTAAAAAATTACATCTTCTTCAGAATGACTCCTTTAGATCTCCTCTAAAGAACTCTAGATTTAGTACTTTGGGAAGACCACAACCTCTAGAATGTGGATAGGTATGTTTCTAAGAGAAATGGGTAGATTTTTTTCGATCTATAAGGATAAGTGTGATGAAATTAGTTTATGGAGTATGTTCTTATTCATAATTGAGGTGAAAGGCACATCTGGAAACTCACAAAATAGTAAATTAAGATAAATTAATTTTCAATTCATAAGGGATAGAAATTGATTTATTTAAAATATAGGATGATAATGTGTAGAAATAAAATTATCCAATTAAAATTAGAGAAGTGTTTATTATGTTTTTAATAATTATCTTTTTTAATCATTATTTAATCCCTTTAACACTTACCGACATATCATGTAATTTACACATTAAGGGTTAATATAATTAATATAAAATGATAAAGACCAAAAAATGAGTAATTTATGAAAATTTAAGACTTATAACTAATAATTTGATTAATTATATATTTTTATGATTTTTATGTCAATTAATTAAATAATATATATTTTAAATTACCATTATTGTCAATTTTGACACTCTTAATTATTCTTTTTAAAATATGATAACAATATGATATATTAGAAAAAAACCTATTAAATGATTTATAGAATGTAAAATTAATCCAAAAAATTCATGGATGACATTAATTATGTCAAATTTTATTTAGTTTAACATTTGGAATATCATTTATATGATATTTTCATTAATTAAACAATTATTGTATAATCATTGTATAAGACATTAAGGTAACTTTTTATTTACTAAAAATTAAAAATAAATTACAATGATAAATTAAAAAATTTATATATCATTGGAATATTTTTAGTTTGATTTATCTTTTTTTATCTCAATATTAAAAATAATATAGTTATTAAAAATATGAGTATGAAATCAATAAATTTTCATTAAATAAAATATAATAAATGTCATACTCTCATCCATATGGCTTAAAAATGTAATAATATCTTCCTAAGGACGATTTTTGTTGAAACACACTCATCCAATGAAATTAAGACAAGTGTTAGATTCATTTTATAGTATTTATATTATTATTTTTACCTTAAATTACATTATTTACCTTTTATCGTGAATTACTAAAGTTACTAATCATAATACCCAAAAATATAAGAAACCTCATTACATAATTTAGACTCACTGATTCCAAATATGGAATAAATTTTTAAAAATTAAAAATAAAAATGTTTCAGTAAATAATTTAAAATTAATCTCGTTTATTAGGTGAGAAAACATGTCTTTTTTGTTAAAACAAGCAAATGATTGAAACGTTTTTATATTTCAATGAAATATTGATTTCAATGAAAAAAATAACATTAAATGATTAAAAATTGATCCAATTATATTTTAAAACTAATAAAAAATATAATTTAATATTATAAATTATTTTGATGATTTTTCTACCAATTTGTTTTATTTTTTATTATTCATCAAAAAACGAAACAAAACAGAAAAATAAAAAAAATTCATCCAAAGTAAATTTTTATATTAATGTTTGAAATAATAAGTTTATTGTGAAAAATATAATATATAAATGTATCAAAAATTGTTTTTAAAATGGGTTATCCATTAAAACATGATAAAATTAGCCTTTTGAAAAATATTGATTTTAATGCCAAAATTGTCTTGGATCTTATCTTATGACTATAAAAACTATTGGATGAATATAAAAAATATTTTATTAAATATATAAAAAATATTTTATTGAATATGTAAAAAATATTTTATTGAATATAAAAAATATATATTTCATTAATATTATTTACTAATCATAATTAATGTAACTTAATAAGAAAAAATGAGTTTGGGGAATAAAAATAAAAATATTGTCTTTATATTCAACTAGTATATATTTTCATTTATAATTAATTGGTAACAAATGAATTAATCTTGTAAACAATATAATTTAATAAGTTATTTAATATTATTCATATATTCTAATTTAACAGTTGGGTCATAATATTATTTAAATAAAAATATTTTGATATTATACTATTGTTCGTTAAAATTCAATTTTTCATGTAATTCAAGATATCAAAAAAAAGTTAGCGTTTTGTATAACACAAGACAAGTATAGTGTTTCATATACCACAAGATAATATAAGTGTTGTGTGTTGTGGAATATTGACATGGTGATGCATATAACACAAGAAACATATTTGTTTTTCTTATAACAAAATCTGTGTTCAATATTGCGTGAAATGTAAAATATCAAAAAGTTTAAATTAATTAAAAAACAACATTTCACAAAATCATGGGGTGTTACATTTTCATTTACTTTTACCTTTTATTAAGAATGTTTTTTAATAAACCTATCTATAATGTGTTATTTTCAAAAATATTTTGTTTTCAAATATAAAATCCTCTATTACCATAGATCAGGTCTTAAATATGTTGAAAAATTTTAATTAAGGTTTGGAGAATGTAACACCACAAAATTATAAAGTAAGAACATTGTATTTAATAACTTGCATGACATGAAACACCAAGCATATAAATTAATATAACTTCCCTAAACTCTAAGATATATTTAATATTTTAAATAGATCTATTTTATTCCTTGTAATGCATGCATCACTATGTTAGCTTGCATTACATTTTAGAAATACTTTATGCGGTAGATTTTGTTACATGCAAGACCTAGTTTTACCGAAAAAAAATATATTATTAAGATATTATAATTTAATATAATTGGAAACAACCTAGCTAAAAAATTATTGTTATGAATTGGATTAACTAACTTATGATAATATATTGTTTAATTCATTGGTTATATATTAATTAGAAATGAATGTTATAGCCAATTGAAAATAAAGCATTTGTTTTTTCAAAAATATATTTGTATGCTCAAAACATAATTTTATCCTAATAAATAAAATTTATTAAAATTAGCATGTGGTATTAATTAAATATATAAATTATATATTAAAGAAAATACTTTTGACATTCATCAAATATATTTGACAGGTATAATATAATAAGAAACCTAATGTTACACATATAAATTGATATTTTTATAAAGCCACTTTAACCATATTTTAATGGGGCACCTATTTAAAAACGAATTATTTTTAATTTTATAAATTTTATACATAATAATAAACATAATTTATGACATAGTATTATTAAAATTATCTTAGAATGAAATTTTTTAATTTTTCTATGATGTTTCATTTTTTAATTAATAGTGAAAAATACTAGATTTTAATTGAAAAATGATTTTTATCTAATTTATTTATATAGTTAAATTATATTTTAAATTGGATTTAAAGTCAAATTAGATAAATTATACATCAATAAATCTAATTTACGTCATTAGAATCAATTTCATGTTTAAATTTAATATAAAAACATTTTAATCTTTGGAGAATTTTTACTTTAAAAACATACTTACTTATCCTATATACGGGATACAATTTAAATTAATTTATGAAAATTATAGGATAAAAATTAGAAAAAATAGATTCCAATTTTGGAATCATCATATATCATAATTTCTAGTAAGTTCACCTTGGTTTTTGACAAAAAATATTAGTGAATATATTTAAAATTAATTAATTTGATTAAGGTAAAATTAAGCATAACAAGTGACCACACCTTAATCATATGGGGAAAAATGGACTAAAAGCCTATAAAAATCCCATTTTATGGATATGTTGAGACTATATCCTCCCTCATGTCAAATTTGGTTCGTCATTGGAGGCATATTCTGTAAGGGAGACTACTCAATTGTGTTTACCTTTTTATATTTACAAGAATGATACTCCCCCTACACTATAAAAAGGCACTCACCCTTACCACTTATTCACACCTATCAAACCCCTTTTCTTGTCCATACCCTACCCTAATAAGCTCCCAACATACCTAACCTCACTTTGTAGGCCTCACATTGGATATAAATAAAATTAAGTAAGTCCTTTGGTGAAAACCAAATGGAGTTACCAAAAAAAGATGAGGTTAAATGATGTTCTCCCAAAAGGAAATTCTAGGTAATGGATTTTCATATCACTTTTTACATCTATGAGATAAATCTCATACCCAACAATTTTTTTATAGTTCATATAATTCCCCTATGTCATTTAATATCACATTTCACTCATATTTCATGGTGTTCTATGTTTCAATTTGAATTATCTCATTTGATAGTTTTGACTTGAAGAATTACAAAGTGGTAAAATTTATGTTTGAAATATCAATTTATTTTGTGATTGTAAATTTTATTTTGAAACAATTACTTCCTTATGACCATTTTCATCTAGAAATCACATTTATTTTAGATATCCATACTCATATTTTATTTTTATAATTATAAAATAAACGATAGACCATTTTTACATATGGTGTGTACATGAATGTTTTTTGATTAGCTGGGAAAATATTGGTAAATATATATCTTTTACTCAATATAGTTATTTTATAAGGCACATGTGTCATGAAATAAATTAATTAATTGATATATGAGGAATTATTCATACAAGAAAGACACAGGTGGGTATCAACAATAGATATCCCCTCGATGCATCGGTAGTGTCATGAGATAAATCATTTGTCCAATTATATGGGGTTTTTACTTAATATGTTATAATCCATTTTGAGAAAGGTCATGATGGTAATGGTACCATATACCTAGGAAAAATAAAATCTAATATTTAGGAACATTACTTATTCAGATTCATTTATTATTTATCCATGATATGTTTTCATTGAAATTATCAATGAATATCATTCACCCTAATTTTATTGATCAAATGGAATGTGTTTTAGTTACATACCTTGACATAATGATTATGCATTATTTAGTTATATAAATGGAATGTTTGTTTAGTTATTTAACTTTACGAATTGTTTTTTATTATTGATTCATGATTACTTTCACTATATGCATACCCTTATAGAGCATCAGACACACCCTTATCTTGTTTCCTTTTACCATAATAAGAAGATGTATTATTAGAATTAGTTTCATTGATGTTGTTTATTAGTCTTAGATAGGTATTAGGTCTTATTTTATATTTCCAAATGTAATATGTGTATCATTTAGGAAATCTAATTTTCCAATATCTCTAAACTAATTAGTCCACCAGGATTTGATTCCATATAATCAGATCAATTTAATAATGAATGGTACCATATCTAGGATTCTAGGGTTTGGGAGTCACATTGGTCTCATATTTTCTCTTATTTGTAGATTTTTATGGTTTTCCTGGAGTAAATTGTTTATGGAATGAAGAAAATATTGAAGAAATAATTATTAATGCAAGGGGTTGGTGTTGATGGATTAAAAATATAGAAAATATGTTAATCATGAAAAAATGTGGACTCAAATTGGATTATTTTTTAATGGAATGTATTTTTCTCTAATGATTAATGTAATTTAATCTGAAATAATTTTAATGGTTAATTAATCATTAATTAATTAATTTAAGTAATAGGTAAATGGAAAAGATTGAATCTAATGTTCATCTTTTAAATTCCTGTGTATTTATAAGATATATGGTCTTAATAGTGGTAGCTGTAAATCTGAGCAACAATAGCTATAGTTTACTTGAATACTAGGGTTTTCCCATAGTTAGGTTAATGTTTATATTACACCCTATATATTATGTGATTTCATATCTTCCCACACCCATGTCAGTAAGAGAGACTGACACCAAGTGCAATTTAGGAGGGTGTTTTTCCCAAATATCCTGATGGGAGGATAGATGGATGACTACCACCTCTGGACCCAATCTCTTCTCTTGGAAGTTATATGTACTGGAATGCACAATATTTAGTTTCCCAAAATATGTATGTAGAGGTATTTGTTGGCATGTGGCTATTTAGGAACATGATTCCTTGGATATAATATCAAAAGTATTATTATAGTTATGATGTGTATATAAAGCTATGGATTGAGGTAGTTACTCGGTGTATAGGATGAAATTGATTGAGGTATAGTGAACATTATATGATACACATCTTATAGGAAATGGTGGCTCCCTAAAAATACTTGGTTACCATATGTTGTTACATCCTGACTGGGAATCCACTTAAATATTTCCCCAAGATTGTGGTCCACATAGCCTAATGTGAACCTCCTCATACACTTGGGGATACCGACTAGAAGTGAGGGTCCAAGGTGATATAGTGGGGGGGGGGGGAAATACCCTCAAGATCAGAGTAACATAGGTGTGAAATGAATTGATAAATATAAGATGGAAAATATAAACTAACAACTAAAAATGGAAGGTGAGGCTTAAAAATTTAATAAATATCCAATATCAACAATATCCTACATCACACATATAATGATGTATTTTAATGTGTCGAACAAAAAGAAACATGATAGAGGGATTTGTGATACATGTATCAAAAGGACAAGGAGACCAAAAGTGTATCTCAAATACCATCACAAAACATAACACATTCCCATGCTTCCCTGATCCCTTGATAAAAAAAATCATGTATAAAAAATTATGTACTTTCCCTTATCCCTTCCTATATCTACATAATCTACATAGGTAACATCGACCCCCCAAAAAGGGTGTGAGATAAGAAAAGTACGATAGCACCAACATTGTCTATAAATATACATTCTATGAATATAATATGGATGTTTAATAATACAAGGATAAACAATAATGAATGCTGTAAAAGGTCAGCTCTGGTTCTAGAGGGACACCAGACTAACAATACTAGCATCATACTAAGATAGATAGTATTTGAACAAGTAACCTTATATATTCATATATATGGTCTATATATGTAGTTAATTCCACACCCTTATATACGGATACTGTTATTATCTTATACCCACATCATAACTCAAGCATCTATAAGGTGTACCATGAATATCATAAGTATCAAGGGAAAAAATATTGGGTATCACATAAATTGGTGATTCCATTCCCAATATCATAAAAGTAGGGTCACCATGCCAGAGATATAACAGTAAGTGTTGTTATACACGTATATCAAATTAGTAAGGGTTTTCATTCCTAGTATCAAATCAATAGTGTCTGGATGCCCAAATCATTACAATAGGTCCTCGATGATCGTATTATCTTGATAGGGTTTCCATCCCCATTTGTCATAATTAATTAGGGTCTCCATGCACATTTTTTATAATTAATAAGGGATTATATTCCCATATATCATATCTCATAAGTGTTTCCACGCCCATTCATTATTTTTCATAAGGGTCCCCATGCTCATATATCATATCTCATAAGGGTCTCTATGCCCATTCATTATTATTATTAATTGTCTCCATGACCATGTGTCATCATATAGGGATTATTTCCCCATATCATAATATAAGGATGATATACCCGAATCACAATACATAAGGTTTTCCATTTCCAAATTAGAATAGAAGGGTATCTATGCCCGATATATATCAGTAATAAACAGTAAAAAGATTCAATAATATCCAACAGATAATTCATAATTCATTAATATTTCTTATTAACAAGGGAGTGACCATTTTTCAGTTTAATTAGGTTACAAGGTCATACCACACACCTCCATTCAGTTAGATTTAAATTGATAAGTGTGTTATCCATGATACACCACACCAATTATCTATTTCATTTATGATATCAAAATTGAGATGTAAAACCAAACAAAACAATACGTGTTTTGGATATAATAGCACGAAGGACAATTAATCATTTAAAAGGGTTCACCGAAAGGGGTGGCACATGTTTATGTTGAATACCTATAGCATCTTGTAGGATCTATATGTTTTATTTTGTAGCAAAATAAGAAAATTAATTTATCTATTTTTGGGAATTCACAGTGAAACCGACATATGGAATAATATAACATATTATAAAAAATCTCAAATTTAAGGGATAATAACAAGACGACTTACATTTTTCTTGTATAGGAAGACTCATCATTTATCGACCATTGGATTGGTCCAGATCGAATGAAAATTTACCAACAGTAAAATTAATTAAAAACAGGGCATATGAGCCAGCCCCAAAATAACTCCTCTGAGAAGAAGATAAATAGAAAAAGGTTTAAGATAAATTTATAACTCAGAACATACATACAATGAGATATATAGTTTTTTAATTAGAATAACTAGTTGGGAGAAAATCCTAGGAATAGAGGATTGAGGTCTCAAAAGGGGAGGAGTGTGTGCCTCTATTTTCTAGAAATAGGAAAAGAAGGAATGGTGAGAGATAATATAATTTAAGGGGAAAGAATGTAATTTTACACAAAAATACCAGTTCACATGGTTTTGTGGAATGATTGGACAATCCATACAAAAACCTTTCACACCTCCCTACCTCAAAACCCATCTGGTACATTTCATAAGCTCAGTTTGGGAAACCATGTACAATCTATTCTTTTCACCTCTAATATAAATTACAAGTATTTAGAATAGGCATGAGGCCCAAGGCTCATGGTTATGGAAAACTATGAGCTCAATTATTCTTACTGATAAGCCCCCCATGGTTAAGAGAAACATTGTGGGATGAGATGCACTGTTTCTACTAACCATGTGGCCCAATTCATTCTTCCACCGGCCAGGGTTGTATGCTCCAAGAAATCCCCAAAATCCCCTTTTACTAATTAGCCTCACTAGGAATACATATTATATTAAAAAAATATTTAAAGTGGAAATTAAATGATATGTACCTCATATAAATGTCGAGTACTTAAATTCTTCCATGATTAATGTATTCCAACCCCAGATTTCACTTCTGAGGGTAGTAGAATAATATATGAGAATAACTCTAGCAACTAAGCATGTCCATTGGCCACTCACTCCCATGTCTCATCATGTGAATGACTAAGCTTCCGCAATACTCGTACTAAATATATAGACCATTCATATTGATCCATTGTCCTCTAATCAATAAATCATATGATACGCCCCTCAAAATAACCATCAACATGCATCTCAACATCATTGGAATCAAAAGTATGATTAGGTTCATCATGATAATTATGAATTTGTGAAACATTAAAGACATCATTCATGGATTAGTACTAATGAGGTAATACAAATTGATAGACAACCAGTCTAACCCTATCCAAGATCTCAAATTTCATTAAATAAGGATCCAAAAACTTCCCATGTCTCTGTATCTATCCACCCCCAAGTCTTTGTGATAACTTCATGAAAACACGATCCTCAACAATGAACTCCAGAGGTCATCTATAATGATTGGAATAATATTTCTATATTGACTAAGTATTAGTCATATTATTCCTATTAATATTAACCTAATCTTAAGTATCCTAATCCAAATTATTACCTAGTAGCACTACCTCTCCTACCTCTAACCAACATTGGGGTGAATGACATAACCTACCATATATGGCCTCATAATGCTCCATTTTTCTCATCGCTAGATAGATATTGTTATTGGTGAACTCAATGTGAGGGTTATGATTCTCCTAATAACTACCAAAATCATATAAGTATGCTCATAGAATATCCTCCAACACCATTATTGTCTATTCTGATAGGCCATCGATGTTTGGGTGAAAGGATGTACATAGAAGAACTGGTGTCCCCAAATCTCCCTTTAAACACTACCTAAACCTTAATGTGAAACAATAATCCATATAAAAATAATTGAATGAGGGAATCCATATAGTCAATTAATCTCACAATAATTAAATCTTCTCAAATCATCAACTGAGAAAGTCTCCTGGATAGGCTGGAAGTGGGATACTTTATCAAATCAATTAAAGACTACCCAAACTATTTTTCTACCTCAAATCAACCTCAATAACCCAACCACAGAATCGATCAGGATATCTAATAATTTCCATTATAGAACTAGTAATAAATGTTACAAGTAATAAGGCCAATGATGTTCCACCATAACTTGATGAAATCTGGAACACCTAGTGATAAAAAATTCCATATGATATTTAATCCCTACCCACCAATACTGTAGGATTATATCACGATATAGCTTGGAGATACATTGATGAAATTCCCACTCAGAATAATGTGACTCGCTTATCATATCCTATATCATGTAGGTAGAGACATAAACACACCCATTTATTTACAAGATGTTATCACCATCAATAAATGAATCTAGAGGTGGGTCCTCTATATAAATACTCTCTCATAGCACATAGCCCTCATGATATAAAAACTAATTCATATTCAATATTTCCATATGTAAAGAGTTATCTAATAGAGATATAATTAAAAACAATCCATTATGGTCCTTCACCATATTTTCATACCATAAAAAGATCCAACTTCTACCACTCGCGACTGACCTTTTGAAATATATATGTTTGATTCATCATTCTTAGAAAATTGACAAAAACATTTCCCTTTCTGGGCATATAAGTAAGATCTATGTTAAAGGATAAATCTATTTAACACAAATTCATTTTTTTCATTTTTAATTCACGCCTCTTGAAAATTTATCTGAGGATTTTATGGTTTATAAACACCATAAAATTGTCAACCAGTGGGTAATGCATCAAAAAATTCAAGGCATGAATAATAAATGAAAACTCAATTCCATGTATCGGGTAATTCCACTCATGATGCCAGAACTGCCATGAACTGTTCAAAAAAATAGTTCTTACTACTTAATAACTAACATTTTCTTGATTATTGATGAATCAAAATATACCATATAGATTCCAATCATCTCTGGTACAATCAGGATTGGTGTAGAAGTCAATCTCCCTTTCTTCTCTTATAAGGGTGTCTTGCAGGTTTTTGACCATATAATATTCTCCCCCATGTTAGATAATCCAAAATAAGTGATTCTAAGAAGGATAAGCCCTATATGAAACAAATTTAATAACTAGCTATTCCCATGAATCTGCACATGTCAAAGATGTTCTTAAGCTACTCCCAAGTAACTACAACTCTCACCTTTTCGAGGTCAAATGATACACCTTCCTTTTGAGATAATATAACACAAAAAATGGACTTTATGAATCCATAATTGACATTCACTAAGATTTTCATACAACTGGTTCTCTCTTAGTTTATTTAAAATGATCTCAAGATGAGTGTCATGATCTCTTTGATTTTGCTAATACATCGTGATGTCATCTACATAGACCACCATGATGGAATCCATACGAGGATGGAATAAATTATTCAAAAAATCCATAATTATTGGTGGAATGTTCAAAAGACCAAAAAATAACCAGGTACTCATATAAACCATACCGACTAAGAAAATATATACTTTATTGTTGGAATATCTAACACACATGTCATGATAACCTGACCTCAAATCAATATTTCAGAAAAACCTAACACCTATGAGATGGAAAAAATTATTATCTATATGAGGTAAGGTATACTAGTTATTAATAATCAACTGGATTAACATATTGTAATCCATAAAAATCCTAAGGATCATGTCCTCCTTCTTTGTTAAAATGGCCAGTGAACACCATGGATATGTACTGGGTCAGATAAAACCATTTGCATTTAAATCTTCTAGATGCCTCTTGAGCTCATACAAATATGTAGTATCCATCCTTCAAAGATAAATGGATACCCAAGAATATCCAAGCATTATCTCAATAGTAAAATCTATCCCTCTCTCAGTAGGTAGTCTAGAAAATTCTTCAAGGAAAAAATCCCTAAAACAATTGATTACTAGATTTAATTCAGTAAGATTTAATACCTAATCAACCACAAAAGGATAGTAATCTAGGTGTTCACACCACCTAGACCAATATTCACTATTCTAGATCTACCTTCATGGACATCCCACCTATCCATGTGAATATATAAACTACCCTATGGTGATGTGAATGACACCCTTTGATGATAAAAAACTACATATGCATGATAGGGGACCATCCATTGCATCTTGATAATGACATAAAATCCCGTCATCTCAAGGACAAAGAGGTCCCATAAAAACAATGTTTTCCTACCTCGAGATGGAATTACTTGCACTATTATATACTATCTGAACATATACCCATAGGTGGATCAGGAAACGTCACACTATAAATGTACTCAAAATCAAGTGCATGGATTTCTAAAATATTCATAGAGATAATGGAGTGTGATGTGCTTATATCAAACATGTAAGACACTATAGTTGAGACTACTAGAATAATACCATTAGAAATATATTTCAAAAAACCCTGCTCTGCTAGTATAAGATGCACTGAATAAATATTGAATGATCCATGACCCTATGTTGAAACCTTACTACTCTAAGTGGATTATCTCTTACAACACTTTATATATGAATCCTAGCCACCATGACCACTACCTATTTCTCTTCTTGTATGGATGGTATTACACTAGTTACCTTTATGGTGATGTGCTCCTGAGTCAAATTCCTAAAGGTGGAGAAGATACAAATCCCTTCCCACTCGATACATAAGATAAGGTTATAAAAAATGTTAAATATTACATATTAATCCAGTGCCTTTTCACGTGATATGTTTATTGGGGAATTGGGGCTTCATATTCCCTAACCTATAACACTGGTAAAAAACCAAATAACTGTCATTGGGTGTCACTCTCCAGTTACTACTCATTCATTCACTCTCAAATCATAACTTACAATCTCTAGTCAGACCACTAATCGCTCCTGGTTCTAAACCTCTACAGACCACACCATCTTCCTCCCTCAGGTTTCTCTCAATGATAAGAGCTTGGTTTACTATATCAGACATAGTGGTGATCCAAAAAACATTCACAAGAGAAATAATATGATTCCAAATCCCATCCTCAAAATGTCTAACTTTATCTAGTTTATCATCTATATAAATAGATATAAAGTGATAAAGATTTGAAAAATGTGTGGAATAGTCCAAAACTATCATATAACCCTACTAAAGGTTCATGAACTGCCTTTCATGATCAGACCTTAGGCTCTTAGGGAAGAAATAGTCCTGGAAATTAGACCTTATAACCCTCCGAATCACTTCTCTATACTAACCCACCTGGTTCAAAATATCCCAAAAACATTTTGAGGATCCACAAAGAATATAAGTAGAAACCTTCACACTCTAATCAGGTGGTGTCTCAATATTCATTAATATATATATATTACTATATCTAGCCATAACTCTACTACCATGGAGCCACCATCCCCTGAAAAAATTGGTCTGTGCTACTGTCGAAACTCTTATAGAATGGGTAGGTTGTAGAGCTACCTATATAGTCTTCATAAGCTAAATAAACTCCTATTGAAAAAATAAATAATATATTTCTTTGTGGATAATAGGATGTTCTATTAGTTTCAATAATAATGGTATCACTGGTTTCTCAGGGACCAACACCGCCAGAGCATGGTCATCACCACCCTCTTAGAGAACGACTAGAGGAATTTGTGGGGGCATAGCTATATAAATTAAAAATACATGGATCAAATAGGATAGATCATGGTAAGTATCATAGAAATTGAAATTGGATTAGTACATGTCTTCTAATGGAATTTTCACACCCCTCTACTTTCTCATAAATATAGGTCTGGGAAATGTGAACAATTATATAGAACACAAGTGATGTTACCTGCTGCCCACTAATAAGGTCGTTTCAAGGTCAAAATCCACATTTATATATAATAATCATATTATAAGAAGTTTCCATGTTAATTTATAGAGGAACACACCTTTTAAATTGAAATTTTCATCTCTATGTAATGGTTTTTATTTTGTTTTAGAATCATAACCATTTAATTTCATTCTCATTTAAATAAAAATTCTCTTAAATGGTAGAACTATATGGATCACTAATTCCAATATATAAGGGGAAATACACCTAATAAAATATAGCATAACATATATCTAATATAAAATATTCACTTATCAAGTATATATATAAAAATTTAGAAACAATTTGGGACATATAAATAATACATGAAAACATGCTATAGGTAGTGCACTTAGTAAGTAAATGTGTCATGGTAAAATGTATGACATTTAAATCTTATAAGGTGCCTAAAATGATGCATTGTTAAACATTTACTTTAAATATTATAATAATTATAATTTAAAGTCCTCAATAATATTGATATACATAATACATAATGTGCATCACCCAACAGGGGAACCAAATCAACTATAATGAAGAACAACATTTCTGATCCCTTTTAATTTGGCATTTCCCAGTATGTGGGTCATCTACTTATAGACACATCTCATATCCAAATTATGATAAATTATTAATATCAAGTATTATATTCCCATGTGATAAAAAAATAATGAAATTTTCTCTGATATCACTTTGGGACATCCTGTCCCGTATGGCACATAAACATTTCACAAGCTGGCGGGCCACATGGACTCAAGCCTACCTCCCTATATGCTAGAGGCTATCGACTAACATCAAGGGCCCAAGTTTGTATAATGGGATAAAATACCCTCATGATTATAGTATCACATAAGTGAAATGAATAGATAAATCATAGAATCATAATATCAACTGAAAACTAGTAGTGGAGGGTATGACATCCGAAGGTAATAAATAACCAATATCAACAATATCCAACATCCCCCATATACAAATGAAATTTCATATTTATAAAAAAAAGGAATATGAAATCGTGATATAAAATACATGTATCAAAATTACAAGGACAGCAAATTTTTTCCTCCAAGATAATCATGAACTATATCTTGGTCCTATGCTTCCCCGCTCCCAGGATATTACCAAATCAAGTATCGTGAATTGGGTGCTTTCCCTTATTCCTAAAAGTATCCACTTAATATATCTGGGTACCATTGGTAGCCCAGATTGGGTGTGACATAAACTCAATAGGACACCACCATCAAGGTCTATAAATATCCATATATTGTATATAATATGGCAGTGTGAAAATACAATGGTAAATAGTAATGAAAGTAGTAAGAAGTTAGATTTAGTTCCAGAAGGACACCAGGATGACTATAACTTCTTTAGACTAAGCTGGATATTCTCTAATCGTTTAACTAGATGTATACACATATATGGTTGGTATACATAGTGATTTCTACAACTATATATATAGATACTTATACTAGCATGGACCAGAGGCATAACTCAAGAATCCATACGATGTAACACGAGTCTCACAAGTATAATGGGATGTAGTTCAAGTATCACATGAATAGAGGATTCCATGCCCATTATTGTAATAAAATTTTTACCATTCCCAAATAAAAATAGTAAGGTTATTCATGCCTGTATATCATATTTTTATGTTTTTTCATGCTTAGTATATATCAATAAGGTCTTCATGCCCAAATCATAAAAAATAGGGTCTCCATGCCTATATTATCTTTGAAGGGTATCTATTCCCATTTATCATAATTAATTATGTTTTCCATGACCAATAATTAAAATTCATAGGGTATTCCATACATGTCTATCATATCTCATAATGGTTACCATGCCCATTCATTATTATTCATAAGGGTATTCATGCCTATATATCATATCTCATACGGGTCTACATTTTCATATATTATTATTCATAAGGGTTACCACACCAAAGTTTCATTATATAGGGATGCCTTTCCAACATCATAGTATAGGGATTCCATGCCCGAATCACAATACATAATAGTTACTAAGTCCAAATTATAATATAAGGGTCTCAATGCCTGATGTATATCAGTAATAAACAATCAAATGATTCAATATGACCTAATATAAAATTCATAACTCATTAACATTTTATATTAACAAGGGTATAAAATTTTTCAATATAATTAAGTGATTAGGTCACACGAATCACCTCCATTCAATTCAATTTAAATTGATAAGTGTTTTATCCATAAAACACCACCACAACCATGCATTTAATTTATGATAACCCAATTCAAAACTCAAAACAAGCACACCAATCGGTGTTTTGGGTATAACAACCTAAAGGTTAATTAAACATTTAAAGGGCACACTAAAAGGGGTGTATCATGTTGAGTTTGACTACCTCCGACATCTTATAGGATCTATAAGTGTCATTGGTATTAAAAACTAGGTATCTAATTTAAGAAAAACTCATTTTAGGGGAAATTCATGATGAAACTAGTGTTCAACACAATGTAACATATTATAATGCTTCTCAAATTTGATGGATATTAAATATACCACCAACCTTATACCTGTAGAGGATCACTCATCTAGTATCAACCTTTAGTTTGGTCCAGATCAATAGAAAATGAAACAATAGATGAATTCACTAAAAACATGCCATATGATGCTACACATAAATTAATTAATCAATTAGTTAAAAAATTTAGAAAAGTAAAATTGGAATAATGGAATCACTAGAATGCATTCAACGATACTATAGATATATGAATCAGAGTTCTAATGATAAATTAGGAGAAAATACTATGATGAGAGGATTAAGAAATCAAAAGTGGATGATAAGGTTCCAAAGTTCAATAGATAAAAAAATAGGTGGATGGATTTTAGTTAATAGAATTTAATTGGAAAAGGTAATTTCACCAAAAAATATTTGTTCACACATTTTTTCCACACTATTAGCCTAACCGTGTGCCAACCATACACACCTCTTTTCCTTAAATCCCATCTGGCATGTTTTTTGTTCATTGTTTTGGAAACCATACACAGTCATTCGTATTCCCTATGATAAAAATTATAGATGTTTTGCATGGGCCTGGGGCCCTAGCTTCCGAGTTAGGGAAACCATGCATCATATTCTTATTATTGATAATCCACATATGGTGAGGAGAAACTATACGGTCTAGGACACATGGTTTCTACTAACCACCTGACCTAGTGTTTTCTTCTAGTGGCTAGGGTTCGAGGCTTCAGACAAGCTCCAGACACCCATGTTTCTTCATTATCCAAACTATGTGTCCATATAAGGTTAAAAACAATGTTTTAAACAATAAATTTATATATTCGTACCTCATAGATATCTGAGTTCATACATATATGGTGATGTGATATGGGATGATGTGATGATGTGATCCATGGGGTGAATGTTGTGATTCTATGACTAAGAGTTTTTGGACTGGCTTTTTTGGGAGAGAGGTTGCTCATGATGTGTGATATTGGGGCAGAGTTGAAAACTAGTGGGGAAGTAGGAGTAGGGTACCATTGATGTTTCATTATTATATTATATTCTATAATATATGTGATACATAGTGAGTGTTATCCATAGTTATGTGGTTAAATCAGTATACATATTTTGGAGATGAGTTAGTTTCACTATTTTAACCATTATTTAACATTATTTCATTATCTTTTCCATGAGAGGATATGGGGAGGATCATACTAATTATAATGTTATACTCACCCTATATATATAAACTGTTTTCAATAGTGTAGGTGTATGTTGGAGATTAGGATGGATATTACTATCTTTCATTTTTGCAAGAGTTGTTTGGGAATCAAGGTTAGTTCTATATTTACCTTTTTAGTACATATATTTTTCCATTCAGTTGTTTAGTACTATATGGAATTACATATTTCTCTAGGGATATCATTATAAATACATTTCTATGTAGGTGTTTATTGGTGTATCTATATTTGCACTCTCATCTATAGGTTATCATAAATGGTAATTCCTCTTATATCAATGTTCATTATACCCTCAATTTGAGTTACCAACATGGGGCCTACTGGACGAAAGAATTAATCAGTCATCGTCTCCCATCCCTCATTTCCAGCCTATGATGGGTATACATTAGGGTGAGGGGGTCATGATAGAGTGGTATCAAAGGTTCAGGGTAAGGGATAGGATGGATATTAGAGTTAGGACTAGGTGATGATGCATGGTTTAGTAGGGAAACAATGTCAGCATTTTTTAGAAATTTATATTAAAAGAAGAGACTGGATGAGATACTGGTATACAACGCCCCCTATGATATGATTCCTAGAAAACTATGTTTTTTGGGACCATAAAATGAAGTGATTCTAGTATTAAACTAGATAACTAGAAAATGATCATGCATCATTCTCCTTTTCTCATTTGTTTGACATGAGTCGACCATCGTATTGGTTAAAACCATTACAAGATTATAAAATAAATAAACAAATAATGTTAAGTGTTTCATATTATATTTTTAGTATCTCTAATAGTCTTATATTTTTCAATCATGTCTTCATGTCAGCATCCTTATCAATTTATTTCTAATGATGTTCAAAAGTATGTTCTAAAAGATCACTATAGAGTAGAGGCCGATGCTAAAGAAATATGGAGGTGGAAACTCTAAGAGTTTTAACAGTAGAGTTTGTAGAAGTATGGGGGATATATTTTAGATTCATTCATAGTAGTCTAGTTGGGGGAGGTTTATATATATTTTTGTTTGATCATTGCTCGTATGGAATATAGGGTTTTATTGGTTGTGATGGTGCTACATGGAGTAGTGAGTTATTGGTGGTTCTTGGTCCTTTGGGATTCTAATGACCCAAGCTTTAATTACATGAAAATTATATCAAATTTGGGGAATAATTAAAAAATTACATAGAAACATGCCCAATGACTATATTAGTTTTGTGCCTTTGGAAATATAGAACACATTCCCTTAATTTGGTTAAATATATTAAACATATTCTACAAAGATCATCCCTTATAATACCTCTACCTATAACCCTTCATTATAACCTGAGGAAAATAAAAAATATAAAGGGGTGAAGTCAGATGCTTAGTAAGGGAATAAAAATGAATTATGTAGGCATATTTTGAAAATAATGGTGTGCGAACATAATTTAAAAACAAAATATGGTACACTGCATATCAAAAATCAGGGAATAATGTTTGGATGTTTATAATACATGACTCATAAAGGAATCAAAGAACATAACCCATGAGATTATAACATTAAAAAAATGAAATTGTGAAATACACATAAAATTGTAACTTTTTGAACATGTATAAATGGTAATAGGTTTACTTATTAAATTAAGGACATGAAATCAGGCCCTTTCATAAACATATGTACATGAAAACCAGGTCCACATAGAAAATTAAGGACATGAAAACCAGGTCCACACGTAGAATTGTGAACCTAAAATTAGTTTTACTCATAACATATATACCTTACGAGTTATACATCTTTACCCATTGCATTGGTTGGTGATATAGGTCCCACCCATCACATAATGAAAACCATACATATGTGTTCCACAAGAACAAAAAATCATTCATCATATCAAAACCCATGGAATGAAATGGATTCAATCGTAATATAACCCATAGAAAGAAATGACATTCATAAATATCATTCCACAATAAACATAAATCATTTTTAGGAAGCATAATAATGATAACATTAAATAACATCCCCAGTTAAACATAAGTAAAATAAAATAACATTCTCATGGATGGAAAATAATCTTCAGAGATCACTTCAAAATAATTCTTGATGAAAATATCCTTTTTTCATTGAAAATTAATTTATGAAACATACAACATTTTTTAAACCCATTTCATTGAAAATAAACATGAAAAATAATAAAGATATACCTAAATTGTATTGAAAACATATTTTTCTTGAAATATTATGAAGGAATATTGAAACAAATTTAAAATCCCTTTCCTGGAAAATGAGTTAAATAGATATTTTAAAAATATTTCTTGAGGAAAATAATTATTAATCATTTAAAAGTGTATCATACCACTTTAAAACATTGGAATCATAATCCCCATGAAATAATAACATTACCAGAAACATAAAATATACTAAAAAGAAGTATAATCCAGATATAACATTTCCAATGGCATTGTATACATGTTGTAGAAGAAAATAGGTGTATAACAAATCCCATGTCTCAATGAAAGAAAATTTAGAAAAAACTATATTACTTATTTGCTAACTTTTAAACTATAAAATCCAATAAAATAGAGATCAAAAAATAGATACGAAAATACCCATAACATAATTTATAAAAATCATAGAATACAGTCATGAATAGTATGTAGACCACGTAGAACAAACGAGTTGTGTATAAGGCATGTGTCTCACAGAAATAAAATTGAGTGAAAAATCCATTAACATAAGTATGGGTTCATTTATATGTGTTCAAACCTCCTATATAAGGGTTTAAATAATGTTATTAATTTATTCTATAATCATATTAATTTTTATGATATCATATGTGTTCATATTATTACCTGTTTGTTCATGAAATTATTACTTGTCTTTTAGATGTCAACTTTTTCTTATTCTTATTCATGTTTTGTCGTATGAGATTACGTTCATGCACATAGGATATAAGTATTTCATTTCAAGAATTATATTAAGATATTAAATATCATATTTATTCATTATATATATTTATATAATAATTATTTAATGGTGAATAATTAAAATGAATAGCATCGCATCATGGAGATGGTAGGCCGTACGTATATACGAGCGATGGTATCAGTCCATTAATAGTAAAAAAGTAAGGATATTTATGTTATATATGTTTTTAAAAAACCCAATATTATTTTATGATCACTATATATATTTATTATTTCCATCATTATACCCATCATATTATTGTGGTGAAAAATAGATTACACCACGATGTGGATATGGAAGGTCGTGCGTATACTCGCGTGGTGATTTCATTTTTCATAGAATGGATAGAAGGTGGAATGTGGTTGCTGCCTAATAATACAAAAATATAATTATATAATTTATATTTGAGTTATTACATTAATATGGAGACATATCATGAAGAGGAATTATAAGAAGAAATAATTTTGAAAGAATCTGTAGAAGAGAGTGCATGTTCTTTGATGAGCTCCATATAGATATCCCCTTACTGGCACTAGAGTTGGTATTTTGAGAATAAAATAAGCTATATAATGTAACAAGGTAAGTTTATAATGGAAATTGGAAGGGGATAGATGATCTTTAAGGCTCCATGTGAAGTGATGTTGTGTGGGAGGATGTTACCTTTCATAATTGAGGCAAGGGGCACATTTGGAATCTCAAAAAACATTAATTTATAATAAAATAAAAACCCATAAAAACCTAAAAAATGTCATATATTAATGTTTTAGATGATATAAGGTTGTAATAACATTAACCAATAAATTTTAAACAGGTTTTTATATCAATTTTTACCCCATCCTTTTAATCAACACTTAGTTATTCTATTTAATTTTTATATAATGTAATAAATATTTCAATATTAAAAGGGTGAAATATTTACTTATTTGATTTAAATTAGACCATTAATGAATAAATTAGATAATTTTACACTATATAATAATTATTATAAATTTTTAAAAATGTTTTATTATTTTTAAATAATTTAATAATATATTAATTTGATAAAATACTAATAGTGTCAATTTTGACACAATTCAATTTAGTTATTTTTAAAAATATCATGATAAGAAGTTGTAATAAAACCAAATATTTTATTGTATCTATAAGGGCTAATACAATCAATAAAATTCATAAGATATATTAATAATCCCAAATTATATTTATTTTTATATTTTTGATAACATTAATTTGACATATCCATTAATAAAATAATTACTACATCAGTTCTATGTAATTATTTAATAAAATTATTTTTTAACTAAAAAATAAAAATAAAATACCATAAAAAATATAATTATTTGATATTGAAATGAAATATTTATAGTCTAATATATATTCTGGAAAATCCTATAATACAAATGATATATTTATTAAAACATGAATGTGACAACTTTGACATCACATTAAATGAAATATTATAAGTGTCATAATCTTTCCTATATGGATAAAAATTGTAAATAATTATACCATTGGATGATTATGGTTGATATATAATTGACCAATAATATTTTTTATTGTGTTTATTTATTTTAATGGTTTTTATCATTTTAATAAAAATTATTTTATTTATTTTCCAACAATTAAATAAATTCTACATCATCAATGTATATGCCTTTAAGGTAATAACTTATATTTTAAAAATAAAAAAAATAAATTACCATGATAAATAAACACTTTTAACTTTAAAATGAGTATATATAGTCTAACTTATCTTTTTTATAACCTTATATAAAAAATGAAATATTTATTAAATTTGAGTGATACATATTTAACTTTATTTTAAATAAAAGGTATTAAATTTTCTAATCTCATACAAGTGGATTCTAAAGGATTCCATTTAGACCCAAGGATGATATAGGTCAAAAACATTCATAAAATGATATTATTAAAAGTGTTAGAGTATTTTTATAATATTATTATTTCACTTAATTTCCGAATTTACCTTTTGACTGTATTAATACAAAATTACTGATGTTAATATTGATAATGCCCAAATATAAAAGAAATATATTTACATAATTTGGATCCACTAGTTAAAAATATCTAATCAATTTTAAAAATCAATAACATAGATTTTATATTAATAAAATTGAAATTAATCCCATTGTTGGTATGTGATAACGAGTTTCAGAAGATGAAACATTTCAAAAGATTTAAATGGTTTTAAATCACAATTCAATGTAAAACTAATTCCAATGAATAAAAATATTAAATGATAAAAAATATATTATATTTATATTTTAAAATAGTTAAATAATATAACTTAACCATATAAATTATTTTAATGAAAAAAATTGTTTTCAATTAAGATTGAGTATATTTTTACTATTCATAAAAAATTGAAACTTATAATAAAAATATCAAAAATTAAACCAAAGTAAATTTTGATACTCTGATATCAAAGAATTTTTTTTTCCAAATACTGTATAAAAAGTTTTGCAAAACTAGATTTAAATTTTGTGCATCATTAAAATGTGGCAAAACTGTATTTTTTTGAAAAATATATCTTTCATATAAAAAAATGAATTTGTTATTATATCATGCCTAGAAACATATAAGATGAATTTTAAACATTATTTTTAATATATTACATTTATATTACTTTAATAAAATCTATAATGAGGGATTTTATTATTTTATAAACTAAATTATTTTCATTAAATAATTTTTCAGAAAAACAGATACATTTTATTTAAAAAGGGTCATATTTTCATTTTAAATTAATTTAATAATAAAGAATTAAATATATATACAGGTTTGAATAATATTTTCATAAATTAGTTATTACTATTCATAACAACCATTATAATGGCTAGGTTGTACGGTTACATAATAATATTTTGTTATTTCATTAATGTTAGTCTTGTGTGAATTGAAGTCTATCAAAAGAACATGAAATTCTGTATGTAACAAACCAAGAATACTGTTTCATATACCACAAGCTGATTTGATGTTGAATGTTGTGCAAGATTATCTTGGTGAAGTGTAAAACACAACACATAAACAAAATTAAAAATAATCTATCTCAAAAAATATATTTGTGTTACATTATACCCCCCTTAAAATGAATTTCTCCCTAAAATTTTTTATGGGTTATAAAAGAATTAATAATTAAAAGATATTTTCCTAGAAACCCACATTGTAAAAAAATTCTAATAATACCTTCGAAATAGTAATAGTTAAAAAATAACATTTACGCAGACTAAGTAATAACACAGTATCCTTGTAGGACAACATAATTGAATATTTGGGAATGAATGAAAAGCATAAATAATCATAAATATTGATAAAGATAGTTGATCAAGAAAATGGGGGTGATCTAGAGAATGTTAAAAATCAAAAAAACCATTAACATAAGGATTGTGAAAGAGGACATTGATATCCTAAAAAATGATGATAATAAGAAAACCTTTTAAATCATGATCCATTTTATTATTGTTTAATAATTTTCATGAGATGATATACTTACTTGATTTTAGTAAAATCTCACCATTGGTCTTGCCATTAATAATTTCCACTACAAATAATATTCAATGAAATGATGTTGAATTTATTATTCCAAAAGCGTTAACAGATAATTTTATCCATAAATAGAATGATAGGTCATTACATATGTCTTTATCACAATAAAAATCTTTGCATAAGTTATCAAATATGCATAAGTCCACCTAAGGCAAGATAATACATTATTCAAACAAATATCCTCTGAATTTTAACATAAATTTTCCAGAAATTGATAACCTTACAATTCCTATGAAATATAAAAAAACATATTTAGGAAGAGGTGGACTAACTCAGCTAAACATTTATCTCCTATATATCATAAGGTATATATATGTTGTCACATTCCTAACATGTGAATAAATTATCATTTATTCTCTTGAAACATGTTAATAACCTGAATTACCAAAAATAATTTTTTTAAATATGCTTTATTTCTTATTCTAATGCTTATTGGATATATTACTTTTGTCCGAATTTTTTTTATACTTTATCTATGATAGAATTCACCTCCTAAAAAATTAAATAATTCGTTCCCTAGAAACATTTATAATCCAATTTAACTTTTCATTTGCAATATATCTTTATCCAAATATCATTATCCTTACATAATGGACATATTAAGGGTTATATTTCCATTAATCTTGTGTTCTACAATATCACCTTACCCTTAAATCACTTTTCTAAGACTTTATAATTATTCAACATATCCTTTCCAATCCTTAATGAAAAACATATAAAGAAAACAATTATATATTTCATCATTTGAATAAGATAATATTTGGATTTTAAAACATATACACTTCAATCATCAAACTTTATTCATAAATCATTTCACATGATCCATCATCTTAGAAATTCATAAAATAGGATTCATGTCTTAAGGTTCCTTAACCATAATCCAACTAATATTCTTATGTTTAATATATCAATAATGCTATAACATCACATAACTTTTAGATTTCATTTAAAATCACTTTATCTTCAGTAGTATAACCACTAAATTTTACAACCTTCATGATTATATTCATCATATTTTCACTTAGGAAATTTTTTTTTATAATTCTCATACATTCCACATATGAAAAAAATCAACTTTAACCATGTTCTATATAGTTCCAACTATTGACTAAGACGAGGAAGAAAATGTGAAAAAAAATTATCATAGATGAAAATAACATAACCCAGGAAAATTATTTATAATATTCCAATATATGACACCATATATTTAATAATAGGTTATTCTTGATTGTCAAAAATATTCTAGTATGCTAACCTATAGTAAGAATTATTCTTAGGGACATCCCTAAAAACATCCTTAGAAATTTATGTAGAGATCCCACTGATTTTTTAAATCCTAGTTTCCAAGGGTTAACTAAAATATCCCTCTGATACCAAATCTGATGACAGAAGCTTGAAGTATATGGAAATTACATAAAATTTATGGAATACATAAAATAAATACACAAAAACACACCCAATGACCATATTAGATTAATGCCATTGGAAAATTGGAATATATTCTTCTAATTTGGTGAATGATCTTCAAAATATACCAAAATGATCATCCACTTTAGTACCCAAACCTAAATCTTTTCTTTATAACATGAGGGAAATAAAACATATAAAGGGGTAATCTCAAAATCTCAGTAAGTGTATAAAAACTAATCATGTTGGAATATAATGAAAATAAGGGAATTAAAACATGATCCTGAAAATAAAAGATCATACCCTACATATAAAAAACCATGGAATAAATTTTGTAAATTCTTGATACAAAAATCAAAAAGGAATCAAATAAAATAATCCATTAGATCATAACATTATCATAAGACATTAAATTATGACATACACGTAAAATTGTAACTTTGTGAACATGTATAAATCATAACAAGATCATTTATTAAATTAAGTACATGAAATCGGGCCCTTTCATAAACATATGGACATGAAAACTATGTCATTATATAAAATTATAGACATTAAAATGAGGTGCTAGAATTGAATTTTGAACAAGACATCAGGTTGACACATAACATATATACCTCATGAGTTATCAATCATTACCCAATTCATTGAAGGGAGATATAGGTCCCACCCATAAAAATAAAAAGACCATATATATGTGTTCCATAAAAACAAAAAACCATTAATCATATAATAACCCATGTAATGAAATGGATTCAATCATTATATAACCTATAAAAAGAAATGAATTTCCTAAATTTCATTCCCCCATAAAAAACCATTTTTAGAAAGATTAAGAATTATATCAATAAATCATATCCACATTAAAACATCTGTAACATAAAATAAAATTAACTAGGATGGAAAATAATCTTGAGAGGCCACTTGAAAATAAATCTTGAGGAAAATATCCTTTAATCTTTGAAAAATTTGTTATTAAACAAGAAACATTTTTAACACCCTCTTCATAGAAAATATACATGAAAACTTATAAAGAATGATTGGAAAAATATTTATTTTTTTAATGAAAACATATAAAGGAAGCTTGAAATTATTCTTAAATACCTTTTCCTTAAAAATGAGTCTTATAGATATTTTATGAAAATTTCTTGAGGAAAATAATATTAATCTTTTAAAGTGTCCTATACCACTTTGAATAATTTGAATCATAATCTTCATGAAATAATAACATTAAAATATTTTTTAAATATCATGAAAACAAGTATATTTCTAATATAACTTTTCATATGGTAGTGTATACCCCTTGTAAAAGAACATAGGTGTAAAACAAAACATGTGTCTCAAAGAAGGAAAATTGAGAAAAACTTCCTCACTCATTTGGAAACATTTGAACTGTAAATTACCATGAAATTAATATCATTAATTAGATATGTAAATACCCATACATTAATGTAAAAAAATTATGTAATACATTCATGGGCAGTATGTACACCACATAGATGAAAAAAGTGGTGTATAATCGATTTTTCTCATAGAAATAAAAGTGTGGTATAAATCTATTACCTTAAGTACGAGTTCCTTTTTATGAGTCAAAAAATATTGTATAAGGGTTTAAATAATGATATTAATTTTTTATGGAATAATATTAATTTTTGTGATATCATATGTGATCATATTATTACTTGTTTGTTAATAACATTATTACTCATCTTTCGGCTGTCAACTACTTCATGTTCTTATGCATGTGTTGTAGTATAAGTTTTGGTTCATGCATATAGGATATAGTTATTTTACTTCCAAAACTATATTAAAATAGTAAATATCATATTTATTCGTTATAAACATTTATATAAACATAATTTAATGGTGAATAAGGAAAATGAACCTCATCACGTCATGGAGATGGTAGATCTTACGTACGCGCGAGTGATTATATCATTCTATTAATAGTAAAAATGTAAGGAATTGTATGCTATATATTTCATTAAAACAACAATATAATGATATAATCACTATATATGAATATTACTTCTGTCATTATACCACTCAAAAATAAAGTGGTGAAAATAGATTACCCCACGGTGTGGAGATGGTAGGCCATACGTATGCACACGTGGTGATTTATTTTTTCATAGGTTAGAAAAAGGTGAAATAGTTTTATTAAATTATCATAATAAAATATCATAATAAAAGTGATACATTATTTATTACTTTATAATGGAAAAAAATCATGAATAGAAAGTATAATAGGAAATATGTCTTAAAGAATTAGTAAAAGATATTACCTCTTCTTCGGAAAGATCTATATAGATCTCCACTTAATGGAACAAGAGTTTGTATTTTGAGAACAAAAAAACCTACATAATGTTACTAGGGATGTTAATAATAGAAATGGGTAGGGTATATCCAATATTTAAGTCTCAATTTGTATTTAAGTTGAGAGGTAGGATGTTCCCTTTTATAATTGAGGTGAGGGCCACATTTGGAATCTCCAGAAAAAAAATTAATTTATAAACAAATAATAACCCATCCAAAAACCTATAACATGTAATATTTTCTATTATTAGTTGATTAAAGGTTTTATTTTCTTCAACCAATTAAATTTAGACATGTTTTTCTACCAATATAAACCCTAACCTTTTAATTAAAACTTAGTTATTCTATTTAATTTAAAACTAAGGTAACACATCTTTCAATATTAAAAGGGTGAAATATTTAGTTATTTGATTTAAATTAGACAATAAATTTATAAATTATAGATTTTTACACCTTATAATAATTATTATATAGTTTTATAAATGTTTTTTTGTTTTTTATATAATTTTTCTATACATTATTTTGATAAACAACCAAAAACGTCAATTTTGAAACTATTCAATTTATTGATTTCTTAAAATATCAATATTAGGTGTTATACTACAAAAAAAATTTTATTATATAACTAAGGGTTCTGAGTAATCTTTAAAATTAATTGGATATATTAATTACCGCAAATTATATATATTTTAATATTTTTAATAACATTATTTGGAAATTTCATTTAATAAAAATAATTACTACAATAGTTTTGTGTAATTATTTTTTATACATATTTTTTATTAAAAATTAAAAATAAATTAAGAAAACAAATATAATTATTTTATATTCAATAGGAATATTTATAGTTGAATACATATTTTGGGAAACACTATATTAAAAATTATATAATTATTAAAACCTGAATGTTCAACTTTGACCTCACATTAAATAAAATTTTATATGTTTCATAATCTTTTCCATGTTGCTCAAAATGGTCAATAATAAGAACCTTGGATAATTACGGTCTATATATACTCAACCAATAGTATGTGGTCAGGTGTTTTTTGATTTAAAGGTTATTATCATTTTAATAATAATTGTTTTATTGATTTTCCACCAATTAAATAATTTCTGCATCATCAATGTATATTCTTTTAAGAAAATTATTTATTTCCTAAATATAAAAAACAAAATACCATGATAATGAAAAACATTTTATATTTAGAAGGAGTATTTATAGTCGAACATATTTTTTCTATGACCTTATATTAAATATTAAATAGCTATTAAATTTGAGTGAGATATATTTAAATTTTAATTAAATAAAATATATTAAATGTCCTAATCTCATCAAAGTGACTTTAAAAGGATTCCATTTCAACCCAAGGATGAAATAGGTAGAAAAGGACTCATCCAATTATATTACGAACTATTTTAGGGTAATTTTATTATATTATTATTACACTTATTTACTAGATTAACCTTTTTACCTTATTAATAAAACATTATTGAGGTTACTATTCATAATGTCTAAAAATAAAAGATATATATTTATATAAAGTTTTCCCACTAATTCCAAATATAAAATAAATTTTTAAAGGTTCAAAACAGATAATTTTATTTAATCAATTTAAAATTAACCCCATTGTCAGAATGAGATAACCAGTTTTAAAAGTTAAAAAATTATAAAAGATTGAAATATTTTTATATCAAAAGTCAATGTAAAATTAGTTCCACTGACTTAAATTATATTAAATAAAAAAAATTATAATATATTTATATTTTGAAACCGTTAAATAATATAACTTAACAATATAAATTATTTTGATGAATTTTTTTCAATTATGATTTATTATATTTTTACTATTCATAAAAAAATAAAACTTATCAGAAAAGTATGAAAAATTAAAGTAGGGTAAATTCGGATACATGAATTTAATATAAGAATTTAATATTTTTAAATTGATTATACAAATTTTCCAAAAAAATAGATTTAAAATGGGTGTGTCATTAAAAGGCGAGAAAACTACATTTTTTAAAAAATACTTCTTTTATCATAACAATTGAATTTGTTCTTACATCATTTCTAGAAAATATGTAAGATGAATTTGAAACATTATGATGAATATATTAAATAAATATTAATTTAATAAATTCCTTCAAGAGTGATTTTATTATATTATAAACTCATGTATTTTCATTTAAATAGTTTTTTATAAAAAACATTTCCTTTTTATTTAAAAAGTGTATTATTATTATTTATTATTAATTTCTTAACAAATAATTAATTATATAAACAAGTTTAAAAAATATTTTAATAATTCATTTAATACTATTAATACCCTCCATTATAATGGCTAGGTTATAATGTAACATAGTAATATTCAGTTTTTGGTTAAACTTGCTCTTGTGTGAAATGGAATCAATCAAAAAAAACATGAAATTGTGTGTCACACAAGGCAAGCAAATTTTTGCGTATAACACATGAGAAGTCATTGTTTCTTGTTGTGAATGACTATCTTGGTGTAGTGGATAAAACAATATATCAAATAATTTTTAAAAAATCTATCCCACAAAAATATGGGGTGTTACAAGGATCATGTCAAGTTAGGAGTCTCATGGGAGATGTTCTAAGACCAGTTCCAAGAAGAGTTTCATTATTAAATCATTAAGGAACTCTGTTTCCAAGTGCTTCTTACAATTCAAAGGGGGAGTTCCATTGTGTGATATTTCAGGATATGTTTTAGGACCCATCTGTGATATGCTTCTTACTAATTTATAGATGAGGAGGCCAAGATGAATAATTTCTAGGAGGATTTTTTCCTAGAGATACAGCTTCAGGTCACCCCATTTATACTGAATATTTATCTAGAGGACATAGTGAGATTAGAAATTATTGATTTGGAACTGGCCAAAACTAGACCGTTATGGAATGGGAGTCATCAGGATTACACCGGAAGTAGAGATGTGGACCAGGGTGTGCAATTGTAAGGACAGAAGAGTTGTTGGTCATCAAGCGGTAGGTCACATCCCTCATTATATAATTTCTCTAGGTAAACCTACTTTAATAATTATTAAAAAGAGTTAGATTAATTTTTTATGTTTCGGAGGATGAGGTCAACATTTTCGAGAGTGACCAACTTTTATGAGAATTGAGCACGTGCCAGGTGTTTTTCTTTAGGTTCCTCCACTTAGGTAGTTTTAGATGTGGTAGTTGTAGCATGGTCTTCCAGTTTGTGATCATTATATAGGATACGTGGGAGTTATAGTATATTTTTAAGACACTCCTTGTACTCCAATAATAGTGCATGAACTTGGAGGTGGTTTTCTGTAGAGTTAGAGATGATGTGGAGCAGGTCGTAGTCAGCTTCATGCCCTATCGTTTCCAATACCGAGAAATCCAAACATTAATCTAGGTACCCTTTTTTATTTTTACATGGGTTCATTAATTTTTTGATTCAATAGTGAAATAATACATTATATGACCTACCCTAATCCCTTATTTGGGACTTGAGTTATAAAGTATTTGAGTTCCATTGGCACTGACTACACTCTTTGGAGGTTGAGACGACTTGTATGAAGTATGTAGAGACTACGAGCAAGTACTGGGGAAACACCAATCATTGAGAGATTTCATATGTTTATAGATAAAACCATATGACATCATACTCCACATGGATTGAATATTTTTTTTAGGCTACTGTGGAATTCTTCAAGAGGCTGGTTCTGTTCTATAATTATTATGGAGAGACAACAATGTTTTTTGACGAGAAATACCTTCAGATGAGTTATATGCATGTTTTGTTATGGTTTTAATTGATTACTGAGATGATACCATGCTCATTAGAGGTTCAATAGTAATTATTTCCCAGGGTTGTGGAAGAGTAACCTAATGTATTTGCAATGGATGTAGTGATATTACTTCCTCGACGGGATATCGAGTTTTGGATCATGCTAGAACTAGACATTTCTCTATATAAGATGGTTCCTTATGATTTGTGAGAGCTGTGAGTATAACTCAGTGATATGTTGCAGAAAGGTTTTTTTCATCTGAGTGTTTCACCTTGGGGTGAACCAGTTCTTGTGTGAATAAATACAATGTTACCTATCGTATTTGTATCAATTAATTCATCTTAACCAGGTGATGGTGAAGAAACCCTATCCCCTTCAATGGATTGATGATTTATTTGATAATATAAAGGGGTTATGTTATTTTTGGAAGATCTATTTGTGGTCAGGATAACATCAGATGTGGGTGAAGGATGAGGGTATCCCAAAGACTAATTTCCATCTTCATCATGGAAATTACAAGCTCATTTTGATGCCATTTGGTGTGATGAAAGATCCAAGCGTGTTCATGGGGTAGATGAGTGAAATTTTTAGATAGTTCCAGGATATATTTTTGGTGGTTTTTATCAATGTCATCCTTTTATACTCCACACATAATGAGGATCATGCAGATCATATACATGCTGTTTTGGGAGTTCATCATCATGGGTAGTTGTTCAGGAAGTTGTAAAAGTGTGTGTTATGTTTTTGTGAAGCATATGAGAAAGGGAATTCTATTTCCTAGAAAGGATTAGGTATGAATACTTCAGATATTGTGGTAGTTATGTCTTGGGTAGCCCCCAATATAGTGTATGAGGTGATGAGTTTCCTTGGGCTTACAGGTTATTACATGATGTTCCTAAATTATTTAAATCAAATTGTTACTCTTTCAAAAGCATTAAATAGAAATTATCAAGAATTCTTGTGGACTAACCAGTTCTAGGAAGATTTTGAGTACCTAATGGAGAAGATGGTCAGCACCCTAGTCCTTTATTTTCTAGTAGAGGAGTTATGTTTGGTGTCTTCTATGATGCTTTGTGTCTTTGTTTGGTATGTGTTCTAATGTGGTACAAATATATTGTTTCTTATGGGTATTAACAGTTAGGTACCCTTTAGCATAACTATTCCACTAATTATCTTGAGTTGGTGTAAGTTGTGTTTTCTTTTAATTTTTGGTGATGCTACCTCATTAGTGAGAATTTTGTGGTTTTTACTAACCAAATGAGCCTAAGGGTTGTCTTCTCCCAATGTTACTTGAACTTGATACAACATCGGTGTATGGAATTGTTTTTGTATTATGAATTTTATATCTCATATACATGAAGAAAGGGAAATGTTATGGATGAGGTAATGATAAGGAAGTCACATAGTGATTCCATTAATGAATCTATAGATTCATAGATAGTGATGAAAGAACTCTTGGTGATGAATCTAGATATGGGAGAGGTCAGAGGAAGATGTTGTATTTTCTAGATAATGGTTCAATCATATTTGGTTTAGTAGGTATATTAGTCACATATATGGGAATATGATGTGGAATAATTGAGGGAAAAAGTTTTTTTAATGATTCTCATAATTATTGGTATGAGGATAGAAATGACCATGTGTCATTCCAAGGATGAATATTCATTCATTTAGATATGCATGAGACGGTTCTCTGGTATTTCCATATCTATCCCTTGGTTGTACATACTAATGTAAAAAATATATTTTATGTTTTGATAAATCATTTTTGGTGGCTGGGGTTGTAGCATGCAATTGTAGAGTTTGTTTCTCGATGTTTGGTCTTCTAATATGTGACGGCCATGCATCTTGTTCCCAATGGTTTTCTCTAGCCATTATATGCTCCCTAGTGGAATTTGGAGGACATATCGATTAGAATCATTATTGGTTTGACTCGTCCCCAGGGAGGTTATGATGCTATACTGGTGTTTGGGGATTGTTTGATAAAATTAGTCGAATTTATATAATTCTAGTAGTCATGATCTATGGGGGTTTTTTCAAGGTATTATCTGGAGGAGACAGTGTTACTCCATAGATTCCCAAGGATGATCATCTATGATCAAGATCCTCATTTAACATATATGTTGTTTATTGGTCTCCTACATGATATTGGATAATAGTTATTCCTTTTCACTGTTTTTCATTCGCATATGGATGGTCAGATTGAGAGGACAATCCAGACTCTAGAATACATGTTGTTACCATGGGTCATAGATTTTGGAGGCTCATGTTTGAAGAACGTTCCCTTGGTTTAGTTTTTTTGTCAATATTATTTTATACTCCACAATTGTTATGCAACCATTTGAATATTTGTACAATCAACTTTTCTGTTATCCACTGTACTAGATTGGGGTTAGAGAGGTATAAAATATTAGGCTAAAACTAGTATAGATTGTGATAGATATTGTTTAAGTAATTTTTAAAAGGATGAAGAAAATACAAGATCTTTATGAATCCTATGAAAATCATAGGATGAGACCTCTAGAGATCTACATTGAAGATCATGTATTCTTGTTGTGGAATCCTCTTTGTGGGAAGAAATGGTTTGGTCATAGTAGTAAGATTTCTCCATGGGGATTTTCCCATTCAATGTGTGGTATCATGTTATATTCATGGTTTATTAGATAGAAATTTTCCCATTGTTGAGTTGGATACATGATGTTTTTCACATATCACTGATCCATCATTATCTTCATGATGGTTATCATGTCACTAATTGGGGATAGATCAATGTTTATGATGATGAAAACTTCTTGGAGAGGAAAGTGGATATCTAGGACCACCTGGAAAATGTGTTTCATGGGTGTGATATTCAATTGGTACATTTATTTTTGTGTCACAATGACTTAAAAGAGATTACCTAGAAATGAGAGTCACAGATTATCACTATGTACCTAGATATGTTTGATGTTTATATCTTCTC
The DNA here is from genome assembly GCA_963277665.1 of Viscum album. NCBI lineage: Eukaryota > Viridiplantae > Streptophyta > Magnoliopsida > Santalales > Viscaceae > Viscum > Viscum album. Next base: position 974,321,070 of record OY728122.1, read on the forward strand.
TTCTAACATTTTTCTCTTGTGTATTTTCACCTATACGGGTTATGATATGGTTTCCACTTGTTTATTGTTTTCTATTTACTCTCTCTTGAGAGGTATATCCCCTGGAAAATTGTTTAGGTGCTGGATTTTGCTGTTGCGTGGTTTTGAACTATTCTCTGATGAGGTGGTTGAGCTCCTAAGATAGAGAGACCATTGAGAGGTATCTCACGTGTTGGCTCTATAGACAGTCCCTTTGTGTTTTCTATATGGGCTGTTTTGGTAATCTCTGAGATTGGTAATTTTTGAGAGGTATCTAATGTCATATTTTGGATATGTGTATTCTAAACCATTACATTTTTTGGTAGCTTGTGCAGCTTAGAGGAGTCCTAGATCGAGTTTATAGGGGTTTAGCTGTAACAAGATGGAGGTAGTGAGAATAGATAGCTTGTAAATGGGTTTTACATATTGTATTCTATTTTTTTTTCTTATTAAGGATAATTCATAGGGTGTTATAGAACATGTACTATTTTGTGATTAATTAGTTTGAGGTGACACATTTTTTCAGAAAGATCTAAAGCTAGACATTTAAACGATGTGAATGGGGTTTCACACTATATAAATTACCTGTGTAGAATTCCTATAAAGGCATCAGTGGCTTGGTTTTTTTGTGAAACCTTACGACTTTTATCATTTTCCCAGTGGTTGATGACCCTTTTCCATAGATTATTGGGATTACCTCAATGAGTATCGATCTTCGACTTCAATATTTGATCCAGTGAGATCCAAATTGCATTATTTAATTGTTTTCTTGTAGTTTCTCCCAGATTCTTCTTGTTTCCTCCTTTTTCATTTTTCCACACTATGGTTCCTGATCTCAACTATTCTAATAGAGGATTCATTATTGTCCTTGATTCATTTTTGGCACGATATTTCAAGGAGATCATAATTTTATCACGAGAGAGGTGACCAAAGATCCGTAACATTGTCTGTTCTCATGAAAACAAAATTGATGCCTTTGAGGTAAGGGATTCATTTCTTATCTATTAACTTATCTAAAATATTGAATTTATCATGATTTAACCCTTTGGATACCTTTATAATTAACATAATATTTATTAAATTACATTGATAAATAACTGGTTAGTGATGTCCAGTTGATGTGATTTATACCATTATGATGGGTTTTGTATTGATTGTTTTGATAGTGGGATGTCTATTATATGACTATTATAATGTTATTATTCTTAGAGTAGAATGTGAGAATTGGTAAAAAAAATATATATCTGGAACTAATATATGATTAATTGTCTTAGGAATAATTGGAGAAGTGGCATGTCTATAATTCAGTGTTTATTGTAATTTGATGGTTATAAAAAATTAATGCTAATTCATAATGTGAAGAATGATAATTCCTGTGGAAAATTTTTATAATATGAAAAAGGAATTCTAATTTTGAATGGTTATTATAACAGTTTTTATAACTAGTTTTAACTGAAAAACAATGTACCCCTTTTATATCTTACTGTAAATTAATACCTTAGGTTTCTCTAAGATGGAACTTGTAAATAGTGAATTAGTTAATTAAAGATGGAAACAGAAATAGTTTTGTCATAAAAATAATCCCTAGGGACTTTGTTGACAATCAACTTGAGAAAGAACAATCACTTGAGTTTGGATCCATGAGAGGTTCTTCATGTGTGATGGTTTGATGATTTATTTTAGGGATCATATTTACCTGTACGATGTTCTTATTTTTTCCAATTTATTTTGTGATATTCACTGTATTTGATCTTTTATGTGAAATGTGATATGGGATAGGGAGTCACAAATGTGAAATGAGCTTAATATGTATGATGTGTGGATGGGGAGGCCTAGATGATATCACAATAGTTGATGCCTAGGATGGTGAGATGCATTGAAATATGCATGTGGGTGTCAATGGTGGAATTTGAGATGATGGAATAGGTTGATGTTAGGCTTACCCATTTATGTGATGATGAGAGATGGGATTATTTCTTATGAATTAGTATAATGGCAAATGGATAGGTTCTTTGTTTTATCTGGATTCTTTTTCCCATTTATTGAGGTATCAGGACGTGTGTGGTTTCACGTTTCCTCTTTGTGGTAGCATAGGATAAATTTCATAGAGTGCCTAGTTTATATAATGATGATAATAGAAAATAAATAATTCCTAAACCACAGGTTTGGGGTTTTATGGAATGAAAATTCTAATAATATGTTAATCTAAATAAACCATGGACTATGTTTAGATTTTTCCTAGAGGTCGTGGATTTTCCAACAATGATTAATGTAATGTAATTTAGAATAATGTTAACAATTTTGTATTGGTTAATAATGTAATTAATGAATGGAAATGATAAAAATATGAAAATGAATATAATTTAGTTGTTTTAAATGTTTTTGTGCTTATAGTATATCTGGTATTATAACTGTCACAAGAGAGTTCATTCGACATTATCTATAGTTGAGTCTAATACTAAGTTATTTCCATAGTGTGTTTCTAAGATAAATTATATCCTATATAATTTATGATTTCGTAAACTACCTCACCCTTGTCTATTAGGGAGAGTAACACCCATTGGATTCTGAGAGGGTGTTTTCCCCAACACCCCGATGGGAAGATGAATGGATGACTACCCACCCCATCCCCGATCTCTTCTCCAGGTTGTTATATATACTATAATTAATGACAATTATTTTCCCCATATATATGTCTTGAGGGATGTGATTGATTGTGGTCATTCACAAATATGACTCCCCAGATATAGTATCCAAAAGATTTTTATATATGTTATGTTTGATGTTAATGATTTCATGAGATAATTATATGGTGTTTGGGATGTAATGGCTTGATGTATACTACCTAATGTATGACACAAATCATACAAGGTGTGGTGGATCCCAAAATATACTTGGTTGATATATATGGTGATGTGATATGGGATGATGTGATTAGTAATTCATTAGGTACATGTAGTGATATATTTCCCAAGTGTCTTAGGGATGACTTATTTTTTTGGAGAGTGATGGATCAGGATGTGTGATCTTAGGGTAGAGTAGGAAATCAATAGGGAAGAAGAAGTGGGGTACCCTTGACATTTAATTATTATATTATACGATCTCTGGTATGTGTTAATTGGTGAGAGTTTTCCTTTTTGAGTATGGGATCATAGTATCGCTGTTTGGGTGATGAGTACATTTCATTGTTTTTCACCATGATTTAACTTCCTTTATTTATCTTTTGCATGAGATGATCCTAGGAGTATCTTTTTGAGAATAATTTATTGTTAACCCTATATATATAAACTATTTTATAGGTCATCCAAAGTAGGTTTGTGATTGGGATTGGTATCACTAGCTCATGCATTGGTAGGAGCTGTTTTGGGTTCATGGTTGATGTCGAATTTACCTTTTTGGTACTCATTGTTTTCCGTGCAGTGGTTTACTATAATATGGAATTGTATGTTCTCACCTGGTTTCTCAATAAATATATGTTTTAGTATGTGTTTATTTTTATATATATATTATCTTTCTCTTCTGCATGTTCTCTTAGAGGGTAATGCCTCCAATATATATGTTTATTATACCCTCGGTGATTGTCGCCCACCCATGGCCTACTAGAGGTGGTACTCATGTAGTCCCCATTTCGCTTCCCTACATTCTATCCTAGGTAGGGTATAATTTTGGTTGAGGGGGTTAGGAAACATTATTTTAGATCCCAAATTCTATTGAAATGTTAATAGATTATATTAATGACCACAATGTAGACATTCTCTGTACCATATGGAATGATCATGAAGAAGGAATATAGAAAATAAATCCCTTTGTAATATCGTAATATTATAGGTACCTTAAATATAGAGACCCTACTTTTTCACAAAACATTTACATCATTTAAATTGTAGACAACATAGAGGCATTACAAAAACATGATCCAAAGGTTTAATAGCTTGGTAAACTTTGGACCATACATAAAAATTACAAAATAAAACATAAAAAATATTTAATTACTTATCTAGATTCTTAATAGACCTCATTAAATCTTTATAATTTGTATACACCTAAGGATATACATCAAATAATTGGGTGAGATAAAATCGTACAAAGATAATAGAGAAAGATGTGAATAAATATAACATGGGGTGAGAAAAATAAACATCATCATTACATAAGCATTGTAATATTATCATAATCATAGGGGGAATAATTATATAAATTCATGGAATGTTGAAATTCATAAAAATGAACCATCATGTCTTAGATGTCAAATACCACAGATAGTTGAGAAAAAAATATTGCATCATGTTCATGATTAAAAGATTTGAACAATAATAAAATCATTATTGTGAACAAATCTATAATTATATTCACACATATATCACATTATCTAAGTAGATAATGACATTAACAAATCCATTAGAGTGGTATATAATTCTAGGCACACTCGTCAAAACATAACATTTACAAATTCACGCATTCAACTTATAATGTACATTAATCTTGAACATAAAATAACCCCTATAAAAGAATGGTTTTCCTAAGAATACATTCATTAATAAAATTTTATGTTTCCAACTAAAAAGGGAATAATATAATCGGTATAATAATCATTAATCAGGAGTGAATAATAAACAATCACAAGAGAAGTAAAAGATGTGTTTTTCAGAAAGAAGGGTTATTTTGGAAAAATAATTTCATTTTTCATAAAATAATATTGGAAACAATTATATCCCAAAAAATAAAAGGTAAGAGTAAAAAAACTATATTTGAGAAATATGAATGGACATCTACACCGAAGTTTGGCATGAAGGAGGAACAACCTAATGAATGGAAATTGGGTTCGAGAATCATCTTACCTTATATCGGAATGCATTCTTTACTTTAGTATCATGTATAATAAAATTAGATTAATTAATTAATAAATACAGAACCTCTTCTAAATTTATTTGATTTATTATAATTTTATTAAATTCTTTTATGTCCATTATGATGAGTTATTGAGTTCAATTTTGTTGTTTGGGTGTGTCCGTTTTCATGATTTTTATGATTATCTCAAGGGTATACATGTGTGGAAGATCATGTAAAATGGGGATAGTTATCAAGAATTGAAATTAAATATTATAAATGGAATTATATAATTTTAAATAGTATTATATATTTTTTCTAGATATGAGGAGGGTTCATTAGATTAAATGTTAATGATAATTGTCTAGATTAAGTTTGACTGGTTCAATCACAACGAACTCATTTTGTTTTATTATTTAATATTTTGAATATATGTTAGTTACAAAACATGAAAAATATTATAAATTTTTAAAAAAAAATTATCAAAAAATATAATGGTTTTATGATATGCCTTGAAGGTGGTGGTGGAAAATTCAAACATTTCATTCTCAAAGGTGATAAATCAACACCTCACAGACGACGTTTTCATTTTTATAATTAATGGGAGAAAAAAAGAGGTTTCATGGTGGACTATTCCATTAATGTGCTAAAATTATACTATATATATATATAATATAATGGAGTTATAATGACACTTGAAAAAGGGGATGTGAGTAGATATTAATAAAAAATATATCGAAAAAGGTTACCTACTGAATTATTCTCCTTTAGAACCTCCTTTGGGAAATTCAAATTTGTATTTTATTGAGGATAAAGGATCCTGGTCATGGGGAGGGGATTTTTAAGAGGATTGTGAAGAATTTGGACTAGAATAAATTTATAGAAGGTGTGAGGAGAAGTGGCGGTGAGAGGTGGTATTTATAAAGGAGGAGAGGGGAGTTTTTTGATTATTTTATTCAATAGTTTATTATTTTTTCTCAAGGATATGAATATTTTTTATTCTAATGAATAAATACAGTATATGGAAATTTATTTTTCATGATTATGGTATTACGTCATCTATTAATAATATATGAATTAATAATTCTCTAAATACCATAAATTACCATCTTTCACTATTCACCAAAAATTCAACTATTTTAGAAAAATATGAAAAATTAACCGTAAAAATTATTTGATATGCAGAATTCAAAAATTAACTGAATTTTATTAAAATAAATATCTATATATGATAAATTAATATTTTAATTAAATTCATCATTTACTTGAAATATACCAATTTGAAAATTCTAACTAATTTTATAACACTTTAAAAAATTAATTAAGGGAACATAAAAATATATTCTAATAATATAACAATATAATATTAATTAAAGAATACATTTTCTTATTTTTCAAAATAATTACATTAATTATAAAATTATAATTGGATATTAATAACTTACAAAAATACCAACACTTTATTTTTTTTATTTATAAAGGTTTATTTACTTATACGAGGAAATAAATACATCATATTTTCATTCATAAGGTACCTATATTTAATTTATAATTTCATAGGCGTGGTTACTATTTTATTGGATTGAATACTATTCATAATTCTCACATTTATATTCCAAAATTCATGTTTCGATTCAACTAGTAAAGGTTCCTTAACTTCTAGAAATACATCTTATTCCATTTATTATTCATTTGTAAAGTATTATTGTGCCATATATGTAATTTTATGTGATTTATAATATATAGAATAATTATAATAAGGGATTTTTCTTTGATAAAATTATGGGTGGTTAAACTCTTCCCCCATTATGAAATTTCACCATAGAAATTTCTTTTTTACATACTATTGTGAAAACAAGAGAGGGAACTTCTCCTAATTGATTCCTCTATTTCCCATTTTCCTCTTTATTTTTATGGTACCACCATAGTATATTGACCAAGTGAGTACTATTATTGCATATAACATTATCTCTATAGTCAAAGATCTCCACTGACCACTTCTCATAAGAGAGGTAATCTTCCAAATGTATCTGCTCTAGATTCAGTAAATGCGAGGGATCTAGTATGTACTTCATTAGGATCAATATATAGAATACAACATATACTTGAGACATGGTAGGTGAAAGTTCTAGTAATTTGGCCACAACTTTGACACAATCAAGAATCTTGAAGGGGTCGATGTACTAGGGACTTAGCTTTCCTTTCTTCCCAAATCTCATGATCCTCTTCTATAAAGATATGTGTCGGAATACCATGTATCCATACTCAAAATCTACGTCTTATCAATGATTTAATGATAAAAGCTTTTGTTGAATTTGGTGTTCCTTAAAGTTCTGATAAGTGGATTTCACCTTCAACAACATTTGATTGACTATTTCAGGTCCTTTCAGATTACATTTACTGACATAATCCCTTCATGCTAGTGTTATTAATCTTTTCCATTAAAGGGCTACATATGGATCCATTGGGATGCTTATATGGAAAATTTTATTGTAATAGAACTCATCCATAGATAGATGTTGGTCAAATACTACTCTGAATTCTATAAAACTTAATCTCTACAAGTCTTCCATTTTCTGAATATTCCAAATAGATAGTCCATTTTTATGAGGATGATAATATGTACCAATGTTCATCTTAGTGTTTAGATCAGGTTGTATACTTTTCAATAACATTGAAGTGAATCTTGGATCTCAATCAGATATAATCAATAGGGGTATTCAATGCAGCCTTACCACTTCTCTAATGTATATTTCTGTAGGTTGATCCAGTGGGATGTCCTCTAAAATTGTGATAATGTCATGTATCATTGTGAGATGATCCACAAAAACCCATATAGAATTGTTTCCTATAGATGTATTCTAATGTATGGGGACAAGGTCCACTGTGATGTTTACCCATTTCCATGTTTGTATGGGTAATTATTTAATCATCACCATAGACTTTTTCCTTTTAAAGTTCACTTGCAGAAATACCAGGCACTTTTATGTATATTCAGTTTTCTTCTTCTTCCAATTTTACTACGAATAGTTCACTCAAAGATCCAATACATCATTGTGTTATTATTATTGGGTGAATTTATAAGGTTGAGATTTGTTCCTAAATTTTAAGCTCTTTCTATATCTTAGTATTGTATGGTACACATAGTTGTGACCCAAATCTTATAACTCCTTCCTCATAAATTTTTATCTTTGTGGATTTTCCCTTTCTCCTAGCATCCACCTTCCTCTAAATGTACATTTCACTTCTTTAAGCATCCTATTTTTTATACATGAGGTATGGTTGGGAAATCATTTGAGAAAGTATTGATGATGTTTCTTCCTTAGTGATTATCATTCCCATCCTTCAAAAATCTAAAAAAATGGATCCTTCCCATTTCTCATAATTGATAATTTTGTTGGATCAGTTGTACATAGAGAATCATCCTATTCATTCACTTTTCTAGGATAGTATTAGATTTATAATTCATAATAATTGATAGGATCTAACAATATTTGATGGTTCATATTAATATCCTTCTATGTTAATATGTATTTGATGATTTTATGATCAATGTATATTACACAATTGTCCCTATAGATATAGTTCCACTAGATTTTCAATGTAATGATCGCAACTACCAACACAAAATCATGCATGGGATATTTTTCCATGAATTTTAATCTTCCTTGAGGAATAGGATATCATTTTATCATTTTTCTTAATTACATATCCTAATCCTGTATTTTATGAATCATTGTATACCAAAAAAATTTCCCCACCTGTCAGAAGTTTGAGTAGTGTCACCATGATAAGCCTCTTCTTTAACTCTTTGTAGAAGTCTTCACACTCACTTTTCCAAACAAAATTTTCTACCTTCTAAGTTATCTTGGTTAGTGGTTATTAAAAACATGAAAATTTCTTTACAAATCTCTAATAATACCTATATAGACCATGGAATTTGTATATCTCCATTACATATGTTGTCCAGGGCTGTTCTTCAGTTTCCTTTTTCTTCCAAGGGTCTACATATATTCCCTTGCTGGTGATAACAAGCCCCAGAAATGTTACATCCTTTATCAAGAATGCAAATTTCATATTCATTTCATAAGGATTCCCCATTTTAAATTTTTTTATAAAAATAATAAAAAGAACCTCATGCCCCCTTCATCTTGGAGTATATTATAATATCATCTATATATACTGCAACCAATTTATTGAGGTAATATCTAAAGACTATATTCATTAAGTCCATGAATATTATTGGAGCATTATTGAGTCTGAAAGGCATCACTGTGAACTCATAGTGTCCATAGATCATTCAAAATTCAGTCTTGGGAATATCTTCCTTCTTCACCATTAATTGGAAATATCCCGACAAGAGATCCATCTTAGAGAAATACATGTCTCAATACAGTTTATCAAACTAGTCATCTATATATGAAAGGGTATACTAGTTCTTTGGAATTATTTTTTTGAGCTAACTATAATAAATGAATAGGTACATTGATCCATCCTTATTATTTACAAAGAAAACTGGATCTCCCCATGATGAAGTACCTGGGCATATAAAACCCTTGTTCATATTCTCTTTGAATTGTTTTTTAGTTCCACTAACTAAATAGTGGTCATATATATAAGGTATCATTGATATAGGCAGTTATCTAGGAATAGATTCAATTGAGAACAGAACATCTCAATCAGGAGGAAAGCTAGAAAATTATTTAGGGAGCACATTAGTGTAGTCACTCACAATGTGAATTTTTTGATCAAGATTACCTCATTTGTATCAATCATTTGGGAAATATATGATCTCGTATAAGGAAATAATTTCTGAAATTGAGATAAGGATTCTAAAGGAGATTCATCCTCCTCCTTACAATTATATAGAATTTAAGGTTTCATTGAGATGTGGGGAGTGATCTTCCTTTCCTGAAAGTTGATGTCAACATTGTACAAAGATATACAATCCATGCACAAAAATAGTATCAAACTCCAAAAATAGATGTAAGGAAAGATTTTATGGAATGTTCATTAAAAAAACATTATCTGATGAGAAGATATATATTTTGATGCAATAATTTCCCCATATTTCTAACAGATAACTCAAACCCCATATTTTTGTGGTGGTGTTTGAATAGTTCTACTAAATTTTCAAGATATGAAAGAATGTGTAGAACCAGAATCAAATTGTATGTTCACTATTCTAAAATTAATAAACATCATAACTATCACCACATCATTATAGGGATCCACCTCAATGGTAGTGATGTAATAATATTTCTATTTCTCCTTTGGCTTTGGTGGCTGTTAACACTGATTACCCTAAAGGATCAGGGTTTAGTGCACTGGATTTCATAGTGCCCATACTCCCAACATTGTAAGCATTGAACAATGGGTGGTACTCTCCTTTACTCCACTACATTGTCCTACATCCTCATGTATCTTTGAAATTCATGTGCATGGTGGCCTTCTATCTCACACATGAAGCATTTCCTCATCACTTTGAGAAAATTACCATAATGCTTCATCCCACATTTTTTAGATGTGAGTGGTAGAGTTTTCTTTCCACCTTTTTCATTAGATACTCTATCTTGAATGTCCATCTTTTATTTTGTATCTCCATAACCATGGGATCGTTATAAAAACTCCATATTCACTTTGAGATCACATCGAACAACTTCTTCATAACTCCCAAATCATTTAATTTATAGATCCTTTTGAATATATGGTTTTAAACCAATAAAGAATCTATCTATTTTTTTATCATTGTTGATAAGAAAACCTGAGGTTACTTATCCAGCCTTGTGAAAGTTTCTTCATAAGATGTGATAGATTCATATTATTTTGGATTCCTCTCCATAAATTATCTCTCTATAATTTTACAATGATTTTGAGGGAAATAGATGTTATGAAATACTTTCTTAAAGTATTCCCACTCCATCTCTTCAATTTCAACCTATGAATTGATATTAATAATCAACACCCACCATTGATAGGCCTCTCCATCTAAATGAAAAATGGCCATAGTCAACTCTTCTATCTTAGAACATCATATATAAAAATGATATTCTACATTGATTTAACCAACTATCTAGTGACTCGTGGATTAGATGATCCACTAAATATTAGTGGTCATTTCCACATATAAGATTGGATAACCAGTTTCTCCCTCTTATGGGAAAGAGGATGTTCAGCATTATTAATTTTATTTTTCATATCATATGAAACATGGGTAACCATCTCTAAGAAATTTTGAACCCCACCTCCCAAGGCATTGGGGATGTCATTTGATCAATTGCTGCATTATAACTCGTATGGGTTGCATGCCTAATTTCTAGTGGTCCCCACTATTTCCAAAAAAATAAAATGTTTAAAAATAATCATCATGTCATGAATAAATAATTTATCACGTTCTTAAATCACCTCTAAAGGAATGTCTTTTGGGATCCCTTTGTTTATCATTTTTCCCAAATAAAATATTCTTGGTTGTTTTCAGATAATTAGTTTCATACTAATAGTATTCACTAAGATTATATAATCCTAATTCCAAAATTAAATAATTTTTTCTTTACTTAAAACTATAGAGTACCTAGTTTTCTTACATAATCATGACATCATTTTAATGGTAAACAAGATAAATTCATCACACAAAAAATGATACAAAGGTTTTGAGTCTTAAGAAAATGAGGTCCATACATTACATTAATAAAATATAACATAAAAAAATATTTAATTCATTTTTCTGTATATTCATAATGGAACTTAAATAATCCATAGTATATATAGTCACCTGAGGATATACATCAAACAAATGGGTGATCTAAAATCTCAGTAAGAGGATAGAGAATGAAATTAATAAATAAAACATGGGGTGAGCATAATAATAATAATCATCATAGAATAATCATGGTATTATTATCATAATCATGAGATGATGCATTAGATGAAGTCATTGAATGTGGAAATGCATAAAAATGAAACATGACATCTTAGTTGTGAAATACCACACATTGTTGTGAAAAAATATAGCATCCTTTTCAGGCATAATGTAAGTGAATAATCATAACATCATCACTATGAAAAAATATAACATCACATTGAAGAATATTTCACAATATATAATGAGATAAATCAAATTAACCATTTAATTGGAGTTTTATATAATTTAGGGAAGACCCATTACATCATAACAATTACATATTCATGCATTCCACTTAGAACATATATCAATATTGAATATCAAAAAACCCATGGAAAGGTATCGGTTTCATGATAATAAATTCATGAATAAAGATTGATTTCCAAATAAAAAGTTAATTCCATACATATTATAATAATTATAAATCTTTAGTGAATAAGATACAATCTCAAGATATGTAAAAGATGTGTTTTTTAAGAAGATTAGTTCTTTTGGAAAAGTAATTGAATTTTTCATAAAATCTAAATAAAAACATGTATATCTAAGAAAATAAAAGATAAGAGAAATGAAATTATATTCAAGGAATATTAAAGAACATCCAAACTAAAATATGGCATGAAAAAGAAATATCCCAATGAAAGGGAATTGGGTTCGAGAATCCCCTTACATTATGTATAAATGATTTCTTCTCTTTAATTTCCTAGATAATAATATTAGATTAATTAATTCACAAATCAGGAACCTATTATACATATTTTTTATTCAATATAATTTTATTATGTTCTTTATGGACATTAGCATGATTTATAGAGTTCAATTTCAATGTTTGGTAGTGTTTGTTTTCTTGAATCTCATGATCAGTTCACTTGTATACATGTATGAATGATCATATAAAATACAAATGATTAACCATAATTGAAATTATATGTTATTAATGAACTTATATAATTATAAATAGTCTTAATTATATTTTTTTATAGATATGATGAGGATTAATTAGATTAATTTTTAATGATAATCATTTAGATTAATTTTAGAGGTTTTCAATCATAACAAACTCGTTTTGATTTATTAATTAATGTTATAAATATATGTTAGTTATAAAACATAAAAAAGTTATAAAATATATTTTTAAATATCTTTAAACCATTATAATGATTTTATTACCATCCATGAAGTTAGTGAAGGAAAATGAAAACTTTTCATCTTTGATGGTGATAAATCAACACCGCACATACAACATTTTCATTTTTATGAAAAAAAGGAGAGGTATAGAGGTTTGATGATGGTTTATTCCATTAAAATGTTAAAATTAAATTATATATAATATAATGGAGTTATAATGACATTTTTATAATGTAAGGTGATGAGATAATAGTAAAATAAGGGAAATTTAAAAGATATTAAAAGAAAAAGAAAGAGGATTTTACATATTGAATTATTTGCTTTGAGAACTACCTTTGGGAAATTGAGTTTTTTCTTTTGTTGAGAAAAAGGATCATGGATTTGGGGTAGATACTTGGTAAGATTATTAGACATAATATTTAAAGGTATTAATTCTTGGAAGGTGTGAGGAGAAGAGGTGGCGAGGGGTTGTATTTACAGGGGAGGAGAGGGGTGTTTTTTGATTTTTTATTCATTAGTTTATTATTTTGGATCAAGAATTTGAATATTATTGAGTCACATAAATAAATAAATAAAAATATAATTACTATTTGATATTATGAGCTTACATCATCCATACATAATATATGGTTCACTAATTTCAGAAATCAATAAATACCGTAAATTGTAGTATTTCACTATTCAAACAAAATTCAACAATTTTAGAAAAAATCCCAAAAATTTACCATAACCATTTTTCAAATTGTAGAATTAAAAAATAAACTACATTTTATTAAAATAATTTTCTTAATATAATATATTTAATTTTCAATTTAAGTCATTATTCATTTGAAAAAATCTAATTTTAAAATTATAACTGATTTTATAACACTTTGAAAAATTAATTATGTTATCATAAAAATATATTATAATAATAAGACACAATAATATAAATTTATGAATATATTTTATGAAAATAAATATTCTTTACAATATTTATAATAATTATCAAAGTGTAATTAAATATTTACAACTTATAAAAATACCAACAACTAATTTATTATTTCTAAAATGCTTATTTACTCATACCATGAAATAAATATATCATATTTTCATTAATAATATACCTAATTTTTTTAATACATTTATATGCAATGTTACTATTCTATTGGATGCATTAATACTACTAATGGTGACATTACTATTCCAAAGGTTATTTTCATATTTCATTGGTATAGGTTCTTTAAATTTAAGAAGAATTTCAAATTACATTCATTATTCACTTATATAGTTTTTATTGTGTCATATTTGTGATTTCATGTGATTTATAAAATATATAATAATTATAATAAGAATGTTTTAATTGATAAAATTCTGGGTTGTTATGTTGAATTTTAAAATTTTGAAAAATGTGGAACTATTATTTCTAGTTGAATTATCTTTTTAAGTCACCTATTTTTACAAATATGATAAATTTTATTTTTGTGCATGAAAATGAATTATCAACAAATAATAGATTTTATAATATAATTTTATTATTTTAAATATGACATAAGTTTTTTTCTTATATATATATATATATCATTTCAACTCTTATAAATATATTTAGCATTTTTTATCACTTTAGTAAACTAGTCCAATGAATATGATAAAAGGATTGTTTAGTTCTGTTTTTTTTATTTTGTATGATTTTCATTAATTTAATTTTATATTTACAATTTGGGTTTTTATAAAGTTTTTCATAAATTTTTTTTCTTATATTTATTTCATTTCATGTCTCCTAAATGAAGTTAGTATTTTTTAGCACTATAGTCAAATACTTTAACAAATATAATATTGTTTGTTTCTATTTTAGTAAAGTTTTGTTTGTATCATTTATCAATTTTTATTCAATTATATATATAAGTAATATTTATAAACATGTACCCAATTTTTTATTTTTCTATTTTTATAAATTCATATATGATAAGTTTTGTACTCAATTTTTTTAGTTCTACTTAAATGAATATAAAAAATGTATTTTTTTTTGGTTTAGTCTTTGTTACATAAATTTTTAATTTTCATTGAATTTTCTATATACCAATAGAAGTTATTTAATATTATATTATTTTTTTTATTTTTTTTATAAAATTATGTCAAAGAATATTTCTATGTCATATCAAACTTTAGGTAGAACACTACACTTATACTTATTAATGATCCTCCCCATTCCTATATATAAGATATAATTATATTAGGAAAGATAAGGTTTCCAAAGTTAGTAAACATGGCAACCCACATTAAGATAAATGATCACTTACTCATAGAAGGACCAAAATACATCTATAGTGTTTTATGATAGTGGTAATCCGATGGTTTCAAATTCAAGGAATATTACCTGTTTTATGTCTAAAAAATCTCATGAAATAATAATAACTTTTAAAACATATTATATAATTGTTATGAAGACAAGAGTAGCTTAGTTATAGGATGCTACTTTAGTAAGACCATTTATTATTATTTTATTTATAATCACATGTTTTTAATAAAATTGTTTTTTTTCCTTCACATCAAATGAAATATGATATAACTGAAACTAAAGAAGTTTGGAGGCAAAATTTATCTTTTCATATACAGAGATGAAGATATGTAGAATAAAGACAAAATTTTAATTTCATTTTTTTGGTGTAAGAAAAAATTTAAATCCATGTCAGCTGAATAATTTTCAATACAAGGATACATGGAGGTTGTTCTTTGAATTTATATGAATATAAAAATATTTTTAAAGTTAAATTTAAAATGTTAGAATGGTTTTTTTATAATCACTAAATTTTTATGTATTAATAATTTTTCTTATAATTATGAAGAACTGAGAAGACCTCATTACAATATCTAAGAGAAAAATTTATTCTCCCTTACACTATCTTATGGGGGTTATACATTAGTAGAAGAAAAAATGATGACTATATAGTTTGAAAAATTAACAACAAAGTATTTTAGATCCACAAAGAAATACACTCTTCTCCTCCATCGAGACTAAAAAAAGGAAAACATCCCAGATGATTTAAAAGGGAACATATAATATATAAGATTATAAGGATATAGTAGAAAATATTATAATATGTTATTTATGTTATTTATAAACAATTTATATTTTTAATTCACTAATAAAATTTTAATGTATTATTTATAAGAATACATTATGAAGTAGAGATCATAGGGAACCTTCATACAAAAGGGTCCGTAGGATATTTTGGATACTAGGTTAAAATTTTCAACACGTGGACAACATATGAGGATTTAGTGTGGGTGTATCTATTAAAAAATTATCCAATAATTTTGGATCATCTTTAAGGGATTATTTTTATAATGAAAAAATAGATGCTCTAGAAGAAAGAATCAAAGAGACCCTTAGAAAGTGGAGGATTGGACTCAATTGTTTGTACATGTGATGTCATCCAACATGTAGAGATAGTTATAGAATAAACATCCCACTCTCTCAGCTGTTCCAAAATATCCTAATCCTACACCTACAAAGACATATCCCTCTCCGCACCCTCCTCCCCCATAGTTTCCAATATAATAGGAGTTATGTGTTGAGGATACCTAGTATCTTATTTTATCATATAAGATCATACGTTATATGGGGTATAACATACATCATTAGTACATTGAGATCGACCAAAACAGGTTAATAGTGTATGATATTGTATATGCATCATCAAGATAACTATTACCTATCAGTGATGTTTCTATATTTGGACAAAGTTCCTATCATTTATTAGTTTTTACTTACAGAATTGTCTAATAAAAGTCCAATATGGTATGCATATATTATATCCTTTATATAATATTAATATTAAATTTGTTTAAATATTTTAATATATATTAGTAATAATTTAATTTTAAATGAAAAAGCAATAACATGTTGATCCCCCTTTAACTTTTCATAAAACTTTTTGAAGGACCTTATACATTGTCATCATATGAATTTATATTGTTGGATGATTATGAGCTTCTTATATGATTTAATTTTGTTCATGTGATTATGTAATGATCATGTGTAAGTGAGATATAATAGATCTTGTAGATATAGATATTTTGGTCCTTAAAGTGATGAAATTATTTTACCTATAATTCAATTAGAAACATTATTTTAATTATATCAATTTGATCTGACCTTATTCCTTTGTTTGTTTTTTATTAGGAATATTTATACTTTTTTATTTACTATAATATGATATTAATGTTTAGATTCATGGAAAAAGAATTAATTTCTCAAATAATGAAGATAATAAGGGTTGAATAAAAAACATAATATTTTTATCAAATATTTTATGATGAAGAAATTTAGTATTGGATTATTCCCTATCTTGAAGTGTATAAAAAAATAAATTTTATAAAGTGTTATTTATATTTTTAAATAATAAATCATAACATATATTTTTTATATCAATGGAAATTTAATATTGTGTGTTTTTTCCACAAAATATACCACTTATTTGTTATGCTCCACACATGGTGATATATGAAAAAAAATTAAAGAAGTATTAGAGAAGTAAGTTTTATTATTTGAATATTTATATTTTATAATTACTTTTCAATTTATATCATACATACCATTTTCAAATAATCCATGGAATGACTATAATTGATCAATAGGAATGAGAACAAAAAAGATCATATATATATGTGAAAATGTGAATTATTTTATATGTATTATAATTTACCTAATGCTTAAAATTCTATTTTCAATAGATAAAATATTTTACAATAACAATTTTATCATCAATATGGAGTAGTAAAATGTAGAAATTATATTATGAGATTATGTATAAAATTATTAAAAATGGTAATGTTATAATTTTTTAGAGATTATAGTTTTTTAATTTTTAATTTTATTTATCATATCATTATATTGAGAATGCATCTGGATTTTTTTTAAATTTTTAACTTTACAATGATCCTCTCTCTTAAAAAATAAAAAATATAAATCAACTATGAGGATCATATGATGATTATTTTACATTTTTGATTCTGTATTTGTAAATATTATTAAAATTTTAATGTATATTTTTAAATTTACATTTTTAATTTCAAAGTATTTATAATTTTAATAAATTTGTGATATAAATAGTTATTATAGAAAGGTATTGTATTTTTTATTCTTTTTGATCCTATTTAATAATAGGTTTTAATATATATTTTTTCTTTTAATATATATTTTTGTAGTGTGTTTTTAATAATATATTTCATAAAAGTTTATTGTTTTTACATTAGATATTTTTATAACCAATGTAAAAAACCAATTGCACATCTATACTTTTTTAACACCAATTTTAAAAAAATCCACATCCCAAATTTTATAACCGATGTGGAAAGGTCACCAATTTAGTTATTTTTGAAGGGGTTTCCATGTTGGTTATAAAAAAACTTACCTATATGTTTTTTTAAATTAGTTATATAAAAAAAGAAGTGGAAATCCCCTAAATTTTTAATTTTTATTGGCTTTCCAACATCAATTATAAAAATAAATGATGTGAAATTTATTTTATAAGTTGGTTCTAATAACCAATAAAAAATAATTATTTACAACATATCTTATAAAAACATTAATTATTAACCAAAATAAAAAAATACATCTTAAAAACCTATTACGGTACTATTGAAGGTAAAATAAAGATATAACTAAAGGATTTTTCCGAGTTTACATCAAATGGATATATACATGGATCTCTCACTAATGATGTGTTGGGCTTGGTCACTCCTTACAAAAGTATGAAATCCAGTTATTATCATTTGTGCATTAATTTTAGAAATTATTCAATTATTTATATAATTGTGGGTCTCCCTTTGTTGAAAATAAAAACGTTCAACTTTTGTATATTAAAATCTAGGTAGATTATCCTTATTAATCCTTGGTTATAATACTCGTTATCTTGATGAAAAAAATGTGTTCAATAAATTAGTGTGAGTTTTTTGAAATTTTTCATAACAATATACTGAAAATCCCATTATTTCTGAAGAAAAAGATTATTACTTAGTGGAATTATATTCTTTTGATCCTCAACTTCAAGTCAAGATATGGTCCCAACACTTAATCTATTCATGAATCAGATATGGTAGTAGGTTCGGGTCCATTTTATATTAACTTTTGTTATAATTTGTACCATTATTTACAATCCATGTGTAGTTTTTGAAAGGAAGATGACCATGTGTATGTGTAGTATGTTTACTGTTTAATTTTTGAATCGTGCCTAAAGTGGAACGATGTTTTTATGAATTATTAACAAAACAATGGTACATATATTTTATCAAGAATCTTGTGTGTTAAGATTATTGTACTTAAATAAGAAATGTAAAATTAGTTCACCCTTTATGTAATATGAAATATTTTTTTAGTGCAATAATATATAAAGAATGTTCGTCTTGATCTTTCCAACCATCTTGAATGAAGATAAATCATGAGTAGTTTTATTGAGCATGTATAGGTTATATTATTAGAATGAAAGTTATAATGATTTACCCAAAAATAATTTAAAAAAATTTGGAATGGGAGAAATATACTATCTTATGATTAATTTCCTTGAGGTGTTGATATTATTTGCTGGAATATATCTTATAAACCATAAAATTCACATTAAAAATGTTGATTAATGTGAGTTTATTATTTTTTATTATGTTTATTATTACTAAAAATATGTTTAGTTACTTTAATTTTTTTTGCTGGTGGGTTTTTTATTATTCATTGTATTTTTTGATGTAAATGTCTCCCATAATATGGTTTCACACACTCAGTGTTGGCCACCATCCCGAGCCCTATTAGAGGTTGGAATTAGAGGTCACTCTAAAAATATGTGTTGGAATAGGGGGAGTTACAATGAAGGAATGTCCTAAATATCTTCTTTGTGGAATTAATAAATATAACATCCTAAGTTTCTAAAAAGAGATATTATGTTAAATAGAATACAAGATATGAAACACCAAGCTTAAATGAAAAACTGAAAATTGACATTACATGACCGTTATAACCTATCTGTTAATCTGGATGTAATGAATAGTTTTAAACAAATTATGAAATATAAAATATTCATACTCATTAAGAATTTATTATTTAATGCTTAGAAAATTAATCACTTAATTTAGGTAAAGTCATTTTATTCTTCAAATAGACTTTTTTGAAGAATAATTTTTATTCAATTTGTGAGTTAACAATATAAATAATTTCTGAAAATTTTAGAAAATTTATTTAATGAAATAAATATAAATTATTAAATTCTCATATCAAAATTATCTTCTTGTTAAATTTTTATAATTTTTGAGAAGTTTGACTTTATAATGAATCGGGAAAAATACCGATTTTTATTGAAAATTGTATTTTATTTTTAAATATTCAACAAATTTATATTATTTTTTATATTATTTTAGAATTAAATTTTGTTCTTTATTATTTCAAATAACAAAATACTGGTTTATTAAATGGATTTTAAAATTGAATTGTGTATAATAACATTTTATGTTTTCAAAGATAATTTTTCTGAAAAAAAAAATTTCGTTGTGTTTTTCCAATTTAATATTAAATAAAATACTGAAACTTATGTGTTAGTATGTTTAAAAATTTGATTCCATATTTGGAATATGGTGGTCCAAATTTATTATATATTTCACTTTTATATTTGAACAATATGAATAGCAACCTTACTAATTTTTGTTACCATAGTGAATTGTAAATCTGATAATTAAGGGAAATAATAAAATGATAAGAACTTGAAAATGAAACTAACTCGTTAAAAAATATTATTGTAGAAGTAAAAATTTTTCATAATCATTCAAGGTTCGTTTAAATTACTATATATGGACACTTTTATTAGATTATGACTTTTATAATATTTTATTTATCGAAAATTGAAAAATATCATACTCTAGTTTTTAATAAGTATAATATTTTTAATATATTTTAAAACATGACAAATGTTTGACTATACATATTATTTTAAAATATAATAGATTTAAATATTACATGGTAATATATTTTTAATTTCTAGTGAAGAAATAATTACCTTAAATGCTTGCACAAAACTTTTGCAGTAATTATTTATTTAATGGAAAAATCAAATAGATGATATTAAATATTTTAAAATCAATATATTATGAGATGATTAATGTAATATAAAAATTTTATATATTAATTTTACATGTTATATATTTATGAAAATATTTTTATATATGTTATCCAGTTCTATTGATATTTTTAAAAGTCGTGATAATTTATAATGTCAAAATTAACATTAATGATATTTTAAAATAAATAATATTTTAATAAATAATATCCTAAAAATATTATACTTGGAAAAATTATATTTATAATGTTGTAAATTTCTACCACAATCATATTATGAGTATTTATTCATTTTATTGTAATAATATTGACCCTCAATGAATAAAAATCAATGTTGTCATGGTATGAGTTAAAAGGGTTAAACAAGGGTTAAAAATAACTGATAACAACAATAAATTTACTTAAACTTAAATATTTATTATTGTGTTAAAGGATTGATACATATCTACATCATTTATTCTAAATAAATCACTTTTTATCCATTTATAAATGAAAATTAATTTATATTAATTTAATATTTTGAGGAATTCCAAGTGTGACCCCACTCCTATAAAAGAGAACCATTTATTTTCATTTATCCACACTTCAAAAACAATTTGGTTTTCCACGTATCTTATACATTACCTTTATTTAATCCATAAACACATTCTAGTGTGTGTATTTTGGGAATAACACAAACCGTGGTGGTCTTAGGATGTAAATTAAAGGAGGTTGTTTGAAGAAGTGGTATCGTTTTTAATTAAGTGTTTCTGTTTTATTTATTCATTCACCTCATTAAAATATTTATCGACTAGTATAAAATAATAAAAAATCATCCTAAATATAATGATATGTTGTTATATTATTTTCATGAACTATATACATCTTATCTTCCATCAGATGTGAAAAGAATTAATCATTCATGTGTTTAGAGGACTACAGCCTCTTGAACTGATGTAATTCAATTTCCATACCAATATATCATGTCTAGTTATAATGATATAATTGATGTTCTAATGTGATATCCAGGAAATATGTATCATTTTTAAAATATAATATTCCATTTATGTTCTAACAATTCCATGCATATAATAAAACGATTTTCATGTGTATGTGTGGACTACCACATCTATAGAGTGATGTGATTCACTTTTTATAACCGCGTCACTTAAATTATATATATAAGTATATCTAAAGAAGTAAAATTATATTGAATATATTTTTATCATTATTCAAAAAAAATTATATTTAGGATCTTTCTATAGTGATCAATGAAAAATGAAAACATTACTCATGTGAATAAACGACCTACTATTTCCATGATTGTAAAAAAGTTCATTTTTTATAACCATATATAATGGTCTGATTTTAATGAATAATTTATTCAAAAAATGATTATCATGTCATGATTATTATTTTGTAAATGATGTAAAAATGGCCACATTGACTATAGTCAACTGAATGAAGTCATTTTTGTACTTATGAACCAAATATCATCAAAACATTCCAAAAGAACATCAATAATTAAGTAATTAGGTATATACTCGTAATAAGAGATAAAAAATTGATAAATGTTCCTAAAAAAATAAAAATTTACCTATATTTTTAAATTATGAAAATAAACATTGTATGTGACAAGTCGGACTCGAGGTAAGTGAATTAGTTTTTTCATAATATACTATTTTGTTGATTCTTTTTAGAATATTCTAAAGTTATATGTTTTATCTTACACAACATTAGTGGATTTACCCACATTTATGAAGCCATAATGTTTTAAATGTTCTTTTACAATATTATATTGATATTTTTTAATAATTTTGTCCTTTTAAGGTGAAAAATATTCATTAAGAACAAGTGATTTTCCTCATGGAATTTTTTAAAGATGAAATAATTCATGTTTTAAGATTATGTTATGGCTTTGAGAATTTATTATAATGATGTGAATTTATATTATAAACCAAATAATGGGGGTTCCTTGATATACCTCCAATAAATTTGGTATGTGTATGTTAGAATTTGACTCTGATGGTTATTCCAAGTGTAACAACGATGGTTACATTCAAGTATAACCTTGGGGGTTATTGTTTTGTATAGATGATAGTTAAATCATATAATAGTTGTGAGGGTTACATAATAATAAATTATTAAAATAAAATTATTCCCAAAGTAACCTATATGTTTTATTATGCTTTTTTGTTTTTATAGTAATATCATATCTTCACAAGTTAAGTTATGTTAATGGAAAGTATATGTCACTTCTTAAGGGTGAAATGTATAACATTGTTAAATATTTTTCATGATAGCATACAATTTAAAAATAAACAATTAAGACTATAATTTTTCCTTTAATATTTTAATGAAATGTATTATAGAATGATTTGGAAGTATAATTTAATTTCTTGGGTAGGAAATTTTTTATTTTGAGCCCCAAGTTTCTTTTTGAAAAAGGAAAAGTTTGATAAGTATATATGGATTAATAATCTCTCCCTTTCTGTTATTTCCCTTACTAATATTTTTTTCTCATCTAAGGTTTCAAAATGTTTTTCAAAGCATTTAAGGGAGATTAAGAATAAGTATGTGATAATGAATAAAAAATTGAAGATTTACTACGAAATAAATCACATTTACTTTTAAATAAATTTGTTTTATGAAAAAATGGATACTTTATTGAAGAATCTCCTTGTAATGTGTAGGTTTAATTTTTAAGAGTTTTTATAAATTCTATAAAACTGTAAAAAAATATTGTTATAAATTGAAGAAAATGAATTGTATTCAAAATTCACTATAATATTTAATGTTTTAAGGCTGAGTCATTATACTAAATATTGTTTCATAAAACATGATTCAACTTTTTTTGTATTCTTAATTCTTTTTGGCATGTTTATCTTATTCATAAATTTTTTTAATCAAAATAAAAATTATGTTGATTAATCACTAAAGAAAAATTCATTCATCCTCTCGCTTAATTCAAAAAAATATACAAACTCCACACATTTCATAAACTTATAAAAGAATAATAATATATATAATATCTTACATACATATTTAGTGTCATCCAGTTATATTATTCACGATAAAAAATGTTAAAAATTGTAAAATTTTATTTAATTAACCATATTTATATCCTAGGTTCAAAAAATCAGTTACCCATTCTGTGAAATTATTATATATAATATTAAATGTGTTACATATTTAGTGTAACCTCTAGGGACTTCTCCAAATATCATGCTTAAAAAACCTTAAGTGCACCTGGTGCTTCTATGACATTTTTGTATTCTATAATTTGGAGCATATTATGTATCTTGTAAATATCATAAATTTTTTTTACACTCATGGGATTTACCAATTTCACTTATTTACAATATATTAAAAATAGACCAAGAATATATTATGTACATAAGGTAAAACTTTTCTGTTTCCACATCATAATGTGATCTATAATGAATTTTTTTATCATTTCAAATACGTTACATATTAACATGATTCCTAATAACATTCCATTTTTACCACTTCCGGAGTATATTATGTATTTAGGGACCTACTACTAATTATACATTTTTTAGATATCTTATCAAAACCATATTTATATTCAATTATTACAAAATTATACATAATACTAAGTAATTTATTCCATAATATATATTTAATTTTCCAAAATAAATTATAGAATTATAATTTAATATAGGATCATCCCTATAATATTCCTCCAACCATAATCAATCATCTCCAGCTTCTCTTACAAAACATTCATATGTTATAAATAAACTGCACACATCCAAAATTTTTAAATATTCTTGACACTCCAAAACATAAAATCCTATGAAATCATTCACATTTCTATAACTCGTAAAAAATATATTTATCCATCCTAATTTGAACATCTCGTAATATTTCACTTTTCATCCTTTAACATGTGAATATTTCAATAATATTAAATGGTAAAACACTATTTTCTATTATATTAGTTAAAAAAAACTCAGTTTTACATATAAAAAATTACAAACACATATCTTATCCTTAATTAAAGGGACTGAAAACAAATAAAACAAAAAACAAAAAATTGGGTCTATATTCTATCCCTTTAGAATTTGTTTTCAATACTAGTATAAGAAAATCCTTTATGAAATACTTCTATTGTTATAGATAAAAAGAGAACATGGATGTTGTGAATAAAGGACCATTATTATTTTGGATAAAGAAGACTACCCCTATTGAACAAAATGTGAATAAATATTAAAATAGTAACTCCAAATGGGTAAGTTAATATAAAGTTTATTTGATAGAAATTTAAGAAGAAAATCATGAGGCATGATTAATTTGTTTCATTCATAACACTAAAAATCATGAGAGGAAGATTTGTTGAGTATTTTTTTTATTGTAGAAGGTTTTTATGAAAGTAATTAATAGATTGTGTTACAAATAAGAAAACATGGAAAAGTGATGCTAATATAACAATGAAAATGAATTTAAAACAAATGGTATAATTGGTGTTAGATTTCATTTGTCAACACGAGAATAAATCTATGCTCTATAAAATAATTCCATGATTATGGTTTTACAAACCATTAATTTCATCCCTTTAAGGCATAAAAATGAAATGGGTCTTCAAATACCTAAATTTATTTTCATACACTCACTCTTTAACAATAAAAATATTTTTTAGCCCATTTGATATCATTCTCATCTACTTGTATAAAAAACATAAAATATTCAAAAACCACTAGAAATAACTAGTTGATATAAACAATTCTTGGATATATCAACCCTTTGTAATGTCACCTAAAATATATAGGTTTATATTAACAAATTTCAAAACTAGTTTTATATCATCAAAATTTGAATCCACTTACAACCATTATAGTTATATTGGCTCAATATCTTTTCAATTAATAAATTTTCATTTTACCACCTATTGAAATCACTAATTATAAAATAAATTTGTATTTTCACTCAATCCATTATTTGAATTTATGATAGAACTTGTTTAATAAACATAATTTTAGATTTTATACCTTTGAATATTTTAAAAAATATATCTTCTTTAGTTTTATTTTACTCAGTTATTTTCCAGGATTGAAATCAACATATGACATTGAGTTCTTGAGAAATCCTTTAATCCTACTAAGTTAGAACATAGTGTATGAAACAATAGATTAATTAAAAAACCAAAGCTATCCATTTCACTAACATCAATGAATTCAATAATCGTGACATTTTTTCTCTTTAATATAGCTAATAATCTCAATTAGACTAACCCCAAACCATTAATAAATAAAAATTAAAGATAAATTGTATTTCACATTTCATAAATTTAAATAGATGGTACAAATTTTTTTTAGAAAACATGTGATTCTATTAATAAACATGTGCATATTATCTTTATAGGGATATTTTTGTGTTATATAAAGCTAAACAACCTTGGAGGGATTATCAACACTTATTTTATTTCATATCATTGTCTAAAATCATTGATCCCCCCATTCTATCAAAAAACTTCAATATTTATTATTAGAATCCTAAAATTTAGTGATTCGTTAATTTAAAAAATACGTGTAGTATGGACCAAGGTCATTTATTGATAATATAAATGGACATGAACTCAGTGATGATTATGGTATTTTTATGGAATAATCCTTGTTATCTTAAAAAGGATTGTAATAAGATAGAGTTTTTAATTTGAAAAAAAGTTTTTTTTGATGATTTTATTTGTTGGATACAAAATATAATAAGTTTCTAAGTATTCTATATGTTGGGAAATGTTTCAAGTGCATATAGTGGGAATTATTTCAATATTTTTTATTCTAAATAACGAAGGAATATCTTATGATAAATGGATGTCTTTTGGTGAAGTAAACATTCACCATGACTTTGTTTATGCCGAGGTGAATGTGGTGATTCTATTTTGGATTTTATAAAGGGTCATATGAAGTCTAAAATGGATAATGGTTTATCATTACACCATAGTGGATGGAATTTTAATTTTTTAGATTATCTTTATAAAGAAAAAATTGAATTTCTACATTTAAGTATCACAACCTATATATGGGTTGTGAAGAAAAAATTACCAATGCTTTGTGACCACATCTTAGATCAGGGAAAATTTGAGTTAGAGTGAAGATACATGAAGGTCATTCAATTAATTTATAAATGTATCTATAAAACACTTAGGCTATGTAAAGGTTAATTCTAGATCATGTTTGGGTGAAAAATGAATATTATAAGGGGTTCAATCCCTTATGATTAATGTTTCATCTTGATATTTTACCTATGAGAAATGAGGAGCTCAAAATGTGCATAATGAAGGACATAGAAGATATGTATAAGGAATGTCATTGGAGGATATGCTATTACCTAACAAGACATGGTCTAAAGGTTCATACAATATTTGGGATATTTAGAACAAATTATTTCTGAGAAATAAGGAAGAAGGATAGAAGCTATTATAGTGGGTTTATCAAAGGGGTTTTTTTATTGGGATTCACTACTCCACAACATTGGGTTTATGAGAAAGATTTTTTATTGGATTTTCAATATGATTGTTTGAAAACAGAGTGTTCCATGTATTTTTATAATTTATAATCATTATATCATACTTGATATTGTGGATCAAGGATTAATGACCCAAATATAGTTCTAGATTGATGATTTAATTGAATAAAATATATTGGATTGATCTGAATTGAAATATGTTACAATATATATTGATATGTTTATTTCAAATTTTAAATTCATATGGAACTAATGATATAATAAAGACTAGATAAATGAGATATAAAATGAATAGAAAGATATTATACATGATATATCAAAATATATAAATGTGGGGATTTATAGAAGAGGATATGGAAAGAATTAAGGGATGTTTTAACACCCATTAAAAAATCATACAAATTAAATTAAAGAGTAATAATCACTAATATGTAGTGAAGAAGATAATTATTGAACTGTCCTAAAAAATAAGAGAGAGATTTTCTAAAATAACATGAAAATAAGATGATTCTGTACAAGTAGGAGTTCAAAAAATTATATTTAAATGATGTTAGTGGAGTTCAAAATCATTTATCTTATATCTATTACATCTAAAAAACAAATTGATATTTTTCTTGGTATGTTATCCATAATGTAATTCTTTCTTGAGTAGTGAGAAACATTAGGGAACTATAAGGGATGTGATCTTAGAGAGATGCTTCATCGACCCTAACCCTTTGAAAGGTAAATTATCCTAGGAAGAAGTGACTCAGCCTGAACCATTAGTGAATTTGGTGAATAAGTACACTTCCATTTATTATACTTATTTTAGAACATAGTGTCGAACCAAGTAAAAATTCTTGTGTCTACAAGTATGATTGTTTTTATTTTTACAAGACATATAGTGGGTAAAAAACCTTGAATATTATTTGGTTAATGGATA
Source organism: Viscum album (assembly GCA_963277665.1). Classification (NCBI taxonomy): domain Eukaryota; kingdom Viridiplantae; phylum Streptophyta; class Magnoliopsida; order Santalales; family Viscaceae; genus Viscum; species Viscum album. The sequence goes on from OY728122.1 coordinate 974,349,408, forward strand.
TAGAAGTGAGTTTTTAAAAAAATTAACATAGAATAGAAGAAAAAAAACAATATAAAACCTCAGAGAAAGAGGTCAATATTATAATTGAGTAGTGATAGGTAATGGAATAAGTGTTAAAATTGAAATAAGTTTCACACCCTAATTAACCCCTTTTCTCAGGGTATTTCTCATCTATGCCACATAAGGGACCTATATTTGTCATATAAATCCAATAAAGTTTCTTTTCACCACTAATTGAGTTATATTGGGACCTCAATACCATCTTATCATTCTGTTCAATCTTGATATCAAATAAATACTTCAACCACTTTGACTCCAATTTTTTGTTTGTATCTCTTTTTAACACATATAACCCCATGAATTTTATCTCCCCTTAATCCTGCATCACATTCAATGATAGTAAAAAAAATTAAATACATGGAGAGAGGATTACCTATAATATCCTCAAGTAGAGAATTTTTGTTTTTATTAATTTCTCAACTCTTCATTTCCTAAATTCATCTAAGATATATTATAAATTATTATTTGGATAAAAATAATTGCAAAAACATCCATATTTATAAGAGAATTTTATTCCCTTTATAGAATGGAATTAATTTCCATTGTGATATTAATCTTTCTTATAAAGTCTACCTTTATTATTTCACCATATGTTCATTACTCTCTATGATTATTTCTCTATGAAATAACTACTCCTCTAGAGTTCCTTTCATGATTTTTAGTTATATAAATGAATCCACTTAATCTTGATTCATGTTTTTTCATCATCTTTCCTCAAATATACCACATATCAGTTTGTTCATATAGAGTTTTTCATTAAACATTAATTAAAATTTTAGTCAATAGTGTGAGTATTATTTATCTTATAGGGTTATGATCTTTTATTCACATCTTCTTTGTTACTATGGAAAAACCACAAAATTATTCATATATCTCCATTCTCTCTTCTTATCTCTACATGAATTATTTTTGAATAAGTAATTAATGAATCTTGTAGTATCCTTCTTTTATTTCCTTCTACATGGTCTTCTAAAACCATACATGTGTTTTTGAGTGGATTTTTTATAATTTTTTAAGAGTCCCCATGAACGTTGGAATTAAAGTTCTCATATTGAAACCATCTACACATTTATTATTGTAATTTCTTTCCACATATCCAGGGTAAGAGAAAATAAAACATCACTCATATAAATCATACATTATGTGGTTATTTTATAAATAAGATATTTATGTAACATGTTGTCTTCTTTCCTTGAACCATTTGGCTTCTAGAAACAAACCCATATTGAATACCATTCTTCCATATAAGTTTAACTTTTTTTTATCTTCCTTTGAGAGTATTATATTACATATATTTTAGAAAATTTCTTGTAGTTCATTGATTCTAGATTTAAAATTTCTAACAAATCACATTTTGAGGCCATTTTGGAGGGAATAGATAGCTTCTCCTTTCCCATTGATGATCCCATGAATTATTCAAGATTATTGATCATATAGTAATTCTATTTCAATTGGGAAACCATATCCATAACCATTAATATATCATTAATTAAATATTTATCCTCTGTTTATGTTGAGCCTTGAGAGGGTTAATTTATTCTTTTAACTCCTCTAAAGACACTTTTTTTCTAACTTATCATTTATTTTCATCAAGTAAGACACATTAATCCATCATTTAACCCTTATTCATTAAGTCATAATTCGATTCCACATTTAATTTCATTAATATTTTATTCTCCATGTACATATATTCCAAGAAACCATACCCACTCCATGAATAATATCAAGTTGATCCACCTTGTAAATTAAGTATTATATCTTATCTGGATTAATTGATGAACAACCTCAAGGATATAAACTTTATGGAATTGATAGGTTATAACTAGGTTCCACACTTCTATCAATATTTATAGGTTATTATGTTTTTTTTTTAATTTTAGTAAAATTATAAAAAGTTTTTTGAAATATAATTTTAAAGAAATTAAAACTTATCACCTAAATTGGAGAGTCCATGTTCATGGGAGTCTTTTTATTATTATTCTTCTTCATGAATTCTAAGATAAATTAATTCTTAAACAGTTTTGATAAATAATTTATCAACATTTCAAGATGTATAATATTATCTTGAGGATGACAAAAAAATTCATAATCTTCTATTTCTTCCACACATATTTTACAATAATTTATGAATATCATAATAATTAGATCAATGAATATTTTTCATATATACCACATTGAGATAACTATGTCAATATTTTTCTATGTCTCCTCAAAATGGTCTCATTCATTTTTTTCTCAAGTAAGACACTCATTTTACATATTAAATGATCTCATAATAATAATCCTATAGACACATTTATATCTTTTTTTTATTTTATAAATTTTTTCCCCAATTAATCAAATAAGCATCTCGAGGTAAATAATTGTGTAACCCAAAGTTAAATTTATTTCATTTTACTTTTATTATTATTTATTTAAGATCATTTCCCTATGATGGTAAGAATGTTTTTCAACCTATCATTCTTATAGGAACTTTCAGTAAAATTTATCCAAATATGGATGAATGTAAAATTTCATAAGTTCATTAGATAATACATGGTTCATTCCAGTGGGATACATCTAAATGAAACTCACTGATGATGTGTGGACAAGATAAATACTCTACTATACTAGTTAAGAAGATATATAAATTTAGTTTTGTTCACACCACACCAATGATAACTTCCTTTTAAAGTTTTGTTTTATATCACTCCTCAACCAAGGAACACTTCCTCTTATTCCCCTCTGTACACTATTTTGGTGATTGTATTTAATAGGTAATATACATTAGTGTCTCTCCATGTTAAACATATAAATATTTAACTATTGTATCTCTAAATATAAGAAGATTATCATTTTAAATATATGGTTGCTGTAATATTTTTCTTCCAGACTAGATGGAATAAAAATAAAAATGTGAGGGTTGAGACCTTGAATTACATAGTATTATAGAAGAATAAATTCATTTTATGAATAGTGATAATTCCCCATTGGAATTATCTTTTTTCACCCATCTATTTCAAGACCGAATATGGTGTCAGTAGTCATTATCTATATAAACCATATAGGGTTATTGGTCTACGATATCATCCTTATCCCTCTTCATGTAAACCAGTATCAATAAAAACCTAGTTAACACATATGTAACATACACTAATTGTTAACATTATATCAAGCATGAATCTCCACATGCTAGAGGATTCCAACTAGTAGGGAGGGTCTAAGGTAGTAAAATTGGGATATTTTACCATCATGATCGTAGTGGAACATAGTGGGGAAATAAAAGGAACATAGCTAAAAAAGATAATAGGTAGTAATGAATGGTTATAAATTCATATAATAATTTGCTGACATAATAAATAACCCAATTCATAAAAATAGTGATGTCATGTCTTTATACTATACAAAAAGAGAATACAAGGGAACAAAGAAACATGCATATACACCATGTTGTACAAAAATGAAAAAAATTTAAAATTCATATCCAATTGAATCGTGAGCATAATCACATTCCTATACTCGCATACTCCATCCTTGTATATAAAATCATACATCCAAAGATGGATGCTTCCCTTTTCCCTACTTTTATCCATAAGGTCGGTTCGGGTACCAATTAGTTTCCCTATAGGGTGTGAGTAAAACTCAATAGGCCACTAATAATTTTTTCCAGAATGATATGAACAATGTAAATAAAATGATAAGTGTGATGAAATAATGAAGGTAAGGTGGAAATGTAATATATACCAATGTTGGTTGGGTTCATATAGGAAACCTTTCTAAATCCAACTCCTTCAACCTAAGCTAAAATGTCTCTGAACATATGTCACTAGGTATATATATGTATTAATACATACATATATAGAATTATGTATGTCTATATATGTACTGTATATAAATAAAATATATATACATACATATAAATACATAATATTTTCCATTACCAGAGTGGTGAAACCAACGAATCCATTCATAATCATAAGAGTTTTTATTTTAAAAGGGCCGTCAACCCAACATTCATATGGGGATATGAAACTTCATGTATGAAAATCCCTATACATAATTATATTCAACAAGATCAACATCATATTCAATTTAGAAAGAAATTTCATGTAAAATGTCCATATAAATGATGTGAAACTCCAAGACAAACATCCAATAAATGATGTGTAGAGACAATTCCATCATCAGACATCATGGATGTATGAAGCACCATGTCCAACATTTTCCCTGATCGTGTCACAATGACCAACATACCTATATAAGTAGTAATTATAATAAAATTCATGTGCATGTACTATATTAAGTTAACCTAAATAATGGTTAATAACCAATTCATATTTGATTTATCTAAGGGAATATTCTAAAGTTCAAATAAGAGTCATGTGACATAGCGATGTTACTCAAATTTCAATTAATTAATTAAGAAATATTAATTCGGTATTAATCCCAAAAACATATAGACAGTGGTTTGGTGAAAAAATATTTAATAATAAAGTAATTTAAGAAACCCACCTAAATTTGTGGACCTCATTGGGTAGAATTTCCTCCGACAATAATAAGGTCCTATGGGAGTTAATTTCACAAGGGCAACCAATCTAACAAAGGAAATTTATATTTTTAAGGTAACACATTGAAGTCTTAGTGTATGACACTACATAATATGATATAAACCAACTATAAATTAAGGGGAAATTATTATACCACCTACCTTAGGGAGAAAGATGACTCATCATCTAGTATTGGCCTCATATCTCGGAAAGAATGGGATAAATCTAAGAAATAGAAAAATTAACTAATAATAGGGAATATTTTCGCACATGGATTTTAATGTACATATATAAAGAAAAATGAAGAAAATATTTAGGTTAGATGAATATATTAGAAATATTGATCCAAAATTATGAACAAAGAATGAATTATAAAAAAAAGAGTTACCTCAAAACCTATATTGAGGATAATAGGATCTTAATTAGTCGAGGTAGGTGTTGTGTGGAAATTAAAGTTGAAATAAGAGCTGGAAACATAAAATTAGATTCGGTAAAATGGAATTTTATATCATTTAAAAGGGGCACTAGGTTTGGATACATGGTTTTACAAACCATTATCCTAACCACGAGTCACCACTGCCTATGTGGAACTAATCATCCATTACATGGGGATTATTTTCTAAACAATGTGCATAGTACTAAGATAATATATGCAAGCCACCAACACCAATTCTCATGGTTGTCTATCCTAGGGTTTATGGATTGAAAAATAGTGTGACACCCTCCAATACCATCTTGTTTGATGTGCATGGTTAACACTAACCATGCACTAACTATATGAAATTCCCCTTTATGTAATTGCTTATTATGGATAATTGAATCACAGAGAGGGGGAAGGGGTGAATTATTGATATCCTTTTCTTTTACATTTCGATTCATATGAAAAAATTCTACGAGTCCTATTATAGATTAAATTACCTGATGGGAACTATTCAAACACACATCCATAGAAAAACATTTATTTGTGAGGTTCACTATTCAACAAGAATAGCTATATCCTAGGTATTTTATAAAAATGATCCAATACCACACAATAAACTTCACAACAATACATTTATGAGAAAAACAATGACTAGGATATACCCTTGAACTCATGTAACACTATAAAAACAATTCAATAGTTTGTGTTCTCATTCTAGAATAAATGACGCATTGAAACGTTTTGTAACAAAACCAGTTATGGTTCTTCCTTATCATCTTTCACAAATATGATCTTTCAATGAAATTCTTCACTTTCCTTCCCAAAAGCTAGTAAGATATTTACTATAATTTGTAATAAAATTTAGTATGATCCCCAGTCTGATTCTCCTAGTACGATGTCTCAAGACAAAAAATGTATAACTCTGTTAGAATTTGATTGAGACAATTTTTCACCACTTCTTCTTCAATATAGAAATCTCAATATGATATTTTTAGTCAAATATGATAATCATATGAAAACAAAAAATCAGATGAATACATTGAAATATTGTGTCCTCTTCTTTCACTTCTGTCTGGCATGACTTATTCAAGATAGAAAATATAGAAACCACTTCTTATCTCTATAATTTCTTCAACACTACACCTTATCTCCTATATTTCATGAATAATTCTTATCTCATAATGTTTATGGTACTTCTAATTGTATAATCACCCAAAAAATGGTTTATACGACCTTCCTAAAACTTTTCCCGCTCAACCAAATTTCATGAATCATACATTTCATTTGAATTTGTGGTTTATGATTAATTTCTCAACGTTTCATAGCTCCTCTCATCTCTTCTAGAATCTTCTAAAAATTGTATCCCACTTTCTTAGAAACATCAGTCTGATTCCTATTTTTCTTTACAATATCTTCATTAGAGTGTGGGCATTTGGTCACTCTGATTTTATCGAACCATATAAAAAAATTAGAACTGAAGATATCCCACTACGTTTCCATATATCCATTAAAGGAAAACTTATTCTACTTCATTCTGTTCAAGATTCTTGATCAATTTTTCATTAATTTCAAGATGCAATCAAAAAAGACTATTATTCATTTTATTTATTAATTCTTAATGATTCTGAATCCAATTCATTTATCATTGTCAGGTAATTTTGTTTATTAGTATCACATTCATTCATACCGTTAGAGTAAACATCCACATGATTGCTCTTGATCCATTTTAAATCAAAACAATTCAACCTGATGAATGTATGAATACATTTTTTATCATTCTCTAACATTTATTTTTGAATCATCTCTATCAATCTCAATTCCTTTATCATATTTCTTAATATCTCTTGATGAAAACAATTATTCCATTGATTAATACGATGGTACAAAAAATACAAGGGACCGATATCATTAGATTCAACCTCAAAAACATCTTTTATTCTTCACTACAATAATCCTTATCATCCTTTAAACAAATCCTCATTGGGTAAATTCATTATGATAATCTCGATACCTGAAAACGTCAAATTCACCAACTTTCTTCTTTTAAAAACTCCATTTGGAATCAGGGCTTCCTTTAAGAATTTTATTTCATTGAAGATCAGTTTAAGAATAATTTTACTTAAAATAGAATTTATTTTGACTTCCTAATCAATTTATTCCTTTCCTTCTCAACCAGAATATGATTGACATGAATATGAGTAAACTAAATATGATTTTTAGTACCCTTTCTCCTCCTTTCTTTTATCAAGGTTGCATAATAAGTTTTACAAAATATTGAGGAATTATGATAAATCCAAGATGAAAAAATAATATTCACATCAATATTGGACCAATGATGAATCCAATTACAATCAGAACCTCATTATAACAAGAATTACCTTGATCGAACAGCAGGTAGATCCAATGATGCTTTCCAGCAAATAAATTCCCAACATGATGGACTTTCTTAACCAGTGTGAGTCTAATTTTCTTGAATATGATATTTATTTTGATTTTTACGAAATAGTAAGTGTATTTACTTCTTTTCTTCATTAACTTCCCTGAAAATAGAATATAATACCTAAATACGATCATCATCCTTATCAGTTTGGTCATAAAAATCTCTGTATTTGAATTTTGTTTTCAACCAAGGTTTATAAATCACTAAACATTGTAATTTCAAAAAATGAATTAACTATCAAAAAATATAATCCTATGCGAGATAACCCATTATAGTAAATAAGAATCATTGATAGAAAAACCATGCTTTCCATGAATAGTGATTACGAAACTTTCTCGGCTTTTCTTACATAGCTTTTCTTGATCAGCTTACATTACTTCTTCAATTTCCTTGGATTTTTTTTTGTTTCCTACATCCCCTCCAAAAAATATTTTGAATAGTTCACACACCTAAAATGATGGATTCAATTCATACCCAAAAATCCCCTTTACGCATGCTTTCATAAGGACATGTTTATGAAATAATCCCCCCTTGAAATCACTATCTAATGGTTAGATAATATAGGGAAAAACACATAATAAGAAAGAGGTCGGATGTCCTCATTTGACCTCAATTTAGAAAAAGGTTTCTTGGTAGTGGTTCTGTGAAAATGTCAGAAACTTATTCCAATATAGGAATATACTCCAACATCAACTCATTTTTCTCCACATTCTCTTTGATGAAATGATATTTGATATTAATATGTTTTTAATGAAATTGTTGTACAATATTCCTAATGATTTTCATTTCAATTATATTATCACAACCTAATAGAATGGGAAACATCACTTAAACAAGTAAATATTCTAACTGAGTATTCATCCACTTAAATTGGGCAATTCCTTGAGTAACAACAAAATACTCAAATTTATCTTTTCTGAGAGTTTCTGAATTCGGTTTCCTTTTATGACACCTAACATAACTTTTACCAAGATTAAAACTACATCTAACTTGGATCTTATATGATCAACATTCCCTACCCAATAATCATCTCAATACCCAAATAAATTAATATATTCTGAGTTATCATAACAGATTATGAAATCTTTTATGCCTTGGATGTATCTGTGAATTATTTTTACAGAAAGTAAATGTGATTCTTTAGGATCACCCTAACATATTGCACATAAGGAAACAACATAAACAATGTCGGGTGATAAGGTAGTTCTTGGCACCAAAATATTGGATGCAAAGGGAAGAAGGAAGAGAAGCCCACACACTGCCTCACAAAGCCCTGATGCGGAGCGCCCCTGAGAAACGCGGCTGCCGCGAAGTCCCAGAGGCGGTCGCGGCTCGCCATGAAGCCCCATAGGCGGTAACACTCCGCAAGCCGCCGCGAAGCCCCAGAGGCGCTAACGCTCCGCGAGCCGCCTGACTTTCGCGAACCTCCGCGAAGCCCCAAAGGCGGTAACGCTCTGTTAGCCGCCTGATCTTCATGACCCGCCGCGAAGCCCCAGAGGCGGTAACGCTCTACGAGCCCCCTGACGTTCACGACCTAACACGGAGTAGAGGAGGCAGTAACACTCTGCGACCCCGGTTGACATTCGCAACCTGCCGTGAAGCAACCGCAGCCCCTTCGCACCGCATGAGCTTTGCTTCACGGCGCACCTTTCATATAAATACCAAGCCCCCCTGTGCTTAGGAGGATGAAAAATCCAACCGTTCAGCTTCTCAACTCCTGAATCACAAAGAACCCTTCGCCTCGGGAAACATGAGCTCCACGAGGTATTTTTGCTTCGTGAGATGCCTTCGCCTTGTCTCGTTCTGAGTCCCTCTTATAGTAGGGATGCCCTTCGTGAAGCCTAAGGGAATTCACGAAGGAAGGGGATTCCCAAGGAAACTCAGGCACCCGTGGAGCGTTTATGCTTTGCGAAACACCCATCCTGTACAAGTGATCCACATGCCAAGGCGGGGTCACTGTACTTCGCGAAGCACACTGCTTCACAACACCTTTCTCCACGAGGCACCCCTGCTTCGTGGGGCAGTGCTCCGAGAACACTATTCCACTTCATGAAGAACCTACCATTCACACCCCTACCCCATGAAAAGGACAAGGAATTCCACTTCGCGAAGCACACCCCTTTGCTTGGAAATTCCTCTTCCCGTGCGACCCTCCAGGTTTGCACGATGTGATTTCAAAGTCCCATGGACAACACCACTCATAGTGTTGCTTCACCTAATGCTTCTTTGCATAAGCACGCCAACGGCTATTGCTTCATTGCATAGCCATGCTAACGTGGACCCCTTGATTGTTCGTTCTGCGACCCCAATTACCACGACATTGCTGGTACCTTCCCTCACACAAGGGGCAGAGGGTATCAGTTATTTATGTCCTAGGGGTGCGGAGTAGACCCACCTTGTTCGAGATATAGGACGTTAAACTGCCAAGCACCTTGTCCTCAACACATGACGTTAAACTGTGACCTGACCCCATGCCTCACACGCAGGGTTCCCCCAGCTTGGACATTCTTTACACTACTCATCTCCACGGGAATGGAATCACCCTCACATGGGATGATATCCTACTTCTCGGAGTAGCGTATGTCCACAGGGGAAGGGAAACCACCTTGGTGTAATCTTCCAAGCCTCTCTCGCGGAAGGTAGTACCCATGCACCTCCGTACTTCCCCACTGCCAAGGCCAGTGGAGGGCGCGATAGGGAACAAGAAACCTTCCATATTTGGTCCAAAATCCCTCTCCTGCTGCGCTTTTCCACACCTTGGGCCTCCATCCTAGAGTAAGTCCCAGCACCATGGGTTGCCTAACATGTAAGCCCTTCTTCGCTTCTCACGGACGCACCATTCACAATGTGATCGTCAGGTCTTTGCTTCCTCTTGTTTCTCACAACGAGCATGACTCACATGGGCTTAGAGTAAGCATCGAACATGACAATGCCCTTGTCCAGCATGACGTTAAACTGTATGCCCCCATCCAGCATGACGTTAAACTGTATTCCCCTGTCCAGCATGACATTAAAATGTATGCCCCCGTCCATCATGACGTTAAACTGTATGCCCCGTCCAGCATGACGTTAAACTGTACGCCCTGTCCAGCATGACCTTAAACTGTATGCACCATCCAGCATGATGTTAAACTGTATGCCCCATCCAGAATGACCATAAACTGTATGCCCCATCCAGCATGACATTAAACTATATGCCCCGTCCAGCATGACCTTAAACTATATGCCCCATCCAGCAATGAAGTTAAACTGCACACTGGAACTACGTGGTCTTTGATCCGTGCCAAGTCATGGTACGTAGGAAGACTCCATGAGGTTCAAGCCCAACGCCCATCATTTATTCACGTCAGGGTTCACCCTTTGTCCCGCATGACGTTAAACTACATTTCAGTCCAGTGGTAAGCTGTTGTGACCATCCTGAACTATGTGGACATTAATCCGTATCAAGGCATGGTACGTAGGAAGCCCCCACGAGGTTCAATCCCACCACCAGTGGACCCCCCGGGCTCACTTTCACATCGGTTCTCCAACAAACTTTGATCCATGCTAAGGCATGGTATGCAAGAAGCCTCCACGAGGTTCAATCCCACCACCACTTGGACCCCTGGTCCTCCTTCAGGTCAGCCTTTCGACGTCCAACTTGAACTACATGGTCATTGATCCGTGCTATGGCATGGAACGTAGGAAGCCTCCATGAGGTTCAAGCCCATCACCCATTGGTCACTCTGACCTCCTTCACGTAGGTTCACCAACACCTGGGCAGCCTAGTGGGTAATCCCCACACCATCTGGACCAAGGTCTCTTTTCTTTCACGTCAGTTCACCGACACCCACCATTTTCACCCGAACTATGAGGACTTTGATCCATGTCAAGGCATGGTATCCAGGAAGCCTCCACGCGGTTCAGGCCCATCATCCAGTCATTCCGACCTCATTCACGTCAGTTCACCCCTGTCCTACATGACGTTAAACTGTATTCCACATCTCATTTGAACTATGAGTACTTTAATCCATGTCAAGACATGGTACGTAGGAAGCCTCCCTGAGGATCAAGCCCAACAATCATTGGCCCAGACCGTCTCTTTACTGGTGTGCCAAGCCCCCCCCCCCATTTTCACCTGAACTACGCGGTCTTTGATCCGTGTCAATGCATGGTACGTAGGAATCCTTCCTGAGGTTCAAGCCCACCATCCATCGGACCAAGGTCCACTTTCACGTCGGTTCGCTGACGACATCCATTGGACCAAGGTCCACTTTCATGCTGGTTCGCTGAAGACAGCCATCAGACCAAGGTGCATCTTCACATCGGTTCACCGGCACCACCCTAAACTATGCGAACTTTGATTCTCTGCCACTGGGATACGTAGGAGGTCTCTTCGAGGCTCAATCCCAATTTCACTGTCACCCTTTCGATGGTCCCATTTCATTCCCCCTCCACTTCATTCATCCATCCATCATCCATATTGATTCTCACCTAGGCCGCTACATCCTGGTGAGATCACGCCACTCCACTCCCCACCACAGCATCCGGGAAGCCACCCACGGGCTGACCCCGATATCGGCATCCCCTCAAGGGAGGATTCTTGAATCTAATCCACTCCAGCTAGTGTTTTGATCAGGCTGATCCGTCTCCGCTGGATGTTAAACTTGCGGCATACCCTGTGTTAAACATAGGAAGTTGAGGAAAACCTCAGATACATGCCTATGGCATATGATTCCCTGCACTCGATGTGGGATGCCTTGGGCTTCAATACCCTTGAGAAGCCCTATAATAAGGGAAAAAAGACAGGCACACCAATTCCCCAGTGTTCAGACACATTAATGATGCCTCGACATGACTACTCCCCTGACTGAAGGTTGCTACCCTGACCAGACCCTTTGGAATGTCCTGACAAAAGTAGTGTAATTAACCGACGTCCATGAAAAGATGGAATTGGGAAGAGTTTCACAAAAAACGTATTAAATATCTGAGGGAGACCCAGACTAGGTGACGAGTTCCATGGAGGAATCCACAGAAGGAAGAACTGACATCCCATCATCTCGATTTCGATCAAGGAGTAGACGTCCCTGAATAAGGAGTGTATGCCGCCTGCCTTTGGAAGGCGGGAATGCGGGGCAACAAGAAAGCTGCACCTGTCGCGCCCAAGCGGTCGGATGCACGCACCCTGGAAAAAGCGTCGGAAATAGAAATGGTGAACCCGATGTGAAATTCTTCTCCTCAATATGGAGATTAGTAGCGCTCGAGACATCAGTAGATTGACATGTTACCGGATTCATATTTCCAGCACCAGGCCCCACTATGCAAATAGCGGGTCTATCATGAAACTCACCAGAATTTGGGGTAGTAGAATGTGGGGCATTCCGCTCTAAAACGTTGTCGGCGTGGATCCATCTTACTGTCCATGGAAGACGGAATGACGCCAGGGCACTGGTTGTCAATTCTTTTCCTCGCAGTGCTGACGATTTAACTTCCATACTTCCCAGGAACCAGGTTGATGCTATGGGGACACGATCACCGCCTGCTTTCCTACATAGGGGCAGGGGCAATACCATCACAGCTGCTCCGTGTGACTCCACTGCCATCACAACGGCCTCTACATCTATGAATACTGGACGCCCACGTCCCCTTTCTCCGTCAGAGATTATCCAACGTAGGGTGATTAACGACCTTGTACGTAGGTACGAGGAGGAAGGGGTCATCCCAACTCGGGATATGGCCTTCCTGGACCAGGAGGCGTCCATACCCTACCGTCAACACCGCCATCAAGGGCCGCGCAGGGAGCCCCTGCTCCCCACCCCGACATTCAATCGTTTTGGGAGCCTATCCCTGGAAGGCCTCGATGACTCCTCGCCTTACGCTGATGAGGCGGGTGATGTCCGGCTCATCCCGGTCAGAGTCCCAATCCAAGGAATCTAGGAAAAGGCCCCCATCCGACCGTGTCAGTGCCGCCGTCCGACTATTCCAGAGGAGCAGGTAGGCTATGCCCCTAAACCACCTGCGCTAGCTCATCTGACCCGACGCCAGCGTCGGGCCCGAGCTGAGGACGCCCGTCAAGGGGCGTCGATGTTAACATCTACTATGGCACGAGCCACCACCGACGTGAATCATGGAGTCCCTACATACACTGAGTAGGGGAACTCCTTCACCAGACCAAGATCGAGGCCCCGACCACCCTATGGGCAGGTTGGGATGACTCTCCGAGTCACAGCCCTGAGTGGTGATCATCGCAAACCAATTCACGATGATGTCTCCCCGTACGGAGGGCCTCCTTATACCACAATTCCAGAGAGCATGGGTCTTCCCCTCCCTGAATCACATCCTGGAGGTATGTCTCATGCTACCCCCATCTCGAATGAAGACTTTCGTCGCGGTAGTGATACTCGGCGCCGAAGCATCTCCCGCGCCTACCACACAGGGAATGGAGTTCCTCCTCTTGCCCCTAACCTTCTATGTGAAGGTATTTCCCATCCGGTCCCTCTCCAACATGGGGATCCTCTCTATGTCCTCTCTGCAACTGGAGAAGTCCCTTCGCGCCCCGACAACCTGAGGGGTGAAGGCCAGCCTCGCTCCACCCGCACCAAGCATGGAGGTCCTCCCCATGCTCCTGTCTGTTCCAACAGAGGTTCCTCCCACATGGGTGCTACCGGTGGAGGTCCTCCCCATGTACCCTTTGACATTTTCCCTGGTGCCCCTCTCACCCCAGCTGTCTCATGCGGAAGTCCTCTCCGCCACAGTGCCAGCGCCGCTCCGAGACTACATGTCAAGAATCAGCCTTGTCCCGAAGAGCCATCCAGGGGCAGGAGAGTGGGTTGTCGCCGCCACAAGAAGAGTCTTGGGAAGGAACGGGTGGATGTCAAACCCGCTTGCTTCTCGGATTCTGAATCGGAGTGCGACTCGGTGAATGAACCTTCTACCCATTCCTCCGTGTCAAGAACTGGGGTTGGAACAAGGCACGTCAGTCTCATTCTCCCAGAACGCGAAGTCCACCGGATTCCCGCCTCTCTCCGCAAGTACATCCAAGAGGAGGAAATTGTGGAAATCCCATAGGTTCTGACTGTGGAATCACCACCTTCATCACCATAAGTGCCCTCTACCTCTACCAGAGATCCTGGAGAGCTATTTTGTGACCAAAGGCAGTAGAGAAACGGCGTGAACCATCGCTGGTGACCGTAGTTCCTATGTGGGAAGCTATAGATATCAGCCCTTTGTATCATGATATTTTGGTCCAGTCACCTCACTCTTCAGAGGATGGCTCGGAATTTGGTGGCCAGTCAGCTCATTCGCCATATTCTCCACTGCCCAGTTTACTATCCCAATGGTCCGCCTCAATACCGATACCGGTCCCTCAGCTGCCCCCGGTTGATGAGTGGGGAAATATGGGGCCGAACCCTGAATCCGAGCCCAGGAGATTCTGAAACATTCTCGTAGCGGACCACTTCCCGGAAAAGTTCTAGCCAGTGGCAATGTCGAAATTTTGTGCGCCGGAATCCCTTGCCCTAGAGGAAGTAGAGTGATTTCGCCAAAAATTATGGGAAACACACTTTTATCTTCACTATCAGTGAGTGTTGTACCCTAGGATCCAAGTGCACTTCAAAGAAATCGACGATCAATGCCGTCTGGTCGATTTGGCTGCACTCCCTATGGCCCAGCTCCCCGAATCACCAGGTCTCCGGAGCACCCTTCAACAAAAATGTATTTAGAGTTTCAAAGTACTCTGAAAAATCATTAGGGAAGCTACCCCCATGTGCAAATCCATGGTTGGGGACAGTATGCCGCCCTCCTCTTCAGTCCTATCCGGCGACAGCATGATTCGTTATGCGACATTGAGGACTTTCCCCCAAGAGGGGTCGCGGTCCACATGGATGATGTAGTGGAAAAGGAGGAAGAGATAGAGTTTCTCGATGGAGACTTACCCCGTGAGGGTGTACCACCACTGGTGGACCCATCAGGGAGGATTACCCACTAGCAGAGGAACATTCTAGGCCTCCCTGTACCCACCGAGTCGCTGGTACTCAGTCGGATGATCGGTAAGGGTAATGAGCACGTCAGAACTGTCAAGAACTCTGACTCATCCATCTTAGGGAAAAATATGATCGAAGACCCCGAAAAGGCCACATTGCGCCAGTAGCTCGATGAACAGAAGATGCTGGTCGACGAACTTTTGGCCAAGCGCGCTGCTGAGCGGCGACCCGACTATGATAATCCCAAGCTGGGGCAGTAGGGGCAGGAATAATTTCCCCCTTGCAAGATGCCTCCAGGAAACCATGATCATGCTACTTCCAGAGATAGGGCAGAAGCCAAAACTCATGGCAAGAGGGCGCGATACATCTCGCCAAACCCTCCTGAGCGACGAGGCAATCTGAGGAATCCAGTCCGAGTTCCCCCACCCACCCACAGGTCGTTCCACCAGTCGCTCCATGAGCTGCTGAAGCCATCTACCGTGTTGATGAACCTGAAAACGCACTTGTGATTAGGGATCCCCATCAAGATAGGGACCCCCTCCCGGATGATCTTATAGCAGCACTCATCACCCGCCTCGAGGCGTTGGAAACGCAGTAGGTGGAAGTCCCACCAGATGACAATCCATATCCAGTGTGGGTGGATGACATGACTGCACCTCCAGGTTTTGGGAACCCCACTTTCTCACCCATCAACGTGACAAGAGACCCGCTGCAGCACTTGGACCACTTTTCTTCCAGGTGTGGCCCCATGCTGGGGACCCCAGCCCAGCAAGAAGCCGCTAAGATCCGATATTTCGTGTAGACATTGGAGGGCCCTGCATTCGTTTGGTGCAGCTAGTTCCCTATCGGATCGGTGACCGACTGGGAGGATCTCTTCCGGAAGTTCCTATACTAGTTCAGCTCTACTATGTGAAATACAAGCACCTTAGACCTCTTCAAGTGAAAAAAGGCCTAATGAGCGAGTCGCGGACTTCATCACCCGGTGGAAGGGATTACATACTCCCTTAACATGCCACTAACTCAGGAGAAATTACTGAAGATTTGTGTAGGGAACGTTAAAATAGAGATGGTTCCTTCCCTGATCACCCAGAACTACCCTGGGGTGTTCTGAGATTTCTTAGATAAGCCTCAGTGCCTTGAGGAAGCTCTGCAATAGGCTAGTCAGGCACGTCTGCTGCCCCCTATGATCCCAGACAGGAGGGCTGCTAGAGCCGAACCTACCACGGTGGCCCAAATAGAATCCCCTAGGTAGCTAGAATTACTGCCAGTGGCACCGGCCCTGCAACCGCGCAGAGGTCCTCCACCTCAAGAACAAGCTCCTGCCCAGCATTGACCACCTCAGAATTGACAGGTTCCCCCGTGCAATACGCCACCACCACCTAGGCGGGACAATTAGGCACCACCTCCTCGGCATGCCCCTCTGGCCCCTCGTTAGGGCCAGGCTCCCAGTTCCCCCTATCCGGAAAGAAGGCACCAGACTTACTCGTTCAATGATAATCAGGTCCCTGGATACTTTCGAAGTGCTCACAAGTAAGGGATTGTGCGCTTACCCGAGTGCAGAAGGCCGGTAGAGGCGAATCTCACCGATCTCCCCAACTACTGCCCCTATCACCAGATTCTAGGGCACACCCTCAAGTAGTGCTATGTGTTTAAATACTGGATTCAAGACCAGGTTGACAACAACATAGTCAGGTTGGGCCTGGTCCCGACACAAGTAGCAAGTGTCTGTGTAGGGTTAGAGATTGGTAGAGACAACGAAGGCGAGTGGCAGCAGGTTCCCAGCCGTGGGTCCCAGAAATACGATGACTAGATGGCTCGAAAAACCATCGCATGTGCCTCTGGTATCATTTGGGCATGCATGAATCAGCCGAATCCTTCAGAGGAAGCAGCCAATACCTCTGCATCATCATCACATCTGACCTCTTCCCAAAAGGGCAAGCAGCGACAATGGAAGAAGAAGCAACACGCTCCACCACTGTCAGATTCATCCCGCACTCTTGGTGACTTTATACCCCCTGAAATGGGGATTCCTCCCAGAATCCACCCAGTGGTGGATGATTTGTCAAGCGAAATCTAGGGGTACACTTCGGTTAATACCGTGGAGCTGGTAAAGCCCTATATGAATCCTGATGAGGGGGAACGCCAGGTGAACCTCCCCAGCCGACGTCAACGTCAGTAGAACCGCAACCACACAGGTTGTCGAGGAATGTCAGTGTCCACTTTCAGTCAGGCTGTACACGCTACTGAATCCAGACAGCAGGCTCAGCACAGAGCTTAGCATGCGCAACCTCATCTGATGCCCTCAGATCTACCTCCACCGCCATTTGTGCTACTAGATCAGGTAGAGCTGCCTCGTCCGTATCGCAGTCAGTCTTGCCAGGCTGCAGGAAAATCTTCGTTGTCCGGTCCTATTCTGGAGGCTACTCTCCAGGCCTCAACTAGTAGGCAGTGGGATGTACCCAGTACTAGCCAACTGCCAGTTCAACCAGTAGAACCCGCTATGCCTCCAACTACAAAACGACCTCCTGTAAGCAGAGGCTCGCGTTTGGCACGAAAGTATGATGTCCTGAAGCACATTTCTAGCATTCCAGCAGGGCTTTCTATCCTTGAGGTTCTTCTCCTGTCGTCTGAAATGTGTGCCGCACTTGCCGAGGCCCTAAGGAGCCCCTCCAGTTTGAGTCGGAGGTAGCAGCTGCGGAATCCTTCCATGATGAGGCAATAGAGAATACCGAATGTCAGGCAGTTATCTTGTTCTCCGGTGAAGACGAAGACCCTCCCATATAGGGGCACATTCTCCCACTGTACATCACTGTTCAGTTCAACAGTGTGGAAGTCCACCGCTGCCTCATTGACATGGGTTCTGTGATCAACCAAATCCCAACCCAGACACTACGGAAGCTGGGTTTTTTAGAGGATTATATAACTCCCTAAGACCTTAGTATTCAGGGATATGATAGGACCGAGCAATCCCCAATCAGCAAGATCCTCTTGAAGACCCAGTTCGGTGGCCTAATTGCCAGCACCGAGTTCATGGTTGTCTCCCAGGACACCGCCTACAACGCATTGAGGGGAAGTCCATGGCTCCATCTGCACGCAACGGTCCCTTCTTCGTATCACCAATGCCTCAAATACTCCCTCAACGGTCGAGTAGGCATGGTCCAAGGAGATGCGCCTCCTTTCGCCTCTTGTGAAGCCCGCTATCTGGACACCGACTTTTACAAGAGCAAGGATAAGAAAATCCTAACAAGTGAAGATGAACCCGCCCCGGTCACAAGTGATCCCTGGGCAGGACTGGATAATGCCTACATCTTCCCGATCCATCGATTGGTGTCCATGACCCCTGACATGGGGTAGTGTTTTGTTGTTTCAGGTACGAAAGGAAGGCATGTTCCCATGTCCAAGAGATGGAAGAAAATCACCTTGTACTCCTACACCAACCAGGCTCAGGTGATTCCGGAACCTCCTACCCCTGTGAGGTATCAGAATGTCAAGATTATGGCAACGACAGTTGGTCATACATGTCTCTTATGTAGGGCTGGAATCAATCAACTTAGGCCGACGTGTCACCACTGCTTTGATGTCATCAAACGTGGACCCTTAGGACGAAGGCAAGATGAGATAGGATCGACTGCCTTCATTGCTATGGTCTTAGTGGCGCGTGAGTATCATGATATGATGACCACTGTCGCCCAAGCCGACACCAGCCACCCATTGGGGTTTCATAACTCAGAAGAATCTCCCCCAGCAGAAGATCCCTCCACAGGTGGAGAAGAGGATCTAGAGGATGCTCCCCTGCCTTTGAAGAAGGCGTCTCTTCCACGATCGATTAACTGGTACAGGTGAACCTTGGTAGCGAGGCAGTTTCGAGACCCACGTTAATTAGGGCCTCCATGTCCCTCGAGGAGTAGCAGCGATACGTAGACTTTCTCAAACAGCATCATGATGTGTTTTCTAGGAGTTACGGCAAGATTCCAGGACTAGATCCTCAGGTATCCCTTCACCACCTGGGCCTCCCGAAAAACCATCATGGGTTTAAGCAGCCTCCCAGAAAGATGAACCCTTCTCACGGTGCCATGGTTGAGGCCGAAGCTGATAAACTTATCAAAGCCAGCTTCGTCAAGGAAGTCCAGTACCCCAAGTGTCTTGACAACATTGTGCCAGTAAGGATGAAGAACGAGTAGATAAGATTCTCCATCGACTTCCATGATCTCAATCGCCACATCCCAAAGGATGATTTTCCCCTTCCGGTGACCAAGTTATTGATTGATTCCACAGCTGGGTTCCAAGCCCTCTCTTTCATGGATGGGTATTCCATGTACAACTAGATCTGGATGGCCCCCGAGGACGAGGATTCCACTGCCTTCAGGGCTCCCCAAGGTACTTTTTGTTACCAGGATATGCCCTTCGGACTGAAAAATGCAGGTTACACTTATCAGTGGTTCATGCATTGCATATTCAATCTGATTCTCAGGACGCTAGTGGAATGATACGTGGATGATCTAGTTGTCAAATCTCAGTAGTGCCAGGACCATCTCAAAGACCTTGAGAAAGTGTTCGGTTTCCTCCGTTCCCCACAACCTGAAGACGAACCCATTAAAGTGTGCATTAGGGGTCACCTCTAGAATTTTTTTTGGCTTTGTTGTTAGATACCGAGGCATTGAGATCGACATAGAGAAGATCAAGGCCATTAGCCAAATGCCTCCCACGAGCAATATTCAGGAGCTCCAAGGTCTCTAAGGCCACTTAGCCTATATACGCCGATTTATTACGAACCTGGCCAAATAGTGTAATCCCTTTTCTCAGCTCATGAAGAAAGGCACCACCTACGAATGGGATGAAGAGTGTCGGACCGCCTTCGAGTAAATCAAGCAGTATCTACTACAACCTCCAGTTTTGATGACACCCATCTCCGAAAAGCTCTGGTCCTTTACGTGACTTCCCTGGAATGGTCCCTCGGCGTACTTCTCACCCAGAAGAACAATGAGGGGACATAGAACAACCTCTACTATCTCAGCCGTATGCTCCTAGATACGGAGATCAGATACTCCCCTATCGAAAAGAGTTGCCTTGTACTCGTGATTTCCATATAAATGTGCCCGCATTACCTGCAACATCATGAGGTACAGTTGGTCTCTTGGGTAGACCCACTGAAGTACATCCTGAACCGCCCCATGTTGACTGGCCGACTGCACGGTGGGCAGTGATCCTCCAGCTCATCCAAGTATTGCTCCAACTCCACCGGAGACGCCGTGAAACCAGCCCGGACTGGTCCTATGCCTGGTAACTTCATCCCGAGACGATTCAAGTGCGCCCACATCTTAGGTGGATGGAGGAATTGTCAGTTGACGTCCCAAATGACCCATGCATCCAGGGAAGACGGCATCCTCTGGCATGTCGATGTGGCATAGTCACTTCCCCGGAGCCTGAGTGGATATTATATGAAATCCCCTCGGCAACCGCCCATCCAGATGGCTCTGCTCTATCGGGACCACCGAGACCACTACCAATGCTGGATCTGCCACTACTGCCACACCCTCGGTCGGTGCAGGTATCGCCACCACGGCAGCCCCGCCACCGCAAGAGCCCCTTGCTGCTCTTCGACCCCGACCTCGGGATATGGGATGCCCGCCGTCACCAGCCCGAATGGTTGGCTGCTTCAGAATCTCCCCCGGATAAGCGGCCACCCAGCTGATGGCATACTCCTTCACTAATCCGAAGGCGACAGTCGGTGGAGGCAATGCCATTCGCATTTTCATGTCCTCCCATTTGAACATGAGCCACCACTACCTCATTACACATGGGTGCTCCTCATGACGCACCTCCCAGTTGACCTGTGGGGTCAGCCGCTGCAGGCATCAAAACTACCTTGAAAACCTATGCGGGGTGTATGGCTCACAGAGGGGCTCACGATCCACTCGCGCCACCAAAAATCCACCTCGAAAGGCCAAGAGATAAGACCGGTGCTCTTCCGTTCTCTTCCCGTCGTCCGTAAGTACCCCCAACAGCAATGGAAATGGGTGGAAGATAAACTCATCCGCCCTCCACACTCGGTTCAGCACCATCAGTATGGTTAATTTGAATGGGAAGCTCCCAGCCGCATTCAGAATGGTGGGGAGGAAGTTTGATCCTAGTGGTGAGATGTGGTTTGGGTACTCATAAACCCCCCTGATGTGCGTTGTGATCCACCCGTACAAAAGTTGGAAGGGCCTGCATATCCTTGGCGGATTCTTGCCCTCGCTAACGTTCCGCAACATCTTCTATAGCTTGGCGAGCATCGAAATCCCCAGATTGACCCGCTGTCCCATGGACAGCATGGACGCCATGATGAACAAGCTGGGCCACACCCCCCATGTTAGTATCCCTCACTGGTAGGATCCAACCACATATAAGGGTCACGATGAATGCCTCCAGCCTGACTATTGGCTGTTGTTCAGTGCAGACACTGAAGCCCCAAGTCTTCCATTGGATGTCCTCTAAGATCCACCGATACGAGTACTCCTTGCCCCATTGAGCCCCTTTGGGAGAAGTTCGAGGCCTCAGAGGGAGCTCTAGATCCTCTGGGAAGTTCAAGAACTGCTTGAACCACTTCTTAAAGTGGACATCTCTCATCGCCTCCTTGTCCCTCTAGGGACCAGCACCATCAGTGCTGACGCTAGTTGCGACATCTGCTCTGGATCTTCCCACACACTCATGATAGGGAGGAACTCATCATACATGGCCCCAAAGATCAGAACCCCCCGAAATTTAATGGACATCTCATAGACTGATGCCCACCTCTCCATGGTGCAGGTGAAATGTGTTGGTCCTAGATGACCATCTACTCAGCAACTCCGGCATCAGCTATTTCGGTTGATAAATGTGGAATTAGGAGGCCCATTCTGCCTCGTACAAGACCACTCTCCTTAGCTCGGCCCCAAACTCCTCGCATGACACACCTACCCAGTAGGCCCATGCCCAGTCGTTGGTGAAGTTACCGCCTTGGCGCAAGTCCCACTCGTCAGACCACCCCTTTTTCGGGTCTTGTATAGTCGCCATCAGTATAGCGTGTTACATGGGAGGGGATGTCTCCATTTATAGTGGCTCCCCATCAATGTTTTTCAGATTGTTGTACAGGCAGTCGGCGGTGAAAGGTGTGAAGTCCTCCCATGCATGACCATCGCCGCCCTGAACCATTGGCGTTGGCATGGTGTGCTCCTGAACCAACAAGCTGGTTCGTCCCAACTCGCCTCAGGAATGAAGACATCATCCCTCAGCCCGAAGAAATACAAGGGAAGATTCTTGAATAGTGGATAGTTCTTTTGGATTTATGATAGGAGGTTTGTCAAATAATTACGGTCCGAGTGACTTCGGACCATCTTGACAAGGCCCAGACGGTTGGCCATCTCATCCCTCTTAGCGGCGTTTGCGAGCACCCCCATCACAGCTTCTTGATGGGCCATTTCGGTTTCAGAACTCGAAAAAAATTCGGGTAGGGTCACAAAGGTTACTCGTGAAGATCGCTCGTGATGCTCGGGTGCAAAGCCAAGATGCAGATCCTGGCCTTTGCCTACAAGAATAAGATTGCTTGGCGTAGTCGTGGAGTCGGAGACTCGTGGGTTGCCGCGAAGCTCGATTCACAGAGAGCAGACGCAGAGCATGCGGAGCTTCGCAAAGTTGAGAGTTCAAAAGGACAAAAGTCGCGAGAGGAAAAAGAGAGGTCATCCCCCCAATTTATAGGCAGCAACCCCAGAGCTTCGCAGCGTGTCCCGCCTGCGCCACGCATCACGGCGCGTCCGGACCGCGTGACTTCTGTCCGCCCCGCGCGCCCTCTTCGTGAGGTTGCATCGCGAAACACCGATAATTTTGGCGATTTTCCCTCAGACATCGAACCTTGATCCCTCCGTGGAAGGAAGTCTGAGGGGGGGGGGGATTTGTTGGCACCAAAATATTAGATGCAAAGGGAAGATAGAAAAGAATCTCGCGCTCTGCCTCACGAAGCCCCGACGTAGAGCTCCCTCGAGCAACGCGGCTGCCACGAAGCCCCAAAGGCAGTAACGCTCCGTGAGCCACCTGACGTTCGTGACCCGCCATGAAACCCCATTGGATATAACACTCCATGAGCCACCTGACGTTCGTAACCTGCCGTGAAGCCCCAGAGGTGGTAACACTCCACGAGCCGCCTGACGTTCGTGACCCTCTGCGAAGCCCTAGAGGTGGTAACACTCCGCGAGCCACCTGATGTTTGTGACCCACCACGAAGCACCATAGGTGGTAATGCTCCGCGAGCCCCCTGGCGTTCTCTACCCGCCGCAGAGCAGAGGAGGCGATAACCCTCTGCGACCCCGATTGACGTTCGTGACCCTCCACGAAGCAACCGCAGCCCCTTCGCGCCGCGTGAGGTCTGCTTCACGTCACCCCTTTCTATAAATATCAAGCTCCCCCTGAGCTCAGGAGGATGAAAAATCCAACCTTTCTGCTTCTCAACTCCTGAATCGCGAAGCACCCTTCGCCTAGGAAACATGAGCACCGCAAGTTATTTTTTGCTTCGCGAGATGACTTCTCCTTGTCTCGTTCTGAACCCCTCTTCCGGGAGGGATGCCCTTCGCGAAACCTAAGGGCATTCACAAGGATTCCCAAGGGAACCCGAGCAGCCACAGAGTGTTTATGCTTCACGAAACACCCATCCTGTACAAGTGATCCACATGCCAAGGCAGAGTCGTTGTACTTCGCGAAGCACACTACTTCACAGCACCTTGCTCCGCGAGGCACCCCTTATTTGCGAGGCAGTGATCCACGAACACTATTCCACTTCGCGAAGCACCTCCCATTCGCACCCCTAACCCATGCTAAGGCCAAGGCATTCCACTTCTCGAAGCACACCCATTTTCTTGGAAATTCCTCTTCCCGTGCGACCCTCCAGGTTTGCACGATGTGATTTCAAAGTCCCATGGACAACACCAATTTTAGAGTTTCTTCACTTAATGCTTCTTTTCATAGTGCCACACTAATGGATATTGCTTCTTCACATAGCCACACTAACGTGTACCCTTGATGGTTCACTCTGCAAACCCCCTTTACCATAGATTTTCTGGTACCTTCCCTCCAACAAGGGGCAGAGGGTACCAGTTATGTAAGTCCTAGGGGTGTGGAGTAGACCCTCCTCGTCCGAGCTATGAGACGTTAAACTAACAAGCATCTCGTTCTCAACACATTACGTTAAACTGTGTCCTGACCCCGTGCCTCGTACGTAGGGTCCCCCCCCCAGCTCGGACATTCTTTACACTGCTCATCTCCACGGGAATAGAATCACCCTCACATGGGATGATATCCTCCTTCTCGGAGTAGCGTATGTCCACAGGGGAAGGGAAACCACCTTGGTGTAAGCCCCAAGTCTCTCTCGCAGAAGTTAGCACCCATGCACCTCCGTACTTCCCCACTGCCAAGGCCAGTGGAGGGCACGATAGGGAACGAGGCACCTTCCATATTTGGTCCCAAATCCCTCTCCAACTGCACTTTTCCGCACCATGGGCCTCCATACTGGAGTAAGTCCCAGCACCATGGGCCGCTTAACGCGTAATCCCCTCTTCGCTTCTCACGAATGCACCCTTCACGATGTGATCGTCAGGTTTCTACTGCCTCTTGATTCTCACACCGAGCATGACTCAGGTGGGCTTAGAGTAAACATCGACCATGACAATTCCCTTGTCCAACATGATGTTAAACTGTATACCCTGTCCAGCATGATGTTAAACTGTATGCCCTCATCCAGCATGATGTTAAACTGTATTCCCCCATCCAGCATGACGTTAAACTATATGCCCCGTTAAGCATGACATTAAACTCTATGCCCCATCTAGAATGGCCTTAAACTATATTCCCCATCCAATATGACGTTAAACTGTATGGCCCATCCAGCATGACGTTAAACTGAATGCCCCGTCCAGCATGATGTTAAAATACACACCAGGAACTACGTGGTCTTTGATCTATGCTAAGTCATGGTACGTTGGAAGCCTCCATGAGGTTCAAGCCCACCGCCCGTCGTTTATTCACGTCAGGTTTCACCCTTCATCCCGCATGACGTCAAACTGCATTTCAGTCCAGTGGTATGCTATTGTGACCATCCCGAACTACGTGGACTTTGATCAGTGTCAAGGAATTTTAGGTAGGAAGCCTCCACGAGGTTCAATCCCACCACCAGCGGACCCCCCGAGTTCACTTTCACATCAGTTCGCTGACGAAACTGAACCTGAACTACATGGTCTTTGATCCGTGCTAAGGCATGGTACATAGGAAGCCTCCACGAGGTTCAAGCCCACCACCACTTGGACCACTGGTCCTCCTTCACGTCACCCTTCCGACGTACAACTTGAACTACATGATCTTTGATCCGTGCTAAGGCATGGTACGAAGGAAGCCTCTATGAGGTTCAATCCCATAAACCGTTGGTCACTCCGACCTCCTTCACATCGGTTCACCAATACCTAGGCAGCCTAGTGTGTAAGCCCCACACCATATGGACCAAGGTCTTTTTTCTTTCACGTCGGTTCACCGACACCCACCATTTTCACCCAAACTATGAGAACTTTGATCCATGTCAAGGCATGGTACGTAGGAAGCCTCCATGAGGTTCAAGCCCATCACCTGCTCATTCCGACCTCATTCACGTCGGTTTTCCCCTGTCCCGCATAACGTTAAACTGTATTCCACATCTCATTTGAACTACGAGGAATTTGATCCATGTCAAGGCATGGTACGTAGGAAGACTCCCTGAGGTTCAAGCCCAACAATCATTGGCCACGATTGTCTCTTTGTCAGTGTGCCAAGCCCCCCCCCCCCATTTTCACCTGAACTACGTGGTCTTTGATCTGTGTCAAGGCATGGTACGTAGGAATACTTCCCAAGATTCAAGCCCACCATCCATCGGACCAAGGTCCACTTTCACGTCGGTTCGCTGACAATATCCATCAGACCAAGGTCCACTTTCACATCGGTTCGCTGATGACACCCATCAGACCAAGGTCCACCTTCACATTGGTTCACCGGCACCACCCCAAACTATGCAGACTTTGATTCCCTGTCACAGGGATACGTAGGAGGTCTCTTCAAGGCTCAAGCCCAATTTCACTGTCGCCCTTGCGATTTTCCCATTTCATTCCCCCTCCACTTCATTCATCCATCCATCATCCATACCCTGATTCTCACCCGGGCCTCCACATCCTGGTGAGATCATGCCACTCCACTCCCTTCCACATCATCCGAGAAGCCTCCCACGGGCTGACCCCGATATCAGAATCCCCTCAAGGGGGGCTTCATCAATCTGATCCACTCCAGCTAGTGTTCTGATCAGGCCGATCCGTCTCCGCTGGACGTTAAACTTGCGGCATACCCTGTGTTAAACATAGGAAGCAGAAGAAAAACCTCAAATACATGCCTATGGCATATGATTCCCCGCACTCGATGTGGGATTCCACAGGCTTCCGCACCCTCGAGAAGCCTTATAATAAGGGAAAAAAGACACACACGCCAATTCCCTAGCGTTCAGACATGTTACTGATGCCTTGACGTGACTAATCCCCCGACTGAAGGTTGCTGCCCTGACCGGACCCTTTGGAATGTCCTGACAGAAGAAGTGTAATTAACCAGCGTCCATGGAAAGATGGCAGTGGGAAGATTTTAATGAACAACATATTAAATATATGAGAGAGACCCAGACTAGGCAACGAGTTCCGAGGAGGAATCCATGGAAGGAATAACTGACATCCCATAATCCCTGTTTCGATCAAGGAGAAGACGTCCCTAAATAAGGAGCGTATGCCACCCACCTTTGGAAAGCGGGAATGCGGGGAAACAAGAAATCCGTTCCTGTCACGCCCAAGCGGACGGACGTGCGCACCCTGACAAAAGTGTCACAAACAATAGTCAAATATAACAAAATTCTAATAAGCTTCCAAAATTATTTCAGATCAAATTCCAGGACTTTTCTAATTTTAATCAACTTGGTACCCACTGATATTGGAATGGAAACTCATTTTGATTTTTCCATTCCAAAATTTTTAAGAAGTTCTGTAAAATAAATTTCTTGAGAAAGAAAAATGTTTATCTTCTCATGTAAAATTTTTAAACCAAGAAATTATTTAACTTATACCATATTAGAAATCTCAAAAAACTTTTTCAATTCATTATAAAATATTTCACATGATCATTCAGGATTCCCATCTAAGATAATTTAATTAAGATAAACAATTACAATGAGGAAAAAATCATGAAATTATTTTATATAAAGGTTTCTATCAACTCTTCATTTCACTACAGGAAATGGACAAATTCCCAACAGTTCTGAACCGTTGGGAAAGCCAGTAGAACTGTTGGTAAGTAAGCCATTGAGAAAGATTTTTCCAATGGTTTACACAGAACCGTTGGGATAGGTTAGAAAAATGAACCTATCCCAACGGTTTGGAACAATCGTTGGGATAGTTTTTTCCAATGTCTTGGCTTGAACCGTTGGGAAAACCAACCATATGACTTCTTTCCCAATGGTTTCTAAACTGTTGGGAAATGTTTTTTACAAATGGTTCATAGAGAACCATTGGTAATAAAATACTAAGAATCCTATGCCAACGGTTTGAAACCATTGGCATAGCCTATGATGTTCAAATTGCACAGCAGCCTGCAATTTGCATAGAAGGCACAGAGTAGGGTGTCCATTTCCAATACATTCCAATTACCTCTCATTTACAATTATTGTACCAGCAATAATCAACTAACACATACATATGAAATTACTATACTTGCAATAACCAAATAACACATACATATACAGAACAAATTCATACTCATTTAACATATTATGCATCCTGGAACTATACACATTCAAAATTAAATCAGAATTCATAACGTAATTATAAACATACATAATTAATTTAGAATTCAGTTTAATATTTAGATGACAATTATATATGGAATCCAGAATTCAATTCATAATTTGATCGGTTTTTCGTATACCAGATGTTTTTACTAGAAATGATGTCCATTTTAAACAAAATACATACACCTGGTGTGATACCGGCCACACCATGCCTCGTATTGAGGCATGGTTAACTTGTACATGTCAAAAATGACCCATGGATCATTGTCTTAAAGTATCAACATATTCTGAATGCGTTTGGTTGGTTTTCCGTATGTCAGTTGTTGTTTTCACTTAAAATGAAGTGATATTTAAATAAATGATAGAAACTTTGTGTGCTTCCGGCCACATCATGCCTTGGATTGAGGCGTTGTTGACTCGTACACGTCATAAATTACCCATGGATCATTGTGCTAAAGTATCAGCACAATCATAATCCATTTGATCAGTTTTCCGTATGTACCTAAAATGTTGTCCATTTTAAACATAAGAGAGACACTTTTGGTGGTGATGGACACACCGTGACTTGGATTGAGGCGCGGTTGACTCATACACATCACATATGACCCATGGATTCTTGTCCTAAAGTTTCAATAGATTCTGAATGTGTTTTTTTGGTTTTTCGTATTCCAGCTGTTCTTTTCACATATAATCCTGTCCATTTTAAACAAAAGAGACACAGTTAGAGTGGTACCGGCTACACCATGTCTCATATTTAGACGAGGTTGACTTTTACCCATCTCAAATGACCCATGGATCATTTTCCTAATGTATCAACACAATCTGAATGTGTTTGGTCGGTTTTTTTATGCCAGTTGATGTTTTCACTTAAAATGATGTCCTTTTGAAACAATAGAGAGACACTTTGAGTGGTGCCAGCCACACTGCGCTTTATATTGAGGCTGTGTTGATTTTTACACGTCACATATGACCAATTCATAGTTGTGCTAATGTATTAACACAATCAAAATCCGTTTCGTCAGTTTTCCGTATGTACTTAAAATTTTGTCCATTTTAAACAAAAGAGAGACACTTAGAGTGATCCCGGACACACCGTGCCATGGATTGAGGCGGGGTTAACTCATACACGTCACATATGACCCATGTATCATTTTCCTAAAGCATCAACACATTCTGAATGTGTTTGGTCATTTTCTCGTATGTCAGTTTTTGTTTTCACGTAAAATGATGTCCATTTTAAACAAAAGAGAGGCACTATGAATGGATCCGGCCACACCGCGCCTTAGATTGTGCCAGGTTTGACTTTTACATGTCACATATGACCCATGGATCATTGTGATAAAGTATTAACACAATCAGAATCTGTTTGGTAAGTTTTTCGTATGCTAGCTATTGTTTTCACTTAAAATGAAGTCCATTTTAAACAAAAGAGAGACACTTTGAGTGGTGTTTACCACACCGTGCCTTGTATTGACGTGAGGTTGACTCTTAGACGTCACATATGACACATGTATCATTCTACTAAAGTTTAAATGGATACCGAATCCGTTTGGTCGGTTTTCTGTATGTACTAAAAATGTTGTCCATTTTAAACAAAAGAGAGACACTTAGTGTGATCTCAGCCACACTGCAACTCAGATTGAGCCCGGTTTGGCTCATACACGTCACATATGACCCATGGATCATTGTGATAATGTATAAATAGAATCCCAATGCGTTTGGTCGGTTTTCTGTATTCCATTTGTTATTTTCACTTATAATCCTGTCCATTTTAAACAAAAGAGACACAATTAGAGTGGTACCGGCCACACCACACCTTGGATTTGTACAATGTTGACTCGTACACATCTTAAATTACCAATGGATCATTGTCCTAATGTATCAACACAATCCAAATTCATTTGGTTTGTTTTCCGTATTCCAGTTGATGTTTTCACTTAAAATGATGACCTTTTGAAACCAAAGAGAGACACCTTGAGTGGTGCCGGCCACAGCATGCCTCGGATTGAGGTGGGGCTGACTCATACACATCACATATAACCCATGGATAGTTGTTATAAAGTATCAACACTATCAGAATCTTTTTTTTGGTTTTATATATGTATTTAAAATATTGTCCATTTTAAACATAAGAGAAACACTTTGGGTGGTACCGGCCACACCGCGACTCAGATTGAGGCGCAGTTGACTCGTTCACGTCACATATGAACAATGGATCATTGTCCTAAAGTTTCAACAGATTCAGAATTCATTTGGTAAGTTTTCGTATGCTAGTTATTCTTTTCACTTATAATCCTATCCATTTTAAACAAAAGAGACACAGTTAAAGTGGTACCGGCCACACCGCACCTCGTATTTAGACGTGGTTGACTTTTACAAGTCTCAAATGACCGATGGATCATTTTACTAAATTATCAACACAATATGAATGTGTTTGGTTGGTTTTATGTATGCTAGTTGATGTTTTCACTTAAAATGATATAATTTTGAAACAAAAGAGAGACATTTTGAGTGGTTCTGGCCACACCGCACCTCAGATTGAGGCGAGGCTGATTTGTACACATCACATACGACCTATGGATCATTATGCTAAAGTATCAACACAATCAGAATCCGTTTAATTAGATTTCTGTATGCACTTAAAATGTTGTCCATTTTAAATAAAAGAGAGACACATACAGTGATCCTAGACACACCATGCCTCGGATTGAGGCAGGGTTGATTCGTACACATCACATATGACCCATTGATCATTTTCCTAAAGCATTAGGACATTCTGAATGTGTTTGGTCAGTTTTTCGTATGCCATTTGATGTTTTCACTAAAAATGATGTCCTTTTGAAACAAAAGAGAGACACTTTTAGTGGTGCCGGCCACACCATGCCTCAGATTGAGGCGGGGTAGGCTCTTACATGTCACATATGACCCATGGATCATTGTGCTAAAGTATCAACACAAACAGAATTTGTTTTGTTGGTTTTCCGTATGCTAGTTGTTGTTTTCACATAAAATGAAGTCTATTTTAAACAAAAGAGAGACACTTTGAGTGGTTCTAGCTACACCGCGGCTCAGATTGAGGCAAGGTGGACTTTTACACTTCACATATGACCCTTGGATCATTCTACTAATGTTTCAATGGAAACCGAATACTTTTGGTTGGTTTTCCGTATGTACTTAAAACGTTGTCCATTTTAAACAAAAGAGAGACACTTAGAGTGATCCCGACCACACCAAAACTTGGATTGATCCTAGGTTGGCTCGTACACATCAAATATGACCCATGGATCATTGTGATAATGTATAAATAGAATCCGAATGTGTTTGGTTGGTTTTATGTATGTCAGTTGTTATTTTCACTTATAATCCTGTCCATTTTAAACAAAAGAGACACAATTAGAGTGGTACCGGCCAAACCATGCCTCGGATTTATATGGGGTTGACTCGTACATGTCTCAAATGACCCATAGATCATTTTCCTAATGTATCAACACAATCTGAATGCATTTGGTCAGTTTTGTGTATGCCAGTTGATGTTTTAACATAAAATGATGTCCTTTGGAAACAAAAGAGATACTTTGAGTGGCTCCGGCCACACCGTGCCTTGGATTGAGGTAGGGTTGACTCGTGCACGTCACATATGACCCATGGACCGTTGTTCTAAAGTATGAACACAATCAGAATCCATTTGGTCTGTTTTTTATATGTACTTAAAATGTTGTCCATTTTAAACATAAGAGAGACACTTTGGGTGGTGCCAACCACACCGTGACTTGGATTGAGGCGTGATGGACACTTACACATCACATATGACCCATGGATCATTGTCCAAATGTTTCAACAGATTCCGAATTCATTTGCTCAATTTTTCGTATACCAGTTGTCCTTTTCACTTATAATCTTTTCCATTTTAAACAAAAGAGACATAGTTAGAGTGGTACCGGCCACCCCACCCCTCAGATTTAGACGGAGTTAACTCGTACACGTCTCAAATGACCCATGGATCATTTTCCTAATGTATCAACACAATCTGAATGCGTTTTGTCAGTTTTCTATATGCCAGTCGATGTTTTCACTTAAAATGATGTCCTTTTGAAACAAAAGAGAGACACTTTGAGTGGTGCCGGCCACACCGCACCTCATATTGAGGTAGGGTTGATTTGTACACGTCACATATGACCCATGGATAGTTTTTCTAAAGTATCAACACAATCAAAATCCATTTGGTCAGTTTTCCATATGTACTTAAAATGTTGTCCATTTTAAACAAAAGAGAGACACTTAGAGTGATCCTGGCCACACCATGCCTCAGATTGAGGAGAGGTTGACTCATACACGTCACATATGACCCATGTATCATTTTTCTAAAGCATCAACACATTCTGAATTAGTTTGGTCAATTTTGTGTACCTATTGATGTTTTCAATTAAAATGATGTCCTTTTGAAACAAGAGAGAGACGCTTTGAGTGGTGCCGGCCACACTGCGCTTCGGATTGAGGCGGGGTTGACTCATACACATCACATATAAACCATGCATCATTGTGATAAAGTATCAAAAAAATCATAATCTTTTTGGTCGGTTTTCCTTATGTACTTAAAATGTTGTCCATTTTAAACAAAAGAGAGAATCTTAGAGTGATCCCGACCACACCGCTCCTCAGATTGAGCTGAGGTTGACTCGTACACGTCACATATGACCCATGGATCGTTCTAATAAATTATCAACAAAATCAGAATGCGTTTGGTTGGATTTATGTATGATATTTTTTCTTTTCACTTAAAATCCCGGCCACACCATGCCTCAGATTTAGAGGGGGTTGACTCGTACACGTCACTTTGAGTGGTGTCGGGCAAACCGCGCCTCAGATTTAGGCGGCCTTCCTTGCCAAGTATCTCACATAGGGGACCGGGTATCACATGAGGAACGGTATTACCATCTTGAAAAACAGGCATGTCCTCGATTTAAATCATATCATCACATGCATTTGATGAGAATGAGCTAATAAGCTTACCAAGACATTCAAATAATTTAAGACATACAAAAATGGAATAATCCTAAATAACATTTCATCCTCAAAGAAATAATAAAATGCATGTGAAATCAAGGAGGAGGGTGGGGGCTGTCTGGGGGTCTAGGGAGGAGGGTGGGGGGGGGGTTTCTGGGGTCTAGGGAGGAGGGGGGCTATCCGGGGGGTGTCTGGGGGGGGGGGGTGTTTGGGGACTAAGGAGGAGGGTGGGGGCTGTCCAAGGGGTGTTCGGGGGGATGTCTGTGGTCCAAGGAGGAGGGTGGGGGGGAGGGGGGCTATCCGGGGGGCTATCTGGGGTCCAGGGAGAAGGGGGCTATCTGGAGGGTTGTCCGGGGGGTTGTCCAGGGGATGTCCGGGGGTTGTCCGGGGGGCTGTCTGGGGGTGTCTGGGGGCCTGTCTGGGGACTAAGGAGGAGGGTGGGGGGGGGGGGGGGGCTGTTCGGGGGGCTATTAGGGGGGTGTCCGGGGGATGTCCAGGGTCCAAGGAGGAGGGGGGGGGGGGGCTGTCCGAGGGGCTGTCTAGGGAGTTCCCAAACACACAAAATTCTACAAACATGATCAAGATTCACTGAAACCACTAAAAGACATAAACATCCATGAAAACAGACAATATATAAAAATAACTCAACTCCAATACTATACTATGGGACAATATAAAACCAACAACCAGAATAGATTAAACATCAAATCTCAGTAATATTAGTAAAAAAATTAACGGATTAATTTGTCCCACATCACCATCACTATCATCACCATCATCATCACCCTCATCCTCATGGTCATCATTGTCCTCATCATCATCCCTGCCCTCGTCAATGCCCTCATCCTCGCCCTTGCCCTCTACCTTGCCCTCCTCCTCTGGCTCACCCTCCTCCTCTCCCTGCTCTTCCACATAAAACTCCTCTCCATCATCATCGTCAAGCGGGACATCTTATTGACCACTAATAGAACTTCCACCTAGTGCACCATATATAGAACGTATCGACAACATATATTAATCAAAAGCTGGGTTGGCCTCTGGTGGATGTGTTGGACGTAGAACTTCAATAAATTTCATAAATGCACTGTTTACCCAAGAAGACTGTTCTGCCATCTCTATGGACCTTTTCAAGCTTATTCTTCCAGTGCCCTAACTTGCTATAGCTCGGTGTCACTACAACTCGTACCTATGGAGGGCCAATACTTCGTCAGGTCTATCCTAGGTCGGCAACATACTCTGCCAGAATGCTCCTCTCCCAACACCTGATTTAAGTGATCAGTTGGCCCAAAATTGTCTGGTTCTTGGGCATCAAGGGCCTCTAAAAAATCATGTTACAAATATAAATATATTATTAAGTTACAAAATAGATATAAAATATAAATTCAACAGATTAAAACATACAATCCGCTGCTGAGTCAGTTCATTGACGGCACTTCCATAATTTTTCTGTCTACTCGAGCAAAACAGTTTTGCTCGAGGCACACGTCCTTCAATATTCAGTTTTTTCCTCTACAATGTCATTGAAAACTAAAGTTATATGAAAAATTTAGAAAACTATTAAATAATTGAGGAAAAAAAGAAACGGTAAGTCGTAAAGAAAACTTATAAATAATTTTCATACTAGTTTCCTCTCGTGATCTGGTATCGTAGTATGTCTCAGTGTGTGGAGGTATTTTCTGCATCAATGTTTTATTTTTATTTTTTCCAGATGATTCCTAAATAAAATTATCTAATGAAAATGATAATATTAATGAAAAACAATAAGTTTATTATTGAAAAACCTCAAATGTAATTAATACCTTAAACTGAATAGTTGTCTAATGAGTAATCATCTGACGATACTGCTCTATAGGACAATAATCCATGACTGGTACCGCCTCTAACTCAATTCCAACTCTAGCACACCATCTAATATACAACTCATGATTGTAGGCTCTCCAAATCTCACCTAAATCCTTTTGACATGCTGTTCGTGCACCCTCACCATTGGGAAAATTAAATCGAAGCTGACACGAAAATATTAATTCATATAAATACAAAAATAATTAATGCGACTAAATACAACAGATTTTTTACCAATATATCGGCCCAAGCTCTATCATTGACCTCATGTGGCAACTGCCTCCACGATAGTGTGCTGACGAGAATGATGTCAGAGTATTTGGAAAGCGTCGCCAAAAAACTATGACAGTGCTGCCCTGTTTTCTCAACCATTTGGTTGTCTTCATTATAATCCACCATTACCTGTGTGCAGCGGTTCCACACCGAATGCATGCGTGTACACCCCCACCCCCGCCTCCTGTCAGTAGATGTATCTATCATGAAAGAGAAACAAATATTTTATCAAAACATGTTATAATGAAAATAAATATTGGTATAAATTTTTTTAGTGTTCTATAAATATACCTGTGCCATTTTAATTGTTGAGCACTGCTTGATCCACATAAACTAATGGAACACCATGTGGTGGAAGAGGAGTCGAAGAGGATGGAATATAGAAGCTCGAAGAGACAGAAGTAAAAGGAAAAGAAGATGAGATAGCTGTATGACCAGATTCTGGCTGGGGAGTGGGAATAATCATGGGATATGTAAAATATGGGTCAGAAGATGCAAAAGGTGGAGAAAACATGTGAGGCATAAATATCCCATGTTTCCCTAATGACACACAGCGATTAGAATTTGGGAAGGATGACATGTCAGTGGGAGGGGCAGGGTCTATTCAGTTACACAAAGCTGCTCGTCTACCTCTAGTACGAACCCCCTCGTACCACCAGCCTGAGTGATAGGACCAGTACTAGGGTCCCCGTTGAATAACTATCGACGTATAAGTCGATCCTACAAAAATGTTTACAAAAAAATTAATCACATGACATTATATAATCATTAAATATATATTTGAAATAAAGTACTCACTACAGGCACTAATGGTGGAATGCCCATCTCCGCCATTCGAAAATTGTTCTCCATCATTTTTGTCCTTCGTCTCTCTTCAATTGGTTGCATTTCCTGCTTTTGAAATCAAATATGAAATTAATTAGAAAAAGGAAACTAATGTGTAACCTAAAAAATTAAATATAAGAGGTAATAGAAGTATTAATTGTTAATTTATCTATCAATTGTGTTATAATGTTCTTTTCTTGTTCAGTGACAATAAATTTTTACCCATTGATAACAATTGATTTATAGTCGCGAACCACGATATTAGGACCAAAAGCCAAAGCTCTTATTTCCACATAGACAGAGTCAGCAGAAAAACTCAATACCTAAAATATAAATTCATATTAAACTTAATTAAATATTTATTTAATTATTTAAAATAGTAATATTTTTAGCTTCAATTTTAACCAAGCAGAAAACTCTTTGCTATGCAAAGCCTCTCTTCTTCTCAAAGATAAAGAACGATGCTTTCTATTTTTTATTGTTTTATGTTCCCTGAAGATAAAAAATATGAATACTTTAATGGATATATATATGTAAGATGTACATATTCAATTTAGTTACCTGATATAGTCATCGAACAAATCACAGTAGAACAAAACTGTGCAATGTGCTATCTCCCGCTCTTCATGGATTAATGTCTTCAATGTATATGATCCTGGAATTCCTCCTGTTTGAGGAAGTGCTGGAAAACTGGGTTCAATTTTCTCATAATGTTCTTCTTTATTTCTCATTGGTATGTTCATTCTTGTAGTAAGATCTGACAAATACATTGAGAATAAATCCATACATTCTTGAACCAGGTAACCATT
The DNA here is from genome assembly GCA_963277665.1 of Viscum album. Taxonomy (NCBI): domain Eukaryota; kingdom Viridiplantae; phylum Streptophyta; class Magnoliopsida; order Santalales; family Viscaceae; genus Viscum; species Viscum album. Next base: position 974,386,416 of record OY728122.1, read on the forward strand.
CATGATAGAACCTTCGGGATGATTCCTGTTTCGGACATAAGACTTTAATGTGTACATATTTATTTCAGTTGGATACATCCAAAGAAAAGTAATAGGTACTCCAAGAAGTATTTCAGTTGGAATATGGACAGTCAGATGCATCATACATTTGAAAAATGATGGAGGAAATATTTTCTCCAACTCACACAAAATTAATGAGGCATCTGTCAACATTTTTTTCAAGAAAGACTTGGACAACTTCTTATCACAAAGATCTCTAAACAAATGTCACAACTGAATAACATTCACCCTTACATTATTGGACAAAATATGACGGATTTATATTGGAAGCAACTCATGCAGAAGAACGTGATAATCATTAGTCTTCAAAGATTTTAGCTTCAACTCTCTTCTGTTGACCCATTTAGATATGTTACTTGAATAGCCATCAGGAACTCTAATAGTCTCTAATATGTCCAGAAATTGTTTTTTCCATTGGTTTCATCACATAAGAAGCACATTGAAGTTTCCATTTATTTTCATTGATACGTACATGATGCAATTCTTTTATGATGCCCCAATCCAACAAGTCCCATCGGGATCGTAAATCATCTTTTTTCTTCCCCTTGACATTAAGAAGAATGAAAAACAACATTTCTCATATATTATTTTCAATATTCATTATGTCTAAGAAATGACGTAACAAATTGGTTGAACAATAAGGCAAATCAAAAAAGATACTCATCTTCCTCCAATTGTAACAGGTTTCAGTGGAATCATTTATTCTCTTTCTAAATTTCATTTGACCCATCCCGAATGAAAAAATGAAATATTTCAATTCATTAAGCACATCATTTCCAGACATACGCTGAGGTGGATCATTAGTCTCTATAGTATTATCAAATCTTCAACGATTATTTCTATATGGATGGTCTATTGGAAAGAATGGTTGATGTCCTATAAAACTGAAACTACAACGATGTTTCAGTCTTTTGGATCTTGTATTCTTTATACAAATAGGACATGATAGTTTTCCCTTCGTGCTCCATCCAGAAATCATTACATAAGCTGGAAAATCATTCATTATCCACATAAGTGCAACACGCATCTGAAATATGTCTTTCGAACATGCATCATATTTGTGCACACCCATATCCCAAAGTAGTTTCAACTCTTTTATTAAAGGTTTCATGTATTCATCAATATCAATACTGGGACCAGAAGGGCTAGATATGAGTATACTCATGAAAGTGAAAGGTTTTTTCATACACAACCATGGGGGAAGATTATAAATGTGTATAAAAACTGGCTATGTGTTGTGCGAAGTAAGCATATGCCCAAACGGATTAAAACCATCACATGAAAGACCCAACCTCACATTATGCACGTTAACTGCAAAATCAGGATGTCGAGCATCAAATCTATACCATGAAAATACATCTACAGGATGAACCAACTCATCATTATTCATCATTATCTTGGAATCATGCCATCTCATTTTTATTGATATGTCATCAGATATAAGAAGATTCTAATGTCTGGGGATTATTGGAAAGTGCCACATTACTTTCTGTGGAATGTGGGATGGTGTTCCATCAGATTATGACTTCAAGTAGGATGTGACACATTTTATACAATCATTTCGTTCAGTGGTTTCCTCATAGAATAAACTGGAATCTTTCGGGCAAGCATGAATTTTGTTTCTTTAAAATCCAAGTTTCTCAACTAACTTCCTTGCCATATAATGCTTTGAGGGAATATCTGTATCATCTGGAAGTAAATCCATCAAGAGGGTAAGAATGTAATCGATTGATATATTAGAAATCCTTTACATAGTATTCCCATGAAACAATCGGATTAAAAATTACAGCTTTTTCATTTTATCACATTGTTGATATACTAGAGTTGTGGCAGCATCATTTTCACTAGATGCATCATCTGTCTTAATATCGAAGTCTTCATGAGTCGAAATCCATTCTTTTTCATGATGACGAGTAAACAGAAACTAGTCATCTAACAAATTCCCTATTCCAGTCCTTCCATTTAGATCATCACCAATTTGAGATTTAATTTTCTCCCCATTGTGATACCACACAAAGTAGTTTGCTTGAAAACCATATTTAGTTATGTGGTAGTTAACTTCTTCATGGCTCAACCAAGGTCTACCAACACAATTGGAACATGGGCAGTGTATGCAACCACTATCTGAATCATTGTGAAATGAAAAATCTATAAATCTCTCCAAATTGTTTTGAAAATCGCTTGAGATCCGATCAGTTTCATACATCCAACTTCTGTCCATTCTGTAAAAAGAATTTATATAAGTCATTTTGTCATAAACAATTTAATAGGATTTAACTTTAATAGAAAATACATTTAAGTAAATGATAAAGGAAGAAGTTTATAGTCGATGTAGTGAACTATTAAAACAATGTAAAGAACAAGTACTCAAAAATTAAATTAAAATTTATTTATATTCATTTTCATTAGGTCTATAAGATGCACATGCCTCAGGTCCCATTATGTGTTATAGGCATCCCAAATCATTCACTCATGTTCAATAACTCATTATTGGCACCTCTATGGCCATACCTTTAATTACCCAATTACTTCCCCAAGTCAAGCGCACCCCATGGGTGAATAAATATTAGGCTTCTACACTAATAGGTTGTTCATGGCTTGTAAAAAGATTTAATTTCGAAAATTATAGACAAAAACATTTATTTTTATATTTTCGATTAATAATAAAGTATGTCAATGATCACAACATTATTGAATTATACTTGTGACTTATCTAACATTTTTATGGATGTCTACACATGCCAGCATGGCTAGCGAAAAGAACCCCACCCTCATAAAAGTGAGTATTAGAGAAGAAGGACACCTAATATACAATGTTCAATGAGAACCATATTTAATTTACCCTAATGTTATATTAGTACATTCATCTTGGGGGAAATAGAATATATGATCCTGGTTAATTGATGAATTCAAAAGCTCGTATTCCATATGTTGGACACTATCTAAGGTAAGATATCATCTGAGGATGAGTATACTTCATTAAATTTATTATATGCTTGTGAGAATGAAGGCTTGAATTAATAACTTGAGTTCACTGATTAAATGAGGGTAGAGGTTTCATAGGCTGTGTAAATAGAATGATTAAATAAGGGTAGAGGTTGTATACACTGTGCATGGTGGGGGAGTCTCAACCGATTTAGAAACTAAAATAAATTCCCATCATAGGTATCAATAAGAAACATCGGCATGAAAAGAAACTCCAAATAAAAAAGGACTAAAAACATCAAACATTCCAAGAATTTAATATTATGCATGTTTTATCCAAATGTTTAGCAGTAATTATAAGTCTTAATCATGAACCACCTCTACAGCTCCCAGTTCTCACCAATAAACATAAGGTAAATATCTCAAAATATCTTTAAAACAACTCATTATTAGTCTCAAAACGTAAATATAATCTTGAACCGACAATAGAATCTCTTTCACAACACATTCTCACACACCAGTTATCTCATGTGTTACTAAATACCAAACATAGTCACATAACAAGTGTACTATAACAAATTACATTACACAAGCCTTGTTAAAAAATTCTCATTTTAATAAAACACTTTCCTCAAGAATAAATCATTTATGAAATATATTTTGATATACATTTTATATAATAAAATCCCTTTGACCATTTTTAACAAATATTTAGAGTATTCTCATGGAACACCCATTTGTAAAAGTCACATTAAATGCCCAATTTCCACGCCAAACCATTGAAAACAACTAACAAGGGACAATCATCAACCACAAATAACTCAACTATAAATTAAAAAAATATAAACCAAATGTGATATAGAATTTAATGTTAAGTCAGGGAAAATGAGATTAAATAGAGACAACAACATCATAAATGGTTCCAAAATCATAACTTTTGATTAAAACCACCCATAATAGGAAGGGGAATGCCTCATACACCTAATCCTTAATAAAACAAACCAATTCCCCAATTAAAAATGATAAGTTTTTAACTCCAAATTTAGTTTTCCACCATAATAAATGGATAAATATGAAAGATAAGTGGAAAATGAGCAATAATACATTAATATTTGGACTTATAACCCGGTTAGGGAGCAATTGATTTGATGGAGTAGGGTGCACGTGAGGCTTCTCCTAATTGGGGGATATGGGATTCCGAAATCCGAGGAGAACTACTGAATGCAGGTAGTACTACCTGATTTGGTTTAAATATGGGTATCTTTTCCCAAAGGTTTTTAAAAACCATTGGGAAAACATTAGCTTTACCAACGGTTTGTCTAAACCATTGGTAAAGGGAAACATTTTCCAACATTTGCCAACAGTTTGTGTAAAAACATTGGTAAAGGGAATTATTTCCCAAAAGTTTTCATAAAAACATTGGGAAATCATCACCCATGCCTTCCTTTACCAATGGTTTTATGAAACCATTGGAAAAGGCCTCCTATACCAACAGTTGTGATGAACTGTTGGTATAAGAGCATTGGTGAAACCCAGGTTTCCAGTACTGTTTCTTGAAACTCATCTTCTATATTCATGTATCAAATTTGGAATACCATGAGATCAGAGAATTTTTTAAATAATACATTGCTTTATTCAATATGAATTTGTAACTTTCATCATTCACAAAAACATATACACAAGGTTGTTCAATGTAAACTTCCTCATCAGGTTACCCATTTGGAAATACAGACATTACATCGATTTGAAATATTATTTAACATCATTGTGTAGTAATAGTAATAAAAATTATGATTGTTTTAAACTTTCCCCCAAATAAAAATTATCATAAAAATAAACACCTTCAATTTTTGAGTAACCTTTTCACACTAATATTTATTTATTTCTTATCAATTCACCTTCTTCATTCATCTTTTTCTACAATACCCAATCCATACCAATGAAAATTTTATTATCTAGTTTAGGTATTAGTTCTAATGCGTTATCATTTCCAAATGATAAAGCTATTCCTTCATGTACTGAACCCATTCTGTATAATCAAAAGCAAATTTCACATCATTTAGATGAACTTTTGAATATAATGATGTGTGTGTAATATAATTTGATGATATTATTGTTTGAACATTATGATGTTGATCACAATAATGTTATGAGCATCCACTTATTTCCTTATACTAGGATGAGATTTTCATGTATCTTCCTCATCATTGGGAATATCTGAGTCAGATTCTTCTTCTTGATTAGGATTAGGATTTTTGTATCCTTATCACAATTGTTAATAAAAGATTCCATATACTGTTCAACATCCTTCCTTAAATGTGTTTGTTTATATTCTCCAGTCTTTTCAATAACAGACACATCAAAAGAATCAATAATTATTTATGTTTATTTATTGAAACATATGTATCCTTTTCCTTCCAGAGTATAGCCAAGAAAAAAATAAATCTTCCATTTTCTACACAAACATTCCATGATTTCCACCTTTATTCTTTATAATGAATGGACTCCTAAAAACACATAAGAGTTTCAAACCAGGAGTTCTTCCATAAAACATTTCATATTGATTAATATCTAAACCTAGCATATAGAAACATTAGTTTTGTATATATATAGCTATACTCATGGATTTCTTCCAATAGTAATGAGAAAGACCATGTTGAAGTAACATCGTTCTCCCCATTTCCATCAAACTTCTATTATTTAAGGAACCCCATTTTTTGAGGAGTTTATTGGGATCTATAATCATGTTAAATCCCATTATCCTCAAGATAAATTTCAAATTCATCATTCTTATATTCACCACTATTTTTAGTTTTCAACTTCTTCAATGAATACTCACATTCCTTCTCAAAATTCTTCCATAAATGATTATACATTTTAAAAGTATCTGACTTAAGTTTCATACACATAATAAATTTTAGGTGATTAAAGTCATAAATGAATTTGATGATGTACTTATATAAATTTATTTATTTTTTGATCATTGGAAAAAAAAATTTGGAATCACTATGTTCCATGGAACGTTCTAAACAAATCAGAACTTTATTACGCAATGAGTTTTTAATTTTTTCCTTCAAAGAAATTGTGAAACACTGATATCTTCTTCTTGGAAAATCATGAATATCATGAACACTATATCAAATTGATAAAATTCTCATGTTTCATTGAAACATGTATCCAAACTTTTTATGTCAAAATTGATTATCTTTCACCATACCCAAGTAACTAGAGTTTTTCATTTCACTAAATTGAAATTAATTTCCTTTTGTACATTGGTCTATTATAACTATCATTCTATCTTCTTCAATTTTTTTAAAAACAAATATTTTATGAAAATAACTTTTTTACCCTCGTAAAAATATTATAAAGAACTTATAATGTTGTGTTTCATCCCATTAAAATATAATGATTTCTTATATTTCAACGTTTCTTTCCCAATGATGGCTAATCCAAAACGTTTAATTCTCAGGGATTCAACATTCCAAATGTCACTATTCCTTATTTAAAGTCTTTTAAATTATCTAAATATAATAAATATAGTTTCTTACGAGAAGAAAATCTTCTATTAACAATCCATGTTCACTCGCCTTTTATAGCTTTTATGGCGGTTTCTACAATAATTTCATTTTCCTTCTTCATTTTTAGCTACTGATAATTGAAGACACAAATTTGATCGGGAAGTAACAAAAAAATACATATTTTATTAAGATTTTAATGTTGTTCACACCTTTCAAAAATATTTTCTAGGATTTGGAACCTATTTTAAACTTTTACTCCCACCTTCTAAGGTTTCTTCAAAACAACCTTCTCAAACTTCTTCATTTGAGGAAATTGACTCCTTAAAATTTTCCTTATATAATTTATGGAATAGTTTTAATGTTGTTGTTTGAACAAATAAATATTTTTTTATGTATAAATACACTACAATACCGAACTATATATTAAAATAATATTTTCATCTAAAACATCCATACCGATCGGAGTTGAAAACATGTTTTGCAGAAACAATCTAGTATTTCATATATGATCATTATTGAAAACTATTGTTTATGATATCAATATGAATATTGTTTTTCATCATGGTTTTATTGTCCTCATTATTAGAAATGTCAGTAATTGAAAAATTTTCATATTTATAATGTTTAGAAACAATTTCAAACTGAGTTTTTTTGAGAAACATTTGAATTCTCTACTTTGTTAATCTTGGATATGTTCATAATTTACCCAACACACTTATTTTTCAAAATAATTAAATTTTTTTTATTTCCCTTTGAAGGATTATTTTTTTATCCTTATTAGGTTTCTCCGTATGAGTACTTTTAGCATTAATAGGGAATTATTTTTGGAAACATGTTCCTATATGTTCATATTTAGAATGGTTTCATTGGACAAGATTGAACTCTTATTATTTTGATTTCAACTTCACTTCCAGATTCCCATTACAATTTTATTTCTTATTCAAGATACATTTTCAAATCATCAATCAATTTCACCTACTTAAACTTCCCATCAGAAAATAATTTTTGTTTTTTAGGAACATTCATTTTCTAACTTTCTAATTTCATTATCTTTCCTTCCAATATTTCTCATGCATTCCTTTAATTATTTTAGATTATATTATAATTTATTTTCTTCTTCATCTAAACTACTAATTTTTAATTCCTCATTATTCACTATTGTAATGAAATTATTCTCACCAAAATACATAGATGATTCTTTGGATTCACCATTACTTTATTCTTCTTCATATTTAGATACTAAACTTATTATTTTTTATTTCAATAACATTATATATTTCTCTCTAGAAAAACATATATCTTTATCACTCTGTTTCTTCTATTATATTCTTTTATTTTTTTATTCTTCATTACTATCCTCATATTTCTTTCTTCAAGGAAAATTAGTCGTAATTTTCCAACAAAACTACATTGAAATCATTTAATGTGAAGTTTCTCTTTATATTTACCTCCATCACTTCTGACATTTTTATAAAAGAGGATAAATTATCATTAGGATTTTTACATACCTCATTTTCAGAATAAGAATCACCAGCTTCTTATTCAACAATAATCTTATTTGAATTTTCATTATTTGATGCCTTGAAAGAGATTTCTCTATGAAATATTGTTTTACCTTTCAAAGATTTATAACTTATCATTTCATAAGTTATAAGAGTGATATGTATATTGTGTATAGATAATGTTTCAGGATCTATATATTCTAGGGAAGAAACTTTAACACCAAACTTATCAAGAAGAATTCATAATAGATTTTTAAAAAATTGAAAATAATATAAATTTTCACCAAGACATATGATAGTGATGAAAATTTAATTTAACAAGGAAAATAAGTCCCCAATAGATTCACACACAACCATTTTCAAATACTCAAACTTGAGTCTCCATATTTTTAATTTTTCCTTCTTCACTTTTGAATTTACTTCACATATATTTTTCAAATTGACTCATTTATCTTTGTCTATTATATCACCCTTAAAAATTGAAAATTAACATTAAAAAGTGACGATTGTAAATAATTCATGGACATTCCATCGTTATAAAGGTTCTTCTTATCAACAGATGCAAGATGAAATTATCATTAATAAGAGGATACCCATATGTTTTAGCTTCAAGAACTTCATATTTAATAAACATGAGATAATGCATCATTATATACTTTCATATATGATAATATTTACTATATAAATGATGGATACCTTTACTATTTACACAATTCATATTCTCCATAATGTTCTCTTCAATACATCACCAAATAAAAAAGGAAGAGAAACTTCGCTCTGATACCAGATTTAATTGCCCAGTATGGATTATTATATCACTGAGAGGGGGAGGGGTGAATCAGTGAAATACTTTTATTTAATGTTCTCTTTCATGTTATACAACCTTAGCCTCATGTTTAAGATTACATTCCCAATAGAAAACAATTCAAACACACTTTCATAGGAATACATGTATTTATAAGGATAAGTATTCAACAATAATAACTATGTCCTTGGTATGATATAGAAATTATCAAATAATAAATAATTATCTATAAAAATGACCTGTTTTTGGAATACAATGAGTGGGATATTCCCTTACAATGGTATAGAACAATGTAAACAATCCAATATTTCATGTACTCATAGAAAAAGTGATGTAATAAAAAGTTTTGTAAGAAAACATGTTATGGTGATTCTATATCAACTTTAACAAATATGATATTTCCACAAAATTATTCACATTATTACCCAAGAGATGGTAATAAATTTCATATAATTGTTTAATAAAACTCAGTCCAATTCTTAGTCAGATTCTCTTAGTCCGATTTCTTAATATAGAAAATGCATAAATCTATCAGAATATGATTGAGACAATTCTTCACCTCTTCTTCTTTAATCTATAAATACCAATAAATTTTTTATAGTAAAATAAGATCATTATCTAAATAAAATGTTCATTTGAATATGTTGTAATATGGTATCTTATTATTTCACTTTTGTCCATCATGACAACTCCATGAAAGACAATCTGAAAATAATTATTTTTTAGAATTTATTCAGCACTCCTCCATCTCTCACTACTTGAAATATAGGATATACAAATAAATTTATCCCAATGATTTTCAAAAACCATTGCAGTAGGGATGTTGATAGGTCTTTACCCAATGGTTTCACTAAACAATTGGAATAGAGATTTGTGGATGATTTTTAAACAACAGATTTATAAAACCATTGGCATATGCGAGACTTTACCCAATGGTTTTATATAACCGTTGGAAAATGTGAGTTTTAGGAAGCCTTTTCCAATAGTTTTGTAAACCATTGGTAAATCTTGTCTTTCCCAATGGTATTAAAAAATAGTTGGAAACTTTTTCCCACAAAATTTTCGAAAACCCTAATCCCCCATCCGCTTGATTATAGACCTAAAACCGAGACATAGAGCTCTCTTGCTATGAAAATTATTCCACCCTTCAATCAGAAAGTTGTTTTTCTCTACCCTTAATATATATATGTGGTACCTTAGATTCAATTTTTTCCATATTTTTGTTTGTTTTATCTTTTTATTTGGCCTAAAACTAAGGTGCGCACAGTATGGTATTCCCAACAATTAAAATTTTATTTGTTTTATGTTTTTATTCAATACACTGTCATTATTTTATGAGTCACATTTTGTGAGTCAACATTATTTTAAGTATTTATAGACACTAATTTGTAGAGTTAGTGAACCATATGAAGGGATTGTGACCGGTTAGAGTAGTGGTGTAGGTGGAGTTGAGGTGGTGAGGGTGGGGGGGGGGGGCTGTGTAGGCGGGGGGTGGGCTATGTAGGGTGGGGGTGTCAGGGGGGATGGGGAGGGGGGTTGTGCAGGGGGGAGTCTTCTAGGGTGAGGTGGGGGAGGAGGATGTTCAGGTGGGGGGGTGTAGATGGGGGTGGGGGTGTAGGTGGTGGGGTTGTAGTGGGTGGGGGTTGGGGGGGTGTAGGTGGGGGATGTACAATTGGTGAATTGGGATGTGCAGGGGGTGTGTAATGGGGGGACTTTTTTGGGTTTGAGGTGTGGGGGGGGGGGGGGGGGTTTGTACAGGTGGGGGTTGGGGGGGCTGTGCAGGTGGGGTGGGGGAGGGGGGTGTGCAGGTTAGGGGATGGGTTGGGTAGGTGGGAGTCTATTGGGGAGTGAGGTGGGGAGGGGGTGTATAGGTGGGGGGGGGGGGGGGGTGCAGGTGGGCGTGGGGGGAGGGGGGAGGGGGTTGGGTCAGTGGGGGGTGCAGGTGGGAGGGGGGTTGTGCAGTGGGTGGATGGGAGGGGGTGTGTAGGTGGGGGGTGTGCAGGTGGGGGTGGGGATGTGCAGTGTGCAGGGGGAGGTTGGCTATGTAGTGGGAGTCTTCTGGGGGTAAGGTGGGGAGTGGGGCTGTGTAGGTGGGAAGTTATCACTTCAATAGTTCTCCAATAAGCACTAGGAAGTCATAACATCTAGAGAGTGGGATATGTCTGAGGCCTCTTTGGTTTTGGTTCTGGTCTAGTCATCTTGATGAGAAATGCATCACATGATCTAAAAGTGACATCAACTATATAGGATGAATTCCTTCTCTAAAAATACATTATTCTAGAAAGAATATATTTTGGGAAGGGGGTGGGAGCCTTTTAGAATCCTTTCGTACTAAGACCAGGGCAGTAAAATCTCCATATATATCCACCTAGACAATGAACCTACTACCATATGCACGTCCCATATTCATAATCCTACCTCTCCATGTATTAAATGAATAGTGATTCTTTCTAGACTTCACCTTTTAATGACACCCTAAATTTAATTCATGTTATGATGAAAAAAATATCGAGGAATATATACAACTTCATATAGGAAAACACCCTTAATCATCATTCCATGATGATGAAAATTCTTACAAACTCATTACCGTACATCATATCATTCCTAATAACTACCTATATATATTCACTAACCCGTATTCCTTCCACCAAAATCCAATTCCCCAACATTTTCCAATTATAAACTTGATACCATCATGTTATCAAGTCACCAATCATACAGAATTGGATTTTCACTAAATAATACTACTCTAATCCTCAACACCCATTGTTTGTTTTTCATAAATGAATGGCAACCCAATTAAATCTCATATCTCTCAGTCACACCCCTATTGACATCCCCCACCCCCGTGGAAAGACCATACCCTATGGAAAACCCCCACCCTAGTGGACAACCTACCCACCCTCCCAAGACACCCTCACCCCCTAGACACCCCCCCGGACACCCCCACCCCCATCAGACACCGCCATCCCCTGGACACCCCGACCCCCTGGACAACCCCTAACCCCTAGGACAACCCCCATGGACGCCCACCCCATTGTACAACCCCCTACCCTAGTGGAAAGACCGCCCACCCCCTGCACACCCCTACCCCCCTTTGACAACACTTCCACCCCCGTGGACAGCCTGCCCACCCCCTTGGACACGTCGTACCCCCTGGACATCCCTATCACCCCCATGGATAGCCTGCCCACCCCTACATTCCCCACACCCCCTAGACAGCGCCCCCAACCCCATGGACTGCCTGCCCCTGGACACCCCCAACCCCACTGGACAGCCCCATCACCCCCATGGATATCCCCCACCCCTGGGACACCCCGTACTGTAACACCCCAAGCTTCCTCGGTATGTTTCCTTTCGAATAATGCAATGGTGTGCATTGTACGCAACTTCGAGATTTTAACACACCATAACCAATCAAACTAGCCATTATGAATAGTAATACCTAATTTTTGAAATTTTATAAATTCTATCTCTCAAAATGGACTTCATTTTTGGATTCGGAATATCGAAATTAGCCTAGGGTGAAATTTTGGTACTTTTCGGATAACTTTCATATTTTGATGAATAGTGAAAATTACTAAATTTTAATTAAAAACAACTTTTTTAATCAAAATAATTAATAGTGATAAATTATGAATTTGAGTGGTTTTAAAGTATATTTAGAATATATTTTTACCATATAATACAATTTGGGTCAATGAACATAATTTCACATTTAAACTAGACAAAAACAAGTGACAATCTTTTGATAGTTATTATCTCTAAAAAACACGCTTTTTGTTTTGACAACAGGAATTAATTTTAAATTAATTTCTGCCACTTCTGTGTTTTGAATTTAGAAAAATGGATTCCATATTTGGAATCAGGATGTCCAAATTGTGTAAATAGGTAACTTTTATTTTTAGACATTTTGAATAATTACTGCGGTAAATATTTTATTTACCATGGTTAAAGGGTAAATCCGGTAAATAAGGGTTAAAAAATAATATTATAATAATACAAAATTACCCTAAAACGTGTCCTAACCTTATTGGTGGACACATACCCGACCATGGGCATCCTTGTGTCTATTTAGGGACCCCTTGGAGCCACTTTTATGTGGTAGGGACACATTATATTAATAAAGTTAAAATAAAAATAAAAATGGCATAAGCTTACATCTTTTAGAAGAACAATTTTTACATAGGGTTATACATGTTGGATTTTCGATTATAAATATTCATTAGAAAGGTACAACGATTTCCTACATAATGATATTTTATTTATAATTTTTAGACATCAAATAATTTAAATTATTAATGACACAATAATGATGAAATGTTTACCTCATTAATAAATCATTTAAATAAATAAGATTATAATGATTAAAATATTATCTAAAACCTGTCCAATTCTTATTGGTTGATGTTATTTAGAAAATGAGTCATCCTATCTTTGACCGCAATTATTTTTGGACCATTATAAACCGAATATAATTATATTATAAAGTAATACTTTCACTCTTTCCTAAAGAGCCCCTCCTCTCCCTTATAAAAGGAGACCACTTCTACTCATTCCTCACACCTCTCAAGCCACATGGCTCGTCCAAACCCTTCCCAAATACTCTCCCAACTTCCCTCACTACAACCTAGAGGCCTTATTTTGATCAGAAAGCCAACATAAGGAGCCCTTTTGATCAAATCAAAAGGAAGAACCCGAAGAAGAGGTAATGTTTTCACCACCCCTTCTCAAGTTCCTTTCTTCTTCCACTTCTTCTTTCTTTGTTCTTACCATTCTAAAATAATAACTACAGTATCTCACATATACTGTGATGTTATTATAAATATGGTACAACCATATTCAGTATTCTATCCACCCTGTGAATAACATGTCACCATACGTGCGTACGTACGGCTTACCGTCTCCACGTCGTGGTGTAATTGTTATTCAATATATTATTATTTGGATGGGTATAATAATGATGTGAAACTCATGTAAATAATAAATATAACATGTTAATTATTCTGTATATATGATATAACATCCATTTATATATTATTTTAATATCAAAATAATGATATTGTCGCTCGTGCGTACGTACGGACTACCGTCTCCACAAACGTGATAAGATTCATTCTCCATCGTATCCATTCAAGTATAATTATCATTTTATGATTTAAAAATAGTATCTAAGGACTTGATATCATTCTGTATATGAATAATATACATCCCATTAATAACGAATATGGCTCACATAACAAAGAATATAAAGTAAAATGAACCCGTTAACACCCGAAATAACAATAATTCTAAGATATTATTAACAAATCAATGTTAAAAGATCATATATGATATCATATTAAAGTAAATGATTCTTGTATTACTAAATAACAATTATTTCACCATTATACAGGAGGTAAACCTACCATCGACCAAGGAAAAGGTACAAGTAAGGGATTTTCTTATCTCACTTTCAATTCCGTGAGATTTCCATTGTTCGCCACTAAATTATTGAAAGTGGTGTATTGTGTACTGCCATTTGATATATATTATCATGACTCTATTTATATTCATGTTATTCTGTAAATCATTTGGTGGTTATTAAATTTTGGCCATACGACTCAGTTGATTAACGTGGTAAGGGGTTTCTTATCTCACTTTTAATTTCGTGAGATTTCCATTATTCACCACTTAATTATTGAATGTGGTGTATGTGTACTGCCCATGATTGTATTAATTATGTAATATACATTAATTTATGGGTATTCACATCATCTGGGTATGATACTTCTTTCATGGGTGTATGTTTCGTAAGTTGCCTAATCGATAAGGGAATTTGAAATTTCAATTTCCACAAATTTGGCTTTACGCATATTTCATTGATTATATTACTCCAAGATTATGTGTGGAATCACTATTCATTTGATTATGTCATAATTTCCACTCCCCTTCCTGTGGATATACGTTTGATACACATAATCACTCCATTGATAATTCTCAAGTCATTGATATGAATTTGATAAGAGTAATTTTAACTCATTCTCCATTTGTTGAGTTAAACATCCAATTCGTTGGTGTTGTTTTTACAAAAATATATGTGAATGCCCTTTGATTGTTTTACACTGAATATCCAATCATATTTAGTGTATTTATATTTGTCACACATAATTATGTCGTTGATTTATCCTTAACCTAAGGATACAACCTTTATGAGAGATTTCATCTCAATTTACATTCCATTGAGACTTCTTTGATGATATACACCAAATCACTTTTATGTGGTGTATATAATGTACTTTGACATAGTATATCATGAATCCCTTTATTCTCATGATATTAAAAAGTTTCTATTACCTCAATTATTTGTATTCAAGTGTCTATTTTGGTTAGAATCTCTAACCAAAATACCATTTTTAAATGTTTTAAAGACTTATTCATCTAAACCTTTCTCATTAATGTCCATGTTTTAAAAATGGTTTTAAGGATTTATTTATATGGACATTAAAGTTTAGAAATTAATACTCCTTTTAAAAAGTTTCAAAGTGGTATGGGACACTTTGATTCAAAAATCTACTTTTAAATGGCTTCTTTACAAATCGTGTGACTTTTAAATGTTTTCAAGAAAAGAGGGATATTTCTCTCAAATAGCTTTGATGATTATTTTCATCTATGTCATCATACTTCATTATTCATGATTGAGGTTAATGTGATACAATAAAATCTTCCATATTGTATCGAATGAGTTATGTTTGACTGTGGATGTGCTGTTTTTATACCATTCATGGTTTGTGGTAAAAGTATTGACATTTCGTATGCTATTTTTAATATGAATGTTTATGTTATGTTTAAACATGTTCATATGAGGAATGCATTGGACTTAATAAGTGACGGGTGGAGCCCTCTATAGCTCCTCGATGCATCGGTAGGTCTCATGAGACAAACTAGTGTCTTGGCACAAGGCCTTGGAAAAATCTTATTTGTAGTCTTGGCACGAGGCCTTGGCTATGTGGTTATGATAGTCTGGCATTATGCATTCCATCATTATGAAAGTGGTTATTGATATTGCATGTGATAATTTGACTAGTAGAATATCCATGTGAGTAAGTAAATGGCATTATTTCATTTTACCTTTTCCATTTTATGCTGAAGTTCAAGTTTAAAAGGCTTTTGTTTTAGTTATAAATTGCCTTAAGTGTTTATGCTTATTTATGAAAGCTTCTGCTATAATGTTATCCTTACTGAGCACCTGAGATCACCCCTTTCAATGTTTTATTTTTCCCAGGATTATGAAGAAGTAATTTATGAATGACCTGCAGGGATAGTATGAGGGGATATGAAGACAAGATGTTTTTTTATGATGTAATGTAAAACTTATGGATGTATCTAGTGTTTCCAAGGCTACTAAACCAATCGGTCTTTCGAGATTTGATCTTTCTTGTGATCATGCCAATGTTATGTAATAATGCACCGACTCTGGGTAACTAGGGTCGGGGCGTTACAGTTGGTATCAAAGGAAGTTTAGTAAAAACCTTGGAAGCTATATTTAGATAAACTCTGATTACAGCACGTAGACCTAAGATGAACTTTGAAGATTATTATAGAAGAACTTCCTAGAATTTTGGTATTATAGAAGATTTTGTGAGTTTTCCGAGCAATAAATCCCTGTCTGGATATGAGAAGGTAGAGGTGGCTCTGGCACAGATGTACCTAGGGGTAAAACCCGAAAACACCGCTTTGAGCTAGACTCGAACGGGAACTGGTGCACGAAAACGGGCCTTGCTGCACTCTTGGTTACGACACTCCCTGGGGATATTCTTTGGTAAATTCAAAAGATTATTATAAACCATTATTAAGGTAATACAAAAAAATGCCCCTAAGAATATATGTCGCAAATAGATAGTGGATAACCTATATTTAATCATAGGGTACCCCAAGTTAGGATATATTGTTCAATTACAAGATTATCCTATTATATCTATTTTTTTTACATTCTTATTAGATAAGTATTCAAAAACCCTAATTGTATTTTCTTTTGTTAGTTGAAGCATGGAGGGAGCAAGATCACGAACAACTCTTCTCTCTCTTCCTAAAGAACTACTTGCAATTATTATCTAGAAGTCATGCGCAGACGATGTTGAAACTTTTTCAAATGTCCAAGTTACATGCAAACAACTTTATGAGACATCCAATACCTCTAGCATTGCACTATTATTTCAAGGATCAAGTACCGACTATGGGATAATGTTGCGCTCTCAACTTTCTTACCACGCTAAGAGTGGGAAGTACCATCAGGGTCTTTTCAAATTATTCACTTTATCTCAAAATTACGATGCACTAAATGATTTTCTAGATGCTGCAGAAGAGGGAGACCTTCAAGCAGCCTATATGTATCAAATTATATATTTATGTCTTTTGGGATATACGAAAATTGATTTACCAAAACCTTATTTTGAAATATTTGAAGATGAATCAGTGAGAATTTTTCTAAAAAAACATGTTAAAGACGATGTCTCAAAATTATATATAAGAAATACCTATTTTTTTATGATGCATCGATGCTTCCATCGATATAATCCAAAATGGATGAGGAGTTTTTGGGTAAAGGAAGTAGATGATTTTGAAAAATTCCTGAGGTACCATTGTGACACATGAACGCATTCTACCAAAATGCAAACCCGCCTAGTCTCTCCAGAGTTCATGTTGTGATCCAGATATCTCTAGTGACAAAATACATGCCTGACCCAACGCATGTACTCACCTATGAAGAATTATAACTGGAACCCGATCTATCTTATTGTGGAGAGCCTATCAGAATTCTTCATACCAAAGATCAAGTGTTGCGAAACCGGATGACTCGTCTGGTAAAAGATCTATGGAGAAATCATAAGATGGAAGAGGCAATGTGGGAACCCGAGGAACATATGATGAAGAACCTATGTGGAAATAAATGGATGGTGAAATGTTTAAAAGTGTTAGTGCTATTTATTGATGGGATTACTTTGGAATAATTTTCTCTTGTATGTATAAACCTGCAATTTATCATGTGAAAATGATATTTGAGGATGAATTATCTTTTCTGTTGAAGATATAGTTATAAATAACCATTTGGTCTTACATAATCATTGGGTTTGAGGAAATTATAAGTTATTATAATTTGGGATGAAAATGCAATGTATGAGATAAGATTTGTGGTTAAATTATGTTATGGTATTTTGAGGAATTTATCTCATTTTGGTAATATTATAAAATATTGTTTTTGAAAAAGGACAACACGTAGACCGTGTGACAACCCATCGCGTCGGACAAAGCTGTGGGAATCGAACCCACAACCAAAGTGCGATTGGGATTTATCGCCTACCACTGGACTACGTGAAGTCCCTGGTTAGTGTGATTTTTTTTAGTTAAATGATTTTATTGATCAATAATAAGTTGATTTGGGTTCTTATGTATTATCAAATGAATACCCTTGGTATAGGAAAATGATATGGTGATTAAGTGATAAATGTTATTTTGGAAGATGTTCGTTTTGTTTGGAACACTATATGCCCAAGGAAAATAGAATACAATGAGGTTTCATTTGTAGAGTAATGGTGGATTTTTATCTACGTTTTTATTGTTGATTTGTAGTGATTTGGGTTATTTATGGAAATGATTAACCTATAACAGAGAATATGTGATGATGTTAATTACTTTTAATTATGTGACTTTAAGAGTATTTGATGTCATTTGGAGATACAATTTAACATGGGAGACTACATAATCAAATTCTTCTATGTTTTGGGTTTCAATATTAGTTTGGATTATATTAAAGGATTTTAAGGACAATTGGTTATTGAATGGTATCTATTTAACTTTGGGGTATTGTTGGTTTAATTTTAGAAATTAAGATTAGTGCATATTTATCTCAAGGAATATCCTTTTGGGGGATCATTAGATCATTCACTAACCATTTTGGTTTTGATTAATCTTCAAAGACAATGTAAATATATAGTTTATCCTGCATGGATCATGAGATTCTATAGAAGTTTATTCTAGCTCTTCCAGTGTGACCAAGTCTTCTTGAATACTCGTCGTTTAAAAACAAATTGAGTTAGTGGTGGAAATTTATTAAAGAATGAAACTCTACTTAAAATGTAAGTATATCTCTTAATGTTCTTAGTCAATATCATAAATTAATTCCTCGTCCTTATGTATTGTAACTTAAAAAAATGTTGTCTGTTTACTTTCCTACTAGGAGACTAATGGTCATTTGTCCTAACACAAGTTTGTGGTTTTCTTATTGTCAACTTTCTCCTGATCATGATTTCTATCCCTCTCCATAAAAACTTGACACTTAGTTTATCATCCATATCCATGTTTTCCTACATGGAATCCGAGTATGGGTTATCTTGGATGACCCTTATACCTCTCTTTCTTTTAAAGTGATTGTTTTATTGACTCTTTTTCCGATATGGGACTTTCCATTATATTCCCAAGCACAGTTTTAAAAATTGCGAGGAAGCAATTTATTGAAGTAGGGGAGAATGTAACACCCCAATCTTCCTCGGTATGTTTCCTTTCGAATAATGCAATGGCGTGCATTGTACGCAACTTCGAGATTTTAACACACCATAACCAATCAAACTAGCCGTTATGAATAGTAATACCTACTTTTTGAAATTTAATAAATTCTATCTCTCAAAATGGACTTCATTTTTGGATTCGGAATATCGAAATTAGCCTAGGGTGAAATTTTGGTACTTTTCGGATAACTTTCATATTTTGATGAATAGTGAAAATTTCTAACTTTTAATTAAAAACAACTTTTTTAATCAAAATAATTAATAGTGATAAATTATGAATTTGAGTGGTTTTAAAGTATATTTAGAATATATTTTTACCATATAATACAATGTGGGTCAATGAACATAATTTCACATTTAAACTAGACAAAAACAAGTGACAATCTTTTGATAGTTATTATCTCTAAAAAACACGCTTTTTGTTTTGACAACAGGAATTAATTTTAAATTAATTTCTGCCACATCTGTGTTTTGAATTTATAAAAATGTATTCCATATTTGGAATCATGATGTCCAAATTGTGTAAATAGGTAACTTTTATTTTTAGACATTTTGAATAATTACTGCGGTAAATATTTTATTTACCATGGTTAAAGGGTAAATCCGGTAAATAAGGGTTAACAAATAATATTATAATAATACAAAATTACCCAAAAACGTGTCCTAACCTTATTGGTGGACACATACCCGACCATGGGCATCCTTGGGTAGATTTGGGGACCCCTTGGAGCCACTTGTATGTGGTAGGGACACATTATATTAATAATGTTAAAATAAAAATAAAAATGGCATAAGCTTACATCTTTTAGAAGAACAATTTTTACATAGGGTTATACATGTTGGATTTTCGATTATAAATATTAATTAGAAATCTAAAAAGATTTCCTACATAATTATATTTTATTTATAATTTTTAGACATCAAATAATTTAAATTATTAATGACACAATAATGATTCAATGTTTACCTCATTGATAAATCATTTAAATAAATAAGATTATAATGATTAAAATATTATCTAAAACCTATCCAATTCTTATTGGTTGATGTTATTTAGAAACTGATTCATCTTATCTTCGACCTAAATGTTTTTTGGACCATTATAAACCGAATATAATTATATTATAAAGTAATACTTTCACTCTTTCCTAAAGAGACCCTCCTCTCCCTTATAAAAGGAGACCACTTCTACTCATTCCTCACACCTCTCAAGCCACGTGGCTCGTCCAAACCCTGCCCAAATACTCTCCCAACTTCCCTCACTACAACCTAGAGGCCTTAGTTTTATCAGAAAGCCAACCTAAGGAGCCCTTTTGATCAAATCAAAAGGAAGCACCCGAAGAAGAGGTAATGTTTTCACCACCCCTTTTCAAGTTCCTTTCTTCTTCCACTTCTTATTTATTTTTTCTTACCATTCTAAAATAATAACTCCAGTATCTCACATATACTGTGATGTTATTATAAATATGGTACAACCATATTCAGTATTCCATCCACCCTTTGAATAACATGTCACCATACTTGCGTACGTACGGCTTACCGTCTCCACGTCGTGGTGTAATTGTTATTCAATATATTATTATTTGGATGGGTATAATAATGATGTTCAAATCATGTAAATAATAAATATAACATGTTAATTATTCTGTATATATGATATAACATCCATTTATATATTATTTTAATATCAAAAGAATGATATTGTCGCTCGTGCGTACGTACGGACTACCGTCTCCACAAACGCGATAAAATTCATTCTCCATCGTATCCATTCAAGTATAATTATCATTTTATGATTTAAAAATAGTATCTAAGGACTTGATATCATTCTGGATATGAATAATATACATCCCATTAATAACGAATATGGCTCACATAACAAAGAATATAAAGTAAAATGAACCCGTTAACACCCGAAATAACGATAATTCTAAGATATTATTAACAAATCAATGTTAAAAGATCATATATGATATCATATTAAAGTAAATGATTCTTGTATTATTCAATAACAATTATTTTACCATTATACAGGAGGTAAACCTACCATCGACCAAGGAAAAAGTACAAGTAAGGGATTTTCTTATCTCACTTTCAATTCCGTGAGATTTCCATTGTTCGCCACTAAATTATTGAAAGTGGTGTATTGTGTACTGCCATTTGATATATATTATCATGATTCTCTTTATATTCATGTTATTCTGTAAATCATTTGGTGGTTATTAAATTTTGGCCATACGACTCATTTGATTAACGTGGTAAGGGGTTTCTTATCTCACTTTTAATTTCGTGAGATTTCCATTATTCACCACTTAATTATTGCATGTGGTGTATGTGTACTGCCCATGATTGTATTCATTGTGTAATATAATTTAATTTATGGGTATTTACATCATCTGGGTATGATACCTATTTCATGGGTGTATGTTTCGTAAGTTGCCTAATCGATAAGGGAATTTGAAATTTCAATTTCCACTCATTTGGCTTTATGCATATTTCATTGATTATATTACTCCAAGATTATGTGTGGAATCACTATTCATTTGATTATGTCATAATTTCCACTCCCCTTCCTGTGGATATATGTTTGATACACATAATCACTCCATTGATAATTCTCAAGTCATTGATATGAATTTGATAAGAGTAATTTTAACTCATTCTCCATTTGTTGAGTTAAACATCCAATTCCTTGGTGTTGTTTTTACAAGAATATGTGTGAATGTCCTTTGATTGTTTTACACTGAATATCCAATCATATTTAGTGTATTTATATTTGTCACACATAATTATGTCGTTGATTTATCCTTAACCTAGGTATACAACCTTTATGAGATATTTCATCTCAATTTACATTCCATTGAGACTTCTTTGATGATATACACCAAATCACTTTTATGTGGTGTATATAATGTACTTTGACATAGTATATCATGAATCCCTTTATTCTCATGATATTACAAAGTTTTGATTACCTCAATTATTTGTATTCAAGTGTCTATTTTGGTTAGAATCTGTAACCAAAATACCATTTTTAAATGTTTTAAAGACTTATTCATCTAAACCTTTCTCATTAATGTCCATGTTTTAAAAATGGTTTTAAGGATTTATTTATATGGACATTAAAGTTTAGAAATTAAAACTCCTTTTAAAAAGTTTCAAAGTGGTATGGGAAACTTTGATTCAAAAATCTACTTTTAAATGGCTTCTTTACAAATAGTGTGACTTTTAAATGTTTTCAAGAAAAGGGGGATATTTCTCTCAAATAGTTTTGATGATTATTTTCATCTATGTCAACATCTTTAATTATTCTTGATTGAGGTTAATGTGATACAATACAATCTTCCATATTGTATCGAATGAGTTATGTTTGACTGTGGATGTGCTGTTTTTATACCATTCATGGTTTGTGGTAGAAGTATTGACATTTCGTATGCTATTTTTAATACGAATGTTTATGTTATGTTTAAACATGTTCATATGAGGAATGCATTGGACTTAATAAGTGACGGGTGGAGCCCGCTATAGCTCCTCGATGCATCGGTAGGTCTCATGAGACAAACTAGTGTCTTGGAACAAGGCCTTGGCAAAATCTTATTTGTAGTCTTGGCATGAGGCCTTGGCTATGTGGTTATGATAGTCTGGCATTATGCATTCCATCATTATGAAAGTGGTTATTGATATTGCATGTGATCATTCGACTAGTAGAATATCCATGTGAGTAAGTAAATGGCATTATTTCATTTTACCTTTTCCATTTTATGCTGAAGTTCAAGTTTAAAAGGCTTTTGTTTTAGTTATAAATTGCCTTAAGTGTTTATGCTTATTTATGAAAGCTTCTGCTATAATGTTATCCTTACTGAGCACCTGAGCTCACCCCTTTCAAGGTTTTATTTTTCCCAGGACTATGAAGAAGTAATTTATGAATGACCTGCAGGGATAGTATGAGGGGATATGAAGACAAGATGTTTTTTTATGATGTAATGTAAAACTTATGGATGTATCTAGTGTTTCCATGGCTACTAAACCAATCAGTCTTTCGAGATTTGATCTTTCTTGTGATCATGCCAATGTTATGTAATAATGCACCGACTCTGGGTAACTAGGGTCGGGGCATTACACGTACCCACTAGAAATCCCACCACCCCTAGGGACATCCCACCCACCCCCTGGACACCCCCAACCCCCTGGACAACCCCAAACCTTTTAGACAGCCTACCCACCCCCTAGACACCCCACCCACGGACACCCACCATACACCCCCATCCTCCCAGACACCCCATACCCCCTAGACACCATGTACCCCCAATATAGCCCCCCCAACCCCATGGATAGCCTGAACTCCCCCGTGGACACCCCTACCCCTGGACATCCTCACCAACCCCTTGGACAACCCCCACCCCCTTGACACCATGTACCCCCTGGACAACCCCGCCACCCCTATGGACAACTTGCCCACCCCTGGACACCCCCTACCCCCTTGATATAACCAACCCCATGGATATCCCGTCCACTCCCCAGGACACCCCACCCCTGGACACCCCCACCCCCCCAGACACCCCCACCCATGGACACCTCGAACCCCTCTTGACATCCCCCACCCTAATGGACAGCCCACACCCCCAGGACACCATCACCCCTTGGAATCCCCACCCCTTGGGCAGTGTATGTGATCACTCAAATAATCTACTAAAATATTAAAATTTTTTATCTTAAATTTACCCAACTCCTAAATAATTCTCCCCCACAAGTGTACATGATCTTGTAAACTCATGTATAGTTCTTCAAAGATATTTTGTTATAAATATAGTATTTTTTTTGTTTTTTATAATATGATTATCATGTAGAGTAGTGTGTCAGTTATGGTTTCATATAAAATGAACAATTATCATTTACATAAATATATTTTTGATGGAACTTCAATCTTATTGAATTTCTTTTGATGAAATGACTTATAACAATTTTTTTACAGAATGGATAGAAGTTGGAATTATGAAACTGGATGGATCTCAAGTGATTTTCAAAACAATTTGGGGAGATTTTTAGATTTTTCATTTCACAATGCATCAGATAGTCGTCACATACAACACCCCTATTACAATTGTGTTTTAAGACCTTAGCTGAGCCATAACGAAGTCATCTACTATATAACCAAATATTGTCTTCAGGCAAACTACTTTGCATGGTATCACAATGGGGAGAAAATGAAATTTCAAATTTCTGATAATTCAAATGAGTGGACTGGATTGGAGAATTTGTTATATGACCGGATTCCATTTATTCATCATCATGAAAAAGAATGGATTACAATCCAAGATGATTTTTATATGAGATTACATGATGTGTCTAATGAAAATGGTGATGTTGTCAGGGTGAAAAAATTGAATAATGCTACCACGACTCCAGTATAACGACAATGAGGTAAAATAAAAAAGATGGAATTTTTAATCCAATTGTTTCATAGGAAAACTATGTGTGGGATTTCTAATACTGCCATTGATTAAATTCTTACCTTTTTTAAGTACTTACTTCTAGATGATGCAGATATTCCCTCAAACCACTAAATGCCATGGAAGTTAGTTGAGAAATTTGGATTTTGAAGAGACAAAATTCATGCTTTCCAGAAAGATTGCAGTTTATTCTGGGAGGAAACTGGTGAATGAAATTATTGTATAAAATGTGGCACATTCCACTGGAAGCCGAAATCTGATGGAACACCATCCTGTGTTCCATATAAAGTTATGTGGCACTTTCCATTGATCCCTAGACTCTTTAATCTTTTTATGTCTGATGAAATGTCAATAAAAATGTGGTGGCATGATACCGAGAGAAAGAAGACTACTGATGAGTTGGTTCACCCTGCCGATGGATTTTCAAGGTAGATATTTGATGCTCGACATCCTGATTTGGTAGCTGATGTGTGTAATGTGAGTTTGGGTCTTTCATGTGACGATTTTAAGGGTAGATGCTTATGTTTCATAGCACATGGCCGACTTTTATACACATTTATAATCTTCCCCCATGGTTGGGTATGAAAAAATCTTTCACTTTCATGAGTATACTCATATCTATCCCTTCTGATCTTGGCAATTATATAGACGTATACAAGAAACCATTAATAAAAGAGTCTAAACGTATTTTGGATGTGGGTGTGTGCACATATGAGGCATATACAAAAGACATATTTCATATGCGTGATGCACTTATGTGGACAATCAATGATTTTCCTTCATATTCAATGATGTTAGGATGGAGCATAAAGGTAAAACTATCATGTCCTATTGGTATGAATAATACAAGATACATAAGACTAAAACATCATTGTAGTTTTAGTTTTATGGGACACTAATGATTCTTTCCAACAGACCGTCCATATAGAAATAATCATCGAAGGTTTGAATATTCCATGGAGAATGAAGATCCACCTCAGCATATGTTTAGAACTGATGTGCTTAATGAATTGAATGATTTCAGTTTTTCATTCGGGAAGGGTCAAATGAAATATAGAAAAAGAAAGAATGTTTCCATTGAAACCTATTACAATTGGAAGAAGAGAATTATCTTCTTTTATTTTCCTTATTGTTCAACCAATTTTTTACATCATTGCTTAAATGTAATGCACATTGAAAATCAATATATGTGAAATGTTTCTTATAATTCTTCTAAATGGTAATGGAAAGGAAAAAGATGATTTACAGTCTCGACATGACTTGGTGGATTGGGGAATCAAACCAAAATTTCATCCTGTGCTTATCAGTGAAAATAAATGACAAGTTCCATGTGCTTCTTATGTAATGACACCTACAGAAAAAAAAGAAACTTCTAGAAGTACTAGAGACTATCAAATTTCCTGATGGATATTCAAGAAACATATCTAAATGGTTCAATAGATGAGTGTTGAAGCTAAAATCTTTGAAGACTGGTGATTATCACATCCTTCTACAAGAGTTGATTCCAATATAAATTCATCGTCTTTTGTCAAATAAATTAAGGGTGGATGTTATTCGGTTGTTCCATTTGAATAAATATCATTGTTCTAAGAAGTTTTCCAAGTCTTTATTTTAAAAAATGTTGGCCGATGTCTCATTAATTTTGGGTTAGTTAGAGAAAATTTTTCCTCCATCATTTTTCACATGCATGCTGCATCTGACTTTCCATATTCTAACTGAAATACTTTTCGGAGGACCTATTTATTTTCATTGGATTTATCCAATTGAAAGAAATATTTTCACATTAAATTCTTATGTTCTTAATAGGAATCATCCAAAAGGTTCTATCATGAATGGTTACTTGGCTCAAGAATGAATGGATTTCTGCTATATATATTTGTCTGATATTATAACAAGAATGAATAGACAAATGTGAAGTGAAGAAGAACAATATGAGAAAATTGAACCCATTTTGTCATCACTTCCTCAAACTGGAGGAATTCCTAGATCATATACATTGACTACATTAATCCTTGAAGAGAGGTGGATGGCACATCACATAGTTTTGTTCAACTGTGAACTGTTTGATGACTACATCTTGTAAATAAAATGAATATGTATATATTATATATATATATATAACTATTAAAATATTCCTATTTTTATATAAAGGTAACATAAAGAGATTATAAATAGAAAGCATCATTCCTTATCTTTAAGAAGGAGGGAGACTTTTCATAGCAAAGTGTTTTCTTATTAGTTAAAATTGAAGGTAATAATATTACTATTCAAAATAATTAAAACAATAATTAATTAAATTTAGTTTTGATTTATATTTTAGCTATTGAGTTTTCCTGTTGACTCTGTCTTTGAGGAAATAAGAGTTTTGGCTTTTAGTCCCAATACAGTTGTTCATGACTGTTAACCAATTTTTATCAATGGGTATAGATTTATTATCACTAAACGAGAAAAGAAAATGAGAACCCAACATGATGGTGTTATGGTTACTGCCATAATAGTCTTTTATGCTAGTGCAATAGATATTAGACTGCGATTTAAAAATGTATGTTATTATGGAGTTGTTGAAAAAATAATAATATATTATTATTATTCTCATGGACGAGTCACGATGATGAAATGAAAGTGGTTTTATTCGATGACGAGGCATGGTACATTTACTGATGACTGTGGATTTCGAGTAATTGATATGACTCACACTCTCGCTTCTGATGACCCATAAGTATCGTCATCAATGGAAAAATATGTTTTTTATGTCAAAGAACATTTTTTACCTGAATTTGGTGTCATTATTGAATTAATTCCAAGACATTTTTTTGATGATGGTGATGTGGGAATTGACACCATCCCCACTGCCATTGGAAAAAATCCATTTAATACTTTTGATGACTCTGATAGATAAATTTTCAGAGTTGACTTTGAGTATGAAGTTGTGGTGGGAAATATATAAAATCATCCATTCATGTTCTCAATTATTTTGATTTACCTCGACTTGGGCTATTAAGGTTGGTACTATTCAAATTGATTTTATATTGATCAAATATATGTTGTATTCGACTATACCATTATGTGAATTTTCAATGTTTATTGGTTTCAATTTTATTAGAATCATATTTTCTAATTCAGAATTGAACTGTATTCAAACATAAGAAACCAACATTTCTAACATGGTGAACATTTCAATGATTCAACTATGATTTTTATAGAATTTGTAAAACTATAAGGACTCCATTTAAAATTTTACTAGGTGAGGAACATGATGGTTTGTATTCTTCTACAAAACATATATTGAAACTTACATCATCTACCTAGGAAAAAAATTAATTTTTTCCTTAATTTTGAAAACTACATTACCCCTTATGAATCCGGTAGAATAAATGTTCCATGATTTTAATAGACTGAAGAAACTTATTAAATAACCATCCTACTAAAAATTAAATTTATTTATTACATCTTGTATGATTAACTTCATTATATATCTATTCGAGCTCACCTAAAACAATGCATAGTTAAATTATCCATGAATCCCCTAGTCACTCTCATTTATTTTGTTTTTTGGTTTACACCCTAGTTATCCTTTTCTATTTAACTCCCTATTTGTTTTCAAATGAAAGAAATGAATCCAATTGAAGAGAGGAAACAATAACAGATTATGGACAACAATCATCACATGACAGAGCTAGGTATTCCACCACTAGTGCCTGTAGTGAGTATTTTATTTAAAATATATATATATAAATAATATATAATGTCATGTGATTAATTTTTTTAAACCTTTTTTCAGGATCCATATATTAGGCGACAATTATTTGATAAGTATCCTAGTAGTGGTCCCAGTACTCAGGGTGTTCGTACGAGGGGGGGGGGGGGTGGGGGGTGGGGGGGTATGAGAGTTAGACGATCTGGACAGCGTACCCGATAAGACCCTTCCCCTCCCACTGACATATCACCCATCCCACATTCTGATTCTGGTGTGTCGTTAGGGACCCACGAGATATTATGGCCTCCCATATATTCACCACACTTAACATATGATCCTCCTCACCTGTCTGTACCATATCCGATGATTATTCCCACTCCCCATCCAGCATTCGGCCAGCCATCCCTATCATCTTCTCTTACTTCTAATTACTTCTCTCTGGGATTTTATATTCCATCTTCTTCGACTACTGCTTCACCAGAGTCTATCCTTGAAGACCATACATTGGGACCCACTCCATCTGTACTGGGTGATCCTTCAGTATCTGTGGATCCAGTGGTGCCTATTGATCAGAGTGTCGCAGGTATACTTATACAACCCCAATAAATTTTAACACAATTATTTGTTTTCATTATATCAATTGTTGATGAAATATTTATTTTTATTTCATAATAGATACATATAATGATAGGACGTTGGGGCGGGCGAATACACGCATGCATGCAGTGTGGAACCACTTCACATAGTGGATGGTGTAATAACTTAAATAGTGTCAAATGATAGAAAAATCAAGGCAGCAATGTAAGAGTTTTTTGGTGACGCTTTCCAAATACTCTGACATCATTTCTGTCAACCCGCTATCATGAAGACAACTGCCAAATGAAGTCAAGAAAAAAGCATGGGAAGACATATGGGTAAACAATCTGTTGTATTTTATGCAATATAATATTATTTTTATTTATATGAATTAATATTTGGTTGTCGGCTACAATTTAATTTCCCTGATGGTGAGGGTGCACGACCAGCACATCTAAAGGATCTAGGTGAGCTTTAGAGAGCTTATAATCACAAGTTGTACATTGGCTGACATGCTAGAGTGAGCACAGAGTTATAGGTTGTCCCTATCATGGATGATTGTCTATTAGAACAGTATCGACAGATGATTACTCATTGGACGACTAGCTAATTAATGTTATTAATCACATTAGAGGTATTTAAATGAAGATTTTCATGTTTTTCATAAATAATAATTATTTAATTTTGTTTAGGATTCATGTAGAAGAAATAAAAAAAATATTGATGCTAAAAAATACATCCACACATTGGGATGTACTATGATGCTAGATCATGAGAGGCAGCTAGAATGACAGTTTATAATTTTTCTTTACGAATTTCACTTTCTATTGCTACCTCCATAATTTATTCGATTTTTAAAGTTGTTATATAATTTTATTTATGATATTAATTATTGGTATCCTATTTTTAATTATGGTTTACTACATTCAATGTCATTGTAGAGGAAAAAATTTAATATTGAAGGATGTGTGCCTCAAGAAAAACAATTTTTCTCGAGTAGAAGGGAGAAATATGGAAGTGGAGTTAATGAACAGACTTAGAAGCAGATTGTAGGTTTTACTTTGTAGATTTAAAATTTTAGCCTCTATTTTGTAACTTAAAAATCTATTTATATTTGTAACATTCTACTTTAGAGTCCCTTGATGCCCAGGAACCTAAAAATTTTGGGCCAAATGATCACATACATTAGGTGTTGGGAGATGAACACCCTGGTAGAGTAAGTTGCCTACCTAGGAAGAGTATAGTTTTGATGAAGTATTGGCCCTCCTCAACACCAAGTTGTAGTGCCATTGTATTCCAATAGGTTAAGTCACAGGCAGAACAGGCTGAAAAAATGGCCATAGGGACGGCACAATAGAATGAAAGGGCCAACAATGCATTTATGAAACTGATGGATGTTTTACATCCAACACATCCACCAAAGGCCAGTACAGCTTGTGATTAATATATGTTGTCAATGAATTGTATATATGGTGCACCGAGTGGAAGTTCTTGAGGTGGTCGAGATAATGGAATAGTGGAGGCCGAGGTAGAGGAGCTGGAGGGTGAGGAGGAGGGAGAGGCAGAGGAGGAGGGTGATGAGGAGGTTGAGGCTGAATCCGAGGGTGATGAGGAGGGTGTTGAGGAGGGTGTGGATGATGATGGGAACAACGATGAGAACGAGGGTGAGACTGATGATGATGGTGGTGATAGTGATGGTGATGTGGGATAGATTGATTCGTTACATTTTTTAGTGATATTACTAACCTTTGATGCTTATTGATTTGTTGTGCATGTATATATGTGTGATTAGGTAGGTCACATTTTCATTATTTTTTATCTATAAATAATAAAGCATTAATTAATGATT
Organism: Viscum album; assembly: GCA_963277665.1. NCBI lineage: Eukaryota > Viridiplantae > Streptophyta > Magnoliopsida > Santalales > Viscaceae > Viscum > Viscum album. The sequence goes on from OY728122.1 coordinate 974,417,345, forward strand.
TTTTGTGACTGATTCACCCCTCCCCTAGACAGCCCCCACCCCCACCCCTGTCGACAGCCTGACCACCCACCTGGACAGCCCCTCCCCCTATGCACAACCCCCACTCCAGTGGATAGCCCCCCCCCCTCATGGATAGCCTGCCCACCCCTGTGGATAGCCCGCACACCCCTGGACAACCACTACCCTCTGGATATCCCACCCACCCCTGTGGATAGCCCACCCACCCTGTTGGACACCCCGTACCCCCCAGTACAGCCCCACCCCCCCTTGGACAGTCGACCCCCTAGGATAGCCCCCCATCCCCCTAGATAGCCTCGCCCACCCCCTGGACACCCCTACCCCTGTGGACACCTCCACCCCCGTGGATAGCACCCACCCCTTGGATAGCACACCCACTCCATGGAGACCCCCTACCCCCCTATACAGCTCTACCACCCTCGTGGAATGTCCTCCCACCCCCTGCACAACCCGTACCCCCTGGACAGCCCCACCCACCCCCTGGACACCCCAACCCCCTGGACAGCCCCCCCCCCCCCCCCCCCCCGTGGACATCCCCACCCAACCTATGGTTTATAAAAATCCCCTTTATGGTTCAATTTTGAAAATCATATATTATTTTTGTTCAACAATAAAAATGAAATCAAAAACCGTTTTAAAAATACCAATGATCTTAAAATCCTTTAAATTCATTCCATTAAAACCATTACAGCACCCACCCCTCCTAGAAACCACCCCACCAGCTGGACACCCCCACCCCCTGGACACCCCCTTCCCCATGGACATCCCCCTACCCATGGACACCACCACACCCCCCTTGGACAGCCACTCTAACCCCATGGACTGCCCCTACCCGTTGGACTCCCTCACCCCCACAAACAACCCCCTACCCCCTAGACAACCCGCTCACCCCCGTGGACAGCCTTACCACCCCCGTGGACAGCCCACCCATCCCTGTAGAATTCCCACCCACCCCCGTGGACTTCCCACCCACCCCACCGGACACCCCTTACCCCCCTGGACAACCCCCACCCCCTGGACACCCCCGACCCCCTAGACACCACCCACCCGTGTGGACATCCCCATCAACCCCCTAGACACCCCTTCCCCCGTGGACAACCCCACCCCCGTGGGTAGCCTGCCCACTCCCTTGAGAGCCCGCCCACCCCCATGGACAGCCCTCCCACCCCCAATGGACACCCCTACCCCCCGTGGACAGCTCTCCCACCCCCTAGACACCCCTACCTTCTAGACAGCCCTAAAACCCTCGTGGATAGCCCAACCACCCCACTGGACACCTCGTACCCCCTAGAAAGCCCTCCACACTCCCTTAGACACCCCAACACCCTAGACATCCCCCATCCCCATCGAAAACCTCACCCACCCCCTGGACACCCCTACCCCTGTGGACAACCCCCACCCCCGTGGACAGCCTCGCCAACCCCTGGACAACCCCTACCCCTATGGACACCCCCCCACCCCCGTGGACCACCCCCACCCCCGTGGACAACCCCCACCCCCACGTGGACAACCCCCACCCCCTGGATAGCCCCCACCCCAGTGGACAACCCACCCACCCCCGTGGACATTCCGCCCTCCACCTGGACTCCCCCCTCATGGACAACCACCCCCCATACCCATGGATAGCCCGCCCACCCCCTAGACACCCTACCCCTCGTGGACATCCCTCCCAAACCCCAGATATCCCTACCCCCTGGACAACCCTTCCACCCCCGTGGATAGTCTACCCACCCCACTGGACACCCCGTACCCCCGGGACAACCTTTCCCATCCCCTTGACACCCCCGACCCCCTAGATAGTTCCCACCCCCATGGACAACACCACCCACCCATTGGACACCCCCTACCCCTATGGACAGCCCCCACCCCCATTTATTATAGGGTTTCTATAACTCGAAGATCCCATTAATCATAGATACCCACTTGGTTTCCTACTAGTATCCTTTATCACCAATAAAAAAATAGTGGATGGTATTTAACAACTCCCCTGCATAATAAATGATCCGAGAAGAACATGGTTATTCCACTTCCACAAGAGTTTGAGTAGAGACCAAGACACAAGAATGACAACCTGAGATATCCCCTTATGAACTTTTTGATTCATTTATAGTGGTAATATTCTAAAGAATTATCAAAAAAAACTTTTAGTAAAATAATATAATGTTCTAAAACAAGGGACAGAGAATCACAAATCTCAAAAAGATAAAACATAAATAATTCTATATAAATCCATTTCAAAATCACATAATAGAGACTTATTTATATTTATAACTCCCCAATGATTTATAAAAATCCATCTTAAGGTTCCATTTCAATAATCATATAGTATTTTTGTTCCACAATAAAAATGGAATCCTTTTCCTAATAACCAAATGACCCTTCCTACCATACACACCAGAAGCATTGAATTTTCCTAAAGAAACAAATACTATATATATAAACACTTTTCGAAAACCATTTTAAAAATACAAATGATCTTAAAATTCATAAAATTCAATCCATTAAATCCATCACACCCCACACCCATCCTAGACACAACCCCACCACCTGGACACCCCCACCCCATGACACTCCACCCCCTGGATAGCCCCCACCCCCTAGACACCACTACAACCCCTTGGACATCCCCTATAACCCCTTGGACTACCCCGTTGGACACCCCCACCCCCATGGACAACCCCCCTACTCACTAGACAGCCCCCACCCCCTGGACGCCCCCAACCCTCCTAGACCCCACCCCACCACCTAGACACCCCCTGCCACCCTGGACGCACCACCCCCTAGACAACCACCCCACCCCCTGCACGCCACCCCACCCCCTTGGATAGCCCCCAACCCCCGAGACCGCCCCCACCCCCTAGAGACCACCCCACCCCTGGACACCCCCACCCCTGGATACCCCCACCCCCAGAAAACCCCCCCAACACGCTAAACACCACCCCACCCCTGGACACCCCCATGAACACCCACACCACCCTGGATAACCCACACCCCATGGACACCCCCAATCCCTTGGATGGCTGCCACCCATCCTAGACACCACCCCACTACCGGGGCACCACCACCCCCTTGAACACCCCCACCCCCATGGACAGCCACCCCAACCCCTTGGACACCACCCCACCCCCTTGGGAACCCCCACCCTCTGGACACCACCCCACCCCCTAGACACCTCCGGGAATAGCCTCCCCACCCCCTGGACACCCCCATCCTCCCGGACACCCCCATCCCCCCATACACCACCACACCTCGGACTCCCCCTACCCCCTTTGGATAGCCACCCCAAATACCTAAACCGCCCCCAACCCCTAAATTATGAATTGAATTCTTCATGTATTTAATTATCTTATAAATTATATTTTAATGGTGTATGTGTATACTTTTTTATTGGGTATACTTGTTGTATGTGTATACTTGATGTAATTACCTTATGAATTCTGTGTTAATTGTGTTAATGGTATATGTTGTGAAGATTGAAATGGGGAAAACAATGTTGTGGTACATGTCATGGTTGGCAGAGTGCGGAGTTTTTATTTTCTATTGTATGTGGGTTTTTGTTCTATTATATGTGTTGTTTGGAGGTGTGTTTGCAGGTGTATGCATTGGAGGGGATGGGTGGCTGGTGTGTAGGATGTTGTTCTGATTTCTATAAATATATTTTATCAATGGTTTTAAACAATTGGTAAACTATTTTTTGATAATTGTTTTACCAACGGTTTGTTCAAACCATTGCTAATTGTATTTCTAGAATATTTGTACCAGTGGTTTTAAATAACTATTTGTAATAATATTTACCAATGGTTTCTAAACCACTGGTAAACTGTACATAAGCTATATATCACAATAGTTAATAAACCGTTGGTATAAATATATACCAACGTTTTCAAGAAAACCGTTGGCATACGGAAGATCAAACTTCCATATACCAACAGTTAGAGAAAACCCGTTGGCATAAGCCTTTCTCAATGGCATACTAACCAACGGTTTTCAAAACCATTAGTATATAGTATACCAACAGTTTTGATGACTATACCAATGGTTTCAAACTGTTGGTATATATTATATTTCGAGCAGTGTCTCCAACTTTTCCTGAAAGATACTTATTTCCAAAAGTACAAGGTGGTTCTCTTTTATACTCAACCAAAAAATTATTTGGGTGGGAATATTGGAATTTTTCCCACTCAACCAAATTACCAGATCATTCTTTTTTTTTGAATTTTGGGTGTATCTTGAATTAATCAATGTTTCTCAACTCTTCTTGATCCTTCTTGAATCTTCTAAAAACTTTATATCTATTGTTAATTTCTTCATAGAAATCATTATAATTCCTATAATCCATTATGATTTTTCAATAAGATATCATTATTATGATGTGGGAATTTTTTCACTTTGATTTACTTAATCCTCATTCAATCAAATATTAGCTGATGATATATCACTATGTTTCCCTATATCAATTCAAAGAAAACATATTATACTTCAAATTCTTCATGTTTCTTAATCCATTTTTTCAATAATTTCAAAATATATTTAAACACGAATATTCTTCTTCTTATTTATTCCAAGAAAATGATCCAGAATCTATTTAATTTATTGATATCAGGTTACTTCTACTTATCAGTCACTCCTTCATTTCGACAACTAGATTTAACTTCAAGATGATGGCTCTTGAACCATTTTAAATAAAAACAATTCAACCTGATTAATGGTTTACAACATTGTGGATCGGTCTCTAACATTTATTTTTGAATAATATACTACAATATCAATTCTATTATCATCAGTTCAAATATCTCACGATGAAAACAATTCTTCCTTTAATGAATATGATTGTGTACCAAATACGATATACCGATATTAGCAGCATTGAATTTAGTAACTTATTTATATTATTCACTATGACCATCGTTCTCATAATTTAATCAAATTTAAATCAAGAAAATTCATTACAATAATCATGAAAATAGAAAATTTCAACTTCACCAAAGTTATTAATTCATAATCTCCATGTCTATCATGAATTTATTTATGTCATTGATTTATTTAATGATTAGATTCAGCATCACCTAACTTATAATGGAAAGTGTTATGACTTACTAATCAACATATTTCTTTCCTTATCATCTTGAATACAATTGACATTATTACGAGCAGACTAAATACAATTTCTGGTACCTTTTCTCACCTTTATTTTTTTAAGATTTCATCAAATGTTTTACAAAATACTTCAAATTTATGAGAACAAAAAAATCAGAAAATAATCATCACATTTATATGAGATCCAGGATGAATCCAATTATGATTAGAACCTCATTATTACCATAAATTCCTTGATCAAACCCATGGTAGAATTGATAATACTTTCTAGAAAACATCTTCCCATTACGATGCACTTTATTAACCATTATAAGTTCAATTCTCATTATTATATGGTCGGTCCAATTTTCAACAAATACAAATTTTGGTGATTTCTTTTCTTCTTTAGCATATTTATCAACAAAATAAAATACCTGAATTTAATCATCATCCTTTTATCATATTCCCAATAGTTTCCCCAAAAAATAGTTCTATGATCTCTAAAAAAATCAATAGATTCCCCCTGAATCCTTTGTAAAACCATAATGCACTTCCACATAGAATAAAAGTAATAATTTAGGCTAAAATTAAAAGGTTTCATACCTCTATGAAAATAAAAATTCCTAAAATCTCCTCAATGTAAAACTATTGGTCCCTATATTTACCTTATGGGGATGGTTGATCACCATCTGAGAACTATTATGGCCACTGGGAATGTAGGTAAACCTCTTACTACTAGGTCTCATCTTGTACATAGTGAGGCTACCATAACACCTAAACTAGAGAAGATGACATAACTTAGAGATATTTCTTACTCTAATCAACAATATGTATCATGTACTCTTCAATAGAAGCATCAATTTCAAACTCAAACTCTTATGAATGAAAGTTATGAGACGAATTCGAGTGAAAATCATATATCATAGAAACATGAAAAATTCCATGAATAGACTTGTATCTATATGGGAGTGCTATCTGATAATCCACTAGACTGATAGTCTCCAAAAAATCAATAGGTGCAATTAAATGAGGTGATAACATATCCTTCCACCAAATCTATAGACGTATCAACATTAGTGAATCACATAAGAAACTCGATCCCGAAACTCAAACTCCGGAGGTCATAGATTATGATCTATAAAATACATATGCACACACTAAGTGGTAGAAATATGATTTCTAATAAGCTACACCATCTATTATGTATCGTGACACTGAATAGGTTCTAGTAGTGTTGACTCTTATACCTATAATCTGCATAATGTTTAATGAATCAACCTACTATATAGGTCCTCACAAAGAGACACCTTTATAGCATATTGGATGCTTTCATTGTAAGATAACTTGGAAAGAGGCATGATTTTCACAAAAAAAACCAATAAAAAGGAAACATGGCCAGATCCTTTCTTCTAACACTACTATATTATAATCAAACTATCTATTTTTCAATGGGTGATAGGATATACATAGAATTACATGTGATCTTAGGGCCCTATACAACCCCTTATAGAATGAAAACATTAGTTTAGCGTATGATACTGATTTGATAATGCATAGAAATCAATATAAGTGTATTATCTATAAAAAAAATTGTCTACCAAACTCATCGACAAAAAAGGTATCTCGAATAAGAATGAAATATGAAACATTTTTTTTTATATCTATGATAATCCAAACTACATTACTACCATGAGCTGAACTAGTTTAAACCATTATAAAATCTGTAGAGACATCATCCCACTACAACTCAAGAATGGGTAATGATTGTAAAAGACCTTTTGGTCACTAGTGATCTACCTTCACTATTTGTTGGCTGGAACACAAAGTGACAAAGATAGGTATATCTATTTTTATCCCAGAAAATCAATACTAGTGGCATAATTGCTGGTACATTTAGTAAGAAACAAATGTATTGACCAAGAAGAGGCATGAGACTCTAGCCAAAATTCTTCTCAGACATATTTAGGAGCCCGTAAGCTTCAATGAATTCATAGTACCTCATTCCCATCTATTATCCATCTAGGAGGTGGGTCCTTATTAGAATGATCTAATATAAGACCTGGAACTCAAGATATGAGAGCATCCTCATCTTCATCCTATCCAGTAGCGATGAAGTCACTGATTACAATGTGTGTTCATATTTCCATGATGGTTCTACAAATCTATGTGAATCTTAAAAATATGTTCCATAAACATCATTTTTATACTATCCTACCAAACTACATGTGTTTTAGAATTATATCTCCTATCATTTATAATAGTATTTCACTTTTTAGGTGTATACACAAGCTCAAAGTTAAATAACATTAGGTATTCAATGATTCTTCATTACCTGATATTCAAATCATGTTGCGTGAATATGTATTTGAGGGGTTTTCCATCCATATATACCAAAAAAACTCTCCTAGAATGTACTCTCATGAAAAATGTAGGTCATTAACCCCAACTATTATCTTAAGATTGTGCATTGGGTAATTTCACTCATGAGGCCTCAACTTCTGAGACCCAAAAACCAAGACTCTATCTCGTGACATCCAAAATTCTCCCAACCTAATTATTAAGGAATAAAAATAATCCATATATCTGCTTCCTATCTCTAGAAGAATCAATATCTGTTCTATGTTCATTTTCCCCTTCATCTATGGAAAGGATTTCATGCATGCTTCAAACTATAAAAACATGACACCATTCTTAGTAAATCCTCTGAGTGTTGAAGAAAGATGAGATAAATCCTAAATAAAACATATATAACTTATAGCTATCCCCAAGAAACAACATATTTTAAGGATGTTATAAGGATACTCTCATGAAATCATGGATTTCATATTCTCTGGGTCCATAGACACTCCTACGTTTAAGATTATGTGACCCTAGATGTAAACCTTATTGGTCATAATGTGGAATTTGGTGAGCATTATATATATATATATATATATATATATATTGTTCAAGATATTTGGTATGATTTGTTTGAGTAATTAGGTACCCCAAGACATCTACCATGAATTCTACCATAAATGAATCTTGATATAGATGGAAAAATTGATTTATTAGAGCTGTAAAAACTCAAAACATGTTCATGAGACTGGAAAACATGACTAAATACTTGTAAAATCAATATCTAATATTAAATACTATACAATGTATATCTAATGTTCTCACATGTACATGATATAAGCATGACCTAAAATAAATCATGGAGAAAACCATTTATCATAGAATCTAGTTAATAAAATCATGTATCACTACTGGAAATAGAGAATATACCAATGGATTTTTCCCAACAGTTTTCATAAACTCATGTATCACATTCTGTTTTTGTTCTACACACTATCATGATTTTGTGAGTCGGATTTTGTGAGTCAACTTTATTTGATGTATTTAATGTGATTACTTTGTAAAGTTAGTGGACCATACCAAGGGATTGGGGCCAGTTATATTAGTGGTTCAAGTGGAGTTGAGGTGAGGAGGGGGCTGTATAGGTGGGGGTGGGGAGTGGGTTGTGCTAATGGGGGTGGGGGAGGGGATGTGCAAGTGGGGGGGGGGGAGGTGGTGGGGTGTAGTGGTTGGTGGGGAGGGGGGTGTGCAGGTGGGGGGGTGTGCAGTGGGTGAAGGGGGGTGTGCAGGTGGGGGTGTGTAGTGGGGGGGGGGAGACCATATTAGGAGTGAGGTGGGAGGGTTTTACAGGTGGGGGTGGGGGTGGGGGAGGGGTGCTGTGAAAGTGTGGGGTTATAGGTGGGGGTGTGCCAGTGGGGGTATAGTTGGGGGGGGGGGTGCAAGTGGGGGTGTAGGTGGGGGGGCACAAGTGGGTGGGGGGAGGGGAGTGTGAAGGTTGGGGGTGGGTTAGTCAGGTGGGAGTCTATTGATGGGGGAGGTGGGGGTGTAAAGGTGGGGGTGGGGGTGTGGGGTAGGGGGCTGTGCAAGGGGGGTTGTGCAGGTGGGGGTGGGGGAGGGGGGGGGGGTGGGCAAGTGGTGGGGGGAGTAGGTGTCTGTGTGTGTGTGTGGGGGGGGGGGGGTTGTACAGTGGGTGGATGGGAGGGAGTGTGCAGGTGGGAGGATGTGCAGTGTTCAGGTGGGGAGATGTGCAGTGTTCAGGTGGGGGGGGGGGGTGCAGGGGGGAGGGGGACTATGCATGGGGAGTCTGCTGGGGGTTTGGTGGGGAGGGGGGTTGTGAAAGTGGGAAGTCATCACTTTGATAGTTCGCCAATAAGAACTAAAAAGTAATCACTTCTAGAGATTTGGATTTTTTTAAGGCCTCTTTGGTTTTGGTTCTTGTCTAGTCATCTTAATGAGTAGGGCATCACATGATATAAAAGTGGCATCAACTATATAGGTTGAATTCCTTCTCTGAAAACACATTTCTCTAGAAATAATATATCCATGGAAGGTGGTGGAAGCCTTTTTGAATCCTTTCCTACAAATAACATGGGAGGAAAATATCTGTATATATCCACCTAGACCAAGGACCTACTACCATATGCATGTCCCATATTCATATGCCTTCCTCTCCTTATATTAAATAAATAGTGATTCTATCAAGACATCACCTTCTAATGACATCCAAAATTTAATTCAAGTTATGATGAAAAAAATATCAAGTAATTCATACAGCTTCATATTGGAAAACACCCTTAATAATCATGTCATGATAATGAAAATCCTTACAAACTCATTACCATACTTCATATCATTCATAATAAATACCAATAGATATTCCCTAACCTGTATTCCTTCCACTAGAATCCAATTCCCCAACATTTTCCAATTTCAAACATGATACAACCATGTTATCACATCACCAAACCTACCAAATTGGATTTTCACTGAAAAATACTACTTTAATCCTTAACACCCATCATTTCTTCATAAATGAATGACAACCCAATTAAATCTGATAGCTCTCAGTCACACCCTCATGGATATCCCCCCACCCCCGTGGACTACCCATATCCCCTGGACAACCCCCACCCCTATGGACCTCCCACCCACCCCCTGGACACCCCCACACCCTGGACAACCCCACCCCACAGACACCCCCACCCCCTAGACACCCCCGACCCCCTGAAAATCCCCCCAACCCTCTAGACAACCCCACTCACTTGGACCCCCACCACGTTGGATAGCCCCCCCACCCCCGTTAAAGTCACCCCACCCCCCTGCACAACCCCACCCCCTAGACAGCACTTCCACTCCCGTGGACATCCTGCCCACCCCCTGGACACACCATACCCCCTTGGATAGCCCCGCCACCTCTTGAATAGCCCACCCACCCCCTGGACACCCCCTACCCCCTGGAAAACACCCCAACCTTGTGGATAGATCACCCCTGGACACCCCAACCCCCTAGATAGCCTCATTACCACCGTGGATTTCCCCCTGGACACCCTGCACCCCAGGGAGAGCCCCACCACCCCCGTGGACAGCCTACCCACCTCCCTAGACACCATGTACCCCCTTGACTGCCCACCAACCCCGTGGACAACTTTCCCACCCCCTGGACACCCCCACCCCCTAGGACACCACCACCCCCAGACACCCCCATCCCCCCTGAAACCCTATGTCCCCATGGAAACCATGTACCCCCCCATATAGCCCCATCCTAATAGAAAACATTCCCACCTCCTGGACACCCCTACCCTCTGGACAGCCTCTCCACCCTTGTGGACATCCCCCCTCCCACTCTGGATATCCCACCCACCCCCGAGACACCCCTTACCCCCATGGACAGCCCCGCCACCCCCATGGAAAGCCCCCCACCCCCCTAGACACCCTGTACCCTTAGAAAACCCCACCACCCCTATGGAAAACCCGCCCACCCCCTGGAAAACCATACCCCCTAAACAGCCCCCCAACTCCATGGAAAGCATGTCCACCCCCCAATCCCCAGGACACCACCCATCCCCCTAGACAACCCCACCCCCAGACACCTCGTACCCCTCTGTACAGCCCCCACCCCCACCCACACCCCTATGGAAATCCCACCCACCCACCACCCACCCCCTACCCCCTAGACAGCCCTGCCACCCCTGTGGATAGCCCCACCACCCTGTTGGATAGCCCACCCACCCCCAGGACACCCCTAACCACCGTATACCTCCCCCCACACCCTGGGACAACCCCCACCCCTAGACACCCCCACCCCCTTGGACACCCCCACCCCCTTGGGCAGTGTATGTGATCACACAAATAATCTACTAAAATATTAAATTTTCCATTCTAAAATTTACTCAACTCTTGAATAATTCTCCTTCACCAGTGTAGGAGATCTTGTACACTCATTTATAGTTCTTCAAATACTTTTTTGTTATAAATATAGTATTTTTCTGTTTTTATATTATGATTAATATAAAGTAGTATGTGAGTTATGTTTTCATTTAAAGCAAACGATTCTTGTTTAATTAAATATATTTTCGATGGAACTTCAATATTATTGAATTGATTTGGAAAAAATGACTTATAACAAGTTTTTTTATAGAATTGATGGATGTTGGATGTATGAAACTGATCGGATATCAAGAAATTTTCAAAACAATTTGGAGAGATTTTTAGATTTTTCATTTCACAATGCTTCAGATAGTGGTCACTTACACAACCCCTATTATAATTGGGTTGGAAGACCTTGGTTGAGAAGTGAATAAGTCAGCTACCACATAACTAAATACAGTTTCCAACAAACTACTTTGTGTGGTAGCACAATTGGGTGAAAATGAAATCTCAAATTGACGATGATCCGAATGACAGGACTGGATTGAAGAATTTGATATATGACTGGTTTTAATTTATTCTTCATCATGAAAAAGAAAGGATTTTGATCCAAGAATATTTCAATATGATTAGACATGATGTGTCTAATGAAAATGATGATGTTTTTAGGGTGAAAAAATCGAATGATGCTGCCACGACTCCAGTGTATCAACAATGTGGTAACATGAAAAGGCTGGAATTTTTAATCCGATTATTTCATGGGAAAACTATGTATGGGATTTCTAATACTTCCATCGATTACATTATTACCTTATTGATGGATGTACTTCTTGATGATGTAGATATTCCCTCAAAACACTATATGGCATGGAAGTTAGTTAAGGAACATGGATTTTCTAGAAACAATATTTATGCTTTCCCAAAATATTATAGTTTCTTCTGAGAGGAAACTACTGAATGAAATTATTTTATATGATGTGGAACATCCTGCTGGATGCCAAAAGATGGTGGAACACCTTCCCGTGTTCCACATAATGTTATGTGGCACTTTCCATTGATCCATATAATCTAGAATCTTTTTATGTCTAATAAAATATCAATAAAAATGCAATGAAATGATACCTAGAGAAAGGAGACTAATGATGAGTTGATTCACCGTACTGATGGATTTTCATGGAAAAGATTTGATGCTCGATATCCTTATTTTTCAACCGATGTGTGTAATGTGAGGTGGGGTCTCTCATGTGACGGTTTTAATCTGTTTGGGCAGATTCTTACATCTCACAACACCTGGACAGTTTTTATACACATTTATAATCTCCTCCCATGGTTGTGTATGAAAAAACCTTTCACTTTCAGGATTATACGCATATATGGACATTCTGATCTCGAAAATGATACATATGTATACGTGCAACCTTTAATAAAATATTTGAAACTTCTTTGAGATGTGGGTGTGCACACATATCATATTCAAAAGACATATTTTAGATGGGTGCCATGCTCATGTGGACGATCAATGAATTTACTGCTTATGTAATGATGTCTAGATGGATCACAAAAGGAAAACTATCATGTCATGTTTTATGAAGAATACATGATCCAGAAGACTGAAACATCGTTGTAGTTTCAGTTTTATGGGACATTGAAAATTCTATCCAATGGACCATCCATATAGAAATAATCGTCAAATATTTGACAATACCATGGACACCAAAGATCCACCTCAGCGTATGTCTGGAACTGATGTGCTTAATGAATTGAAAGATTTTAGTTTTTCATTCGAGAAGGGTAAAATGAAATATGGAAGGAGAATGAATGTTTCCACAGAAACCTATTATAATTGGAAGAAGAGAAGTATCTTCTATTATTTGCCTTATTGGTCAACCAATTTGTTACGTCATTTCTTAGAGGTAATGTACATTGAAATAAATATATGTGAAATGTATCTTTCTATTATTCTAAATGTTAAGGGAAAGAAAAAAGATGATTTATTGTATTGGAGTGACTTTGTGGATTGGGGAATCAGACTAGAACTGTATCATGTGCGAATCTGTGAAAATAAATGGAAAGTTACATGTGCATCTTATATGATGACACCTATAGAAAAAATCAATTTCTAGAATTACTAGAGACTATTAAAGTTCCAGATGGATATTCAAGAAACATATCAAAACGGGTAAATAGAAGAGAGTTGAAGCTAAAATCTTCAAAGACTCATGATTATCACATCCTTTTGCATGAGTTGATTCAAATATAATTTCTTCCTCTTTTGTTTAATAATGTAACAATAGATATTATTATGTTGTGCCATTTTTTTAGATATCTTTGTGCAAAGAAGTTGTCCAAGTCTTTATTGCAAAAAATGTTGGAAGATGCCCCATTAATTTTGTGTGAGTTAGAGAAAATATTTCCTCCATCATTTTCCCCATGCATAATGCATCTAACTGTTCATATTCTAACTGAAATACTTCTAGGAGGACCTATTTATTTTCATTGGATATATCCAACTGAAAGAAATATGTATACATTAAATTCTTATGTTCTTAATAGGAATCATCTCGACGGTTTTATCGTGAACGGTTACTTGGCTCAAGAATGTATGGATTTTTTCTCTACACATTTGTCTGATCTTATTATAACAATGAACATACCAATAATAAACAAAGAAGAATAGTATGAGAAAATAAGACTCAATTTTCTATCACTTTCTCAAATAGGAGGAATTCTTGGATCAAATACATTGACGACATTAAGCCTTGGAGAGCGGGAGATGGCACATCACACAGTTTTGTTCAACTGTGAACTGTTTGATGACTAAAGCTTTTAAGTAAATTGAATATGTATATCTTATATATATATATATATACATATATATCTATTAAATTATTCCTATATTTATCTACATTGAACATAATGCGATTATAAATAGAAAGAATCATTCTTTATCTTTTTGAAGGAGGGAGAATTTTGATAGAAAATAGTTTTCTGCTTGGTTAAAATTAAAGTTAATAATATTACTATTTAAAATAATTTAAAAAATTATTAAATAAGTTTAATATTGATTTATATTTTAGGTATTGAGTTTCCCAGCTGACTCTGTCTTTGAGGAAATTAGAACTTCGGATTTTGGTCCTAATACTGTGGTTAGGGACTGTAAATCAATTGTTATCAATGGGTATAGATTTATTATCACAGAATGAGCAACGAACATGAGAACACGACATGATGGAATTATGGTTATTATAAAAACACACTATTATACTAGTACCTCAGATAGTAGATCACAATTTTAAAATTTAAGTTATTATTAAGTCATTGAAAAAAGAATAATATTGGATTATTATTCACATGGATGAGTCATGATAATGAAATGCCAGTGGTTTGATTCGATGATGTGGCATGGCATATTTAAAGATGATAATGCATTTTTAGAAATTGATATGACTCACACTCTTTCTACCGATGAACCATATGTACTGGCATCAATGGAGAAATAGGTTTTTTATGTCAAAGACCATATTTGACATGAATTTGGTGCCATTATTAAAGTAATTACATGACATATTTTTTATTATGGTGATGATGTAATTGACACCATAACTACTGCCATTGGAAACGATCCATTTATTACATTTGATGGCTCTGATAGATTAATTTTCAGTGTTGACTGTGAACCTGAAGTTGTGGTGGGAAATATATAAAATCATCCACTCATGTTCTCAATTCTTTTAGTTAACCTCGACTTCGGTTGTTATGGTTGGTACTATTCAAATTGATTTAATATTGATTACAAATATTTTGTATCAAACTAGACTGTTATGTGAATTTTCAATGTTTATTAGTTGCAATTTTATTTGAATTGCATATTCTAATTTGGAATTAAATTCAAACCTATGAAACCAACATTTCATAATTGGTGATCATTTCAATGCTTCAACTGTGATTTGTATAAAACTTGTAAAACTCTATGACCTCTCTTTAATATTTTACCAGGTAATGAACAGGATGGTTTGTATTCTTCATCAAAACATGTATGGAAACCTCCATCATCTACCTGGCCACATGAAATTAAATTTTTATTTAATTTTGACTACAACTTTACCCCTTATGAATCTAGTATAATCAATGATCCATGATTTTAATAGACTGAAGACACATAATAAATAACCATCCTACTAAAAATTAAATTTCATTATTACATCTTGTACAATTTATTAACATCATTATATATCTATTCAAGCTCACCAAAAACAATGCATAGTTACATTATCCATAAATCCCCATATTCCCTCTCATTTATTTTGTTTTTTGGGTTACACCTTAGTTATCCTTTCTTATTTACATACCTATTTGTTTTCAAATGTAGGAAATAAATCCAATTAAATAGACGTGACGAAAATAGATTATGGACAACAACCGTCGCATGACTGAGCTAGGCAATCCACCACTAGTGCTTGCAGTGAGTATTTTATTTCAAATATATATATTTAAATAATATATAATGTCATGTGATTAATTTTTTAAACATTTTTTCAAGATCCATCTATTAGGCGATAGTTATTTGATGAGAAACCTAGCAGTGGTCCATGTACACAGGGTGTTCGTACAAGGGGGGGCGGGTGAGACTAGAGTTAGACGATCTGGTCAGCGTACCTGATTAGACCCTGCCCCTCCCACTGAGATACCACCCATCCCACATTTTGATCCTGGTGTGTGGTTAGGGACACATGAGATATTTATGCCTCCCATGTTTTCACCAACCTTTACATCTAAGCCTCCTTCTCCATTTTTACCATAACCGAGAATGATTTTCACTCCCTATCCAGCATTCGTCCAGCCATCCCTGTCATCTTATTTTACTTCTACTTCTTTATCTCTGGGATTTTATATTCCATCTTCTTCGACTCCTACTCCGCTAGAGTCTATCAATTTGAAGCATACATTGGGACCTAATTCATCTGTATAGGGTGGTCCTTCAGTTTCTGTGGATCTAGTGGCGCCCATTGATCAGACTACCGCAGATATACTTATACAATCGGAACAAAGTTTTACACCATTATTTATTTTCATTATAACATGTATTGATAAAATATTTATTTTTTACTTCATAATAGATACATATATAGATAGGAGGTGGGGATGGGTGCGTACAAACATGTGTGTGGTGTGGAACTTTCGCACATAGTTGATGGTGGACTGTAATTAATATAGTCTAATGATTGAAAATCTAGGCAGAAATGTTGGAGTTTTTTGGGGACGCATTCCAAATACTCTGATATCATTCCTATCATCCCAATATCATGGGGAAAACTACCAAATGAAGTTAAGGATAATGCATGGGCTTAGATATGGGTAAAATAAATCTGTTTTACTTTATGAAATATATTATTTTTTGTATTTATATTAATTAATATTTTGGTGTCAGCTACGGTTTAATTTCCACGATGGTGAGGGTGCACGACCAGCACGTCTAAAGGATTTAGGCAAGCTTTGGAGAGCTTATAAGCATGATATGTACATTTTCTAGCATGCTATAGTGAGCACAAAGATAGAGGCGGTCCCTATCATGAATGATTGTCCATTAGAATAGTATCGACATATGATTACTCATTGGATGACTAGAAAATTTAAGTTATTAATCCCATTACTGGTATTTAAATGTAATTTTTCATGTTTTTTCTTAATGATAATTATTGAATTTTATTTACGATTCATATGGAAGAAATAAAAAGAATGATAATGATAGAAAATATGACCACACATTGGGATGTACTACGATACCAGATCATGAGAGGCATCATGTATGACAGTTTATAATTTTTCTTTACAAATTACACTTTCTATTTCTACCTTCATAATTTATTCGATTGATAAAGTTTTTATATAATTTTAGTTATGAAATTAATTATTGGTAACCTATTTTTAATTATGGTTTCCTACATTAAATGTCTTTACAGAGGCATAAATTGAATATAGAAGGATGTGTGCCTCGAGCGAAAATGTTTTTCTTGAGTAGAAGGAAGAAAGATGGAAGTGTGGTTAATGAACAGACTCCAAAGAAGATTTTAAGTTTTACTTTTTAGATTTAAAATTTTAGTCTCTATTTTGTAACTTAATAATTGATTTATATTTTTAACATGCTGGTTTAGAGGCCCGTGATTCCTAGGAACCTGAAAATTTTGGGGAAAAATATCACTTACATCTAGTGTTGGGAGATGAGAACCCTGGTAGAGTACTCTACCGATCTAAGAAGATTATAGTTTCAATGAGGTATTAGCCCTCCATAGGTACAAGTTGTATTGACACTGAGTTCCAACATGTCAAGGCATAGGAAAAAAATGCTGAAAAAGGTCCATAGAGATGGAAAAATAGTCTACTAGGGAAAACACTGCATTTATGAAACTTATGGATGTTTTATGTCAAATAGTTCCAATAGAGGTCGACACACCTTGTGATGAATATATTTCATCGATGAAATATATATATGGTGCACCAGGTGGCAGTTCTAGTGGTGGTCAAGAAAATGGTGAGGAGGAGTTTGATGAAGAGGAGGAGGAGGGCAAGGAGGAGGTTGAGGCAGAGTACGAGGGCAAGGAGGAGGGTGAGGCAGAGGAGGAGGGAGATGAAGAGGCTAAGGCTGAGTACGAGGGTGAGGAGTAGGGCATTGAGGAGGGTGGGGATGATGATGGGGATGACGATGGGTATGAGGGTGAGGCTGATGATAATGGTTATAATAGTTATTGTGATGAGGGACAGATTGATCAGTTACATTTTTTAATTTTATTACAGACCATTGATGCTTATTGATTTGGTGTGCCTGAATATATGTGTGAATAGTAAGGTCACATTAACTTATTTTTTTTCTATAAATAATAAAACATGACTTTATGATTTCCTATGACTGATTCACCCCTCCCCTGGATAGCCCCCCACCCCCATCGACAGCCCGCCCACCCCCTGGACACCCCGTACCCCCCAAGATAGCCCCACCGCCCCCGTGGACAGCCTACCCATCCCCTGGAAAGCCCCTCCCCCTGTGGAATGCCCCCCCACTCTCATGGACAGCCCACCCCAACCCCTTGGTTAGCCCACCCACCCCCATGGACAACCTTCCCACCCGCTTGGACAACCCCTACCCCCTGGACAGCCCTTCCACCACAGTGGACAGCGCGCCCGCCCCGCTGGTCACCCCGTACCCGCCTAGACAGCCCCGCCCATGTCCCTGGACACCCCTCAGCCCCTAGACAGCCCCCACCCCCTGGACAGCCTCACCCACCCCCTGGACACCCCTACCCCAGTGGACAGCCCCCCCCCCCTGTGGACAGCTCCACCCTCAACGACTGCCCGCCCAACACCCTGCACACCCCTACCCCCTGGATGGCCCTTCCAACCCCATGGATAGCCCGCCCACCCCATGGACACCACATACACCCATAGATAGCCCCACTCTTCCCCTAGACACCTCCGACTGCCCTGGATAGCCCCCACCACTTTGGATAGCCCCACCCACCCCATGGATTATAAAAATCCCTTTTAAGGTTCAATTTCAAAAATCATATAGTATTTTTGTTCCACAAGGAAAGGGAAATCCAAAACCATTTTAAAAATTTCAATTATCTTAAAATCCATGAAATACATTTCATTAAAACCATTACATCCCCCCATCCCTCCAAGACACCACCCCTCCACCTAGACACCCCCAGCCCCTAGACACCCCCACCCCCCCGGAAACCACCCCAGCCCCCTTGGACAACCAATCCAACACCACGGACAGCCCCCACCCCTTGGACTCCCCACCCCCATGGGCAACCCCCTACCCGTTGGACAAACCACCCACCCCCGTGGACTGCCCGCCCACCCCTATGGACAGCCTGCCCAACCCACTGGACACCCTGTACACCCCTCGACAGCCCCGCCAACCCCCTGGACACTAGACACCCTAGACAACACCCCCACCACTATAGACAACCCCGCCCACCCCCTGGACACCCCCTTCCCCCATGGACAGCCTCACCCCTATGGACATCCCCCCACCCCCTGGACAGCCCCCCACCCCCACCCACGTGGACAACCCGCCCACCCCCATGGCCAACCTGCCCACCCCCTAGACAACCCCCCCCCCCATGGATAGCATTCCCATCCCTGTGGACATCCCACTCACCCCCTTTACACCCCCTCCCAAAGTGGAAATCCCCCCATCCACGTGGAAAGCCCACTGTGGACACCCCTACCCCCCGTGGACTGCCCACCCACCCTACCTGGACACCCCATACCCCCTTGACAACCCTGCCACCCCCGTGGAGAGCCTGCCCAACCCACTGCACACCGCGTACCCCCTGGACAACCCCGGTCACCCCATGGACAGCCCCCACCCCCGTGGAAAGACCCTCCTTCTAGAAACCCCTACCCTCGTGGACAGTTACCCACCCCCCTTAGACAACCCCCCCTGACAACCCCCACCCCCTGGGCAGCCCCCACCCCCCTGGACAGCCCCTCACCCCCGTGGATAGCCCGCCCACCCCCATGGACATCCCACCCACCCCCCTAGGCACCCCTCCCCCCTGTGGACCCCCCACCCCTGTGGACAACCTTCCCACCCCCTAGACACCCCTACCCACCATGAAATTCCCACACACCCCCTGGATACTCGACCCCACTAGACAGTCCTTCCACCCCCATGGACAGCCCGACCACCCCACTGGACACCCCATACCCCCTTAGACAGCCCCGCGCAGCCCCTAGACCCCCTAGATAGCCCCACCCCCATGGACTGCACCACCCAACCTCCTAGAAACCCCTACCCCCGTAGATAGCCCCCACCCCCGTGGATAACCCCACACCCCCCTATATAGCCCCCACCCCCGTGGATTATATGGTTTCTACAACTCAAAGATCTCATTAATCATAGATTCCCACTTGGTTGCATCCTGGGATCGTTGACCACCAATAAAAAATAGTGGATGGTAATTTAGAAACTCCCATGCATGATAAATGATCCAATAAGAACATGGTTATTCCACTTCCCCAAGATTTTGATTAGAGACCAACACACAAGAATGACTACATGAGATACCCCCTTATGGACTTTTTGATTCATTTATAGTGTTAATATTTTAAAGAATTATAAAAAAAAACCTTTAGTAAAATAATATGATGTTCTAAAACAAGGTACACAAAATCACAAATTCCATTCAGATACATCATAAATAATTATTCATAAAACCATTTAAAAATCACATTATAGAGACTTCGTTCTATTTAAAACTCCCCAATGGTTTATAAAAATCCATGTTAAGGTTCAATTTTGAAAATCATATAGTATTTTAGTTCCACAATAAAAATTAAATCCATTTCCTAATAACAAAATCATCCATCCTACCATACACACCAAAACCATTCATTTTTTCATAAAGAAACTCATACTATTTAAACAAACACTATTCCAAAACCATTTTAAAAATACCAATGTTCTTAGAATTCATAAAATTCATTCCATTAAAACCATTGAAGCCCCCACCCCTCCTAGACACCACCCCACCACCTGGACACCCCCACCCCCTAGACACCCCCACCCCCATTGACAGTCCCCACCCCCTAGACACCACCCCACCCCCTTGGACAGCCCCTCCAACCCCCTAGACCACCAAACCCCTGGACACCCCTAGCCCCATGGACAACCCCTACCCCCTAGACACCCCAACCCCCTAGATGGCCCCCACCCCTCCTAGACTCCACAACCCAACTTGGGCACCCCACCCTGGATACCTTACCCCCATGGACTGCCACCCCCACCCCCTTGACACCACCCCACCCCCTTGGACAGCCCCAACCCCATGGACCGCCCCCACCCCCTAGATACCACCCAACCCCTGAACACCCCCACCGCCCTAGACACCCCCAACCCCTTGGAATCCCCCCAACATCTTGGGCACCACCCACCCCCTAAAAACCCCCCTGGATAGCCCCTCGCCCCCACCCACCACCCTGGACATCCCCACACCCCCAAACTCCCCCAACCCCCTGGGCAGCCCCCACCCCTCATAGACACCACCCCACAATTTGGACACCCCAACCCCCACGGACACCCCCACCCCATGGACAGCCACCCCCACCCCCTTTGGAAAACCCCTCTGGACACCACCCCACCCCCTTGGATAGCCCCCTAACCCCCTAGACTCCACCCACCCCCTGGACCCCCACCCCTGGACACCCTCATGGACTTCCCCCTGGACACCCCCATTCTCCCGGACACCCCCATCCCCCCAGACACCCCCACTCCCCGGACAACCCCTACCTCCTTGGAAAGCCACCCAAAACCCCTGAGCATCCCCCCAACCCCTAATTCCAGAATTGAATTCTTTATGTATTTAATTAACTTATGATTTATGTGTTAATTATGTATGGGTATACTTATTGTATTGGTATACCTTTTGTATTTGTATACTTGATGTAATTACATTATGAATTATGAGTTAATTCTGTTAATTGTGTATGTTGTGATGAATGAAATGGGGAAAACTATATTGTGGTACATGTTATGGTTGGAAGAGTGTGGTGTTTTTTGTGATATTGCAGGTGGTTTTTTTTCTATTATAAGTGAAGTTTGGTGGTGTGTTTAGAGGTGTATACAATGGAGGGGATGGGTGGATGTTGTGTAGGCTCCTGTTCTTATTTCTAAAAGTATACTATACCAATGGTTTTAAACCATTGTTAAAGATTATTTTGAGAATTGTTTTACCAAAATTTTGTGCAAAACATTGGTAAATAACTATACCAATGGTTTTGAACGATTGGTAATTGTATTCCCAAAATATTTAGACCAATAGTTTTAAAGAAACAGTGGTAGTAATATATACCAATGGTTTCTAAACCATTGGTAAAATGCATATAAACTATATATCCCTAATGTTAATAAACAATTTTTATAAATATATACCAATGGTTTCAAGAAACCTTTTGTCATACTGAAGATTAAACTGTCATATACCAATGGTTAGAGAAAAACTGTTTGTATAAGCCTTTTGCAACAGCTTACTAACCAACGGTTTTCAAAACCGTTGGTATATTGTATTCCAATGGTTTTGATTACTACACCAATGGTTTCAAACCATTGATATATATTGTATTTCTAGTATTTTATAAAAGGAAAAAGATTCTAGTTTATTATCATAAGATCCTTCGATTTCTAGTAATCCATGAAAAGACTAATTGTACCATAATCCTTCTAAAATAAAATGATAGGTGATAACCAAGGTGCAATACTAGTTTTTATAGAATTATTATCACTATAGGTCCTCTAGTTGCTTCTTGAATTATTAAATCTCCATAGGTGACATTCTCTAAAGAGGAATGAACAGTGGTTCTACTCCTAGAAATTGATCAATATTGTACTCCACATATCTCACAGAAGGTATCATAGAGAAGTCTTCAGAGGAGATGAACCTAAAATTTCCTATTGGAGTAGGGAATTATTCCTTACATTTTCCCTGATCTCTCATAAAAATTCTAGCAATATGGGATATCACTCTACTAAGACCATGATTCTCTGGTATAGATCAACTTTCTTGGACATCCTATTATCCCTTAATAATGTAGTTATCACCCTCAGGTGATGATAAAGTCACTTACTGTGGAAAACAATTCATACAAACCCATTAAGGGACTAACCAATCCTTGTAAATAATCATTTCAAGGATTTTCATGATGAGGAAAAAAGGAATACATATTATAATTTAATCAACAATCTCAAGGGGACATTCCTTACACTGACATACACTCTTAGATCAGATAACCAAAGGCATATCAAGTGTTTTTACACCAAAAAATGTAATCTATCTCTAGGCCCAAATGTTTGATAACTTCCACACATATAAAATAATTTGAATCACCAATATCATGTATGGAAGAAACTATGGTATAGGATAATTTAATAGTACCACAAACTATATAAGAACCAACACTCTGTTCTTTGGGCATTAGCTACACTGCATATATCTGGCCTAAACTGCATACAATAGATATATCCGAACTCCCCTGGGTAGGCCCACATTATTAGAACTATATGTCCCAGGATTGAATAGCTCGACTATGACCATATCCTCCTCCTGATGGTCTTGTATTACTATATCTGCCTTACTAACATCGAACTACTAATCCAGATCCTAAAAAATGAGTTGGTGGATATCCTCATTCCCTATGAACTGGAGGAAAATATTTGAATAAAAAAAAGATATTTCACATCCATTGGTAAGATTTTCATTGAACTAGGTCCTTATTTCATTGGGGTTTCATGTGTCTTGGTTTACCACATTGATGAAATATCACTTAACTATCAGTGTGTGATGTCTTGGGTCTTTTATCATTGCTTATAAAAAGCGGTTATAAATGTTAAAAAAATATTTTAAAAAATAGAATTTTTTTTTGCAATTCTGGGGGCTTCAACAGTGCTTGAAGCCCTGATGTTGAATCCCCACTTTAATAGTACCCCACCCCCATGGTATCCCACGCATGCCCCAGCTAGCTCCATCTAGCCCCACCCGCACCTATGCCCACGACCTGCCTCCTCCAGGATTCGAACTCAAGACCTGTTGCCTGCTCGCCTAAGCCTTTTTCACTCCACCATATTTCCTTTCTCTTCATTTTTTTATATATCTATTTATTTATATATATATTTAGTAATACTTACTCATATATTAATATATATATATTAACATATATATATATATTAATATATTTATATAGTTGTATTAATATATATATATATATATATATCCGTATAATAATATATACATATATACCGGTATATATGTTCAGTTAGATTAATATATATATATATCCTAATAATAATATATATTTATATCTATTTATATTTATATTTTTAGTTATAATTGTTTTCTGTATATTTATTTGTATATTAATATATATTTATAAGATTAGTTTTAAATACATTTATAAAATATGTTTTCTTATGTGTGTTTATAAATAAATAAATACATACATACATATATACAACACACACAGACACACATATATATACATACATATATATAAATATATATACGAATAAATACAAATATATGTGTATCTGAAAAGCCGTAGAATGTTAAAACGGCCATAAATTCAAATCCAGAAGTTAGTTTCAACTCCACAGCCAATCAAATAGAAGAAAATGAAATAATATTCAATATGATATGTGGTATAAGCCTAGTGGACATCTGAATCAGGAGTTATATTTGAATTTTAAAAAATTTGGATATCTAGACTAAAAACTTAGTTTTAAAGGCCTTTTGGGCCTTTTAAGCATAAAAAAATGTTACATATCATTTCCTTCGATCACTAGCACGTAGAGCTCATAATCGGATTTTATTTGATATGTTTTAGAGCTCAAATGGACACTCGGATCAAAAGTTTTGACAATTTCAAATTAGAGTTATACTTTCAACTTATTTTAGATATTTAATTAATTTTTTTGTCTACCAAATGTTATTAAATGATTATTAGTCAATGATAATTAGAAAATTATTAATTTAAAATATTTTTTAAAATATGTGATAAGCCTCTTTTAGTAAATATCTTATACATTAATTTTATATTTCTATTTATACATATCTAAAACATATTTAAAAAATATATATTTTATTTATATCAATATAAATATACTTATATATCAACATATTATTTTTTATGAATATTTTTTAGAAATATAAACATTATCAATGCTTGGAAAATTCGCTGATAAATCCCCCCTTTATCAGTGCCACTAAAAAAGCACTGATAAAGGGGGGGGGGGGGTGGCTTTATCAGTGCTAAAAAAGAGATGATAAAGGGTCATTTTAAACAATGTTTTTTAGTGCTGTTAAAAGTACCATTTTTATCACTTTTTTAGCACTGATAATGTCACCCCCTTTATCAATGATTTTTAGCCCTATTAAAGGGTGGTGCGGGGGAAACCTAGTTTTGGGGTAGTAGAATGCCATCTAGAGCTTCCTCCAGACCATACCCCAGTGTCGATATACCTTGGTAACAACATCCCAACAATGCTTTAGAGAATCAAAAAACATATATGTTTAAATTTCAACCCTCAAATCTATATTCATCATTAGATTTTCTAATATAGATATCATGTACTATATCCATGAATTAACTATATTTGCGATACTATCCCCTGAGTAAGTACGTGGATGTTTTAGAGTAAATTCTTATGGAAACTATTCCATAGAAGTTGTAGGTTGTGGGGATCCCTATATAGATTGTTTCAATTCTATAAAACCTTCTAAATGTTGATCATTAATTTCTGGATCAGTAATATTAGTAGGTTCCACATATGATGCTACATGAGGTAATATAATTGGATCATAGCCCACCACCTTTGAGGCATGGTTTTCACCACCTTACTAGATCATGAATCTAGGTTGTTATGGTGTAATGTATCTAAAAATTACAAATACACACCTCCAAATAAGAGTTGAGATTGAAATGATCATATAAAAATGAATAGTACAGGTAAAATCCTTCCCATATAAATTTAAATCTCTCTACCTACTCCTAAATCTATGTCTATGTGATAATGAAGATCATAAAGGATCAAAAGATATACTCCCTACTTACCAATACTATGTCTGAGTCATGTTTACGGTCTCACATATCATAGTACATGTTTCTGTATATGGAGTATCAATTTCATGTTATAGAGGAAAAATCGATTCAAGTTATAATTTATATCCCCTTTTAGTGGAAAAAATTTCATTTCTAAATTTTAATTAAGCAACATATATATATATATATATAATGGATTTGTTAGACATTCTTACCATTTCCTATTTCTACATTCACATGATTTAAAAGGTGAAATTAGTACTAAATTTTACTAAAATAATCCATTTACATTCCATACTATAATGTAACAGGTCTTAAGCAATGGATTTATTAGATGAATCACCATTCCCGACTTATAGAGTCTCTAGAATTATACATTATAAATGGAATCCATGTAATTGAATCAAAAAATCATTTATTCCCATGCAACCAATGCTTCATGGATCAAACATGCATTAATTGGCTTATTTGATGTTCCAACATGATGAAATATGGTAAAACGAAATTAACAATGATTTAGAAACCATAATTAATACAATTAATCTATATAGACATAAAATTATAGTACATTTTAGCATATAAATCATGGAATGAAAATATACTATCAGCAATGAAAATAGTAAAATAAATATGGCACAGAATATGCATGACATGATAATCTATATGTGTTTATTATGATTCATGTGACAACACTTCCTTTCTGCACTAGACAATGTAAAATGATAACCTCATAGAAATAATAAATTACACAAATCATGTGCCTAACCCTAGGGTGAAATAAATAAAAATATAATAGGAAAAAACCAAAACATCAATTCATATACATGGAAATTTCTCTTTTCCCTGTATGTCAGTAAAATACTCCCAAGATCAGGCTCATTTCCGAATTTCTACACATTCCTAGTATCCTATCTACCAAACCCAATAGTAAGAAAAAAGGAAAGGAGGCACTAATACCACTTTTATTTTCATAGACCTGGTTTATTAAAATATAACTAAACCTGGTTGGTCATATGGCCTCAAGAAATCCTCCCCATAAACTAGAGGTTGTCAACTAGGAACAGTAGCATTGTAGCAATGATTGGAACTATAATGGAAGCAGGGTACTTTAGTAGTGGTGGGTACAGTGTAGTACTGTAGCAGGTAGGTACTATAGCATTACTATTCATAGAATGGGCCTTGGGCAAAAATATTGGTCCTTCGGGCCATGATATGGGTAAATTCCCACTGGGCCATCGAGCTATCTAATGGATCTCACTCTACCCAGTTAAACAAGATTCTTTGATTTTCTTTAATAATAAATGAGGCTTCAGACCCAACCTTAAAAAAAAGTGGAAATAGATAATAGATAGTAATGAAATATATACTATCTAGATAAAAATGAGATGTCAAATTATGTGACACAAGGCATACACAAAATGATTTCATGTCTGTATACTATACAAAAAAGTAGTTGAAGGGAATAAAGAAGTATTCAAATATTAAGTTCCCTAGAAAATGAAAAATATAGAAATATAGATATAATATAATCATGTTAAAAATATTGGTCATAGGAACCTGTAATCAATTCTAATATAAAGAAGCTCACATCTGAAACTAGATTCTTCCCTTTTTTCCTAGATGGAACAATATGGTCTATTTAGGTATTATTCAGCGGCCAGTATAGGGTGTGAGTAAAAACTAGTCAGCCACCACCAATAGTGTCTTGAATAATCCATCCAGTGTATATAAAATGAGAATTTTATATGTATAATTAATTTAAATTAGTAATTTAATCTATACCCATGTTAGCTCGGGTTTATAGAGGCCACCTAACTTACTATGCATGCTTTGACCTATGCCAAAATGTCTCTGAAAAGATGTCACCATTTATAAATATGTATATGTATAAATATATACATACATACAAGTTTTTATGTATATATATGAATAAAATATATATACATTTATATAGGAACCTAGTACTATCCAGGACCTGACGGGTGAAACCAAGACATCCTTGTATAATCATAAGCAATTGTATTCTAAAAAGGGGAATCAACCCTACATTCATTAAGAGATAGAAATGTCATGTCTAAAAATCCCTATATATTATTTGAGTCTCCATTCTCAACATCCTATAAAAGGTAATGTGAAAATTTATGTCCAACGTCCACATAAATGATGTTAAATGCCATGTACAATATCTAATAAATGATGTGATCTTCCATGAACAACATCACATGATAAGGTAGTGTGATGTTACATG
This sequence comes from Viscum album, assembly GCA_963277665.1. Classification (NCBI taxonomy): domain Eukaryota; kingdom Viridiplantae; phylum Streptophyta; class Magnoliopsida; order Santalales; family Viscaceae; genus Viscum; species Viscum album. Next base: position 974,445,489 of record OY728122.1, read on the forward strand.
TACAAAAAATTATTAGACAGTGTCCCAATGATGAACATACATTGATGAGTAATAATAATAATACAATTAAAGTGCATGTTTTATTTTAACATAATACAGGTAATGTTTTACAACCAATTTACATTTAATTTAAATAAATGAATAACCCATAGTTCATATAAGATTCATGTGACATGGACATTCCACACACTTTTAGCTTAACTCATTTACCCTTATTAAATGATAAATAAAAAAACTACAAAGAGGGTGTTTTGGTCACACCAACATTTAATAAGTCAATTAATTCAATAAACCCACTAAAATGGGTGGTACTGATCAAGGTGAATGAACATTTATAATGAAATGTATTTATCAAAGTTACATTAATAATCCCTAACAATTTACATAACAAAAACTACATTTTTAAATAAATACACAAAAATATTAACATTAGACACAATAATGGTGGATTTGAAACTACTAAAAGTTTAGGGAAAATTACTAGGCGAATTACCTTATGGAGGTAGATGACCCATCATCTAGTATTGGCCTAGAATTTCGGCAATAATAAGAGAAATTAGATTAGAAGACATATTGCATTAAAATAAGGAATATTAACTTTCTTGGATTTAATATTCCATATGATTGGATAAAAAATGAAAAGATTTATGTGGATTGAAGAGATTAACAAAACATATCTAATACAAAAAATAATGATGGTATCAGATGCAGAATGAATGAGATAACTGAAAACCTACCATGAGTATAAGTGGAGCTCGAGTGGGTGATAGAATTTCTATGCATGAATGGGAGAATAAAAAATATTAGTAAACATAAAAAATTAGTTAAAAATAGACTTTTCAAAAATATTTATGGACCACATGGTTTGGCCACACAGTTTTCCAAACAGGTCACCACCACTTCCTAAGTAGAAAAAACCCTGTTTAGAATGCACATGGATTTCAAAACCATGTGAACACCATGATTATAATCTCTAAAACCCACCTAAAGAAATTTTCATGATCGTGCAGCATGGGTCAACAATTTCACATATCATATGACACCTATCTGGGCCCACATAGTTATGGTGCATGGTTATCACTAAAATTAAATAACTATCTGCCTGATGTATTTCTACCAAAAACTAGAGATTAGTGCTATGAATAATCCCCGTACACTCCCGACCCATTATAAAAACTTAAGTAACTTCCACATAGAATAAAAGGAAAGATGTAGTCCCAAATTAAAATGATTTCTACCTCTCTAAAAATATTAGATCTTACAACCCTTAATATGAAGAATATAATTAGACTCCCATTATCTCTTTTATTCAATTAAAAAATATTTTCATAATATTAATTTTTATCTACTTCTCCATCATAAAAAATCCAATATTTATAGAGATATTTAACTCTATATTTTTCAATTATTATTTTTATATTTTTTAAATATGTTGAATATGGAAATTTAATGATTTAAACATTGAATAATCAACATTATTTTTATTCATAAATATTCATATGATATATTTTCACAATTATAGATATAGAAAACTACATATGTCTCACAATACATCCATATTTAAATATCATATAAGATAAAAGAATCATTATTAGATATTAATTCTGGAAGATAGAAAATAAAAAATAAGGAAACCCACTAACTACTATTATTAACAACACAAAACTTCACTTTATAATGTGTTATATAATGTCAATATAATATATAAAAGATATATTCCATGTTATATTATGGAAACAATATAAAAAATTCCATGTTAATAAGTCTGAAATTGTTATGGAGCTTCCATATTTCCATGAAATAGTTACATTATGGAATGGGATCTTTCTTACGATGTGACTATTTCTCATCTCAGACGATAGGTTTCAAAATATTCTTTATCATAACAATTATTTTCTGAATGGTTAAATTAAATTTAAAACATTTCATGAATCATAGTCTCAATTTAGATATTTAATTAATAAATTTTAGTTTATAATTAATTTTTATTAATTTCAAAAATAACTTTAGAAAAATATCCAATCCCCTCATATTTTATAAACTGATGAAACATATGTAAGATATGTAATATCATAAAAAATAATTTATAGGTTATAATTATATTACATATGATAAAAAAACATCTTAGTTATTATGTATGCTTCTTGAATAAACCATATTTGTATTAAGGTCTCTACAAATGTTTTATTTTTCTAAGAAAATATCATTTATCATAATAAATATGTTTCTTATTCAGTGTAATCTCCTTGGATTTTCCCATATCTTGAGTTTCTGGAAAACCTTACATGCACATGGAGAGGCTAGTAATTTTATACATTCTATAATTTGGTTGATATTATGAATCACTTAGATATCTTAAAAAAATGTGACACTTCATGACTAACCCATTTCAATAGATAGTAATATATTTCATTTTAAATAAGAATATGTTGTGTATAAAGGGCGATGATTTTGGTTTTTGGCATAATAACGTGAACTCTAAGAAATATCTTATATATCATTTCAAATATGTTACACATTATGATGGAGTCCATAAATTTTCCATTTTCACCACTTCTAGAATATATTATATATTCATGGAATATAGATACCCATACTTTTCATACATAAATATTACATATAAATAGATGAATTTTCATTACATCATATTTTGATCTATGCCAAAATCATACTGGTCTAGTATCATTGGAAACCTAGAAACAAAAAAAATATTTCATAATAATTATATATCATCTCCCAATTATCTCATCATAACTATCACCCTTCTTAGAAATATCATAAATAAATCCATTCTTCATTACCTAGGAAAGTACACATAGTAAAGGGTGATCTCAGAGGTTGTATAAGGGTAAAAACGTGATCTTTTAGCGATTATATAAGAATAACATAATAAAAATGGTACAAGAAAAAGAGATTAAATTTTGAAAACCATATCTTTCATATCGTAGATTATAGTCATTAGTCCTGAAATATATATTGGTTGTTTATAAGACATAAATCCTAATGTAAACAAAGAACATGATGCATAAGGGAAAAACATTAGAATAAGTCATTGAATATTGGATTACATATAAAAATATAATATCATTTTCTCAGTAATAAAGGATCTATTACAAGGCTAGAATACTAGAATATGATCCCTACAAAAAGAATTGTAGTAGTCATGGTTTACTCCCATGATTTCCCTAGTGGACTAAGTACCTTACAAAACTAGATTCACTCCCCATTCCTATCTTATTATATCATGAGATATCAATATTTACCTAATTCATTATATAGAGTAATTTTTCAAACTCATCACATAATGAAAATCATAAATATATGTTCCACGTGATCATAAACCAATCAACATATCAAAACCTATGGAAAAAATGGTTTTCATAAAAATTTCATCATATCATAACCATGGAAAAGGAAGGGGTTTGAATAAAATTTAAGCATTTAATTACAAAAATTAGCCATAGAAATGAAAATTATTGATAAAAATTAGGTCATAATATTCAAAAAAAATCATGTTAAATAACAATGATGGTGTCCTTGAATCATTTACCCACTAAAGAAAAAGTTAAATTAAGGATTTTCATCTTTTATGAATTGAAATACCATAAAAATATCATTAAAACATTCTCTATGATAATAATCATGCTATTTTTAAGTAATGGATTCAAAAAACTACACAAATATAAAGGATTTGATTTAAATTACTATGAAGGTTTATAAAGGAATATTCAATGAAACAATTATTCATGATGGTCGGATAATCTGTTCATGATCTAAATGTTAAAAAACATTCCTTCTATACTTTTGTCTGAAAAGTAACAAAATAACTCATTTGGAAAATAAAAGAAAGAATCCTTTTCAAAAATTAGTAAAAAGTTATAAATGGGTAAAAATTAATTTTAAAAATTATAGGAGAATTGTAAAAACATTCTTTGAAATATTTTTAGAAAATATAAATATATAACACTTTTTTTCGACCGAAGAGATAAATTTAGTTGGTATTCATTAAAAATAGTTTTTCAATCTCTTGAGTGCATAAGGTGAGGAAAATGAATGTAAAGAATGTATTAGAAACAACCAACGTAAAAGAAAATTAATGATTATATTGAAAGGATTATCACGCGATTACATTATTATAACTTTATCATAAACAATCTCAATAAACAGTGAGATTGTAACATAAAACCCTTATTGAGTCAATAAGGTTTTCCTTATGACTTTTCCATTCCTTCTTGTTTTGAAAATCACAAACACCTTATCTTTAAGTAAAATCTCTTTTATAAGGAAAATCGCTTTTATAAGGAAAATCGCTTTTATAAGGAAAATTGCTTTTATAAGGAAAATTTCTTTTATAAGGAAATTCGCTTTTATAAGGAAAATCGCTTTTATAAGGAAAATTATCCTTATCATATTTTCATTATCTATATCCATATATTTCTAAAGTATAAGAATCAGATTCATTTCTATATTCTCGGAATCGTTTAAAACATTGATATGAAGCATTCTGTTTTAGGCTCCGAATTCTGGATGAGAACTGTAATGAAGTTCCACTCCGACTTTTGAATATGAACTCTAATAAAGTTCTACTCCGTATTCTGGATACGAACTCTCATGAAGTTCGACACCGAAATCTGATGACAAATCCTGATTACGAATTCTCATTACGAATTCTGATGAAGAATTTTCATTCCGAATTTTCATTCTGAATTCACCTATTAAACAGAATCGGATCATATTTTCTTTATACACTCTGAATTTATTTAGACTCTGAATATTATTTGGTTAGACTCCAAACTTTCATTTTTCTTACACTTTTATAATTTTTCTACTCTTTAATATTTTTTTCTTACACTCCGAACCTTCACTCCAAACTTTTGTGTTAGACTTAAAACGATGTCATACTTTCTGTTACACTTTTTTTGTTATAAAACGATGTCATCTATTCCATTATAAACTAACCATTGGTTATGTGAAACATGTACAGGTCCCTCTGATTTTTAAGGAAGATATGACCATTGGAAAGGAGGTCGACCGAGCCTATAAATAGGAGCTCATTTGAAGGAGCTCGATACTGATCTTTGACTCATGTGATTACATGTTTGAAGTGTTTTCTAGAGAGAGAGGCTCTTATTAACTCTCAAAGCTTCGTGTGACTCTGAATGTTAGTGATTACATTCGAGGACTTCCGAGGATAGGAAGACATAGGTGCCGACTACCTTAAAGTTCGAGGGCTTCCTTGCTGAGGAAGACAGAGGTTCCAACTACATTGAAGTTGAGGGATTACGGGGATAGCAAGACCAAGATTTCGATCTTCGTATCGAGGGATTATCCTGGTGTGGGTAAGACAGACTTGATTGAAAGTATAAATCAAGATACCTTTATCCAAGGTTGTTGGATACCCTTCCCTTTGGGTTAAAAGAGTTATTGTTTGATATTTGTAGTTTTACTACCTGTTTGTTTCCACTGCATATTGTACTGTAAGGAAAGTATAACTTTCTTATAATTCCCTACTTGTACTCTGTTTCGTTTAGATTCTATACACTTTTAGGTAGAATCTCATATTGTAATCTTTAGTTAATTTTCAATTTCCTGATCCATAGTTCCGGAACCTACTTTCGGAATCTCTTTCTAGTATTAAGCAAGTACATAGAACTTGAAGTTTATAACTTCATTCCTTATTTAGATTTTTCAATTGGTGTAAGAGGTATTGTGAATTTTCTTAGTTTAACTTTGTTAAACATAGACATTTCATTATCTAAGGAAAAAATAGTTATTTGTAATCAACTTTAAAGGTTCCAAAGGAAATTTTTAAAGTGTACAATTCACCACCCTCTTGTATATTGAGCATCTACATCATTATTTATATCCTATAATTGGTATCAGAGGTGGTCTCTGAAATACTTATACTCACGTTTAAGTTTTTCTTGTTCATTTTACTTTATTCTTCATACTTTCTAAGAAAGTTCTTTTTCATTCTGAACTTTTTAATTCCGATCTTTTTCATTCCGAACATTATCATTCCGAACATTGTCATTCCGAACTTTGTGATTACGAACTTTTTCTAATAACAAGTTTGTGTGCCAAGGGTTATTTTAAGTATGACAGGAATCAATGTTGGCTCCATTGATAATCTAAATCCTACAAGACCACCAATATTTGATGGTAATGATTATGAGTACTGGAGAGATTGAATGAAGACTTTTTTTATCAATACTGGAGTGGAAAACTTTGTTATTCTTACTGGAGATTATAAAATTCCTGATAAGGAAGTAAGAACTTTAACTAACCAGGAAAAGAAATAGTATCAACTCAATTATAAGGTACGCAATACCTTACTTTGTTCAATGACTAGAAATATATATAGCCAAATTTCTTCCTGTGAAGCAGTTAATTGTATCTGGAAGAAGTTAGAGGTTACACACTTTGGAACTTCTAAAGTGATTAAGACTAGGAGACCTATGCTTAGAGCTGAATACAATGGCTTCAATTTTCCTTATGGTGAACCAATTTGTAAAGTTCAATAGAGATTCATGACTATAGTCAATAGTTTACAGTCTATGGGAGAGAAAGGTTTAGATGATGAAGCACTTGTGGATAAGATAATTGATATTATGCCCAATGAGTGGGAATCAAAGAGAACTGCTATAGATGAGAATAGGAAGGTCACTCAAATTTCTCTTGATGAGTTATTCAAAACTCTTCTCCAACTTGAAACCCGAATGAAGAGAGATTCTGAAAATATCAAGAAGAAGAATGGAAATGGTACTGTTTCTTTCACAACAACATCAAATAAAATGAAAGCTAAGACTCCTGAGAGAGTAACCAGATCCAAGTCTAAGAATGTTATTTTCCAATCCAAATCTAGTGAGAGTGAAGTCTCTGAAAATGAGTTAGAAAATCTTGCTCGAAGGATGAACAAGATAGCTGGACAAAGAAATTTCCAATCAAAGTATAAGAAAAAGGAAAGGAATGATAGGAAAGATGGAGAAGTCATGTGTTATGAATGCAAGAGAGCTGGATATATTAGACCAGATTTCCCTTTGCACAAAAAGAAAGAAATGAAAGAAAGGCATTCAGATAGGAACATAAAGATGTATTATAAATCCAATGCTAAGAAAGCCTTGAAATAAAATGACACCTGGAGTGCCAGTGGTGGCGACTCTTCAGATGAATCTTCTGATTATGAATCTTTAGGACAGAACAATCTCGATCTTATAGCCAGAATACCTATTAACAATCATTGTTTTATGTCTAAGGTACAAAATGATGAATCATTGAAAAATGTATATTTAAATTCTAATTATAGTAAGTATTATAACTCTTCTGATGAAGAATCCTCTTCTGATGAAGAAAATACTTTACCTACCTATGAAGAAGTTTCTAGGTTTGCTGAACTTATTGAAATTGAGAATTCCAAACTCAATAAAAAACTTGATAAGGAAAACTCTAGGAATAATATTCTTACGAAAGAAATATCAGATCTTTCTAAAGATCTTGATAGAATAAATGATGATTTTTAAAGTATTTCAAAAAATCTTGAGGAAGTATGTTCTGAGAAGAACAATCTTTCTAAAGAGTTAGAAAAAGTAATTTCTAAGAAAAATGTTTTCGAGCCTATCTCTAGTTCTAAAACTAATGATTTTGAGGACAAAAACTTGGTTATAAAACTCAAGTCTGAAATTTTTTCCTTAAATAAGTGTTTATCAAACTTTACCCATGGTAGGGAAAATTTTGATAAAATGTATTCCCAAATACGAACTTTAAGAAATAAATCCGGATTTGGTTATACCCATGCAAAACCAATTTTTAGTAACACTTATTTTGTTCCTCAAAGTGCCCCATTTTGTACGAAGTGTCAATGTGGTGGTCACTGGGAAAAGAATTGTTCCTTAAACAAAACCCAATCTCTAGGATTTCACAAAGCTTATTTCTCTACGAAGATGTGGGTACCTAAAATTTTGTTATCTTGAAATATCGGATCCAAACAAGTTTGGATTCTGAAAGTCTAATTCTCTCCTTGATTTCAGGAAAATAAATATAGTACCAGCATCAACACATGGTACATGGATAGTGGATGTTCCTGGCACATGACTGGTAACAAAATCTATTTTGAAAAGATTATCAAAACGAAAGTAGGAAAGGTAACTTTCAGAGATAATGCTAAGGGAGAGATTGTTGGTATTGGTAATATTGTTCTTCTAGGTAAAACTTTGATTTCGAATGTTCTTTTTGTTAAGGGTCTTAAGAATAACCTCATTAGCATAAGTCTATTATGTGATGAAGGATACCTTGTCAATTTTAGGAATGATAATTGCTTAGTTCACCATTCCAAGGAAATTGTTTTTTCTCTTAGCCAATAGGCAAGAGAATGATTACACCTTAAATTTAGAAGACCTTAGGAGCCATGATTTACCTTGCCTAAGTGCAATGTAAGATCATTCCTGGTTATGGCATAGAATACTAGGCCACTGTAACCTTAGGAACTTATGCAAACTTTCTAAGAAGAAACTAGTTAAGGATCTACCAGAGCTTAGATTTGATTCTTCTAAAGTTTGTGATCCTTCTCAATAGAGAAAGAAACATAAATATAGTTTTAAATCAATCGGTGAAGTCTCAACAACTGATGCATTATAGTTAGTGCACATGGATCTTATTGGCCCAACACAAACTGGAAGTATTGGAGGCAAATACTACGTGTTTTTTCTAGTTGATGATTACACTAGATTTACTTGGTTTTATTTTATAGCAAAGAAGTCCGAAGATTTTTCTTATTTCAAAAGTTTTAGAGATCAAGTAAAAAATGAGAAAAACCTTCCATAGAAAACTATTCATAGTGATCATGGAGGAGAATTTCCAAATTCTGATTTTGAAACTTTTTGTAGTAGAAAAGGTATTACTCACAACTTTTCAGCACTGAGAACTCCTCAACAGAATGGTGTAGTTGAAAGAAGAAATAGAATTTTTCAAGAAATAACTAAAACCATGTTGAGTGAATATTCTATAGATAGAAATTTCTGGGCTGAAGCTGTAAGTACTGCTTTCTATACTATAAATCGAGTTTTGATTAGACCTTTTCTTAATAAAACTCCTTATGAGTTATGGAATGGTAGAAAACCAAGACTATCCTACCTCAAGGTTTTTGGTTGCGAAGTATTCATTTTGAATACTAAAGATAACCTACATAAATTCGCACCAAAATCTGATGAAGGAATTTTCTTAGGTTATTCCACAACTTCTAAGGCATATAGAGTTTTCAATAAAAATACCTGTACTGTTGAAGAAACAGTGCATGTAAAATTTGATGAGTCTGATCCTTTTGTTTTTAAACTATCCCAACCTACATCCTCGGATGAGTTTTCAAAAACTTATTGTTAACCTTTGATATAATATCCTTCTGATAAGTAAAATGTTCAAGAAGATACTTTTGAAGCATTTAGCTCAAAAGATTTTCTACCCAATGTTGCTGAACGGGATTTTCAAAACCCAAATCAGGTGTTTCTTAAGAATCATCCCAGTGATACTATCATTGGTGATGTAAATCAACCTGTAAGAACTAGAAGTTCCTTTATAAAGGAAATAGAACATATAGCATTTCTTTCCAAATTAGAACCAAAAATCACCAATGAAGATTTAGGTGATGATGATTGGATCAAATCTATATAATATGAACAAAATGAATTTGAAAGGAACAAAGTCTAGATCTTGGTTGAAATACCTAAGGAAACTTTTGTTATTGGCGTAAAGTGGGTCTTCAGGAACAAATGTGATGAAAATGGATTCATAGTAAGAAATAAAGCTAGACTTGTTGCTAAAGGCTATAATCAGCAAGAGGGAATAGACTATGAAGAAACTTATGCTCTAGTAGCTAGACTTGAATCTATCCGTATTCTACTTGCCTTTGCAGCATTCTTTAATTTTAAACTTTTTCAAATGGATGTGAAATGTGCTTTTCTTAATGGTTTTGTTCAAGAGGAAGCTTTTGTTGAACAACCTCCTGGCCTTGAAGATAAAAAACATCCTGATCATGTTTTTAGACTTACCAAAGCTCTGTATGGTCTTAAACAAGCCCCACGAGCATGGTATGATAGAATCACTGGATTTTTGCTTCAAAATAACTATGTTAAGGGAAGTCCAGATCTAACCCTTTTTATAAAGAAAGATAAGAAACTTTTTTTGATTGTTCAAATTTATGTTGATGCCATTATATTTGGTTCAACTCAACAATCCTTAACCGGATCTTTTGCAAGTCTAATTAAATCTGAGTTTGAAATGAGTATGATGGGTGAGTTAACATTTTTCCCTGGTTTTCAAATTTCCCAAAAACCAGAAGGAATCTATATATCTCAACATAAGTATATTAAAGATATTCTCAAAACGTATGGTTATGACAACACTAAGAGTATAAGTACTCCCATTGGTACCTCAAACTCTTTAGATCTTGATGAAGCTGGGAAACCAGTAGATCAAAAATATTTTAGAGGTATGATAGGAAGTTTACTTTACTTAACAGCTAGTTGACCAGACTTAATGTTCTCAGTATGCTTATGTGTAAGATATAAATCCAATCCTAAGGAATCCCACTTAAAGGCAGTAAAAAGAATTTTTCGTTACCTTAAGGGAACCATGGATCTAGGGTTATTTTATACTTTTGGAAATTATTTTTTTCTAAAAAGCTTTTCTGATGCTGACTTTGAGGGATGTAGAATGGATAGAAAAAGTACATCCGGAACTTGTCATTTCTTAGGAGATTCATTAGATTCATGGTCTTGCAAGAAGCAACATTCTGTAGCACTTTCCACTGCTGAAGCCGAATATGTAGCAGCTAGAAGTTATTGTGCTCAAGTGTTGTGGACGCAACACACACTCACAGACTATGGTTTGAGTTTTACAAAAACTCAAATTTAGTGTGATAACACAAGTGCCATTGCCCTATGTAAGAACCATGCACATAAGTCACGTGCAAAACACATATATTTTAGGCATCACTTTCTTAGAGATCACACACTAAAAGGAGATATCATTCTTCAGTTTATCAAAACGTAATATCAACTTGCTGATATTTTTACAAAATATTTGCCTTCTGATAGATTTGAATACATTAAACAGAAGTTAGGAATGATAACCGTAAGGTAATCTTTCTTAATTAAATTACTGTTGAAAAAGTATCCTTATAGTAATAAACTCCTTTTCATAGGGGGAGTACATTTGATTGTTAGAGTAACTATATTTTTTCAAAGTTAGTTTTTCAAACTTTTCAGAACTAAATTTCCGGAATGGGAATTTCCAGAACTGAAATTTTCCAGAATGGATATTTTGGTATAGAAAGATTCTGGAATGGAAATTTTCGTATTGAAAACTTTTGAAATGGAAAATTTTGTACTGGTGTTTCTGTAACAAGATTTTCATACCGAGACTTTCATAATGAGATTTTCGTATTCAAACTTTTGTAATGACATTTTCATGCTGAAAATCTTGTAATGAATTTTCGTTTTCATTGTTAAGTTTTTTTCGTAGATAATTTTGCGAACTATGTCTTTTCGTAGTAAAATTTCCTTCAAGAAAAATATTACCCATTACGAATAATCCTCCTAAGCTAATCCAAAAGGTATGACTTCCTTACTCATGTTTTCGTAATCATAATTTACTAGCTGGAATTTTCTTATGTTTTGTTTTCATATTATAGTTTTCTTAAATCCTTGTTTTAATAAAAACCTCAAAAGATTGGATTCAAGTTTTCTTAAGAATTGGTTTTCAACCATCAGATCTGATCATAGTTTTTTTTACAACCGTTCAATCAACCAAGGAAGATGAACCGTCATGTCTTTCCCTATTTAAATGGGACCCCAAATGGTCTTCCCACATCGGTTTTTCAAGCTCCAACGTCCCGAAGCTCTGCCTCTCCGTTTTAAGGCCGTTCCGATATTCAGCAATATTCGTTCCGAACTTCTCAGAAGTCTTCAGATCCGAATGTCTGTGGAAGTAGCTTCTCAAGAAATGTCAACCTCTAAGACGATTTCCAAGTGGTTAGTTTATAGAGAAAGGTTGGTTCATCCTGATTTCTTTAACAAGTATGATTCTCTTATATCCATGAACATAAAGCTTAACAAATGAGAAGATGTTGCTGTGTCTACGCCCGGGAATTAAGATGAAGTATATTCAGAGATGCTTTTAGAGTTCTATGATACAGTTTCATTCTTTAATGAAGATGGTAGGGAGAAATTGTCGTTTAAGTCTTATGGCAAGACTTATAATCTTTCTTATGCCAAGGCAGCCAGCTTGGTAGGGGTTTACAATGAAGGAGAAGCCAAGTTCATCACTCATGTTTTTCCAGATTCAAAAGGAATTTTCAACAAGGAAAAGGATTTGGAGACTCTTGGACTATCAGATGACAAGGATCCGAAGATTTCTAGTCTGGCTACGAATTTTCGGATTGTAGAATTATGGGTACAAGGATTCATTGTACTGATAAAGGGTGATGATGAATGTTTGAAGAAGAGTGAGATCATTAACTTATATTTTTTTATAAATCTATGGAAGTTTAATCTGATGAAACACATTCATATTACCCTTGAGAATGTTAAGAAAGGGAATCTGAGAGCTCAGATCATAATGTATCCAGCAATCATCTCGAAGTTAATAGTTCGGTGCCTTGAGTCTTTCAAGGAGGCTTGCAAGTCTAAGACAAGAGTTTGAAAAATTATGTTGGTGAGTGATGGTACCCTCAAAAGGATGAATGTTGCCTTCGACAAGAAGACTGGTGAGTTATTTGATTTACCAATTCAAGAAGAAGTGGTTTTGAAAGTTGCTAAACCAGAATCTTCTAAGCCAGTGAGGAAGAGAAAGTTGAAAGAAGTTGAAGTTGAAGTAGGGAATCCCAAATCTAAGGAAGTTCATTCCGCACCTCCAAAACCAAAGAAGAAGAAAGCTTATCCTGATGAGGTAGTTGCTATGTGGAGGGAAATCAAAGAGAAAAGAGTGAAAGGGGAGCCTCAGTTTGGATTGAGTTCTGCGGAGGCTAAGGCCTTGAAGGAAAAAACAGCAGATGAATTAGAAAAACAAGTGAAACAAAAGAAGATTAAGAAGAAGATGTTTGAAGCTGAGGTGGTTTAGACTTTATTAAAGTTTAATGAGATGTCTTCCGAAAACATTCCAGTTACGTGATCTTTTTCTTTGGAATCTCTACCTGAGACTCCAGGAAGAAACTATGTCACTCCAGAAGAGGCAGTTGCTAAGCATGTTGAGGAAGTTGAGCAGTTTGAGTAAGTGAAAGAGTAAGAAGCATTTGCTCAAGGTAGTGGTGAGACCGGAAGTCTATTGAAGAAAGTAGATGATTATAAGGGGACACCTTCAGAACATTTGTCACTAAGAACTTCAGAAGCAGAGTCCTCTAAGGTAGTCACTCTAGGAAAGGATGAGGAGAAAGGAGAAAAAAAGTAGCTTATCATGTAGAGGAAGAACAACTTCTACATGATATTTCTCAAATGGAGAATGTAGAAGATGGTGCTCAAAAATATATTAATGATGAAGAAAATGTTTTTCAAGTGTCTGATAGTGAACAGAAAACTTCGGACCAACAATCTAATCCGAATGTGGACAAAGGAAAGCAACTTGTTTTCGATACCCCGAGCTCGGTGGCTGTAAAGAGAATGGAGGTTGGTGATTCTTCTAAGAAGAAAGATGAACATTTTGAAGAAAAAAATTCTCCAAGAAAAGTCTCAGATTCAGAATCATCTTCATTGGGACATTACTTTGTTGTTCAGTCTTTAAAAAAGTTGGTGGGTTCTATTATGACTTTCTCAAGTATTAATTCAAGATGCTAGATGCTCCAACATACTTTGAATCAGAAAACAGACTATGTATCCATGGTTATGGAAAAATGTGTTTAGATGGAGGGTCAGTTCAAAACTTTTTTTGTCGGCTATGAAGCCCACAAATGGTCTTGTAATTAAATGACTAGTTGGTCGATGAAAACTGTAGAATAGGTGAGGATCTTGGATGATTTCCAAGATAATGTTAAAGATGCATTTGAGATAGAAGACAGGAAGCTAAATGATCTTACTTATTCCTTTGAAGAAAAGTTGATAGCTGAGAAGAATTCACGGATTCAAGAAGACAGAGATCTGAATGGGAAGTTGAATTCTGTTTCTCAAAACTGGAGGAATGAAAGGGATCATTGGATTGAGATTGAAGAGATGTTTTTAAAGAAAGAACAAGTTTTGAAAGCTTGGGAAGAAAATCTTGTAGCCCAGGAAGAAAAGATTGAATCTCAAAGTGCAAGAATAGTTGTGTTAGAGAAGCAAGCCTAGGAAGACCTTAAAGAGTTGAAGAAGATAAAGATTTTTCTCAAGGGTATTATTTCAAATGAAAAAGAACCAAAATAGACAAATTCGATCTTTTGTTGTATCTTAGTCTCTTTGTTTTTAATCTTCCAAACTTAATGAAAATCTTTATTGCTTGTCTCTTTTTTGTTGTAACTAATTTTTCAGGTACTTTGTTATATTTTCCATTCCCTTGAATTCTTTTTGAAAATCACAAAGGGGGAGAAGGAAAAAGAACCCTAACAAAAGGGGAAAAAGAAAAAGAACTCTAATAGATTTTATCTAAGGGGGAGTTTTTCACTAAAGAAGACATTTCTATTCTTAATGAAATGCTCTTCCGGAAATCTAGAATATGATCCTTAGAGTTTCAAAGCCTAAGGGGGAGTTAGTCGTATTCATCAACATCCATAAGGAAAGGGAGATAAGCCTTAATGTCTTTTTTCTCCTTAGTCTTTCTTTTTCATAAGGATGTTTGTGTTTTCCAAAAAGGGGGAGATTTCCGAGTCAATAAGGTTTTCCTTAGGAGTTTTCCATTCCTTCTTGTTTTTAAAATCACAAACACCTTATCTTTAAGGAAAATCACTTTTATAAGGAAAATCACATTTATAAGGAAAATCGCTTTTATAATGAAAATTACTTTTATAAGGAAAATTTCTTTTATAAGGAAAATTGCTTTTATAAGGAAAGTAGCATTTATAAGGAAAATCACTTTTATAAGGAAAATTATCATTATCATATTTTCATTATCTATATCCATATATTTCTAAAGTATAAGAATCGGATTCATTTATATATTCTCGGAATCTTTTAAAACATTGATATGAAGCATTCTGTTTTAGTCTCCGAATTCTGGATGAGAACTGTAATGAAGTTCCACTCCGAATTCTGAATAAGAAATCTAATAAAGTTCTACTCCGAATTCTGGATACGAACTCTCATGATGTTCAACACTGAAATCTAATGACAAATCCTGATTACGAATTTTCATTACGAATTCTGATGACGAATTTTCATTCCGAATTTTCATTCCAAATTCACCAATTAAACAGAATCTGATCATCTTTTCTTTATACACTCCGAATTTATTTAAACATCGAATATTATTTGGTTAGACTCCGAACTTTCATTTTTCTTAATCTTTTATAATTTGTATACTCTTTAATATTTTTTTCTTACACTCTGTACCTTCACTCTGAACTTTTGTGTTAGACTTAAAACGATGTCATACTTTCTGTTACACTTGTTTTGTTATAAAACGATGTCGTCTATTCCATTATAAACTAACCATTGGTTAAGTGACACATGTACAGGTCTCTCCGATTTTTAAGGAAGATATGATCGTTGGAAAGGAGGTCGACCGAGCCTATAAATAGGAGCTCATTTGAAAGATCTTGATACTGATCTTTGACTCATGTGATTACATGCTTGAAGTGATTTATATAGAGAGAGGCTCTTATTAACTCTCAATGCATCGTGCGACTCCGAATGTTAGTGATTACATTCGAGGACTTCCGAGGATAGGAAGACAGAGGTTCCGAATGCCTTAAAGTTCGAGGGCTTCCTTGCTGAGGAAGATAGAGGTTCCAACTACCTTGAAGTTGAGGGCTTACGGGGATAGAAAGACAGAGATTCCGATCTTCGTATCGAGGGCTTATCCTGGTGTGGGTAAGACAGACTTGCTTGAAAGTATAAATCCGGAGACCTTTATCCAAGGTTGTTGGATACCCTTCTCTTTGGGTTAAAAGAGTTATTGTTTGATATTTTTAGTTTTACTACCTATTTGTTTCCACTGCATATTTTATTGTAAGGAATGTATAACTTTCTTATACTTACCTACTTGTACTCTGTTTCATTTAGATTCTATATGCTTTAAGGTATAATCTCATATTGTAATCTTTAGTTAAGTTTCAATTTCTGGATCCATAGTTCCGGATCCTAATTTTGGAATCTCTTTCTAGTTTTAAGCAAGTACATAGAACTTAAAGTTTATAAATTCATTCCTTATTCTGATTTTTCAATTGGTGTTAGAGGTGTTGTGAATTTTCTTAGTTTAACTTTGTTAAACTTAGAACTTTCCTTATCAAAGGAAAACATAGTTATTCCTAATCAACTTTAAAGGTTCCAAAGGAAATTTTTAAAGTGTACAATTCAGCCCCCCTCTTGTATATTGAGCATCTACATCATTATTTCGATCCTACAACCCTTACCTCAAGTTATCCTTTATTATAATTAAATATAACCACATTTATAAATAATTTAATTTTATTATACATATATAACATCTTTATTTTTATAATTATAATGTCATATATGATCCCTTTATAAAATTTCAATGCATCTATTAATCAATAATTCCTTATTAAAATTATCATTTCTGGGTGTTAATTGTTTCCTTTATCATGTGTATTTTAGTTCATTAATTCCTATCCTCATAGATTTATATTAATTAAATAAACTCCAGAATATTAATCATTATATAAATATAATATATATCCATTATATACTTATTTAGAGTGATCCATGAAAGTCAGAGATAGAAAAAATGAATTACACCATTCATGGAAATGTTAAGCCATATGTACACATGAATGCCATTATCATATTTCAAGGGATGGAAAGAAAGAAATTTAAATATTAATTTCACTTTAAAATATCACTATTACATCATAATATAATATATATAATTCATATTCATAAAATTCATCCTCACTTCTATCTAAGTAAAATATTAATGGAAAATGAATCACATCATTTTGTGGAGGTGGTAGACACACATACACACGAACATCATTATTATTTACCAAAGGATTGGATGGTATGTAGGTAGATGTGATAGTAAAATTATGTAATTAAAATTTTATCATAAATATAATATATAAACATTAAACACATTATAAAAAATCCCTAAAATATTATGATGAAAAATGAATTGTATCGAAATGTGGGGACGACAAGCCATAAGCATGTACAAGAGATAATTTCACTTCTCATTTGATGATAAAGATGGTTAATAATGGTATTATCATAAAAAATAGTATTTCATAATATTTAGGATACTTATGTTATTATTTTATGATAAATACCATAGATTTAGAGGAGGTAAATAAGGATAGAAAATAATGTGATCACCTAATGAGATTACATATTATTTAAAATGAATCAATTAGATATCCTCTAAAGAGATCTATGGATGGTATTTTGGGATGAAAAGAAACACTATAATATGTATAAAGAATTTTAGAATATAAATTAGTAGATATTTTTCTATCAATAAGGCTAAAAGTGGTGTAAATAAGTGAGGGTGTAGGTTCCCATTTATAATTGTGGTGCATGGAACTTTTGAAATTTATCTACAATTTAAAGTATGATAAATTAATTATCTAAGTAAAATGGAACAAACTTTAGAGGTATTTGAAGAAAATCTTTGATAGTGCTATAATAAAATCAACCCATATAACTTAGACAATCTGTGGTTTAATTCTAAACATTATCATTTTGATTAATATATTAGTAACCAATTTTATTTTTAACTACAATAACAAAAAATTTCAATATTAAAGGATTGTAATTTTAACATATATGGAGAAAATTGAACAATAAATATCCATATTATATAATGTTTTAAAATATAATATCCACCTTGTCTTATTAAAATATTATTCTGATTGTTAAATAATATAATAAATTATTATTTTGATAAAATATAATTATTTCTAGTTTTTAAACTATTTATTTTATTTAATGTTAAATTCATCATGATAAAGGGAGAATTAGAATATAATAATTTCAATCCTCCATAATATGTCACATAGATATTGAAAATTCATGGGTCACATTAAATCATTAAAGTTATATCACTTTTTATATTTTTAAAATCATTTATTTTATTTTTCAATTACTTGAATAAATTATATTTTGGAGTTGTGTAAGAATATATAGTAAATATTTAATATCAAAAAATTATAAATAAATAAAAATAATGAATATAATTTATTTTTTCAGAAAATTACTCATAAAATTCATTCATAACTTGTTTTTTCCTATGTGGACACCTAAAGTATATTTAATACTATGAGAGTGACATTTTGTAACTCTATTTTATTTAAATAATATATAGAATAATTTCATGTAGTAGTTTTCATTAAATAAATTAATTTAGAGAATAATGTGAAAAGGGTATAATTACATTCGTCCAATAATAATTATAATGAAATATTATGGCCTTCTAACATATTTCTAATCTAGATTAACCTAACTGACACTATACTGAGGTGATAAATTTTACTAAAGTTAATATTCATATTGGAACAAAATAAAAGTGGAATGCTTATCAAATTCAAACAAATTGATTATAAAAATGAATTTTTTCTTCTAATTATATACTTATGAATGTAATAAATTAATTTTAATGTATTTTCACAAAATGAGACAAATCTATTTTTTTTAAAATATTATTAATCATAAAAAGGTATTTATTCTTATTTTTTGACTAGAAAAATATTTATTGATTCATTAAAATATTTTATCAAATAAATAAGGTATGGCATTATTTAAAATCATTCCCATCAATTGGATAATTTATTTTAATAATATAAAAATACACAGTGTGAAGGAAAATAATTTTTTTGAGAAAAAATATTATTTTATTTAAAAATATTTATTTGTTTTTAACAATAATCATTTGATAACTAATGATTTATTTTGATAAATGTGTAGACCATAAAGTTTTCATAATTAAGTTATTATTTTTGATACCCTCCAATCAAATGGATTGGAGATCACAAGCACTTAATATTTTAATAATATTATGTGTTTCTTCTAAACTTGTTATTGTGTGTAACACAATATATCCATGAAATAAAATTATTAAAATACAAATATTTCATAAAAATATTATTTTATTACATTATAAACTCTTTAAATTGAATTTCACCCTTGAAATTCATCAATTTGAAACAAACAGATGATAATACATTGTCCTCATCACATTCCCAGGTTCCCACATAGCTTCCTCAAATAGGTTGTTTCACCAAAAAAATATGAGCATGTGAGTGGTCTTTTTTATAGAACATTATCTCTACATTAAATAATATCAACATTGTTTTTCTTCATAAGAATTATTTCTCTATAGTGGGAAAAACCCTATGTTTAGTAAATGTGAATGATTAGGTATACACTTACTTAAGAGAGATACATGGATGGCATCATGAACTTGAAGGACATTCGGTAGAAGAACAAATCGGAAATCTACCATCCTAATATAATAAAGAATTTCAAAAGGACTAATATACAAAGGGTGTAGAATTCCCCTCTTTCAAAATCTCATTATTCACATTCATGGAGATATTTATAGGAATAAATTTTCACCAACATCAAACTCTAGATCTCTTAGAAGATTGTAATCATAACTTTTTTATCAACAATGATATGCTCATATATGTTGTTGAAGTAATCATACCTTCTTTGACATTTCCTTATATATAGAAGGACCCAATAAATTTCATTTTCATACATCATTATAACAATTTGGATTTATTCATGTCCTACCATAAATGTATTCATAAGTATCCATGTGAATTCTTGAGTGAAATATCATTTTGTAAAAAAACTTAGCAATTTTGTTGATCCCAAAAACATTTTAAATCCATATAGAAGGATATCAACATGTCTTATAGAGTTTTAATGTAACTCTTAGACTAAAAATCTATCTTAGGATGCTAATTATATCTAAAACATAACTCTATATCTAGATTCCTTTAAAGGAATCTCTCAACCTTCATGGTAATCCGTGGATCCTTATTAGATACAATTGATAACTGTACGCCATACAATATCACCACTTCAGCAATGTATACTTGAGTAATTTGATCAAGAAATAAAACATATCTAACTGAAATGAAGTGTACTGAATTCAATATGTGAGTGACTAAACCCCAAATAAAATTATTCCCTTTAGATGTACTGGGGAGCCTATAAAAAATATACATGGTTATATTTCCACATTCCCATTCTTGTATGAGTAATGTTAGTAAAATCCTCATAGAATCCTATATCTTTACTATATCCTATTGACCTACCATGAACTGAAATAAAAATTCATTAATATCTATGTTCATTCCATTCCACTAACAAAACTCTCTGAAATCTATATACACTTTTAGGCTTCCAGGATAAATAGAGAAAAAATAATTGTGAGCCTCCTCTAATTACTTCTTCTTTAAACCTTTTATGGATTGAAAACATACACCATTCATGAATCATATAATTCCATCATAATCAAGGTTGAACTCAGTATCATTTCTCAAATTATTTTTTAGATCTACATCTTATATCTGTGCGTCTTTACTCTTCACTAGGATATATGGATAAATACTGATTTTTGTAATATAATATTTCTCTATTTATTTCAATATTTCAAGATCAATACTTTTAAAGAATAAAAATACTTGAATATTTTGTGATCCTGATCATGGATAAGTTAGCATGATCCTTTTTACTCATAGAATCTTCCCCCTAATTCACTTTCATAGGGTGGTAGTGTAATGAGAAGTCAAGATATTTAATCAAATACAACAATCTTCTTTGGAACCTGTTCAGATCCTTTGGAGTTAAAATACAATTTAATATTATTAGTAGCATATATGTCCCAAATTTCACTATTGAGATAATACCTCTATATATTTAATGAAACAAATTACCACAACAAACTCCAAATCATGAGTTGGGTAATTTTTATAAGGGAACTTCAATTTTCCTGATGCATAAGTTATAACCATATAATTCATCATAAGGACACTTCCTATTACATTTTTTGATGAATAATTATAGATTTTCAACCCTTATCCACTATAAGGTAGTGTAAACACAATTTCTATAACAAGACTTATCTTCGGTGGAATAAAACATTCCCCACATTCATCCCAATAAATGACCATTGATTTCTTATGAGTTAACAAGGTGAGAGGATTCGATATCCATAAAAAATTATCGATAAAGTGCTGATAATATCTATCCAAACCAAGAAAACTATAGACCTCAGTCAAAGTGGTTGTTCAGGGCAAATATTCAATAACTTATGTTATTTAAGGTTATACTAGTATAACCTAACTTGAGATTATATCACCCAGTAACGAAACATTATGAATCCAAATTTCAGACATGTTAAATTTTTTATAAATATTATCATTAATTAGGATCTTCTACCCAATTATAAAATGATCTACATGATATTCCCATATCATTGAATAAATAATAATATTATTCATCAATATTACCACAAAATGATCAAGGTAATTTCTATGTTCTCTATTCATTAAATGCATAAAGATATTGGGGGATTAATAAGACTAAATGAAATCACTATAAATTCAAGTGTCCATAACTTTTATGGAATTTTTTATGGGGTATATCCACTTTTATGGACCTAAATTGATGATATCTAGAACAATGATCAATCTTAGGAAGTTATTGAACTCCATGTAGTTGATAAAACAAGATATCAATATGAGTTAGAGGATACTTCCTCTAGATAGTGATCTTGTAATGTATTATATAATAAATTTTGAGTCCCGGGGAACCACATTTATTCTTGACAAATAGAATAGGTAAACCCCAAGGTGACATGATTTTTTGAACAAATCCCTTTTTAATACTCCCTTGGAGTTTCATCCCCAATTCATATAACTCACTCGGGGACATTCTCTATAGAGTCTTGATAATAAGTGTTGCATAAGGTGTAACCTCCATTGAAAATTTTTCTTCACAATTTAGTGACTTACTAGGAAACTCTTTCCAAAATAAATCAATAAACTTTTTCACAATAGGTATATCTTTGATGTTTAGTTTTTCCCTTTTCACATGAAATAAAAGACCTTTTTGGGTGGGAATCATAAACCATATGATGGATGTAATTCCCATCAGTAATTCAATTTTTTCAACACAATTATAGCTGATCATAAGTCAGTATGAAATATCAAACATAACTTCCCTTCCCTAAAAATTGATGTGAGATTTTATAAATAAAGTTAATCCATTCATAAAATAAAAAATAATTAATCTTGAAGAAGAATGAAAATATTTTCAAGAACAAAATCCAAACAAATAAAAATAAGAGAAGAATCTTATAAATTGAAAGTTATGATCATAACATTAGGTATTTTTACTACTAAATAATCATCTAACATTTTAGGCATGGTTGTGATAACCTTATATAAGTCCTTAGATATAAAATAGCGGGTAGATCCGGATCCAAATAAGGCATTAGAGTTCTAGAGTAGATGAAATGTGCAACTTTCACCATGCCGCTATTGTACCCCTCATCAAAAATAACGATTTCATGAGATTTACAACTGTTTATATAATTAAAATGTTGTTGATATTGATAATCATCATTAGCCATCATATTTGGGAATTATACACCAAAATTCCCATACTCCATGCATTTAAAACATTGGAGTGTGGCTGGTGCATTTGTAGAGATTTCTCTATATTCACAGCATTAGCTAACTTCCTCCCATCACTTTAGAAATTGATTTCCTGATGCCCTTCCATTCCACACAAGAAACATTTAATAGTAACCTTAATACAGTTTCCCCCATGCTTCCTTCCATGATTTTTGAATAAAGTAAGGAACATCATCTACTCTCTATGGTTTTTAGAATTTCCATCGAATTCCATTTTTCATTTCTGTTCAAAACCATGATATTTATGGGTAAATAAAATATCCATACCCACCTTGATATCACATCAAACAATTCCATCATAGGTACTGATATTACGTATGGGTAACACACTTCATAGACGTGGTTTTTAGACACTAAATAAATACTCAACCATATATTCAGGTGGTATGATAATACTATAATCATTCCTTGAATGTCTTGGGAAATTTACCTCACGTGTATATATAGATTCACCATCATTATAATTTATCTAAAGGAATTATTTCTGAATTTTAATATGAATAATATGTGAAAAGTACTTATTCGAAAATAGGTTCTTAAATTCATCCAACTCTATAGATTTATTTTCTTCTCATTATATTATGTTATTGAAAATATTCCACTATTGATATGAATTTCCTTACAAATGATAAATATCATGAATAACAATTTCATGTTCCAAACACTGATGAATATAAAATATCATATGAATTGTACTGACCCATTACTTAGAGATTTTTGGAGAACTGTAACCACTAAAATAACATGGAAATTGTCTTATAAATGACTCATAAAACCATTATTCTCTCCTTCCCTATTTTTGAAGCTCAACATGATTCATAGATCTAGAAATTTATGTGAGTATAACAACAATATTATTTATTATATACCACATAATATTCAATTTATTATGAGTACAATCATTGTATTTTATATCACATTTTGAATTAATATGATTCTTTCATGTTATAGAAATTGAATAAAGGTGAAAACAATAGTGTGAGAAACAATAATAATAGTTGGAAACCATATAATCATGAAAATTCATTTATTGGTCATCTAAATATTAACACCTTCATCTATGAAACATTTTGTTTAACTTTATTCATTTATTATTGTTACCAACATTTTAGTACTTTATCATACACATTGAATCATCCCTAGGATTCTAACTAATTTTTTCTCATCCAGGTTTCCAACGGTTACCAAAATCATACTTTGATGCCAACATTCAAGAAACAAGCTCAATTACCATCCAACCTAGTGACCAAAATGGAATGTGGAAAGGCCCAAAGGGAGTTCCTAATCACCACGGGCAAGCAAAATTTATTGGGTTCAAAATAAAACAATAGGGAATGATTTAATTGAATTTATCATATTAAACTAACCAACAAAAACAAAAAATATATATCTGAAAATTCCCAAAAAATTGTTCCTTAAACAATTTTCAGATTTGAGTTACAATTTTTATACGAAAATAAAATAAGGCTAAAAAATGTAATAATAAGATTATCTCAAAAACCACCATAGGGAAAGGGAGATTCACCATTGAGCCATCTCCACAACACAGCACCAAGAAGAACCTATAGAACCCCAAAGAACCGTCTCCAAATCCGTACCCTTACATGTGTCAAACATTACCATGTATACTTACACCTAAAGGTGTAAGTAGTGTGTGAGCCTAAGCCCAGTAGGATGCCACCTAAGAAAAGATTACATGCTATAAAAATTATCAAAAAATATATTGTAGTTTTTGTAAAAAGTATATGATTGTAAAAATTTAAAGGAATTCTTTTTTTGAAGGAGAAACAGTTTTTAAGAAAGCAATTTTAAAGAATTAAAAAATTTAAGGAAACAAAACATGCTGTTGAAATTACCTTCCAATCCTATCGCATAATAATGGTAGGTGTGATATAACTAATTAGAACTAGTCATGGGAAATACCCACATGCACTAGCTTAGAATGGGACACTATGTACATCATATATGGGTGAAATGTGGCATAGTAATGATGAACAACAACCCTATCCTAGTCGATCCACTAGAGATAAGACATAAACAAAATTATAGTGGTTTCTAATCATCATAATTATTTACTTAGTGATTTATTTTCAACCCCACTAAGTGAAACTCAGCCGCAAAAACTTCTGAATAACTAGAATACTAGTCCTAATCCACTAACCAAGATTCTCAGGCTCCCCTTTTAGTTCTCAATCATCTTTCACATTCACATAATATGACATCTTCACGTTTCACAAGCTAAACAATGAATTAAACACAAAAAATCCACCACTTTCATACCCAAATCGCATTTTTAAAATCAAAAGAACACCAAATAACCCTTCAAAATACATTTTACACTACTTAATCATTTCAAAAATTCCCATTTGGAAACTCTCATGAAAGAGCACAACAAATTTCAACTAAACACTTTTCCGAAGAAACTTTTTAATCCCACACATAATTTTTTTTGAAGTCATGATTCCCAATATTTAAACAATTTTCAATACATACCAAAATTTCACAACAAGGAAAGAACACAAAAAATTCAAAACATGATTCTCACCTCTTTTAAAACTCAATAAATAATTTAGATAATTTATAAAATACATATCAAGAACACTATAAGGCTTTTAAACAAAAAATGCACACAAATTTGTCTTTTAAAATCAACCTCACATAAAATTCATAACAAAATATGATTTTAAGCCCTTAAATAATATAATAAACTAATTTCATAAATTAAAAAATTATTACAAGTGACACAAAAACAGTTTACATATGAAAAAAACTAATTTCATGTAATAGTACCACTTTAAACTCATACGAACACTTAATCCCCTTGAAAAAAACTTTCAAACCACTCATAATGATTTAGGAACATTCTAAATTAATCATACAAGCTAAATAAATTCACCAAATACTATTTATAAATGAAAACACCAACCTTTGGTGTTGAAATGCCCAAAATGTCATGTGAAACATAATACACACCTCAACTAGCCCATAAGAATTGAAAAACAAACCATAATAATGAAGATAAATCCCAAAAATTCAAGATTAAACCCTAAGGAAGAAACCCTTACTGTTGGAAAATTATAACCCCAAGAAAGAGGGAAGAACCCCTAAAACTAAGGAAGAAAGAAGCGGAAATCCACTTACATGATGATTCTTGAAGTTTCTCCCATCAAAACTACTAAAAAAATGGGTTCTAAGAGAGTTTGAGGGAGCTTGGAGACCTCCTATAGCGAAAACTTTCAAGTGGGGTAGAAGAGGGGTGGATTACGTTTAATTATGAAAGGGAAAAATGGTACATAACCATTTTTTAATGACCTTTACCTTTCACATGGTGTGTCTATATGGTTTAATAAACTATATGGAAACTATGGGAATTATCTTTATAGAGAACAAAGTTACATGGGACAAGGTGCATGATTTTACGGTAGGTTCTTCGTCTAACCACATGGTTAACTAGATTGGGTGCACAAATTACACTAACTGTACACCAACAGTGCACTATGGTATATCCACCCAAAAAATTTCATTTTCCTCCAAAATTAAAAAGGGAATCTAAGGGAAAAAGGAAAAACTAGGTGTTAATAATATTGAAATTTTTTAATTACGTCACACATAGTTCCTGATGAAATTACCAATAAAAACCAGAAGGAAAGAGAAATTAAAAACCCAGGTGTGAAAAATCTCCCCACCATAATGATTTCCTCCCCCAGAAAACTACAATAATGCATAATCTAAAAAATCCCAATAATTTTTCCAAGTTAAAAGGGGTTCTATACAAATGAAAAATGAAAATAAGATATGGATGTTACCAATAGGATAAGAGAGAAACAAGATAACTCATGAGACAGAAACAAACTCCACACTTTGTGGCATGAAACCCCTCCAAGAAAAAATAACTCCAATTTATCACTCAAGGAAAGGGTAATCTCATCGCACAACAACTAATATGCTAATACAAAAACCTTAAACATTCCCAGGAAGATCATGTAGTCCAACTAAAACAAACAATGAATCAAAATAGGGATACCACAACCTTTCATCAATAAAATTGTTGGGTGCACTCCAATCCCAATTTTTATTCAACGAAGGAGCTACATTTAGATGGTTTTGAATGAGACTCCCCACAACCCAACTGAAACAAATAATGTATCCTAATTAATAATATGTGGGGCACGATTGGGATCCCCACCATAATAAATAGGATAAAATTAATTTAATCCAAAAGAATTCCACTGAGGTCCACAGTGGGTCTCCCCACCATAAGAACCAACCTACCCACCTAACATGCATAGTCTACCATGATAGCCTTACACGCACCAACTTTATAAATTCCCACACAAACCAAATCCACTACCACAATGGGCATGAAAAAAAATTCCAAACCAAATAGAAGCACTACACAATTCTGCCACATCCACAGGATGTAACTACTTTCAACTGGCACAACCAAAACCAAAACTGACATATATGTCTGACCATACACGGAAAACCTCATAGAGATTAACATCCAAAAATTTACACCCACAGATTCTCTAGCAAATGAGACAACTAGGCTACATTAAAACCGTGGAGGAAGGCTTTCACCCACTTGGTTTTCCAAAAGAAATGGGGTTCCCATGAATTATTCCACTAAATAGGAAAACATGGAATGAAATAGCTACAAGAGATGAATTGAACTACATCCATTTAAATCACCAATGATGGTGATTAAGAAAATATCCCTTACACTCAAGGGGTTCCTGACTATACACCAGCTTCACACCGAGACCTACAGTTGGAGCTCTTTTGATTGTAGCATCTCCTGCCTCACAATTAGGTGTTAAAATCCCTAAACAAAACTCCTCCCATTAGTGCCACATGTAGTCAAACCACGATCTTGGTAACACCACCATACATAACACAACATGATATCCTCTTAATCCTACATATACCTTTCCCCAATATAGAGGCTTAAAATATGAATATGAATCATCCATTTTTACTCTGAAAAAGAAACAATAGAAGAAAAGAACACATAGTAGGAACCTTCACTCAGAATAGAGAATCTCAGAGCTTCATGAAGAATCTATCCTTCATGTAAAAAAAATAGGTTCTCAAAATATTTCAGAACCATCACCTTTGAATTTAATTGAGAACATGACAATAAAAAGATTAACCAAACATGAACCTTGTAAATGAAAGATACATTATAATGAGAGGGACCATGTACAGAGTCCCAAACAGTATGAGATTACTGTAAGATACCAAAGAAACCTTTTATGACCATGTCATCCACACTAGAGGCCTAATAAGAACCCTTGATTAGATGAAAATAATGAATGACCCAAATACCCTTAAAATAGAATCCAACAAAAACACCTCCATACTACTTTCATCTCTTTGTTCAAGAATTCCATTCACTACCTCCAGAAAAAAACTTCAGAAAAAACTATTTCAGACATCACCTTCAGTGACTCAGGTAACCCAAGAAACCAAGGTCACTTTAAAATTCTCACATCCACTTTCCAAATATGAGAGGGTTTTCATAATTAAAAATGAAGATAAACAGAGCTAACCCGAAAACCCAAGAGGATAGTCTTTAATTTGATCAATTGGAGGGTATACCAATGGTGAATCACTCGTGGATTCACATTAAAAATGAATTAATTTTTTTGGTGGCATACAATAGCCAAAAAAAGAAACAGAGGGTCTGAACAAAATAACCCACTAGAAAAGTCATGCCACAACAGGCTTTGGTCATGAAAAGGGAATCATCAAAAAGTCTTCTCGATACATTTCCGAAAAAGAACCATTAACCATTATCCAAAAACTAACTCATATAGAATAACTCATACTTGAAAAAAGAGTTGACTAGGATGAATTCTTAGTCTCAAAATGCATCTAATTCAATAATTCAAAAACACAATAAGAGACACCATGCAATCATCAATTATCAAACATAACCTTTTATTTAAAAATTACATTTTAAAATAAAATATGATTGGGGGGATGCACATTCACTAATGGTATCCCATTGATCCTCCCACATGAATTTTTCATGTGCCAAACCGAGCACCCATTCACTTCCAACTAATATCCTTTGAATTTGATCACTCATGGAAATACCATTGGTAAAATAAACAATCATCCACTTTCCAAAATAAACCCTGAACCCAATTTTCCATTTCTAAAATTCGCTAAAGTCTCCTATCATTAAATAATAGCCCAAAAAATTAAAATCCACTTTTTGTTTCACAAAAGATTTCCAGAAAAAAACCATCCATTCAAATAATAACTCATTTTAAAAACTTACACACAAATTTCAAAACATTCCATTCCATTTGAAAATACTGCTTATTACATAACAAACTCTACATCATCAATCACTATTTTATTTAAAACTG
This sequence comes from Viscum album, assembly GCA_963277665.1. NCBI lineage: Eukaryota > Viridiplantae > Streptophyta > Magnoliopsida > Santalales > Viscaceae > Viscum > Viscum album. The sequence continues at coordinate 974,474,649 of OY728122.1, forward strand.
AACTCTTCTCATTATAAAATATTCTTCAAAAACCTTTTTGAAAATAATAGTTTTCCCTTTTTTCCAAACTACTTATGTTAGATAAACCACATACTTTATTCATAAAAATATACCATCAATAAAATCATCCCATATACTCAAAATCATTTTACAAAAGTTCACATTTCAAAAAAATTATTTTTTTAAATTACAAAAACTCATTTTCCACCTATCCAAAACTAAATCTCTTTTACATTAAAATCATGTTTCCCTGATTCCCAAATAAGGTCTTTTCAAAAGTTTTTTTTAGAATCCTAAAGAGATGTAGGATGATACAATAAGAAACTAGTACCGATGGGTGACTCAAACAAATGGTTGGTGGCTATACACCCATCACACCACCTTCACATATAGCATCCTAGGAAAATTTCCCCAGCTCCACATGGATTTCCAAGCCCTATGAGCTCACTATGATCATTGTACCAACTCTTGTTTCATTTATCAGACAACGGATAACCAAAAGGACCAAAGAACTCAGATAAAACCCAACATCTCATGAGGACTTGAATCCCATCATAAGGAGTGTTGGACAGGAACCTAACTTGTACCTAGAGAGTTAATTCCGAAAAACCCTAGCTCTGATCTACCAAGACTCTTCCATAAGGAACGTGACCCAAAACGGAGAACCTGGCTCTGATTCAATTTTTTCATGAACCAAGCCATGTTTCCATCCAATATGGTGCCCAACTTGGTCCGCAACAAGTCATGAAGGGTGTTCCAGATCACTACAGGATGACACAAGTGCCAGGGTGACAAATAAAATAGGAGGGAATTATTTACCCGAATAAATCATATTAAAATAACCAATAAAAACAAAAAATTCAGATCTGAAAAATCCCAAAAAAAATTTCTTTATACAATTTTCAGATTTGAGATACCAAGTTTAATCTAAAATCAAGAAGGCAACATCAAAAGGGAGCTAAAAGACAATCTCAAAAACCACCACATGGAAAGTGTAATCACCCTTAATCCATATCCATAACACCAAACCAAGGAGAACCTCTAGAATCCCAAACCACCATCTCCAAAAATAATTCCCTTACATGCGTCAAACATAACCAATTCTACCTACACCTTAAGGTGTATGTTGAGTGTGAGCCTAATCCTTGTAGGATGACAACTAAGAAAAAATTCCATGTTATAAAAATTATCATACTAATCGTTAGTATTTTTCATAAAAAGTAATTTATAATAAAAAATTAATGGAATGAAATTTTTAAATGAGAAATATTTTTTAAGATAGATACTTTAAATAAGAATAAAATAAAATGAAATAACAAATGTTGCGAAAATTACCAACCAAACCTACTGTATGGTGATGTTAGGTGTCATATAACTACAGAGAAAAAGTCACGGGAAATACCATTAGGCACGAGAATACAATGGGACATTAGGTAAATCGTATCTCTATGAAATGAGGAAAATAAACCACAATCAACAATGATCTCATGCACGAGCAACTAGAGAGAAGCTACATTAAAAATTATTATTGTTTTCAACCATCATAATTATTTATTTAACATTGTAGCATTAATACCACTATGTTGAATCAGGCCATAACCACTTTTGAATCACTAGAATACTAGTCTTAGTCCTCCAACCTAGAAACTTAGTCTTCCATTTTGGCGCTTAATCAAGTTTTACATTCACATAATATATCACCTCCAAATTTAACAAGCCGAACATTGAATTTTAAAAACAAAAACCACTGCTTTCATACCCAAATATTATTTTTAAAATTATATGCACACCAATGCACCCTTTAAAATACATTATACATTACTTAATAATTTGAAAAATTCCCATTTCGAAACAATCAAGAAAGAACACGATGAATTTAAAAAAAACACTTGAACCAAGCCCCTTTTTAATACCACACAAAAAACAAATTTTTTCCAAGGTATGCTTCCAAATATTTAAACGATTTTCAATACATAACAACAGTGAAAAACAAGGAAAGAAAAAAAAAATACAAAACATGATTCCAACAACTTATACAACTCAATAAACAATTTTGAATATTTATAAAATTATTTTCAAGAACACCAGAAGGCTTTTCTACCCAAAATGAACCCAAAGTCCACATTTAAAAACAACCACACATAAAATTCTTAAAATAATATGATTTTATGCCCTTAAATTAATATAATAAACTAATTTGATAATTTATAAAATCATACCAAGTGACCCCCAAGAGTTTACTCATGAAAGACACCGTATTTCATGTAAATGCGCCACTTTAAAATCAAACAAACAATTAATACTTTTAAAAACCATCTTCTCACAACACATAATGATCAAGGATATTGATAAATGAAAAATAAAAGTAAAATAAATTCCGCAAATATTGTTTATACTAGGAATCACCTACATTTTGGGTCAAAATGCCCAAAATTTGTGCGAAACATCAACCAAACCTCATCAAAACCATAATTAATCAAAAATGAATCATAATCATGAACATTGAACCAAAAAAATCATATTAAACTGTATGGATGAAACCATAGCTTATAGAAAATTAAAACCCCAAGAATGAGGGAAGCAAAACTTAAAAAAGGAAGAAAGAATGGGTAAATCAACAACTTGCTGATTATTGAAGTTTCTCCAACCAACAACCCTTCAAAATTTGGATCTAAGGGAGATTGAGGGAGTTTTGAGAGCTCATATAGATGAAAATCCTATGTGGGGAAGAAGAGGTGTGAATTAGGTTTAAATCTAGAAGGTAAAATTGTAAATAACGATTTTTTTAGTGACCTATAAATTTCAAATGGTTAGTTTTCATAGTTGGTTAAAAAATGTGGCAGTCGTGTGCACACCCTGTCTAGAGTGCATAGTGACCTAGACCAAGGTGCACGACCATGTAATATCCATGTGGTATGTTCTTCATTCTACCACACTATTACTTAGGTTGGGAACACAGTTTATAATAACTGTGTGCTAACCGTGTGCCTGGGTCTGTCCACCCAAATATTGTAATTTTACTCCAAAATTAAAAATGGAACCTAAGTAAAAAAGATAGACCTAAATAGGGGGAATAATTCTCCAAAAATTTAATCCCATCACACTCAGTTTTAGAGAAAATGGCCAAGAACAAGGCCCAAACCAAAACAAAGGAAAAATTAAATACCCAGGTGTGACACCAACTATATTGAACCACACATTTCATAAAAGTATACAACATCTCAGTATATTAATATTCATTAATTAATATTTATATCAAAACCATCGAAATATTGGTCTAGAATATTTTGTAACTTTGAAACATAAAAAATAGTTCATAATAGTTCTGCATAATTGTCCACCAACATATTTATAATTATCCCCCTTATTAGACATATCATAGATAAAACCTTTCTTCATAACTTGGAAAAGATAACATAGTAGATGTTGAGCTATGATGCTCAATAAGGGTAAAAAATGGAGAGACCAATAATTATGTAAGAATAACATGAGAAAAACTGTATGGTAATATGATATAATAATTTTAAAACCATACCCTGAATATCATAGATAATAATTTTTATTCATGTAATAAATAATGGTTGTTTATAAGATACTAATCATAATGGAATCATAGAAAATGAGCTACAGGAGCCCAAAATTTTCTTCATACATGGGAATTTAGCATATTCACAAGACTTAAAAATAATTTCCTTAATAGTAAATATCATTGATAAGAATATTATATTTTAATGGGATCTCGCCCCAAACCATATTATTATTTAAGGTTCGCTTCCAAGATTATTATTCTGGAAAAATTCTCTTACTAAACTGGGTTCACTCCCCATTCCTGTCTGGTTTATCACAAGAGATATCAATCTTTACCCACTGCATTGGTGGAAGATAAAGGTCCCCCACTTCACATAATGAAAAGAACACATATGTGTTCAACAAGATCATAAACCATATATCATATCATAACCCATAAAAAATGTGTTTCAAAAAAATTTCATGATAACATAATCAATGTTAAAGGAATGAGTTTCATAAAGATTTCATCATTTAATCATAACATAATCCATGTAATAGAAACATGTTTCCAAAAAATTGTTTAATCATATTTATAAATCGTCTAGAGAAAGAATAATGATAGTATCATCGAATCATATAGCTAGTAAATAATGATTAAAATTAAGGTTTTCTGTATTTGATAAATATAAATACCATTAAAATATTAGTGAAAAATTATTGAGGAATATAACCATTCCATTTTTAATTTACTTATTAAATATATTGTGAAAGTATAAAAGGATACAGTTTTCTTTGAAAATATCATTGTAAAATTTTAATGAAATATTTAATTAAATAATTCGTTATTATAGTGGTATAATCCATTAATTTCGTATAAGTTTAAAATATATTCATTCTATACTATTGTTGGAAACATAAAAACGTAACTCATTTGGAAAATGAGAAAGAATTCGATCCAAAATATTTTTTAAAATGTAAAACATGGGTAAAAATTGATTTAAACTATCATATGATAAATATAAATTTTTTTTAAAAACATTTTCATAAAACATGGATATTAATGGAAAATATGTTTTTCTCGATGAGATAAATAATGTGGATTTTCCTTAAAAATATAATTTCTTTATCCTAAGTAAATTAGGCGAAGAAGATGCAATAAAAACATGAATTTTCATTAAATAACCATGTGATAATAAAATTAATGTGCATCTAGATATTTTGATCATAATATTTCATCATCATGGCCTAATCATAAATAATCATGATAAACAAATAGATTGGAAAATAAAACCCTTATCATGAGTTTTCCATGCTTCAAAAGGAGTCTAGAATCTCATGTAATAAATTCAAATATTTATAATTGATAAAAAATTCATATTGATACTTATAATATCATTTATAATCCATTTATAGAATTTAAACACTTGCTTTTATCAATAATTCCTTATGATAATTGTCAGTTCTAGGTGTTAACTATTTTGTTTATATTGAGTAATTTAGTTTAGTAGTTCAGGTCCTTGGGAATTTATCATTGTTACATAATCTAAAGAATAATAATGATGATATAAATATCATATTACATATATTTATATATATATTAATTGAAAAATGTTAAATATAGAAACATTAATTACATATTTCATGCAGACAGTAAGCCATACGTACACATGAACGTTACTTTGATTTTTTAATTGTCGTAACAAATATAAGGGTAAATATGAATTCTATTTTAAAATATATTTATTATTTCATATATATCACATATATTTATAAAATTTATCCTCATTATCATCCAAGTATAATATAAATGAAAAATGGATCACATCGCTTCATGGAGGTGGTAGTCCACGTGTATGCGTGAATGTCATTATCATTTACTAAATGATTGGATGGTAAGTAGGTAAAAGAAGTATCATAGTTAACGAATTATAATTATTTATTAAATTTCATATATAAATATTAATCTCATCATAATAAAAATTAATAAAAAATGATGATGAAAAATTAATTGCATCACAATGTGGAGAGGGTAAGCTATAGGTAAGCCCTAGGGATACTATAACTTCTCTTTTAATGGTAAGGATGATTTATAATGGTGTTTTAGTATTCTTAATAATAATTCATAAAATTTAGTTCACTTATTTTATTATTTTATTTCAAATAAATTATATTTAGATGAGTTAAAGAAGATTATAATGGAAAGTGATTGGTTAAGGTGATTACCTCTTCTTTGAAAAGACTCCTTAGATCTCCTCTAACAAGCTCAAGGATAGGTCCTTTGGGAATAAAAGAAGATATAGAATTTGGATAGTAATTTTTATATGGAAAATAAATAGTTTTTTGAGATATAAGAAACAATTTAGTGTACAAAATTTATAGAGGTGGTTCACTTTTATAATTGAGGTGAGGACCACTTTTTTGAATTTTTCAAACTATTAAATTATAATAAATTAATTATTGATAGAAATTACTCAAAATATCAATGTATTTAAAGATAATGTTGTACAAGGTTTTAATACAATAAACCAATAGAATTTATAAATGTTTTTCGGTAATTTTAAAACTTATCATTTTTACTAACCTATAGTTATCTAACATTAATTTCAACTACAGCTAAACAATTTTTCAATTTGAAAGGTTTTATTTTTTCATATAATTGTAAAATTTTAAAATACATGGAATGTTAATGAAATTTTAGACCATATCATATCAAAATTTTCTTATTTAAATATTTTTATGATTGTTAAATAATTTAATAATATATTATTTTGATAAATTATCCTTATTTTAATTTTGACACTATTCATTTAATTAAACATTAAATACATCCAATGAATTGGGGATTTCGAGTATAATGACTTATAAGATCCCTATTATGTCATATATATCATGAAAATTTCTGGGTTACATAAAATCGATCACATTATATCACTTTTAATATTTCCAGAATCATTTTTTAAATTTTTCATTTAATTGAATAAATTCTATTTTAGAACTGTGTAAGAATTTAAAGTAATTGTATAATATCTAAAATAAATAAATAAATAAATTACCCTCATAAATATAATTTCATTAAAAAAATTAATATTAATATTCATTCATAACTATGTTTTTCACAGTGTGAATACATAAATCATATTTAATACTAAGAGAGTTACATTGTATCTTTCTTTGATTTAAAGAATATATAAATACTTTTTATGGAATTATCTCCATTAAAAAATAAATTTCCAACCAAATTTTATAAGGGTTTAATTAAATTCACAAAATAAGTATGATGATGAAAAATTAAAGAATTTTCACTTATTTATAATATATATTAACCCTATTAACCTTTTAATGAGGTGATAAATTTTACTATGATGACTATTCATATAATCATAAATAAATGTGATATATTTACCATATATTAAAATCATCATTATAAATATATAATTCATTTTATCTAATTAAATACCTTTATATGTTAGAAATTAATTTTAATGTAAGTTCCCAAATTGTGACAAAACTATTTTTTAAAATTTTATTTTCAAGCATAAAACTTAATTTACTCTTATCCTATGTCTAGAAAAATATTTTTGAATGATTAACACATTTGGAGAAATAAATAATATATAAATATAATTAAAATATTTTATTAATAGTGATTAATTTAATTTAATAATTTAAAAATACATTTCATGTATAAAATTTATTTTTCCCAAAAGTGTCACTTTTATTTTCAAATATTTTTTTGTCTAATAATTGGGTAAAAATTGAATCTATTTTATAAATATGCACAATATATATTTTTCAAAATTTAGTTAGTACTATTCATACCCACTGATCTAATGGATAGGTGATGAGGGACCCATAATATTTTAATAATTTTATACATTTCCTCTAGACATGATGTTGCATGTAAAAAAATCTATATAAGAAATAAAATTATTTAAATATAAATATTTCTTAAAAATCTTTTGGAATTATAGAGAAATTCTAGGACTTATACAATTTTCAAATATCTAATCAAAACTATATTTATCCATAATTAATCAAGACTGAATTCAAAAATTCTTTAATTTATTCTAGAATATATATTATCCTCTAAAATACCTTAAATAATACAACACCACATGTTGTATGTTTTTTTATTATTTAATTTTTTTTAGGTAATTTAATTTTTTAGAGGTTTTAAGATTTGATTTTTCAAATTTCAAAACGTTATGTGTGTTTCATGATTAACTATCAAGGTTTACTAAAGTATGAAAACAATGTGTTTCACTTCATAGTTCTACAAATCTAATTTTTACGATATTTTCATGGTTTATCTAACCATGTGGATCTCCCTAGATATTGTGTGTCCTAGTCTAGTTCGTAAGGGTATGTATTCAGGGTTGCAGCATGGTTATTCATAAACATATGGAAACCTTGTGCCACAACTATTTTTATTATTTTCAAATAAAAACACATCCCATAATTGTTAAAATCATAAACTAAAAATAAACCCTCACCAAATCCCCTATCATTCAATTCACAACCCAGGTAGGGCGACTCTCAAGAATGGAATCCCATCATTTGATCCTTTATATCCTATAATGATTCCATAGAGTGTATTTATGATCAATGGGAATATTTTTAAGGTAGTCCCTCTCCCCCCTTTACTATCCCTCTCATATTAGTTTCTTATCCTCTATCACTATGCCCTTATATTAGCCAGAACCTAGGGTCTCACTTTGAACTAATTTTGTGGTTTCTTTCTTATAGGGTGCATAATCCCTTCTTTGGGATATTTATCAGGTATTCAATGATATGGACCATCCACCAACAATTTTAGTTAGGATTTTCCAATTTACTTACTTTTTATTTGAGAACCATTGTGTTCCTGGTTGTTAAGTTGATGTATTAATTTCTGAATGACAGTATTAAAGATGGTTATGGAATTTTAAATTATTTTTTTATTTCATCAATATTTACAAAGAAAACGACTGGTTTTAATATTCTATATAATTGTTAAAATTATGGATTTTATTAAACCATGACGGTCAAGACCCGACCTATGTCGGGGTTTGAGCCGCAACTACCCCAAGGCCACCTTCTAATTCTAGAGGTTGGTGACACACATCGAAGGAACAACAAACTCGATGAGGCCTATTCCTAAGAACTTGTACACACACACATAGCCAACTCAATTAAAAAGTGTAGAGGAAAAGTATAAAATCTGAAAAATGATTTAATTTAATGTGAACATTCATGAACCATTAGACGATACAAGAGTACGGTAGTGAATACTGAAATGAAGAGGGAAAAAACACATTCCCAAATCATAATTTGTTCCCAAACTTATTTCAAATGAAAAAGAGTATTCATTGAGAGACTCTAGCTCCTACATCCCAATTATGACCACCGTACGTTTTCCAGGCATCCTGAATCCCTACGCTCCTCTATAGTTATGGTTGAGTGGTCTACCATTAGCAAAAGACACAAAACATGTTGGGAAAATACCATTAATGTGTTAGTATATACATACCTAGTTGAATGCCTAAAAAGGAGAAGGGAGAATAGTAAGAGATACAACCAAATATAAGTAGTAAAAGGAACAAGGTACAGTAAAAGTAAACGGAAATAGTACAACTCAACCCATAAAGAGTATGAATGTAGGCTCATCACAAAATAAGGAGCTTAAAATGGTGAGGAGGTAAACCCTCTGTCGAGTCTTCGCTACCTATTTCTGGTGAGTAGATTCATCCAACCAGGATAATATAGATAGAGGATGAACATGGAAAACCTCGTTCGTCTTCACCTATCTTGGAAGGAGAGTAACCATGTCCCAAGGAAGGGGTACTTTAGCAGGATATATATATGCTCAGTCAATGAAGCACAAATTATAGTGTAAGGGGATCTCCATATGATAGCTTATACCAAGATGATGAGTATCCAATAGTTCCCAGTTAGAGTCATCTCTAATGCCCGACACCTTAAGAATCTGCCCAGGAGTCAAAAGTCAAAGGGGCTCGAATCACCAAACCATGATACTAACCACTTTGGGTGGTATTGACTCGCCATCACAATTTTAGATCACGTCACAAGAAAGCATCTTGGTGGGGAAGGTGACCCTTTTTCTTGTGAATCCTAAGGTAAGTTGTATGAAACATTTACACTATGACACAATGTTTAGGGTCTTATCTCAAAGGTATTTGGGGACTAACACTACCCATCTCAGCAGGAGGGTCATCCCAAAATGTCATCAGGGCACTACACTACCTAGCATAGCTGGAGGGTTAGCCTGAAATCATCATTGGGGACAACACTACCCAGCCCTATAAGAGGGTTAGCCCCGACGATTTTTAGGGACTAAACATCCCAAACCATCTAGACAGTCATCTCGAAATCAACTCCAGGGACGACACTCAACAACTCTATATGAGGGTCAGCCTAGAATGTTGTTAGGGACTACACTACCCAATATAGCCAAATGGTCATCCAAGAATCGTTGTCAGGGGATACACTACCCAGCCCTACTAGAAGGTCTATCTGGAAGGTCATCGAGGACTACACCACTAATCCCTTCTAGATGGTCTATCATGTTCTACATGAAAAAACACTCAAGATAGGCATCTCACAGGATGAAATCAGAGTTCAAATGAAATAGATAAAGAGTATTGAAGAGTGCCTGTGGGAGATCAAACAGTATATGGCGTGTGGCCCCGCTTCAATATCTGGTTGTGTCTTTTTCTAGACACTAGTGTAGTCCCATGTAGTTGTGACCACTGTGTTTGTGGACTACACATCATGTTCCATGTATCTGGGGACTGGGGCATGTCTGCGGGCCTTGTCCGTGTAGTCGTACTCCATGTCACTGTACTTCAGTACATGACGTGTTGATCAACACGATATACTTTCCATGTGTCCAACCTATGTCTATGTGCTATGAACAAAGCATGTTCCTATCCTTATGTTCCTTCACAAAACTCTCATCACAATGAAATGTAGTACATGGCTTGTTAATGGGACTACACATCATGTCATCCTTATCTTTTCCAAAACTATAGCACCACTACTGAGGGAGGCTATATGGTATGTGTTCATCATTGAACATTACATGTAGTTGGGATATCAACAAAAACTCCAGATTTCTCCCAAATATTTTTCCATACATTGAATTTTCTCCATCCATGGTTAAAGTCACCTAAATATGCTCTAAAATTTTTGGATCTTGCTGAAGACAGTGGGATTTCTTCACTCATCAATGCAAATCAGCCTCGTTCATGAAAGAGGGATTGGAAGGGTCTTTTGAATTCTTCCATATCCTATATCTTTTTCATATTATCGTAAACCTTTGAGTATGTAATCCTTGCATCATTCAGTTTCCATATTATTGCCTCTCCAAAAAATCTGATGTCATTCCACGATTCAATGTCATTTTCAGGCGACAACTCAAGCTCGAGTCGCCTAAAAATCATCGAACCCGGATTCAATGAAATTACACAACGAAGAACATGAAGAATAGAGGGGGAAAAGGCACCCAAATAATGGTTTGGATCATTTTCCAAGCCTTATTGTCCAACTGATCATTATTGAGCAATTTGGGTTAGAACAACCCACAAAATTGAAAACCAGTGCTCAGGCTCATTTAAGGTTCTAATTGAAAGGTGTAGGTTGAAGAATTTAGTTTCAACTTGCTAATAAATTTAATACATGGCATAAAAATGTTAAATTCAAATCTTACCTAGATTGGATCGATAAATGTGGATGAAGAACTTGTTCTTCAATGAAGGAGGAGGATCAGTTGCATCTTGATCCATCTAGATCCAAGGTTTTCTCATCATTTGATCTTCATTCATCATTTCTTCTATGAATAATTTAGGATAGGAGAGGTCATCATTATCCCAAAAAATGTAGGATTATCTGGAAAAATTACAATTAACCACATACATATATCCAATTATTAGGTTAAAGGTATTTTATGTAATTAAATAAATTATTTCCTTTAATTACATAAACATACCACAAAAGAGTGAGGGAGATGAACCTCATGTGATAACTTATTTTAGGTGGTTCCTATGGGAGAAACCGCATTCTAATCCAAAACATGATCTTGTATTTCTGATTCAATTGACCATTTAAGAGTTATCCCATTTTATTTAGTTAACCACATGTCTATAATATAAAATATATTTAATATTTTTATAAAATTTATTCTGGGTACACTGAGTTTCAAAATTACACTCTATATAATCTCCTTGATTTGGAGTAATATTTAGAAATATTAACAATTCTTAATAGGAAAAAACTAGGTCTCTATATAATTCCTTCCTTCTAGAATTTCATCCCTGAAAAGAAAAACTAAACAAACAACTTGGGATACTGAGCCCACATCTTTCTCTCCCTTCCCATGAACTCTCCGAAACATTTCCATACTGCCACAACAGTCGGACCAGATGGGTGCATTATACTCACAAAGTACACTGCTACTAGTCCTTGATCTCCACCAGGTGATCCAAAAGGTGGCTCTATCCTTAATTTCTACATCACCTCAATCGATGACATTCGTAGTTTCATGCATGTATATCCTCAACTCTGACATGTGTAAAAATTCATGCACCCACTCCAATTTTGCTGGTAAGGAGAGGTGGTAGACAACTCATCCAACCCCCTGTGTGATCTCAAACGACCCAGTAAACATCAACGTCAACATTCTTTCCTAACTAAATCTCGGAATTCCACACCTTGGGGGGAATATCTAGAACATGTGATCTCCCTAATCCAACCCCAAGGTCCTACGATGTCGATCCACATAATATTTATGTCTTCTCTAGGACATATTCATCCATTCACGGATGACCTTCACCTTATCGGTTGTCCCCTGCACCAACTGTGGGACCATTAGAGATGAATCTCCAATCTTCATCCATCACAAGCTTGACATGTAGGGTCCCCCATATAGGGCCTCAAAAGGATCCATGCTGATGGTGGAGTGGTAGCTATTGTTGTACACAAACTCCACCAAATATAGTTGATCCTTCTAGGTACAGCCAAAATCCAATACACATTCTCTCATCATATCCTATAATACCTAGATTGTGAGCTTATTCTGCCCATCAATATAGGGGGAGAAGGATATAATCATCCACAGCTGGGTCTAGAATTCCTCCTTTAGGCCTCTCCACAATAATGATGTAGACTAGGCATCATGATCATAGACAATAGTTGAGGGTACCCTATGAAGGCGTATGATCTCTCATACATATAAATACCCCAAAATCTCCAATAAAAATTTTACCCAGTAAAAAGGAAGTGCACCAACTTCATGAATCATCCCACTATCACCCAGATGGTGTCACGACTCATCATTCAGCGTAGAAGCCCTATGATGATGTCCTTGGTTATGGAGTCCCATTTACATTATAGTATATTAAGAGGATACAAAAAACAAGCTGAAACCGAGTGCTCAGCCTCTAACAAGTAAGGCATCATAAGATGAAATCATCTACACTCTGTCTCATAACGGAACACCAAAATTACTACTAAAGATCCCTATAAATCATCCCCACACCAAGATGTACAGTTCTGGTAGAAGTGTGGAACTCCCATATAACTTCCTTCTGCATCCCCAGCGGAACCATTCTTTATCCCTGTAACAAGATCTTATAATTACCTCCTTCAAAATATCCATCTACTATGTCACCAGTGGATATCTTATCATAGAGAACCTCGCAGTTAATGTCTCCCAACTGGGAATCCTTCACAAGCTCAAGGAGTGTAGGATTCAACACCATCGACTATCAAAAAACTGTACCCTCCAACTCCATCATGGTCAGTTTCAAGAAAACTAACTGCTCTAAAACTTATGAACTCGGAAATCTTGGGTTATCCTAATGTGGGAATATGCTAAAACGTTTCCCTTCCCTATAGTATAGACTATATCTAATTCATAGTCTTGGAGGTACTCAAACTAGTGTCATGACCTCAGGTTCAACTTTCTCTAAGTGAAAACGTACCTGAGACTCTAGTGGTCTGAGTAAACCACAAATAATTCTCTTAGAAGGTAGTTCCTCTATATCCTTAATGTTAAGAATACCAATGTTAACTCTAAATCACGAGACACATAGTTCTTCTCATGGGATCTAAACTGCCTCGACCCATATAAGATGACTTTTTTTCATTGCATCCAAATAAAACTGATTCCAAATGTTGAGTAATCACAATATATAATGAAATCAACTCCCTCCTTTGGTAGCCTCAAAATTGGAGAGCTCTTCAGCCTCTACATCAGATCCCAAAAGTCCTTTTGGCACCTTTCAGACCAGGTAAAAAACTGCCCCTTATTTGTACAAGGTGTCAAAGGGGATACAATCCAAGAGAAGTCTTCCAAAGATCATAGGTAGTACCCTCCCAAGCCACAAAATACCTAAACCTCAGTCTCATTATTGGGTGTCTCCTAGGAAATCACTGCTTAGACCATCACTGGATCCATGGATAAACCCTACTCAAAAATTACATGCCCTAGAAAGTGGTCTTGTTGTATATAGAACTGGAATTTCGATAGATTTCCATAAATCTAGTTCTCTTGAAGTAGATCATGGACCCTCCTCTAGTGCTCTACATGGTTCTACTAAGTCACAAAGTATACAAGTATGTTTTTGAATTGGAAAATGAAAAAAAGGTCCATGTATGGATAGAATATCAGGTTCATCAAATCCATAAAAACAATAGGGGAATTTTTTACACGAATGGGAATCACTAGAAACCTATAGTGTTCATAACGACATCGAAAGAACATATTCAAAATATTTGCCTCACTAACCCGCATATGGTGGTGGCCAGTCATGAGTTTGATCACAGAGAACCATCTTGCCCATTGAAACTCCTCAAATAGGTCTTCAATCCTTAGAAAGGGGTATTTTTTCTTTATCGTGGAATAGTTCAAGCGATGATAATCTACACAAATCCGTATTCTCTTGTCTACCTCATTCAAAAACCATACTAGATCTTCCCAGGGTGACACACTAGGTATGATGAATCCTTTCTTACCAAGGTCCTCTAGCTACAACATCAGCTCCATGAGCTCGGTGGGTGACATCCAATTTGCTGCTAAAGATATCGAGGTAGTTCGTGGCAGCATTTCAATGAAAAACTCCAACTCCCACCTCCGAGGTAGTCCCAGAACATCTAATGGAACTAAGTCTATATAATCCTCTATAATTGAGGAGATCTATACTCTGAAAGAGTCTACTTCCCCAAGGTTCATCCTCACTAGTTGATGAGTAATGGAATATAACCACTTGCCCACATCACCCACATGTCTTGATATGACGTATCTCTCACCAAAAAGGAGAACCTCATCCAATCAACACATTTGAATCTGACTAATCTATTATGACAATAAATATATTCTCAAACCATGGATTGTCAATATATACCAAATATGGAGTCATAGGGTTCTATCATGATTATCAGTATGTCCTATGTGAACCTCTCTCCTACAAGTGATAGGTCACACTGCTAACAGATTAATGGTATGGAAGAAGCATTACCTATAAGAACCTTAAGGAATAACTGGTGTGATAGTATCTCTACATGAATCTATACCTCCCATAGAAAGAGTCAAGAGATAAAATAATGGATTTCACCAGTTTCTAATAATACTAAGGGAAGAGTAGAGTAAACACATATCGTACCTTGAATCATCTCGTTTTCCACCTGGTCTTAGAAATCCATAACCTGTAGCTATCTGTGAACACACTTGTCTTCTCCCTCAGCCTAATTTTTTCCACATGGTGGTGTTTGTGGGACAAAATCACACTACATTCCCGCAACTTCATCTCCTCCCACTCTTATGCTAGCTTTGACTCCCTAGGGTCCACCCTGTCCCCGCTTGGGAGGTTCCAGATCATGATTCTACCTCTACTATGGTGGTCCATCTACTGCCTACCTAGGATGCTTAGTAGGCCTCATTGGGTATTCTCGTTTCATGTCACCTCACCTATCACAAGTGTAGCATCATCCCTCTTCGGGTTTCCCCAGTGCTCTATGCTGCCCCGAAACTGGGTCACCACTCCCCTGAGTCTTCTCATAGAAGGGTCTCTTAATCTGTGACCACTTAATCCTTCCAACTACAAAAGATGAATCATCTCTACCATTCCTACAATGAGATATTGTTGTTTGGAAACCCTCTGACAGGAATACCACCATCACAAGTTCTCTCTCCAGCACCTCGACATAGGTGGGGATTCACAAAGGAACATCTATGGACTAGATCTCTCTATGATGTCCCTGCTCGAACATCCATGCTCAGAAGTAACCATCTTTGTTCATGTCAAGAGAGTGGTGTGTATGTTTGGTGATCCACACTACATACACTACCACCATCATCCCTCCCTACTAATGTTTTAGAATATCTTGAACCTGAATGGAGCACATGTAGGAGAGGTAGTACTCCTCAGAAAATAGCTACAAGAAGTATCCCCACAAGAGCATCAACACATTGGGGATTTGGGTATCTAAGATCCCCCAATTCCCTACCGCTCCATGGAAAATATTGGATGCTAAAGCCACCATATGATCCATTAGACTCTGAACCAGTCAAAAAATGTGGACCACCAACTCCATCCAATCCTCTTCTATATGAGGATTTGGCTCACCGCAGAACCTCATCGGTAACTAACACTAGAACTAGAGGAGTGCTCTCAGCTTGTGCACATTATCAGCCTATCCTAAAGGGAATACCTGTAGCTCAATGGGTGGAGTCACTGCTATTGGACCACTTAGAGAAAGGAGATCACATTATAGACCCTGAATTGAGGCTTCATCGCTCATAGGGTCGTCGTTATGAACCAGAGTTGGTATCCTGGAAGTCTGTCATCACAGAGGCATCCTAAAAATTGTCAAGGAGTATTGAAGTTAGATGAGTATATATATATATCAATAAATAAGTGGGGAGTTGACTCAAGAAGGACAGTCAAAGACTCAATCCTATATGATGCATGTACTATTGTTCCCTGCAACAAATGTCTCAGGGTGAAGAGACAACAAAAAGGTAATAATTGTCCTGGTGAATGGATATGTTGACCACCTACACCATCACTAGACTCCATGGCTTGAGAGTCACTCTAGAGACACATCGATATTTTTTCCATAAATCCCACCCAATTCCTTTTTTGGTAATGTCCAAAAAATTTCCCAAGGAATAAACCACCTCTGATACCACTATATCAAAACCTGACCCAAACCGGGGCTCGAGCTGCAACTACCCCAAGAACATTGCCATAGGCCAAGGGTTGGAAATAAGAATCGAATCAAAAAAACTCAAGGAGGCCTTTCCTAAAGAAGCTTGAAACATGTATGCATCCAACTCAATGTATATGTTTTGAGTAAAAGTAGAAAAGTAGAAAACTGCTATAAAGTAATGTGAACATACATAAACCTATAGATGGTACTAGAGTACATTAGTGAATAATGAAATGTAAAGGGGGAAAGACATTACCAAACTTTAATCTAGTCCAAAACTAATGACAACTGGTAAAGAGTGTTCGCTGAGAGACCCCAACTAATGTATCCAACCAATAACCACCGTATGCGGTCCACACAACCCATATTACTACACTCCTCGGTTGACACAATCGATCAGTCCACTATCTGGAAAACAAAATGACACATGTTGGGAAAATACCATGTTGGAATGAGTATATACGTACCCAATATAATTCCCCAAAAATGTGTAGAGGGGTCTATATGGAATACATCAAAAGAGAAGATGTAAAGGGAATAAGGTATAAGAAAAGTGAATGGAAAGAGTATAACTTTACCCATCAAGAGAGTGAAAGTAGGCTCATCCAAACACAAGAATCTTAAAATGGGGAGGAGTTGAACCCCTCATCTATTTTTCAATACCTAATGTCAGAGATTAGACCCTTTCATCCATGAGAAGCAAGACACAGAAGGCATGTGGCATACCTCGCGTGTCTTCATCGCTCTTGGAAGGAGAGTAACCAAGACCCACGGAGGGGTATTATAGGAAGATATATATATATATATATATATACTTAGTAATACAGTCCCAAACAAGAGAGTAAGGGGATATCCATCTCATAGCTTAGCCCAAGAAGATGAATAGCCAATAGTTCAACGATAGATTTATCTCAGTTCCCAACACCTCAAGAGTCTGCCCAGGAGTCGTAAGTCAAAGGGGCTAAAATAACCACACCTCAATACTATCCTCTTTGGGAATCCATGACTCACCCACAAAATTTTAGATTGTTTCACAATAACGTGTCTATGTGTAAAAAGTTCCCCTCTTTCTCATAATTTTATAGGAAAGTCATATCACACCTCACCATTTTGTCACATAGTCAAGGGTCATCTCTAGAAGCCCTTCAGGGACTACACTACCCAGCCCAGTTATAGGGTTATCCCAAAAGGTCTTCGAGGAATAAACTGCCCAACCCAACTGGGGGGTCAACCCAGAATCGTTGTTAGGGACTACACTACCAATCCCTACTGGAGGGTCAGACCGAAAGGTCGTTGGGGACTACACTACCCAACTTAGCTGGAGGGTCATCCTAAAATTTTTGTTGGGGAATACACTGCCCAACAATGCTAGAGGGTCAGACTGAAAGACCTTTGTGGACTACACTGCCTAGACCAACAAGAGGGTCAGCCTGGAATCATCATCGAGGACTACACTGCCCAGCCTTACTAGAAGGTTATCCAAGAAGGTTTTTGGGGACTATACAACCCATCCAAACTAGAGGGTCAGACTAGATTGTTGTTTTGGTAAGCGTGTCTGATCGCTGCCGTCATCGAGTGACATCTCTACACATTCCAAACCCGGAACATCCACATACTATCTCGAAAGCTTCTTCTAATGGTACCATCATGTTTTATGTAGAATAACACTTTGGATAGGCATCTAATGGTCTGAATTCTGAGTTCAAATGAAGGAGATACATAGGATTGATGATTTATTATGGGAGCTCAATAAGTACATGATGTGTTAGGGGGCCCACATGTCATGTGCCCCCCTTCATGTCCGACCCTATCTCTAGCTGGGTGTGGGTCCAATCCCATGTAGTACTACACGTAGTGTAGGTGGACTACATGATGTGTTCCTTTTATCTGTGGACTAGGGTCGTGTCTACTGGCAGTATCTGTGTAATTGGGTTCTGTGTCCATATAGTTCGGTACACAATGGGTTGATCAACACAAGATGCTTCTCATGTTGCCAAACCATGTCTAGTTGCTTGGAACATGGAATGTGCCTTTCCATGTGTTCCGTCACATGGCTTTCCTCACACAAAAAGGTAGTGAACGACATGTCAAGGGGTGTACATGTCATGTCATCCTTATCTTTTCCCAAACCCTAGCGCCAATGTTGAGGGAGTCTACACGTCGTGTGTTCTTCACTGAACATGACGTATAGTATGTATTTCACCAACAACTCCATATTTCTCCCAAATATTAATTTTCACATCCAATATTCTCTATAAGTGGTCAAAGTCACATGAATATGCTCTAAAAACTTGGGATCTGGCCGAAAAATGTGGGATTGCTTCCTCTTTGATCGCGAATCAACCTCATTAAAAAATGTGGGTTTGGTCATATAATGCAAACACCTTCATGGCATCATTACCTATCAGGTTGTTGTAAAAAATTGGGATTCATCATCCCCTCATAATACCTTTTTACTGATCTATGCCTCGTACATAAATCAATTGTCATTATAAGATTATATCATGTTTCCGGGTGCCCGATCGAGCTCAGTTCCCCCGATAATCATAAAACCAAGATTCAAAGTAATTCTACTATGAAGAATGTGAAGAAATGAAGGGAAAAGGTACCAAAATAAGGGTTTGGAACATTAAGTAATCATTATGAGCCAACCGATCATAATTTTGAAATTCGGGTTAGAACAACTGAAAAAGAATTAAAAACTAGCACTTGGGCTCTAGAAGGGTTTGAATTCAAAGGCGTAGGTTGAAGAATTTATTTTCAACATGCTAAAAAAAATATTCAAGGTATAAAAATGATAAATAAGTGTACTACCTAGACTATATCACTCATTGTTTATGAAGAACATGTCTATTAATTAAGGGGGAGCATCTATTGCATCTTAATTCATCTAGATCCAACATTTTCTCATCACTTGATCTCCATTCATCCTTCCATCAACAAAGAGGAGAGGAGAGGAAAGGATAGGTCGTCGTTGATATAAAAAAACTAGGATTTTGTGACAAAATTTCTCTTAACCACATATTTATATCCAATTACTATATTAAAGGTATTTTATATAATTAAATAAATTAATTCATTTAATTACTAAAACATACCACCAACGAGCGAGGGATATAAATGTCCGGTGCCATCTTATTTTTTGTCACTCCTAGGGTAAATACCAACTTTTGAACCCAATCATGATCTTGGATTTCTCATTGAGTTTAACATTTAAGAGTTATCCAATTTAATTTAATTAACAACATGTGCGTAATATAAAATATATTTAAATTTTTTATAAAATTAATTTTTTGCACAACAGGTCCCAGAATCACATGCCACCTCAGAGTCTAGCTCTTGAATAATATTTAAAAATATTTCAAAGTCTTATCAGAAAAAAATAGGTCCCTACAATGACCAATATTTTTTTCCTGATGTTCCTAAACAGAATTTATGATGAAATTTTGGGATATTTTAAGGATTTATAAGTATTCAATATGGATCATAATTTTTCTGAAATATTTTATTTGGATTTTCAGGTGATACTTGAAATGGTAAGAATTGATAAAATATTTTAGGAATTGTTTTAACTAAACTATGTGGATAAAAAAATTAGACCCCATTTGGGTTATGTGTGAATTTAAATAATTATGTTTTAATAATTAACGAATTTTATAAAATTGAAATTAATTTATTAAATTGATTTCAATAATTATTTCAAATGAAATGAATTAATAATTGTTTATTAAATGGTTTTAAATTATTATTGAAAATGATGAAAATTTAGAGTGGATTTCTTGAAGGATTTTTTGGAACTTTGAAGTGGTTTTTAAAACATATGGGATTGTGAGGCCCACATTGTTCCCACATAAAATTTTCTCCTCCCCATAGATTGTGTTAGATATATGTGTATATGTGGTATATTGCTTGTGTCTACAAAGGCATTTAATTTAGACGATTTATCATCTCATTTCATACATTATTATTTGGTTATGGTGATGCTAGATCACTTGTGGATTTGAAAATGTTATTCATAAACAAGAACTTGTTTTTTAAACTAAGGGAATGAATCAGTTGGGAGGAAAATTCCCATATAGAGGGGATGGTAGTGTAGTTTATGCATGTGTATGAAAGTTCCATGATTATAGAAAAACTCTTTTTCATGAAAAACGAGCAGTTCCACACAAAAAATTCTACATATTTCTAAAATTACGTAATATAAAAAGGGTAAAGGGGGAAAAACTCCTTCATAGGTCACTAAACATCCTAGGATTTTCATGAGAAAGTTGATGTTGAGTTACAAACTTAAACCATCAACCTCCACCAGTAAAGGCATGAGAATCACGTAATTTAGAGGTGAGAGATCCAACCTCTGGTTGTTTGAAACTATTTATTTTTATTAGATATATCTATAAAATACCATTTTCCAATAATTGGATGATCATACCCCAATATTAGGGGACAGTTCTCCAGAACTTGAAGCATTAAGATCCCATTGATGCAATCATTTCTTTAGCAATATCTAACAACTCTTAAACTCCCTTGGATTCCCTCATGTTGTGAACATGTAAAGTAAACTATGGATAGGCCTCAAATTCTCCCAAATTTATTTTGAGATATCCTCAATAAATATAACATAAGTTCTATATAGGTTCATGCAAGATATGTTCCCTTCACACAACCCTTAGTTTTTCATGACCTAAAACATTTTATGAACCTGTAACCCTAGTTTTCTTTCCATGTCCTTATGCTAGATCCCATGGCGCACACAAATCTAAATATTTTTTCAAAAAACATTAGGACCTTGACCCAAATCATCCTTCTTCTAGACACAATTTTATGAATGTTGAGTTATTTGATGTGTTACACCTACTGTAACTATGTTTACTCATGCTTCAACCACTCACGTGATTGGTATCATCTAACTTTATTTCTAGTACCGTTCATGTAGGAATGACCTAGAAATTGGTGTCTCATATTTCCCCTATGAATAAGAATCATAAAATCATGCCCCTATAAGTCACCCTACAATGGATACATTTACACCTTGTGCTATCGTAAAGCACCTTCATAGTAGACACGTGGTCCCTACTGATGGTATCATACAAGGAAACCAATTTATGTTCCATGTGAGGATGGATAGTTCTATATCCCTCTCTCTTAATTGGAAATGGTCTCCCTCAGTTTGATCCCCATAAATGTCTGATATATGAGACTATAAAACTCATTTCTTATTATCCCAGTCACATAATGTTAAACTACACAGAAACATCCTAGACACATGACCTTAAAATGTAACCATATTCTATGATATGAACATAGGATGCCTTGTGTATCAATATCAAAGGACGGAGCCTCATATTATGGGAAACAACCAAGCTTAATACCAACACCATCCCTTATTTTTTATCCTTCTAAAATACAATCGTACTAATAATATGTTATAAAAATACATGGATCTATCTTGAAACATTAATTTAAACTATATAATTAGTCAACATGGGTTTTTATCCTTGTCTCCTAATAGGATATGTAGGATACCGCCCTTTGGTTCAATCTTGACACCCTAACACCACTATAATCTATCTGGATCCCACCCTAGGAGGTGATAAATTTAGTGTGTGATTGTTTCCCTTGGGAACACACTCAACCTCACCACAAAAAATAAATGTGCCCACTACACCTCGTTGCCACTATGTGATTCTAACCCATAACCAGTCATGTACATGAACCATGTATATGGGAAATGTCCCTAAATAATTTGATCATGTGATCATGTCACTAAAATAATTTAAACCAATGAACATGTCCCCACAAGAGATTAAACATTTGGTCATATCGGCAAATGACCATAAACCAACGACCATATCCCCATAATTCATTAAAATTGTGATCTTGTGCCAATGAGAATTCATACCTTTGATCATGTCACCACAAGAATTTAAAACTATTTCTATGTCCCCACAAGACATTAATCCTATAATAGTGTCTCCACAAGACCCAAAACCTGGGACCCCACCAAATACATCAAAATATATGTCTTTCTTGATAAGTATAGGATGACCAATGGAGTGAGCCTCAAATGACTAACAACCTTTCAAGAAGTTTCTTCATGATTACCTAATATATAATGGTATCTATACATAAGAAACCTTATGCAAGATATTCCCTTTAATTTTAAATGGGAATACTTTTGTAGATTCCAAACACACCCTACATCATCCATTTTGAAGAGAATTCCAACATCACTATCATCTTTTACTACTAATAGGTACCTTATCCTAAGAGAATCTACGAAATTAACATGTGTCCAGCTTGAGATATTTTTTGGAATGAGGTTCATGGACATGAGTCAAATCTATTAGGGGTGTGTATACATAGAAACAATCTCTTATCAGGAATCTGCGGATAGAGGAACCAACATCCCATCATCCCATTTAGATCAAGGTTTCATCATCTTTATCCTTGGTGGTAGAGTCTATCCATCTTTTGAATGTGAGAATATATGGAAAACCACCCTAGAGGAGGCACGACCAGTCCAATGATGAGAACCACTCTAAGAGAGGCAATGAAAATTACATAATCTCTCCAATGTGTGACATAGCATAAAGCATCTAAAATTAAAATAGGGAACCTGACATAAATATATCATCCTTAAATATTAAGAATATGAGTCACATTGGACACCACTAAATTTTGACATCACTAGAATTTGGTATTAGGAGTTATAATTCACCATGTGAAACTATGGTCCTAAACTAATACTATTCTCTAATAGCTAGAGGAAAATTAGGAATTTTGGGTATCCTAGGTTTGAGAAATTGATTTTGTGGATACTTCCTCAACTTTAGAAATAATTGATTATATTTAAAATTTTGAGCATGACCTTTTTCAAACCTATAATGATAGTTAACCTTATTTATCATAATGGACTCATGTAGCAGGAAGTGCTCAAAGACCCACAATTGATAGGTGTGCAGGTCGGATAATTGATAGTGTGGTATTCCAGAATAACTACTATCCTACCACAATGACCACCACTACTATATATTTTTTGTTCCATCAACCTATATCCCCAATAAGCTCATTCAATGGAGGGTCATCAATTCCTCAGTTCACCACTATTAACATGAATGATTCATCCAATCGTGGGACATGCCTTGATAGGACCTAGAAGCATTGTCACCACATCGATGATGTCACCCTTTGGGTTTTCCCCTAGACACCACCATCTATTATATTTCTATGAGTTCTCCCACTCACCCACACCAATAATGTCGACCAAATCAGCATGCTAATGAGCAGGCCAATCTTATCCTTACCCTTAGATCCAATGTCCATACTAATTGACACAGATATTTGGGGTAGGACACAAAAAATCCCAGATTAGAGGACCCTCCATTAGCTCCATGGACCTTAAATCTATCGGGACATCACACCCTACCCTCACAACTACTTTGATGGGAGGTTTTCATTGTATGATTGGAATTGAGACCCCAGACACCCACCTTGTTGGTCAGATTGACTACCCCCACTGTGGGAACTATTGGAAACCATCATGGGCCACCCTATGATGAATATTTACACTGGAATATTCCTCTTAAAATAACTATCAATTAGAAAAGAGGTCAATCACATGCAGAAGACATCCCATGCCCCATAGTTCCTTCCTAGGGTATGAGGGAAAACAATTGGTATGGGGGTCATGCCCATGACACTGACCAAAACACACACAAAATGAATCCTTGTTACCCCTTTAGTATTTATCATTGGAAACCACCTCATTAAAAGAGGTATAAATTATGGAAACATCATGTCATTGTCGACCACTTAGAGTCTGAGGTGACGAAAAACCCGAGGGAGACACCATGTCCTTCACCACCTGAGCCTGGGGTGGGATCCCATCATTTGAGGATAAAAATACATGAGGCATATGCCCATATGATCCCTTAATACATCCATAGGTATATAAATTTATATGAAATCTTTATTTCATTATAGGTAATTTCTATGTAACCTCCCATGTATCCATCGACTTCCCTCCAATTTAACTCTACCATGGAAGTAGGGGGGATGTCAAGATGTGGGTTGGCTCTATTTAATGATAGGGATCTATCTACTGAGATAAAAATTATTGATTCCAATCAAGAGTCCATATATATCCAATAAATTGTGGAAATGGTTAGGAAGTTGGACCCACTTTCCTAAGATAGTTGAAAAAATCTTGGGATGGATAACCCGTGTGATGCCCCCTATTCCAAAAAGTCAGTAGTAAGGTAAGGATGTGATGCCTCCACCCCCAGGATTTTGAAAAGTGTTTATTGGATCTTGGAATGAGAAATAATTGTTCCACCCCTATATAGTGATGTGGTGTAAGCATTTTGGGAGATATTTCACATAGAATAACTATTATTTATGTTCTATCCACCAACATCTATGCATTTTTCCATTAAATGGTCCCTTACTAAGGACCATGCATTATAATTCCACAAGAATACATTGGTACATTCAACTGCCTATGAAATTTATAGAGAAACTACTCAGTAATCCATGATAATCTTTATTCCATCCCTTATTAGTTTTAGAATATTGACATATCCACACTCCCCATGGATCAACACACAGAATCATATGGGTATAAATTGATTTTTCTATGGACCCGTACTCGGATGCTCACTATTCCTTTATAGTCCATGCATGAGGAATGCCACCAAATGAAGATTATAGGATAGGGATAGTATTATTCTCTCCACATTAGTTCCCTTCCATGATAATATTGGGATCATTAATCTGGATCTTCCAATGATAAGGAATGATACCCTCCAACTTGCACCACCAAGAACACCATCATGATCAATCCCACCACAAAGGTAAATCCACTAAGTCATTGATATCTAAATTAGGTATTGGGGATTAATTTAATCATCAAACTATATAATATCAAAATAGAAAAAGATTAATATTCCCCTATTACAACTTTTCTATTGGTGTTTGAGGGATATAAGAGGTTTGCTACTGATCTCCCTACAAAATGCTGCCCATAGAAAGACTATGTATGAGGAGAACCTTCACCTAATTAGGCAAAACATCCAGTACCCCTTTTCAAGGTAACATGGGTTTTGGGGGGTGGTCAAATGCTCCTAATTAGGGTATATGGTGTAATCCATGGTTAAAAACCCAAATATAACCCACATACTCTGCCTGAGTAGCATAACTTCAGAAATTTGGACCATATCTGCTTCAAATAATGGGATAGTAGTCTAGTCAAAGTTTTCATGACTACCCACTCTCACCAAAAAAATGGGATATATTATCTAATTTATAGACTCAAGGCCTTGCAGATTCAAAAGTTTTCAATCCCACCTAAAAGGAATTCATATCAAAATGGATGGACTGCATCCATCCACCCCTAGAGTTCAACAATTGATGCACTACCCATTCAACATTAAGGGTGGTTTGTTGAATGAATTGAATAACCTTTCTTCATGATATGGAACAATAATGGGAAATCTATAGTAGTAGGTATACACAATTATTTGATGTTTAATGTTGAACATGGAAGGGTCCATTTTTTTTGGTATAGTCATCCAGCCCTGAGAACTATTACTAGCTGGGAGGATTTCTGCAGGAAGTTCCTATACTAGTTCAACTCAATGTTTCAGAAGACCAACATATATGACCTATCAAAATGAATGTATAGGGAGGATGATAATGTTTCTTACTTCATTTCCTGATAACAGGATATCACATACTACCTCTATGTACAAACTTCTTAGGAAATTTGATCAGGGATGTGCCTAGGGAATATTGGAGATGATCTTTTCCTAACCTCATATCCTTGAGATATCATGTAAGATTTATAGATTTAATTAAAAGTGATCTATTTATGGTAGAATAATTATGTTTGAATAAAAAATAATGGCACCCATTAATTATACCAACCCATATATATAGGCTTTTGATGGTAGAAACAAAAACCTCTATGAAAACTGAGGCCCCAAAAGTATTCCACCTTTGTGAACAATTACTAGATAGGACTCGCCAATAATATCCTAATCATGTGAAGCCACTCCAAGGGAAGACCACCTGAGCCCCCCATTAGGGGAAAGAGCATAGAGTCTCCTTTTTGGAAATGTATAACAAGGCCAACTCCATCAAGGATGCATAGGTACGAAAATACTTTATCTATTCCCTGGAAAAGAACACTATGAAACATAAAAAATTCCCAGTACCCCATGAGGCTAAACTCATAAATCATTATAATTAATGACTATACCATAGGGTTCCTATAACCAACATCAAAGAGTGTGTCATCCTCAAATATCAGCTCCAGAACTAGGTGGGTGATGGCCTATTCAGGTTGGGTGACATCATAGAACATGTTTCATATGTATCTACAACCACTGAGAGAGCCAATAAAACTCAAATTAATGGAAGTAGATTATATACCAAGGAAAATAGAAGTACAATGACTAGATTTACCATAAGATGATTTCTTTCAACCAAATAATTATTCACACCCCTTTTAGAAAACAAGTACCTCATGAAGCTTCCACTCCTCCTACCACCACCATGCCATAACTGACGACCACATTTTCATCATAACCTTCCACATATCAAAATAATATAAATTTTTGATTCTAGAGAAATTGTGGTACCACAAAAGTTATAAAACCATATTTCACTCTAAATTAAGTCATGCATCCTAAATTTAGAGAATCCAAGAGAATTGGTCCCATCCTAGAATATTAAATCAATAAAGAATCAGAGTATACTTCCATGAATTCTTTTAGGATGGTGGATCGATGCACATTACCCAAAAATGAGAGATTACATATGTACCCTCTAGAACCCCTAGATAATTCTGTTGAAGTAGGCGTAGAATCCATGATGGAAGAAAATAGATTTGGAATTAAACTTTTGAAATCGAACTTCATGTCAGTAAGAAAATATAAAAAGCCTCAAATAAGGCTCAGCATGAACAATACATACTATCCACTCCATTGGGTACACAACCATAGTTAATCATATTGGTTGATTTTTTGGCTCTACCAAAAGTGAATCACACTGTTCCATGTCTAGACAAGGCCCAATCCTAGCCAAATAATGATCAACCTAACTATCCTAATGCACAATGGAACACATAGAACACCCATTCGACCCTTGTTCCTCAACAAAAAGAACGAACTAGACTCTTAATTAACGAGAGGCCCTTGACATGTATTAACATGATTCTTTACCAAAATTACGATGTGTTGAAGAACATCACCAACATACCAATGGGGATCTTTATCCTTAATGCACCTTTCTCATCAAAGTATATACATGATTCCCTAATCGAGTCCCTAAACCCCCCTATAATTTGTGACAGAGGTAGATTCCACTAATACATATCATGTAAATAAAACCAAACATGAAGGCCAATCCATCATTTCTATATCAGAGGAATATGATGGTAACACCATTTAGTGGAATATAAACTAGCTATATGTCACAATCCAGTTAAAAAATGTGGAAAAATTTCATTTACTAGTAGATACTGAAATAAAGATCAACCTCACCCCAACCTGAACTCCCCAAAATTTGGTTCTCATAAATGCTGATATAACTCCAATAAACCTAAAAATTCAAGGGTTTGACAAAAAAAAGTAGGATCCACATGATAATTTTGGGATGAAGACTCAATTATATGATTTGGTAGTAAGCATATAGTTTATGGTACTATCAAAGGATAATGCCATCCCTATTTTGATGAATGTGGATCTATTTATATACAATGTTCCCCTCTTAATATAATAATTTCTTCAAGTACTCCAAAAAATTTGAGTATGAGTATTCCATGGAGATTCTTCCCACTTCAACTCATGTGAATACAACAACGTAGACACATGGTACAATAAAAGGAAGGTAAAATAGCCTCAGAACGATGGGGTAAATCATATCAATAAACATAATGATCAGAAATGAAATTTAGTGGATCCATGATACGGTTTGAAATACATATTAGTTTGTATAATTAACTAGTTGGAGCCCATAATCCTTGATCATATATTCTTTTTGATAATCCCCAAGGATAATTAATACTCATAGATCACTTCATATTCCTACATAGGACCAAAGTGGATAACACTGGAAAATAAAACTCCCATTGTATACTAAGAGTTTCCCTATGACCACAGATCCATTACACCACAACATATTCCAGAAAGTAGTATTGACTTAGTGGAGGTCAAACTAACACCATCTCGTTGATATCAAATGTGAGACTTGTGGTCAGAAACCACATAATATTAGGTTAAAAACCATTGTTTCTATGGTTTTCATAGATTAAGAATCCATCATTGAAGATTCCACCACTATTAAAAAAGATAGTTAGAATATTCTTTACTCTCTACCTGTAGGGAAATTCACTCCTTCATCTGACCCTCCTGAATCAAATAATGAAGAGTATTGGGAGGATATACTTATATCCATTGAATAGGGTGTCTTCGAAACTATTGATGAGTTGACCAAGGTGAATATAGAAACTAAGGAAGACCTAAGGCCAAAACAGATTTGAATAGTCATATATCTATTAGAGGCTCAAAAAGATGTGGATTTTTTAAAACAACATAATGATATGTTCTCTTGGATCTATAAGGAAATTATAAGGCTTGAGCCTCAATTTTATATTCATATTCTTGAACTTAGAGTGGTCCACCATCATTTCAAACAACCTTATGGGAAGATGAACCCTTCCCACATTGTTATGATTAAGGTGGAAGTTACAACCTTATTAAGGACAAATTCATCAATGAAATACATTACCCAAAATGGAATTTTCTAACTATGAAGAATAATGAAAAAAATAGTCAAAATCAATTTATAGTACCTCATCTGCTATTTTTGGAAGTAATATTTTCACCTTATAGTTATATAGTTTCTCATTGATTAAACCCCCAGTTTCTAGGCCTGGTCCTTCATGTATGGATACTCTAGTTATAATGTGATCCATATGGATTAATAATTAGAAAAATAAACCTCATTTTATGCACACTACGGAACCTTATGCTGCAGAGAGTTGTATTACAGTTTAATGATCATTAGGGATACCAATATGCATCCCATTCCCTATGTATTAAGTCCACTCATTAGGAAATTTGTGGAGTAATATGTAGATTATTTAGTTATTAAATATTCAAAAACGGTAGGATCATCTCAAGGATCCTAAGAAAGTGTTCAACTTCCTCCACTCCCATAATCTAAAGATGAATCCACTAAAATGTGAATTTGGGGTTACCTTTATAAAGTCCCTCATATTCTTGATGAAATACATAGGAACCAAGATCGATCAAGAGAGGATCACGACTATCATCAAGACACCTCCTCTTTGTATCCTCTAGGAGTTATAGTGCCTCCAAGTCTAACATTCCAATAGTTAAGGACTCATTAAGAATCTATCTGATTATTTTAACCCCTTCTCAAAGTTCATGAAGAAATAAAATATCTATCAATGAGATGAATACATCCATACCACAATAATAGAAAATTTAGAAGTATTAACTACATCCTCCAATCATGACTCTACCCATCTCAGGAAATACTATGATTCATTATGTGATTTCCCATGAATGATATCTTGTTTCCATTTTAGATCAAAAAGACAATGAGTAAAAACCACTATTTATATAGAACCATGACACTAAATATAGAGACAAGACATAATCCCATTGAAACATTCCGCCTCTCTATGGGTTTCAGAGTTTCGAATATATGACACTGCTTAAAGAACCATCAGATACAAATGGTATCTAACCCCAATTCACTAAAGTATATCCTCAACCACCCTATACTGACTAGGTGATTATCATATTGGGTATTAATCCTTTAGTGGGTTGACATTAGGTTTCTCCCCCAAAATATATCAAGATATAGACACTTTAATACTTCACGGACATGCATTAATCAAATGAGGATCTAACTATATATTTAAAATTCCCAAACTAGTCAATACTGTTTGTGGATTAGGTGGTTCCATGTTGGTTGATGCACTTCAATGATTCCCCTATAGCCTAACCAATTGAGGGATAAAAAACCAAAAAAACAACAAGGAGGGCCTTAGGGGTGCATTCGTCACTCATGTGAAAGAAATATCTCCATACTAACACATTGTTTTGGAAGGATACAACAAAAATGAGGCAGAGTATTAGGATCATATCACTAGTCTCGAGTTGGCCATCTATATTGATATCCCCCAACTACATGTGATGAGAGACTCCAAACAATTTGTGAATAGATAAATGGTGACCATGTTTTCAAGATATAAGAGATCATCCAATTATTGGAGTTGACTAATGAGTTGAAGGCTCGGTTCCCTTCCTATTTGAAGGTGACTTATTTCCCATGATCCCAGAATGACTGATCCAATTCCTTGGAAATCCTGGTTGCATCCCTTGAATTGATTGACTAAGATGGACTATTTATTCACATGGAATATCGAAGGGTCATCACCCCCATCACTACAAAGGATAAATACATATATGTAAATAATCCATCCATTGGAACTTCTATAGTGGGGACCTAAAAATCCCCAACAATCGAGTAATTTCTCAATTGGGTGACTCCATTCAATGAATACCTATAACATCGGATTCTCCATCTAGATCGGGCTGAGCATAACAGAATACATAATCATGTGATGAGATTTACCCTCCAAAATGGTGACAAGATTAAACATACCCTCTAAAATAATGGTGTAGTTGAAATAATATTATGTTTCATCCATGGAAAGGATATACCTCAAGTCATGTTGGAAGTCAATTTTGGGTCATGTGGGTCCCATCAAGAAAGATTGATGCTCTCTCACCAGATTCAGAGATTGGGGTACTTCTGGACCATCATAGTTCATGATTTTATAGAATTCATCAAGACATTTTATACATGTTTGATCCATGAAAATGTCATTAATCATCCTACAGATCTTATCTATGTAACCAAATACTCATATCCATATAATTTATGGGGTATCAATATTTTGGGCCCCTATATTCTAGTAACTACTCGACCATTCAGGATCATTCTAAATGTGATTGAATTTTTCACAATGTGGGAAAAATTTATCCATTTCAAAGAATTGAAGACATGGTTTCTGATTGAGTTCATGAAGTCCCTTATAATCCATTAATTTGGGATTCCTCATTCTATTATGACTGACAATGCCGCCAACATTTGTGATGCCAAGTGGATGAAATTTTAATCTAGGTACAAAACCCCTCAAACCACACCTCTCTCTATAATGAATAGGTTATTTTTTAGATTAAGGTATTCAATGAAACCCTCTCTAAAATCCTATAATAGATGGTGGGAAATATTTAAGAGTTTACTTGATAATATCTATAATTTACATTCTACCTATCATAATGTGAATCGAAATTACACAAAGGGGTGAAACACTCCATTATGATTTTCAGGTACTCCATAGATCTTGTGTTGTTTATCATCCTTGGTTTCAAGTTTTACTATAGAAACCAAGATCTTTGCTATATTAAATTTGATTACATGCAATGTGATGGTTACAAATTGTGTATTGATCACTGGGTAGGGGACACAAGACTAATGTAGTGTGTGAAACATTTAGACACTATGAATAGGGTTCATGTCATGTAATATTTGAAGCCTGTATTTTTATCTAAGGAGACACATTTTTCAACATAACTCACTAATTAGAAAACATAAAACATGAAATTATAACACAACATGTTTTTGTTTGGATTATTTCTTTTAGGGTTCTGTACGGTCGATTAACTATTCATATAGTGTGAATCCTCCCATCTCATTATCCAGATATCCCTTATGCACTTTTGCAGATTCTAGCTCCTTTCAGGTCATTTGTTTAGTGATCGATCATTATGGTTGAAGCATTACATCTTTTAGGGAATGTATTCCTTCTGGTTAATTATTTCATTTTTTGTGGCATCTACATTAGCTATGTTGGTCATTTTTATTTTTTGTCAACTAATGTTTTTCATCAATCATATCTAGTTTCATGAAGGTCCATGTCTATTTGTGGCCAATCCATGGTTTTTTAATAACTGTTTTTGAAGGTGGATATGGTTCGATCAATCTTGAGGTAGGTGTTTCTATACAAAGGGTAATTTTTTTAATTACTTATTATTATTATAAATTTTTTTTGTTTATAAAATTGAAATTATTTGTAGTTTCAAGGGAAATCATGTAATAATAAATGATTTTTACAGGGGATTGCTTTAAAATTTTGATTTTTCACACCATGTGCCTAATTAAATTCATGAGTTTTGTTTTTTGATTAGAAATTGATTTAAAAACACCAATGAAAATTTTCATGGATTTGAAAATGTTTTATAAATTATGGGAATGGTTTTTAAATGGATTTTTACAATAGAACATTGGGAACCTTAAGTGAACTTGGACATAGACTTGGGTAACCTTAGAGAGTGTGGAACCAATGGGGGTTAGTTTTGAGTTTTTTATGGACTATGGTGGGATTTGTTGTTAGTTGGTACCAACATATACCTGATTTAGGCTCTATTATGTATAGTACATCGTACTCTAAGATATGGAAAAATATGGATTTCCAATCATTTATTATTATTTATTGTATTATCTTTTTTGTCATGGATTGTTGCTCACATGGTTTTATACAAGGTTGTAGCTCATGGTTTCACATGATAGTTTATTCCATGGATACTTATTAACTCACTTACATGTTGGTGTATGGATATTATTTTTAGTTTTATCACTTAGACTTTTCATATTTCTAGCAATGAAAATATGAAACAATTTTTGCGAAAACCCAAAGGTGAATGATTTAGAAATGGATTTGGATTTATAAAAATTACATGAAAATATATTTTTATTTTGAAAAAATATAACTTATTAAATATGTTTATTATTCCATTTATACACTATGTGTTGTTATCCTACTAGTATTTGTGCTCAAAACTACTTTTACAACTAGGTTATTGTATATGTTATGTTGTAGGATCTAGGTAATGGGAAGGGAATTAGGTATCATACCGGCTTTTCTTTTCATCATAATCATTGAATTTGAGATGTTTTGGAATGATTCATGGTCACTTGGAGCCTTTTTTGTATTTTATAATTTATATTTTTCGTTTTTAGCTGGTTTAGATTGGATTCTAGAGATCATGGTCAAATTTCATTATTATTTTTTGTACTCAAGTTGTTTGACTTGTTTTGGTTATGTTCAAGACAAAATTTGTTTTTTTTTTGTTTTACCTCACTATGATGGTCCAGATAAAGTGGCTTGACTAGTTGACCATAGGTGGTCTATTACAATTTGATATCAAAGGGATTATCATCATGAAGTGTGTACACGGTGCCTGCATTTAGTTCCCTATATTGGATAGATAAAAGTTACGACCATCAGGATTTGGGTAGTCCATGCAGGAGGATTCTATGTCTAAAATACCGTTTCTATAGGTGGTATGAAAATTTTTAGTAGGTTTTAAACATGGTGTTTGATTTCATTTGAATGAAGTGTTTTCGATGATTATTTTAATGGAACTTTTCTCTCCAATTTTTTGTCTCTCGATTAGAATGATTCATAATTTCATTGAATTCTTATTCCTTTAAATTAATGATATCAATACCTACTCTTTATCCTACGAATTATGAATTGAAATTGGATGTATTGGTGTTTTTATTGTGATTATTATACAATACCTCCTATAAGTGCTCTTCTAAATTATATAGATGAAGATGTGAGACAATAATCATAGGTGAATCCTCTAGTAGACCCTTATTTTCTAGATGCTATTATTTGAACCATTAGAAATCTTGGTAAAATGGGTTTCAAGAACCTTGTAGATGTGATGGATCATGGATCTAGGTATAATAACAATCACCGACTCAATTTCCATGAAGACAAAAGACCCCAACAATCTGAAGAGTGTCTTGATCAGACTGAGAGGATCTTAAAAATCATGAAGACACTTGATGAATCAGAGGTTTTTTTTCCACATTCATGATCAAGGGACGAGGAATGTGATTATAGAACTTTTTAGTCATTAATATTGGTATATTAGAGTTGATTATTAGCATGTTTTGGATGATCAATAATAATTACCAGATAAACTGTTATCACTATCGAGTTAAATTCTTATTTTTAGATGGGTCACTCATGATTTTCATGGTGATTTCAACTCTAGATCAGGGAGTGTGGGACCTATTATTCTTTTTTTTTATGGTAATATCATTTCATTTTATAAATATTTTTTTGTTTCAGTTGAATTTTTTTGGGTATTACACTTTATATTGTGGTGTGTGTGTATATAAAGGTCATTTAGGGTGATTGTTTTCCCGTTTATCACCCCAGAGAGAGGTCATGTTTATTATTGAACTTCTCCCTGATATGATTCCCATTTATATGAAATCTTATTGAATAGTGCCTAAATATTTTGTGGAACTTAAGGTTCAATTTTAGGACCTAAATCTTAAAGGATTTATTCATCTAGCATGTCACCGTGGGATTCACTTGTCATCTTTTCTAATAAGGAACATGGGAGTATCAGACTTTGTTTGGATTATCAAAAGTTGAATCAGGTGACCATTATGATAAAATATCCTTTTTAAGGATTAATGATCTTTGTGAGCAGTTTATATGGGAATGTTTGTGTTCAAAGGTTGACCTATTGTAAGGGAACCACAAGTTGAATATCTCATAAGAGGATATACCCAAGACAGTAATTAGGACTTGGTATGGGAATTTCATGTTTTGGGTTTTTATATTCGGTCTTAATAATGGTCCAATGATATTTATGGAATTTATGAACTATATATTTCATTAGTTTTTGGAATATTTTTTTTCATGGATGACATATTGGTGTACTCTAAGTCATATGAGTATACATTCCATTTTTATATCATTCTTAAAACATTGAAAGAAAATTTCCTAGCTCGTAATCTTTCAAGAGGTGTTTTTTTATCTAGATAGTAAAATTAATAGGGAATGTTATATGTAATATGGGAATAAAATTAGGTCCTGAGAAACATATTCTTCCTAGGAGAATCCCATAAATGTGTTTTAGATCCAAATATTCATGGGTTTTTTCTAGTAACTATAGTTTATTTTTTGATGGTGTCTCCAAGATCGCTTCTTCAATGTCAGATTTATCCCACAAGGGTGTAAAGTATTAAAGTAAGAATTTAAAAGATATTTTTAGAGACTAAAGATGAGGTTGACTTTATCCTCAGTTTTGATTATTCCAAAACTGAGTTTGGATTATGATGTTTTTTGTGATGATTCTAGTAAGAGTTTGGGTTGTGTCTTAATAATGGAAAAAATGTGATGTCCTATGGCTCTCACCAATTATGACCACATGAGAAAAACTACACTATCAGTGATATTGAGTTGGTAGAAATTATGCATGAATTAAAAATGTGGCATCACTACACATTTTGGGAACACATTAAAATATAACCTGATCATAAGATATTGAAATATACTTTTATATATAGGGATCAAAATTTTTGAAAGAGATGATGGGTGGTATTTCTGTTGACTTTTTATTTTGATAATTTATTCACTATTGGGAATAAAAATGTGGTATTTGATTCATTGAGAAGAAAATTACCAACAAAATCTGTGAATTTTTTTTTGTGGTGTGGTATCTGATGTGTTTGTTTATTGAGATGAGCATGTTAGTGGAAGAGAACCATAAATAGATGTTCTTGGATTGGATAAAAAATTAATGATGTTTTGATGATTAGTTTTAGCACAATATGGTCTTATAAACTATGATCCAACTATTTTGTATAATAATTTATGGTGGGGAGTCCTCATATGTGTGGTCTTGGCCTCTAAAGGTTTCTTTTTCACTTGTATAGTAGGTTGGTTATTCTATTTTCCTTGAGGAAGGAGTCGATTGAATACATGAACTAGTTTTTTGGTCCATTCAATTAGGGTATACCAAGATGTATCAGAAATTAATTTATATGTATTGGTGGATAGGGATGATTTCATATATATTTTTATCATGGTGTCTTATTTGTAAATTAATAAAGTCAATACACTAGGGACCTGTGGGTTTTTTGTAGCCTTTACCCATTATTATATGTCAATGGGATGAAATTTCTATGGATTTCATCATTGTTTTCAATGGAATCTTATTGAGAAGGATGTGATATGGTTGATCATTGATTGACTAATGGAATGGGTGAACTTTATAACTATCAAGGAGAGGATGAAGGTGGAATAGATAAGAGACTTGTATGTTCATGAGATTGTGAGTCTTAATGGTGTTCCCTACACTGTTTTATCTAAAATGGACCCAATGTTCACATATAGGTTTTGGATAATATTATATGATGTGATGGTGTCCGAGGAAAAATTGATCATCAATTTTCATCCTCAGATAGATTGATAGACATAGTGGTCTATCTAGGCCCTAGAGGATATGTTCTGGGATTGTGTACTTGATTTTGGAGGATAATAGGAAAATAATTTTCCTTTGTTTAGATTTTTATATAACAATAGTCATCACAATTCGATAAATATGGAACCATTTAAATAATTCTATGAGAATCCATGTAGATATCCCCTTTTACAGGTAACATTTGGTAGAGCAGTCCTTGGTTGGCTTGATTCATGTTAAAGAGATGATAGAAATATTCCAATTGATCGGGAAGAGATTGATCGCTGAATAAAGACTTCATAAATACTATAAAGACCATAGTCTCTAGCCATTGATGTTTTATTTTGGGTTTTTTTGTTTTATTATAGTTTCCCCTTTCTTGGGACACCATTTTTTGGGAAAGTAGGGTAATTTGGAATCCATGTTTATAGGCCCCTATGAGATCTTTGGTTGACATGGAAAGGAATCTTCTTAGTTGTACTTTCCAACATGATTGAATTCAGACAAAATTTTGTTTCAAGTTTCCTAGATGATGAGGTATCAACTGAATCATTCCCATGTGATTGAATGGGTGGATATCGATATTAAGAACGATAAAACTATTAATGATAAACAAATTAAGATTATATATTTCCAGGATAAGCTACTATGTGGTAAATTGATTCCTCTTTTCCGGGTACTATAGTAGTGTGGGCGTGATAAGTTTGTGGCATTGGATTAGGAATCATTGATGAGAAAGTAGTGAACTTATCTTTATTATTATATAGGTTCCTGAATAATTTTTGGGTATATAAATTATTTATGGTGGGGATATTGTAACACCATATTATGAATTTAAGGTACTCCATTGTTCATGTTTTTTTTTCATCCTTGGTTTTGATTTTTTCTCTAGAAAATGGCATGTTGTATGACTACTGTGAGATTAAATGTTGTGTAGTGGTTAAGCATCATGTATTGTCACTGGGAAGATATTGTGAGTCATTTACATGGAATGAAATGTTTTCAATATGTTAAAAGGTTTCGCATCTTCTAATGTTCAATGTCTATATTTTAATTCTAGGCGATGTGTTTTTTAGCATAGGTCGCTAATTTTGGAATACATTTCATGAAATTATTACACTACATATATTGGTCAGGACTAGTGATTTTAGGTAACATTTGTGTGTTTAACCATTCATATGATTTTTATCCTCCCCTCCCATGACCTAGATCTCTCCATCGAAATTTTTGAGTATTATACTCTTTTCAGATAGTTGTTTTTATGATTGGTCATCATGGTTGATGTGTTTCATCTTTTAGGGTATGAATTCCTTATGGTTATTTGTTTCTTTGGATTTAGCTATTTATTTTTTTATGGTGGTCATTCTTATATATGTTATTTTATTTTTTCTATTGATCCATTCTAGTTTCTTATCAGGGAATACATATCAATGTTAGATTTATGGTTTTTTGATCTCTGTTGTTGAAGGAGGATAGGGTACCATCATTCTTGAGGTAGGTGTTTATAAAGAATTAGTTAATTAATTTAATTGGTTATTGTTCTTATAAAATTCATTTTTTTGTTCATTAAATTGAATTTATTTTTGCTTTCAATAGATTTATTGTGAAGATAAATGTTTTTATAGGGGGTTTTAATTAAAAATGGGTTTTTAAACAACATGTGTTTGATTAAATGATTGAATGGTGAATTTGGGTTGGTATTGGATTTTCAAACACTGATGTATATTTGATTGGCATTAAAAATTTTATATAAATTGAGAGAATAGTTTTAAATGGACATAGACAATGGAACATTTGGAACCATAGGTGTGTTGGGAAATAAGCATGGGTAACCTTAGTAATTGTGACACTATAGGGGGTTAGTCTTGTGATATTGATGGACTGGGAAAGAAATTGATATTGGATGGTACAAATGAATGCCTAGTTTAGGCTCTATTATGTATATTTTGTAGTCCCATATACTAGGGTCCAAAATATAGTGATTTTTCATTTATAGTTATTTATCACCTGATTTTTTTATCTAGGCTTTTGTCTCAAATTTTTTATATGATATTTTAGTACATGGATTCATATGATAGGTTATTTCATGGATATGTGTTTAATGTATTACCTATTGGGGTATAGATATTATTTCTATTTTTTCAAATTTCCCTATCTAGTTTTTTGTATTTGAGAATATGGAAGTATATTATGAAAAAACAAATGAATATTATTTACAAATGGAATTAGATTTATGAAAATTCTTTGTAAAACATTTATTTAAAATATAGAACTATTTCATTATTTACATTAGACCTTGTATAGAATTTGTGGTGGTATATTACTAGGTTTTGTTATCTTGCCCAAAATTTTCTTTTGCGCAGTTTTAGATGTGATATTACAGGATCAAGGTAAAGGAAAGGTTATCATATAGCATGTTGGATTCTCTTGTCATCAAAGATATAGAAACATAGGCTTAATATATATGGATATTAAATCATTTTAAATGAATATTCTGTGCATTACAATAGTACATTCCGGAGGACTATAATAGTTTAGTGTCATTTGAATGTTGGAAGAAAACATTCTAATCTGTGTAATGATATCTAATGTCTCCAAAAAATATCTTTGACTTTTCTAATCCAACATAAAAACATTCTTCATGACATGGGGAAAGGAAACATATGAAAGGGTGAGATTATCTGATCAGTAAAGGTAAATAAAGAAGATACATAAGCATAAATGAGCATATAGGTATGAGAAAATGAGAATATAATTTGAATATAAAAACATTCCCATCAAATAACACATACATGAGTCGTGGAATAAATATTTCCAATTTATAAGACAAGAATCATAAAAGAACGAATAGCGTAATCTATGAGAGTATGACATAGGTGTAAGACATTGACTTGTGGAATATACATCAGATTATAACATCGTGACCATGTGTAAATAAATATTAGTGGAATCTTTATGTTAAGGATATGTAATCAATTACTCAGATAAATTTATGGACATGAAACCAGGTTCACACATAACATTGTGAACATTTAATTAGTTTTACACATATAAATCATTCCCCAGATGTCAAGGATCACAACCAAAATATATTATGGAACCTCATGGGAATTACACCTAATGGGTGGGATGCACCACCATCCCAGTCATAGTACATTTCTTATAAGGGATCAAATTTACCATTCTTCCAATAGTGGATCAGGATTCCCCATCTTCCCATAGATGATCAAGCTTCCCCATCATCACATATTGGACTGGGTTTATAAAACTTCCCATAGTGGATAAGGACACACCTATTTCCTATTGTGGATCAAGCCTTTCGACTTGTTTCCTATCATTATACCATGAGATATAAATATTTACCCAATTAATTGTTGGGATATATAGATCCCACCTATCGTATAATAAAATCGTAAATACATGTTCCACATGATAATAACACTTTCATCATACCAGGACCCATAAAAATACATTGGTTTCATAAAAATCATATCAAAACACATGAAATGAAATGGGTATCATAAATTTTTCATAATCTCATTACCTATGGAAAATAGATAGGTCTCAAAATCATTTTACTAAAGTATAACTCGTGAAAAGAAGCATGGTTCAAAAGAATATAACTTATTGAAGAGAAATGGGTGTCATAAACATCATTCAATGAATAATAATCAATTAATTGAAGAATATGAATGACATTATTGGATCATATCCCTAGTAAAAAACTATAAAAATTTATTTCATCATAGATGGATATGGATTTTGAAGGATCACATAGAAAATTTAATTTGGAATATAACATTTCATTGAAAATCCATTTCATGAAACTGTTTCACAAATAATTTTATTATAATGATTGATTTAAAATTTAATTTAGAACATTCATTTAAAAAAATATATTTTCTTCTTTGAAAATAAATCTTTCTAAAAAATCAAGAATTTTGAAAAATGATTTCTTATAAAATATCTTTGAAAAATTATAAATGATGCTTGAAGATGTTATAAAAACAATTTTCTTTGAAAATACATTGAAAATTTAGAATGAAGTGTTTAAATCAATATAAAGTAATTTTTTTAGAAAATGGGTTTGAAAAATTATAAATATATATTGATATAATTTTAATACTTTTATTTGAAAATAACCTTTTGAAAACATATAAATGAAGATTTGAAAATAATTTAAAACACTTTTCAACATAAAACATTACTGATTTTTTTTATTTTAAAACGACTATAAAAATAATAAATTTTATGAATATTAGGAAAAAATATTCTTTAAAAAATAACCTTGTAAATATATAATGGAATTTTAATCTAAATTATGGTCATGATTGTGGGTAATTCCATACATGATGAACATTCCCTTTTTTACCTAAAAAAGTGCGGAAAAGATCCTTGATCAGAAAATGACAAAAATATTCATTTAAAATTAATTTTTTTAAAATTTAAAACATGTTTAAAAATATATTTTATGAATCATATTATAATATTAATAAAAAATTAAAAACACTTTTTTGGAACACAGTTTGGAAATAACACATATTTCTGACAGAAAGATGAAATAAAATCAGATTTTCATAAAAACATTTCATAATTATATTGAGTAAAAAATAATGGAATAATGGTACCATTACATCGAAATTAAATGAATAATAAAATTATTGGATAATTCATGAGAAATATTGACATATGGATCCTAATATTACATCAATGTGAGAATAATCGTAAACAATCCCAATAAATGATGATATTATAGAGAAATAGTATTATCTATTGGGTAACATTAAATAAGATTCCCCATGATAGAATTTATTTACATTAATATTATAATATTATTAAAATAATAATATACATAATAAATCATTTAAAATGGTATTATATACACCTAGTTGAAGAATATAGGTGTATGACATAACGTTTGTCTCATAGAAGGAATATTGATACAAAATTAACTTAATGATTGGAAAAAATTTGAACTAAAAAACCCATGAAAGAGAATTCATAAATTTTATAAGTAAATACCTATAAATTTTAGTATAATTATTATAGAATAAATTCATGGGCATTATGTACACCACACAAAAGAAACGAGTGGTGAACAAGGATTGTATGTCATGTATATAAAATGTGAGGTGAGAAAACCATAACCATAAGTCTTGAATTTATTCATATGTTTTTAAAAATCCTACGTAATTAGTATATGTTTATTATAAATCTAGTAAATATACATATTCTTATATATCCTACCATATATTATTTTGCTATTATTTTATATTTTCTATTTATTAAAAATTCCTTGTTAAGGATATGTTTTGGGTAATATCCGATTCATTTTTTAAATAGGTTTTGAATTTTTATTCATGATAATTTTACACAGATGATGATTTAATTATTTAATGAAAGAAATAAATTATATATATAATACATATTAATTATAAAATTATTTATAATAATCTATAAAATATAGAAATATGATACAATATACACCATTTATGGAGAAAGTGGGTCATACGTACGCAGGAAAGATGTTCCCATATTCTTTTCATATTGAAAGAAATAAATAGAATTACATATATGTATGTATATATATTATAATTTAAAATAATTATTATTTCATATATTTCATATAAATTTACTAAACCCATTTTTAATACATTCCATGCAATGTATGAATGAAGCAGATCACTTTGAGGAGGTGGTAGTCAACACATCCATAAATGATGTTATCATAATTAAGAGATAAAAAATGATTGTATGTGTTTTATAATAATTAAAAAATAAAAAATACATCATAAATGATATATATCATATAAAAATGGGATTTATATCATAAATACCAACCATGAGTGGTGGTAATGGAAAAAATGAATGACATCGTTTCGCAAGGCCGTAGTCCGTCGTACACACGAAGGGTATATACATTATCCATTTGATAGATGTGTGTGTTGTTGTAGGAAAAATTTAATAACAGCATAAAATTATATTTTTTATACTTATTTTTTTATATAACAATTAAATAACATGAACTGAATTGGTGGAGAAGGAAATAAGATAATAGCCTCTTGAATAATGTTACCTCCTTTTCAGGTAAATCCTTTTTGTTTGAACCAAAGGGCTTCATTTGTTAAATATATGTCCAAATATAAGATTATAAGAAGATTGAATGTGAGTTTTGAGTATATTTTTGCAGGTTTTAGTTGAAAAAAATTAGCATGATAGGTTTAAAGAGAGGGGTATGAGAGGAGTCCCATATAAGTTGAGAAAAAGACACATTGGGTAATCTGGAAAGTATTTTAGTGATCCAAAAGATGTACATATCCACCAAGGGTTAATAAAAGACCATTATATATTATTAATGATTTAATGGACAAAATATTTCTATAAAATAATTTTTAGACAAGTTTAGGGTTATTTGTACACCTTATATTCTAGATTTGTTAATTAATTAATCTCATTTTTACCTTAATCACATCAATTAATTTTAATTACCTTTAATTATATTTTTGGTAAAAAAACCAAGTTTAAAAAGTGGAAAATTATAAATTATTTTAAATATGAAT
This sequence comes from Viscum album, assembly GCA_963277665.1. NCBI lineage: Eukaryota > Viridiplantae > Streptophyta > Magnoliopsida > Santalales > Viscaceae > Viscum > Viscum album. Next base: position 974,518,303 of record OY728122.1, read on the forward strand.
ATGGAATCATTTTTTATAAATTATAATCACATACATTGAAGAAATTGCATTAAAAGTAATCCCGCAGACAGGATGAGATGATAGATTTTTAAAGTGAAAAAGTCCAAATTTTTGAAATGTTTTCATATCCAATTTCATTTTGAAATTGGTTTAAATTTTTTATATTGGATTAATTAATATATAATCGATAAAAATATAAATTAAAACCAATTTAAAATATAATTTATCTATATAAATAAATTTGATGAAAAATCATTTTTTATTTAATATTTAATATTTTTCACTATTTAACAAAAAATTTAATATTTCTGAAAAATACCAAAAAAATTAAAAATTAAATTTATATATTAAAATTTAAAAAATTATTTTAATTTTATCAAATAAAAATTAAAAATGATTAAAAAATTTAATTTAAAATAAGTTCCTCATAAAAAGCAGGTAAAATTTCGTTTTTGAAAAAAATACTTATTTTATTCATAAAATTCAATTTATTCATTTATATTTCCTAGAAAACAAATAAGATTAATTTATATTATTCGAATAAATATAATATAATTGTATTAAATTGAAATCATTTATCAAATGTTTTTTTATTAATATTTTAAGTGAAAACTAATTTGATTTCGTAAATATTGTTTTCTAGAAAAAATATATCCTATATTTGGGAACGGGTTTTTAATTTATTTATATTTAATTGGTCTCAAAATAATTATTTTTATATACATTTTTATGAAATATTTTCATAATTCAATTAATCATCTTTCTAAATTATATTCCAACAGATAGTTGGTAAGAATAATAATATCTTAATAACATTATTTATAGTTTATTGTAGTTCGGAAAAACGCGGTCTTGAATGTAACACAAGCTATGAAAAGAACATGGAATTGTGTGTAACAAAATCAAAACATTGTTTTGTGTGTACCACATGTTAATACAAGTGTTTCTTATAGTGGGATATTAACTTAGGGTTTCATGAAACACAATTTAAACATAATTATTTTGTATAACACAAGTTATATTAATTGTTGTGTGAAATGAACAATATTAAAATGATGAAATTTATTTGAATTTTTTCACACAATCTCAGGGGTTACATTCCCCACTTCTATAAAATGAATTTCACCCTTGACATTTTTCTGGGTTGTAATAGGTTTAATACTTGAAATATCCTTTCATAGAAGCCCACATAATTAAAATGAATACTAAAACATCATTTAAAAGGCATTGTTAAAACTATAATAGTTACAAAAGGTAACTTATAAATATGTTTCCACATAGTAGAACAAAGATGGAAATTGAAGACATGGACATGGAAGAAAAGTTTAATAAAATATCTGGATTGATAAAGATCACTAATCATAATAATGTGGGTGATTCAAAAAAAGGTAATAATCAAAAAACCATAAACTAAAGAATCATGAAAGAGGTGATTGATATCATAAAAATTCTAATAATACAACAACATTTTATTTGAAATCCATTTTCCTACTATTGATGAGTTTTTTTCACTAGAAGATATACATACTTGATTTCATTCATTTCAATATAACCAATCTTATACTTTAGTTTTTCCTTAATTATTTCTCACTTCATCTGATAGTATATGGAATGATGGTGAATTTTTCATTCATAAAGAGCTAACAGATCATGAGATCCATAAATATAATAATAATACATTCTATTTTTCTATAGTTAAAATCTAAATAAAACTGTTAGCACAAGTTATTCAATAAGAAGAATTCCTCATATGGTGAGATCATACATTAATCTCACCAACATAATATGAATTTTTAAATAAACATTCTATAAATGGATAAGTTTATTTCCGTTCTAGAAAATAAAAATACAAAACATCAGAAAAAAGTAACTAAATTTATAAAAATCATCTTAACATTGTTCCCCCAAATATCATTAATAAACTCTTATTCTTCAGATACCAAACATTGAATACCTTCATCATGTATTATATTGAAACATGATAATAACCTGAATAACAATAAATACATTTTAAAAACATTACTAATTACTTATTCCAAGTATTTCTAGATATATTATTAAATCCAAGATTTTTTAAACTCCATTCATGATAGAATTATGAACATTTAAAAAAAATCCTAAATTGGTTCTATTGTTATAGATACTATCAAATTTACATTATCCAAATCAATAATATCATTATCCATGATAAAAATGATTTTCGCTAAATCATGAACCCATTAAGGGTTACCTTCCGTTAATAAAAATATAATGTTTACATTAAATAACAATTCTAATTTTTCATATATATTCAAAATATCCTTTTCAATACTTAATGAAAAACTTACACTGAAAATAAATATATATTTCCTAATCCATATAGCACAATCACTGGATTCTAAAACAAAAACACATCATTCATCCCACATTATTCTAAAAATATTTATTAAAATTCACAATATTATTCCTTGACATCCATTTTCTAAAATATGAAATATGTATCAGGTATTAATGTTACTGAACTTCAATTTAATCGTGCTTCTTACATTAAGAGTAATATTTTTACTGGAACATCCTGTAACATTCACATGTCATTCAAAAACTAATCGTGTTAATTAGTATAGCCAATAATCATACCATATTATTGATTATCATTATGAGATATCCACTCAATAAATCCAATTTTATAAATCCCATACTTTAAACATCTGAAATAATCAATGTTAACTATGTTCATTCTTGTCCCTAGCACTGAATAAAACCAGAAATCCTAGTGTGAGTAACCATTATTATGGTGGAAAACCACAAAATCATGAAACAATTATTATTTGATGTCTAAATCATGAAAACATTATTAATCTATGCTACCATAGGTTTATCCTAGGATATTAGTTTCCTTCTTTTATTTGAATCCTTCATGATGTATCATAAATAGTTTTTTAATTTCCAAATCATTTCCCCTAGGAGTGTAAAAATATGTGTGATGTAAGGCCTATTGTGGTTAACCATTTCCCAATCAAGTATAGATAAATATTTTTTTAGTTTTTTTACCCCTATATATATGTGTGTGTGAGAGACACATCCACTTTTAGTGTCCAAACCTAAATGTAATTTCTTGGAAACCACTCTATTAATCATTTTCTGATATTCCAGGACATTTTCATATACTATACCTCATCCATAGACTTATCCTTAGATATATCCCTAGACATATCCTTAGATATATCCCTAGGGATATTAGTAATGTTTTCTCATCCCAGTTTCCAAAGGTGTACAAGACCTTTCCTTTGATAACAACTATAGAATCACTAGATTAACAAATATAGACATTACATCATTATAGATGAATATTCAGCACATTACAAATGTACATGCCTAAGGACCATAAATGATTAGTGACATTAGAATCATGGAAGACAATATTATAATATAGTGAATGATCCTAAATGTATATAGTAAATATCCTCCCCTATATCACTCCTACATGAAACCTTTCTCCATGAACTGGATAAATAAAACATAAGAATTGGTGATCTTAGATTATTAGTAAGGGTAAATAAAGGAGATAGAAAAGCATAATCTGAGTATAAGTGCATGAGAACAAGAAAATAACATATGAAGATCATACCTTGCATATCAAATATCATATACAAGAGTCACAACATAAATATTGGAAGTTAAGAAGACAAGAATCAAAATGTATTTCAGAGAATAAACTATGATATCATAACATAGGATTAAGACATATATTTGTGGAATAAATACCCTATTATAACATTGTAACCCAATGAAAATAAAAAATTTCAACTCATTAAGTTAGGGACATGTAATTAGGCCCTTCTATAAAATTATGGACATACAACTAGGTCCACACATAATATTGTGAATATGTAATTAGGTTTAATTATAAAAACCATTCCTTAATATTCAATGCTAATTTCAAAAACTTATTAGGTAATTGTATAAGAATAAACTTGCTAGGTAGGACACACCTCTATCCCAAGTCACACTCCTTTCCATAAAAGGGATTAGGTTCTCCCATCTTACTATAGTGGATTATGATTCCCCATTTTGACATAAAGGATCAGGATCCCCCACCTTTCAATAGTTGATCGGGCTTCACTATATTGTCAAAGTGGATGAGGACACTCTTATATCCCATTTTGGATCAGGATACTTCTATTTACCATTGTGGATCAATCCCATAAACTTATTTCCCATAATTATCTATTGAGATATAAATATTTACCTAATAAATTGTATGCAGGTAACAGTCCCATGCACAACATAATGAAATCATTCATACATGTTCCATAATATAATAAAACCTTCATTCTCATGACCCATAAAAGGATATGGGGAGAAAAAACATCATATAATATCCCATGAAATGAAATGTATTTCACAAAAACATCATCATATCATTACCTATGGAAAAGAGATAAGTCTCATAATCATTTCATCAAAGAATAACCCATGAAAAGAAGCAGTTTTCAAAAGAATATAACCTGTGGAAGAGAAAGAGGTATCGTAAACATCATTCCATGACAACATAAACCATTCAAGAAATAATTTTAATGGTGTTATTGGATAATATCCCCAACATATAACAAACTATATAATATTATTTCATCTTAAATGGAGTATTTTTTTAAAGGATCACATATAAAATTTCTAAGGCAAAATAAACTTTCATTGAAAATCTCTTTCACAAAATCATTTAAAAAATTATTATATTTTAAATATATCATTAAAATTTAATTTGAAACATTCCCTAAGGAGAGTATGCATTCCCAATTGAAAATAACACTTTTGAAAACATCAAGAATTTTTAAAAATGTTTTCTTGTAAAATTGATTTGAAAAGCAATAATGGAAGCTTAGAAATATTTTAGAAACTGTTTTTTAAATACTTTGAAAACATAGAAATAATAATTTCAAAACATATTTTTGATATTTATTTGATAAATTATAAAGAAATATTGAAATATTTGAAATAATTTTCTTTCAAAATAACATTTTGAAAACATATAATAGAATCATTGAATATAATTTATACACTATTAACCATACATTTTTTCGAAAAACTTTTTCCTTGATTTTTTTTTAAAAAAAACTGATTTTATAGAATATTATGAAATTTCATTCTTAAAAATAAAAACAATGTGAAATTAAAAAATAATCCTCAAGTATATTATGTTCATGATGACATGTATGTTCGTACATGATGAAGATTCATTTTATCACCTAAATATGTTTGGAAAAGTGAATTCATCTGAAAAATACAAGAATATTAGTTTTTAAAAAAATAAATAGTAAATAATGGGAAAAAGATCTATTAATTATCATATTATAATAGAAAATTATTTTTGAAAATATTTTTATGAAATGCATTTTTGAAAGAACACATATATATGGCCAAATGGAGAAATAAATTCAGATTTTCATAAACACATTTTTTTAATTATCATAAGTAATGGCGAGTGAAAAAATATTACCATTACAAGGATATTACTTGAATGATTATATTAATTGATAATTCATGAGATATTCTCAGATATGGATCATGAAATTCCATCAATAGAAGTATAATCATAACTATCATGATAAATGATAAGATTTTAGAAAAAAACTCTTATCACCTTTGTAACATTAAATCATATTACCCATGATAAAATTAAATTAAATGAATATTATAATACCTTTAAAAGAGGAATACTAATGATATAATATTTCATAAGCTAGAATATATATAACAACCTTTCTCTTTATTACACACTTAAACAGAATTTATTACATAATCTCTTCACATGATATAACATGGAAGATCGAGAGGTCTAGTGTCTTTGTGGATAAATAACATTACATACATACTATAAAAATGAAAAACAACTTCTTTAGTTAAAACTTAATTTACATGACCATTACACACCCTCGTACTCAGTATTATATGGGATAATCTGAGGAAATGAATAAGAAAAGGGTGATCTATAAAGCCCAATAAGGGAGTAAACATGGCATAAAATGAAGAATAAAATACATGTTAGGAAATAGGCATATTAACATAGAATAAAAGAACCATTAACAAAAAGGCACGATAAAGCATGATTATCACAACATTGAAATTTCGCAACAACACTTAACATGGTATTAGCATGAGCCAAGGCTCATTGCACATAGGGCATGAGTAAACCCTCGTTGAACATGAATTATCATGTGTAAACCTTCATTTCACTTGAATTATCATGATTAAACCCTCTTTGAACTTGGGTTATCATGATAGTAATCTTCACCCAATCCATTGTAGAGCTATCAGGGCACACCCTTCTTAAACATTTCTTTTCATACATAAGTGTGCCAGATTGATCATAAAACACAGATTCATTATATATCATCATTTAATACATGATAAAGAAATTTGGAATTCATACATGAAACTATATAATAAATAAGTAAATGTGCATAATGGTGAATAGACTTAGTAGAGAAAGAGGCATGGTTTTCACTACACAATGACTTTGGATTGGAAAATCATGATGCAATTTTGATAGGATAATGACATGACATAAGAATTCATGAAAAATATTAGTTAGAGAGAAATGGGTGTCTCTTCATATGTACATGAAATGGAATGTAATGGGGTTATATAGATACATGTCCCAATATAAGTAATGAAATATAGATTCATAATACAAAAGAATTTCATGAATGTAAATGAGGAGAGAGAAATTCCTTACGGAATTTTGGCATGGTAATGGGTATACATGGAAGGAATTAATGAGAGATAAATGGGTATATCATCATTAAAAAATAAATAGGAAAGTATAGGGGAGTTTTGAAATCATACCACAACATTTATAATTGAAAATAAAAGGTCATAACAATATTAATAAACATGGATAAAATTATAAAGGAAGGAATCCCTTACTTGGAAGCGGGATCAAAAAGGATTAAGAGGGTCTTGAGAGTTGCTTCTTGAGATCTTGGGGCGCCTTGGGAGGATTATAAAGAGGGTAGGGAATGGATTGGTCGATCTCTAAAGGATTTGAGTGATGAGGAAGGGGGAGCTTGGGTGGGTTTATATAGGAAATGATAGGTAATTCTTTATTATTTAGGTTTGGGTTACCACAGATTAACCTAATCTAAACCACAAACTAGCCCATGGATTTTTCCAAATTAGAGTGGACAAAAATATTTTATAGTTCAAATGGACTAACTTCTTAATATAATTGTGTTGATTATGTGGAGGTGAGTCACACTCTCAAGGAAATCAATTTACAAAGGTAAAATGTTTTATAAGTCTTGAAGTGTCCACTAAAGCATTGTTAAAAAAATAAAAAAAAACTAAAATCACATTATTATAATGATAAAACATATATTGGCTAAATATAATGTTTATATTATTTTATTACATTAATATTGGATCATTATGATGTCACAAAACACATTATATATTTAAACAGTATTTAATTTTTACCCAAAAAATCAACTATCTCAGAATATTATGAAAAATTCACCACTGGATAATTTCTAAGTCCAGATTCCAAAAATAATATTCATTTTATCTAAATAATTTTATAAATATGTGAATTTTTTACTTTTAAAAAAAAGTGACATTTATCGAAAATTCATGCGTTTTGACAAAAATATCTTTCAAACATTAATAAAAATCACAATCATATTCATCATAATTATACAGTCATTTATATTTTATAAAAATTAATTTAGTAATAATATTTAATTAAAATAATATTTAACTCAAAAATCCATTAATTTATCCAAATATATTTTATAATTGAATATTAACTAAAAATTCTTTTTTTCCTTTAAAAACAATTTACAACATAACAATAATAAAATAATTGTATATTCAATATTATATAAAAAAATAATGCACATAATCATAGTGTTAAGGTCTTGTTACATAATCCCTTATAAAACCCACATAAGACTGAAGGGTAAGGTGTGCGATGGTGAAAGACACTTGGGGTGGCTTAGATAACATTTCTCGGGTGGTGATCTCAATCAACATCCACTAATCTCGTAGGAAGTTCAGTTCGAGCATAACGTGTTGAAGATTAGCTTGGTCTTGGTCAAGAGTGAAGCCTAATGACGACACCTCCATTCTGACCTCTAAAAAATAGGCCTCGTACAGGGAAAGTCTACTACATGAGGCCATCATATCCTTTTTATGAGTAAATTGGATTTGTTAAAGCCCTATATTTATACTAATCATTTGATCACTTTTCAATAACTATATTAGCCACGGTCCCAATTCTTAACGGTATTTTGAAATCCAAAAACATAAAACCAAATATGTTTATATTTTATATAATATTTTTACATAATAAGAGGGTTAATTTTATCAAGGGGAATTCTCATTAATGAATTTTTGGTTGTTACAATATAAACTTCAAAGAATAATGTTGGTGCATAACATGACATTTGTCTCAATGAAGGGAACTTGAGGAAACATTACCTCTCCAATTTGGTCACTTTTGAACAATAAACCCCATGAAAGATAGATATTAAAATGGATATGTAAATAAAAATTAATTTAATTATAATTATCTTATAATAAATTTATGGTCAGTGTATACACCATACAAAATAAATGAGTGGTGAACAAGGACAATATCTCATAACTATAAAAAGTTAGACCGGAATACACTTTCCAAAGGTCCTAACTTTCATCGCACAAGTTCAAAACTCCTATTAAATACGTATAAGATCATTATAAATCCACTTTATAACCATATTATTATATATCATACCATATAATATTTTATTATGACTTTATAATAACCATTTATTATCAATTATATGTTAAGGTCACATTTTAGTAATATTCGTGTTGTTGTTACTATTTATTTTGATTTTTTATTCATGGTCCTATTACTTAGATAATGATTTAATTATTTATATAATTTAAATAATTATATAAATATCATACATATTCACTATATAAATATTAATTATAATATATAAAATATAATAAAATGAAATGGAACAAATCCTTCAGGGAGATAGTAGGATGTACGTACCTGTGAACACAGTTTCTATTTTCATATAATATTAAAACAAATAAATAAAATGACATATATTCTTATTTATTATAAATATAGAATAATTATAATGTCATATATATCATATAATTTTACTAAGCCCAATCTAAATACGTTCTATATAAAATGTGAACGAATTACAACGATTTGAGGAGCTGTAGTCCACACATGCACAAATGATGTTATTGTATTTACAAAAAATTGAAAACCTGAATGTATGTGTTATATAATAATTATATATGCATAAATAAATCATAAATATCATATATATAATATTAAAAAATATTCCCATCATAATTACCAACCATGAGAGTGGGTAAAGTAAGAACCAATGACATCAATTCGTGAGGCAAGAGTTCGCCACTCACATTAATTTTACGTTATTTAGCCATTTGATGGAAGTGTGTGTGGGTGTAGGAAGAACCATATGAATAAAAAAATCAATATATTTCTTATATTGATGTTAATATATAATCATGGAAAAATAATAACGTAATGGGTTGGGAAATAAATAAAATATAAATGCGTATTGATAAATGGTACCAATTTTTTAGGTAACTCCATTTGATTTTCTCCAAAGGGATTTATTGGTTTTATATATAAAAATAATAAGGATTATAGGATGAAGGCATAGAGTTTGGAGGAGATTTATTCTTGTTTTTGATAACCCAAAAGTGTTTGAGATGTGTAAAAATATGATGGGGAGAGGAGGCCTTTCATACGTGGGGAAAGGGATACATAGGATATTATTGAGAATATTTGAGTGATCCCAAGGTTTTACCTATCCCTTAAGGGTTTTAAGTGGAAAATTACAGGTCATGGGAAGTTTAATGTCTGAAATATAGAATTAAAATAGTATTTAGACAAGTGAAGGGTCATTTTTACACCTTATTTTCTAATATTAGTAATTATTTATGCTCAATTTTACCTTATTCATTGTATCTATATTTAATTACCTTTATTAATATTTTTGGTCAAAAACTAATTTCAAATTACTAATAAAAATAAATTATTCTTATTCCAAATATGGAATAATGATTTACAAATTATAATAATAAAATTGGAAAAATTAAATGAAAATTAATCTTTCAGAAGGGACGAGATGAGCAGTTTTTAATGTTAAAAAATACATAAGATTGAAAGTTTTCATACCCATTTTCATTTTCATATTTTCCTAAAAACCCAAATATAATTTATTTATTTATAATTAATATTAATATACATTAATATCAGATAAAATAAAATTTATCTATGTAAATAAATTTGACAAAAATGAGGATTTTAAAGAAAATTTAGTATTTTTCACTATTCATCTAGAAATGAAATATTTGAGAAAAGTAATAAAAATAATCCAATGTAAATTTTAAATTTTGTATTGAAGAAATAATTTTATTTTTTCAAATTTTATTTTTAAAATATTCAATTTTATAATTAAAATAGGGTTTCTACTAAAAGGTAGTAAATTTTGTATTTTGGAAAAACACATCTATTTATTTATAAAAATAGATTTATCCTTACTTATTTTCTTAAAAACACATAATATGAATGCTTAATTGTTGAATAAATATAATATAAAGATATTTTATTGACATCATTTCTAAAAAAAAATTATTAATTTATTAATGTAAAACAGGTTTGATTTCATAAATATAGTTTCTCAAAAAAAAGAATTCTTATATTTTGAAAAGGGTTTTCTTTAATTTAATGTTAAATATTCTTGAAATAATTATTATTATATACATGTGTAGTTAATATTTTCATAATTTATGTTTTCTTATTGGTATATTCCCCTCCAATTATTATTTGGTAAATAGAATAATATATTATTAATAATAATAATAGTATATTGTAGTTTAGTAAAACTCTATCTTGTGTGTAATGTTATATATCAAAATAACTCAACATTTTATGTAACACAAGCCACACAAATTTTGTTTGTACCACTAGCTAATCTAATTGGTTTGTGTAGTGTAAGATTAAAACAGTATTGCATGAAACACAATTCAAAATTAGTGATTACATATAACAGAATTTATATTCAATGTCGCATTAATTGAAAAATATCAAAAATATTAAATTAATTCAGAAAAGTATTTCAAAAAATCTCATAATATTATAAAAACCATTGAATTTGGAATGGTTCGTAGGTAATGGTTGGTGACATAGAGATTTTTTGGTGTTCTATGTTTTATACTTTTCGTATTTAGCATGTTTTTCTTGGACTATATGGATATTGGTTGTAAATTTTTCTTCCACTTTTTTACACTAGTAGTATTTCATGTTTCCACTATATCAATAACTAATTCTATTATATATGTTGATCCTCATTGTGATGGAACTTCTCAGGTGGCTTCTCTAGTTGATATAGTTTAGACTATTATAAGGTACTCCATACTCCCTAGTCTATCGAACAGGGGAAATGTTGCATATAATGGTTTAATTATTGTATATTTGGTTGAACATTTAAAATTAATAAATTATATATTAGAGAAACGATGTACATATTGGTTAGTGGGAATCCCTAGATGAAAATAAGATGCAGGGGCTGTATAACTTGGAAAGACACCAAAATCACATGGTTCATGCATTCAATAAAAATTTTTGAATCAGATTTTCCTTTATGGAGATATGGTATTGGCTCTAAGGATTCCAATGATATATAAGAAGAGTCCTTTGAAGCTAGAACCCAAATAGTAAGGTACATACATTTTCAGTAATGTTAACACCAAAGGCGTGTAATCCTTGATCACAAAATATGGAGAGTGAATTACCCCAACCAACATGGAAGGTTCCTCAATATGCACTTAATTTTAAGAATTCCTTCTAAGATATTTTAATTTAAAATAAAACTCCAAATTTCCAATTCATGTTACATTAAAATATAAGAAATCATCTTGGTAGCATGAAATAAAACTGCTAGAACATGACTTTGTCACAAGAGGAAAAATTGTATGATACCATCACATTCACATGATTTTAAAAAATATTCTGACATCCAAGTCACATATATAACCTCTTTTCAATCATTTTACATTAAAATGTGGTACAACGTATTAGTCACATGATGTGAAACTGTACAACACCATGACCAAAACAATATGACCATAAACTATAATAACTAAAAATAATCATGATATGTTGTAAAACTATTTGTTCAAGGTACTCATCAAAACTGGTTAAATTACATAGTCCATGTCCCTATCACATGATTTTAAACTGTGTTATGACATAGGTCATCACTAGAGTGGATACCCCCTCTTAGTGTTATCCATCAACCATAGCATGACCCAAAATTACATAGGTCTTGTTTCCTATTTAAAATGGGATATATAGAAAATAATGAAACATAAATCTTGGGACTAGCCCCATTGTATTCCTATTTCAAGGATTCCCCCTAGGAACATGTTCAATTATTTCTTGCTGATATTCATATCTATTACATTATAGTTATTTTTGAAATATATCCCAATGTTTTTTTCACCACCCTAAAACATCGCAACATGCTTACTCCCATACTTCATCCCTTCGTCTATCTGAATCCTCACCATCCCCCTAACCAAATAATTCCACTAATAGAGAAAGTTATTAGATGAAATGACTCACCACCAATCCTAGTTACATGCCTCTATGGGCCTCTCATGACAGATGATCATTCCCATGTTTTGAATATGTTCAACACTCTATCCTATATTATATATCCCCATCCATGACCAATGTGGCTATGAAAGTGTTGTTTTTATCATTTTCAATACTTATTCCCTCCCAATGGGTCACACCCTTTCTAGGTCCAACACTAGGAGTCAATATTTTCCTCCCTTTCCAACAACCTTTTTTCTAGTGGATCATAAACACCCATGGTGTTATCTTCCCCACCATGTGTTCATGCATGATTACTATGAAATTCATTATCATTGGGAATTTCCCAAGTTATCCATATACACACTATTTTTACCTACCTTGAAATAAGAGAAACTCCCCAGCACTCCTTGTTTCCCACACTAATAATGATTCATGTGAGGTTGGGTATAGTGTTTTAATTTTACCAAACATGATTGAAACACATAGTCATTCCAAAATGGAATGTCACTTCACTGTTTGGCCCAAACATCATAACCCTAAAGTGTGTGAAAATTGTCATAGGGATGTCTTGTATGGTTTTACTCCTCCTTACAACTCTCTTTACATAAATTCATTAATCTTATATCAATAATTAACAGCCATCTGATACACCCTACTTTGTTCTAATAATCTTGACATTAAAACTATTTTCAAACCCATGGTCTAAGAAAAATGAAATTAATCATGAAATAACCCTTTTAGTCAGACCACCTTGAACTTATGCTATGTGGAAAACTCTATTCAAAGAAATGAGACCTAAAAAATATGTAACTTTCATCCTTATCCAATGACATTAAACTTCATTACATCTTGTACTAACTATATAATATGAAATTTCATAGATATAATCTTCATATATGATGTTTTCAAAAATAGAAATAGTTTCTCATCCTGACATGGGAGGGTAGACACCATCACTTTATTTTTTTGTACCCTACCATGACACATTCTAGGATAACATGTGTCTTGATACCCAACTCTATTGGTTACAAAGTGAAGCCTATTCCACCATTCAATAGCCCATCCACAAAAACCCCATAAAATGAAACCAATTTCAGTAACATTCTACCCTATCCCTTTATTTTAAAAAGGTTGGGCAATAACTATTTTGGAAATATCATGTGTGATACAAGTTCACTATGAAAATCACTTCATGTAGGGTTATTATAGATATATACCAAAAAAAGAATCAACACACATCCCATATTTTCCAAATAATAAGACTGTAAACCATTAATGACCCCCAAAGTCTAGAATAATGTGTGGCTTGATTCCCCAGTTAATTGGATTCATTGTGACTCCAAGGACTCCCTTTTCTAGCACAACTACAAATACATCCATTCAAAAAAAACATTTTTTCTAACACACATCCCTCTATTCGTGGAGGGTCCAAAATTGTCCAGCACCACACCAACCCTTTTGGGATCCCCCTTCATTAGTGAAACCATCATGAAGTTATACTATAGGATGCTGATTCTAAAGATTTTCATGTAGAATAAGAACTCATTTGTTATCTCTTTGCATCATGTTTGTACTCTCCCCCATGACACACTAACGTCATAGAATACCCCATTTTTTCATGAATCATGATTTTAAATTGTGTGTAACTAGCCCCATATTCCCCTCACTCTGAAACTGGTATTCATTACATTTAGTAATTTTGTAGACTAATTCCCATTTTTATTGGATCATCACTCGAGAGGAATTCTATTTTTAGTGTTAGTCATATACCGTTCTATGATATAGATCTCGTTTTGGATTTGTTCCATATTTAGTTCTGTTTTTGGTGCCACGTAGATATCCTATAACAATCTCAACCAAAAATACTCTTCTCACTCATGCCATGTTTTGGAACCCCTTTCCACTTTGGATCTCTGTGGATTCATTCATTAAAATTCATTGTGATGCTCATGCATATCTGGTTGAAAACATATGATATTAAACTATGACCAAATATTTGTAGAACAATGAATACTTGGATCTCTCTTTATATTAGATTTATAATACCTTACATGCAACACATGAATCTCCATGTGGTCCAAGACATGTGACCTCAAAATAGTATCCATGATTCAATCTTTAAAACCATAAACTAGTAGCTTCAGTCTATGATTTATGGAATTAAACTATTTAAAACCATGGACCAAAAAAGTTGACCATAAAGTATTTTAGACATCTATCTTGGAATCACGACCTTTAACTATGCACAACCATCCCAACATATTCCCCTAAATGTGTACATATCTGGTCTCTCTCGAATTACCCAAAATAACCCAATAAAAGTTCCATAGATTTCTATCATGTTGAAAAACTATAAGGATAATATGATCAATAGTCAATATTTTATCTGCCAATTAAACAATGTGACTTGGGAAAAAGTGGGGTCATGAAGAGGAAAGGTAAAAAAACCTTCAGGACTCAAACCTTTGCCTCGAAAAGAACCTAGAAGAAATCTCTATACCCATTGGTTTAGCAGAAAGTTAGGGAAGAACCTTATTTCCCATTACGATGTCCTTCACAAGGTCCTCCATGATGTATCATCCATTATGTTCTCTTATCGTACATCCCAATACACATATTGAGATAATTATATTCACATTCTAGAAAGAAGATGTATATTATGCTTTACACACCCTAGTTGCATGATGTCAAAATATACAACACATCTTCCTCACTGTATGAAATTAAACTGCATGTTTAATTTACATGATAAAAAATGTCGAGCTAAACCCTTATCATCTACGTGGAATGATGTAAACCTATGAAATGTTTTATCCCTCGCCTGAGAGGACCATTCCCCCATTAGTCATGGTCACCTATAGAACCTTTACTTCTCTCAAGACGGGCTACTCAATCGTCCCATACTAATTACAACCCAATTAAAAAACAAGGGTTTAGGTTTCCAATGAAAAGAAATGTTTAAGTACACTGTTGATATAATGAGATGAAATAATACTTTAGTAAACATGATCTCATACAAGTCATCATCAATAGGACTGAATTTCAATATCTCTTAAGATATTTCTTGGTTGCACTTCAATCCTTAGGACTCCTTTCCCCTGGAGCCCTATGTGTTGAGATATATAGAATCATTGGGCACTGAAACCAGATAGCATACCTTTATCTAATGTGAATTCTATTACTGACTCATCTTGGAATGCGAGCTTTTGGCCGGCTCATATGACTACTTCCATTGAATCCATGCTCCCCTAGAGTGTGGGGATATGAAAGGTCCCTAAAATTCTATTTCTTCTTCTCTTGCATGATCCCTCAATGCTCAACATACACCTCAAAAAAACCCTCATACCACCGTGCTAATATTGTGGATCATTTGGTGGTGCAAAATTCCTCGCCAACTTGTGTTAAAACTTGTCCAGGTATGCCACTATCATTTTTTTCATAGTTATGAGTGAGTAAAATATTTGTGTTGGTTTTTGGTATAATAATGTTTTCCAAATAACTCTCAGTCACAAACATCAGCTATAGCTGAAAAAGGGAACATATGTGCCTCTCTTCATTGAACCATGTATACACTCACCTTTCTAGATAATATATTCACCCAAAGTGTTAAAAAAACTGGGATGGTTTCAATCATCACATTAGGGTTTTCCAACAATCCATAAGACCAAAATCCCGTAGTAAAATCCTTGTAGGTATTCCATCTACTCCAATTTACTCATTAATTCTGACAATATCATTAGTCATGGTTGGTAAATTCATAATATTTATGTTAATGATGTATCTAGTGTTCCCCCCCCCATTTCGTTAAGGGCTATCGGCCCAACCCCAAATTATTTGTGTTGGGATAGTCGAATAGTAGTATTCAGGGTGGGGGTGATGGAATTCTGGAACTCTTACTGTAACACCCCAAGATTTTAAGAAAAATATTATTTTTAATTTCATTAATGTCTTGTGTTGTATGATACACAAAAAGGATCTTGCACAACACGCATCCTTGACGTGCCTTGCATTACATGCAATCGCGACCTTCCTCGATAGCGTGTGTAATATGCAATAACGAGTTTCACTAAACAAAAATATGCTATTAAAATATTATTAAGACTAGCCATTATGAATAGTAATAACCACTTTTGGAAATTTGGTAAATTTTATTTTTCAAAAGGGACTTCATTTTTGGATTCGGAATATCGAAATTAGCTTAGGGTGAAATTTTGGTACTTTTCGGATAACTTTCATTTTCTGATGAATAGTGAAAATTACTAAATTTTAATTAAAAACAACCTTTTTAATAGAAATAATTAATAGAGATAAATTATTAATTTGAGTGGTTTTAAATTATATTTAGAATATATTTTTACAATTTAATACAATGTTGGTCATTGGATGTAATTTCATATTTAAACCAGACATAAACAAGTGTCAATCTTTTGATAGTTATTATCTCTTAAGAACACGCTATTTGTTTTGACGATGGGAATTAATTTTTAAATTAATTAATGCAACTGATTTGTTTTGAATTTGGTAAAATAGACATCATTTTTCAGTTCATAATATCAAATATAGTTTAGGCCTAATTTTTTGTATTTTTCTGGATACTTTTATTTTTTGATGAATAGTGAAACCACTAAGTGGTAGTTAAAAAAATGAATTTTTCATAAAACATAATATTACAGATTCTGTGAGTGGAATTTCAAAACTCCTAGAGACAAGGTTGATGTTATTAATTAAAATGTGGTTCAATGAGATGAAAATAATATTTGATGAATAGTAACTTTTTACTTTTTTACCACGGTTAAAAGTAAATATTGTAATTAAGGGTAAAAATTATATTATTATTACTCTAACACATTTCCTAATTCTATTGGATAAGTTTAATTCGACCAAAAACAACCTTATGAATAAAATATTACCATTTAGGCCCACTTAGATTAGATTAGGACATTTATTATTAATTTATTTAAAGAAGGGTTAAAATAGTTAAAATCAAAGTTTAATAAGTAATTCATTTGTAATATAGGGATATACATAATATAAATTCGACTATAAATATTCATTAGAAATCTAAAAATATTTACTACATAATTATATTTTATTTGTAATTTTTAAGCTTTAAATAAGTTAATTTATTTATGACACAAAGATGATGTAGTAATTATCTTATTAATGAAATATTGACGTAATTGATTTATAAATACCCAAATAAATGTAATTTGAGACTTTTTATGAATTCCACTGATTTTATAGGTTAATATGACATGTTATTATTGATTTAATTAACTGTTTTCGAACTAATAATTCTGTTATGATTTTCACAAAAATCAATTACTAAATAGTGTCAAAATTGACATAAAATAGTTTTTAAAACAAATATTATATTATTAATTGTTATTTTATTCATAAAAATCTAAGGTTCGGCCAAATGACTTAGATACGTTTATATATATTAATAATAAACAACTTGGGGTTCTTTTGGCTTTTTATCGTATGTTTATTAACCTTATAGTGTAAGAACACAAAAAGACACAATAAAAGTAAAATTATCTAACTTAAAGTTAAATATAAATGATAAGGTTAAAATAGGAACCTAAACATGTATAAATTCTATTGTATGAGAGGCTTTCGACCCATACCTACCTTAGCTTCTAAATAAATCAATTTGGAGCTATTTAAAACCGAATTTGTCTTTATAATAAAATAATATTTTTAGTTATTCCAAAGGTGCCCCTCTCCTCCCTTATAAAAGGGAACCTCCACCCTCTCTTCCTCACACCACTTTGAGCCTTCAAGCTTGGACAAACCCAGACCAATTCTATTCTCCACTTCCCTAGAAACATCCAAAAGGTTCTGTTCTTCCTCAAAGACCAATTTTAGTGCCCTAAAAGGAGATCTCAAAGAGGCGCTTCAAAGAAGAGGTAATATCCGTTACCGATTCTTTCAACTTTATTTCTTCTTCCACTTCTTCTTCTTAGGATGTTTCATTATGAAGTAATAACATAAGTATCACTCATATACTGATATGTTATTATAAGTATGAAACAACCCTATTTCACCATCTATCCATCCTACGGAAAATGAAATCCTCGCGCGTGCGTACGTACGGAATAACGTCTCCACGCCGTGGTGTAATCTATTTTCCACCACCACCTTACTTGGATGGGTATAATGGTGTAAATAATAACTATATATGATTTTTTTAAAGTGATATTGATTCTTAAATAGTATACATACACTCCAATACAATTCCATGATGATGAGAACGATATCATCGCTCGTGCGTACGTACGGACTACTGTCTCCACGACGCGATGAGATTCATTCTCCATGTTAACCATTCATGAATTATTATAAAGTATAAATAAAAAGTAATCATGAAATATATGACATAATAATGATACTAGATTTATGTGTATATATATGTATGTCATCTACTTAATTCCATTCAACTCAATAAGGAAACAAAAACAGCATTCATGCATACGTACGACCTACCGTCTCCATGAACGGTGTATTTCTTTCCATTTATTGATACATTATATATATGTATATTCTGAATATATATTATATATAGGTCATGTTTTATATTCTGTAATTATGTAATCAGGATCTAATTAATCATATGAATAACTACAAGTCAAAACACGGACGACAAATGAAACGATTTTACCCAAAACGCTCTTTAACATGGAATTTACAAAAGAACGGGTAAAATAAAGTCATAAGTGAACCATATATGATATCATAACAATTAGTACGATTCTGAAATAAGTCAATGACATTATTTAAATCATTATACAGGAGTTTTGGACACTTACGAAACAAATCGGACCTAAGGTAAGGGAAATATCACAATCTCATTTTTATCCGAGATTGTTTATACTTTGAAATTTACTGGGGTGTATTTTATCATCCACATCCATTTTTCCTCAATATGTAATATTATTTCCATCCACCTACAGTTTTTTAAATCCAATTTTACCCTTCGGTGAGTTTTTAGTAAAGGATATGAAAGGAATCTTTTGTTGTTTTTCGTACGAGGTACTTTTTGACTTTTCCGACAAAAGTACGAAGAATGTTTTTTTAACTTATATGACATGAATGGATTTTAAAACATTATTTCCAAGAAGCATCCTTTACAAGTTTTCAAGTTTATTTTTAATCAACTTATTTTAGTTTATAATTTTACGACATGTTAAGAAAGGAAAAGTGTTTTTGAATCAGAAAGGATATTTTCCTCAAGAATGGAGTTCAAGTGTTTTATCAAAATTATTTTCCATCTAAGATAATAAAGGGTTCTGTTTTTATCCCTATTATTAAATTTATTTGATTATGTTGTGATGGAATGATATTTTTATGAATTCCTTTATCTTATATCAATTGTTTTATGATGTCATGATGTTTAAGATTCCCATTTTTATTACATGGGTTATGCTATGATGTATGGTTTTCTGATTTTGTGGCACACATAAGAATTGTATCATTATGAGATGGGTGGGACCTATATCTCCCTCCAATGCATTGGGTAATGATTTTATATCTCATGAGATAGAAATGGATGGAACGGCAGGTTAAACCGGTTCAGTGAAACAGGACTGAAACGAGGAGTGAACTCGGTTTAGAAGTGGACTTTGTGCACTAAGATAGTCTTGGAAATGAGTCTTGACTAACAAAAAATGATTCTCAATGAGTATGTGTGTATGCCACAAAGTTTCTTGTTTTAAGTTATTATTATTGGGATTACATTTCACTACTATGATTTATCCCATGTTATGATATTATGATCTCTCTTGCAGGTTAAGATTTCCAAAATGTTATGTTCTTATGAATATGATGTGATTGATATTTCTTTTGTTTACCCTTACTGAGCATTTGATCTCACCCTTTTATGTTTTCTTTTCCCCAGGATATAAAGAATGGTTTTAGGTAAAAAAAGGAAGATCTTTATGGTAGATGTTGAAGATCTTTCACCACGATTAGAAGATTATATTCCGAGTTTCCAAATACACTAAACTATTACGGTCCTTATGTGTGTGTTTTTATTATGTACTATGTATTACGAAAAAGTAATGTATGTCCATGTATTTCAAGATTTGTGTCTTTACAGTAGGTATCGGAGGAAAAGTTTAGTAATCCTTTGGAAACTAGGATGCGAAAACGTTAGTGAGATCCCTAGAGATATTTCTAAGGTATGTCTAGGGATGTCCCTAAGGATAAGTATACGTATAGGATGTAGTCCTAGAACTATGGTAACGATATTATATTAAACCAAAGATGTTAGATATTGAAGTTACTCCCCCTTTATTATGATTTTTCCCTCTCACACTATTCTTTTTGGGTTTTAGAAAATGGCTGGAAACAAGATGATTCACGATAATTGATGATATAATGGACAATTGAATGATATTCTTAATGAGCAACCAAATGAAATGGGATTTGGAATTCCAAAAATCATTATTATGTCGAATCAGCAATCTCATAATATGATCAATAAAGTAAAATTTTGTAAGTTTCCTGACTCGGCTAATAAGAGAAAGATGGAGTTTCATGATGATCATAGAGAAAAGAAAGTTCAATTTCCCCTATGTAAATCATGTGGGAAGAGGCATCAAGGAGAATGTTTCAAAGGAACTGGAAGATACTTTGGCTGTGGAAAAGAAGGACACAAAGCCAGTAAGTGCAAAGGAAAAGGTTCAGTTAACACCAGGGATGAGGATAATGGTATTGCTACGACATCAACAATGGTTAAATGTTTTAAATGTGGAATGTACGAGCATTAGGGAAACCAATGCCCTAAGGGAAAGTATCATGAAGAGAATAAGTATAGTCATATGGGTAGTATTTATGTTGATGATGATGAAGAGACTACAAATGATATGTGAGATGAAAGAATTGTTGAAGATCGGTCAATGGTTTAAGAATGTAGTGGAATGATTACATGTTTATCATGTGTAATGTTGTATAAGTAATCTCATGGTACTATGGAATAAAGAGACATCTAAGGATTGTTACACTATTGTCTTTCCTTGAGTTTTGAAAGTGTATGATTAATGGTACCAGTATCCATGAAAGGTTATTCAGATATTTTTGGAATGTAGATTATATGCGCATAATGAAGGGATAAGGAGAAAATTAAATGTTTGATAGTATTCATGAGCTCATGACTGATATATTGAGAAGGTTATATGATAGTTTGAGTATATAGAATTTTTGGATTTTGGTATGTGGAAAGAGTTAACTTTTGACAGCATTCATGTTTTCACTAAGGTTTAATGGGTATTCATTTTTCAAGAGAATACATTATTAAGGTATTCACATGACTGGAATGTGACCAACAAGATATATGGGGGATAAATGATGGTATTCACATGCTTGGTTGATGACATTTCAAGTAATCATTTTCTTTATACTATGTGCTTGGATCGAAGTATTTTAGATAAGCCTAAAGATTGGAATGGATTATGTTGGACATAAGTTAGTATTGTTTAAGGATAGAACTTTCTTTTTGATATTATTTATGGGATGTTATAGAAATTTTTTTTAGAAAAAGTATAACCTGTCGGACGGGCGACAACCCATCTCCTCGGACAAGGCTGTGGGAATCGAACCCACAACCGAAGTCCAACTGGCCTTTATCACCTACCACTGGCCTACAGGAAGTCACTGTTTAGTAGAAACTAGTTTTATTATATTAAGCAGTATGATATATGAAGTATAAGTCCATTTTAGGAACCATATATGATTAATCCCACTATAGATGGACTTATGTATTTTTGATAAGTTTTATAACCTTTTGTTTGAGACAGATGGAATGACCCATTATTCTATCACATGATCTGCTAACACATCACGAATAAAAAATTCAACTTCATTTCATTAAGGGATGAAGTGGAAATTGTTCTATTAATGAACAAAAGTGAGATTGTACCAAAATCTTGTAAGTATTTCTTTTAATTCATCAACTTTAGGGAAATGATCTTGAAAACCAAAAATGTTGTCCTAGTGCCCTTATATCCGATGAATCAGATGGTACCTTAGATCATCAAAAATCTATGGATTTGTGATTTCTGGATTTTCCATAGCCATGTTCTCCACCACTCTCCATCAGAACATGATGGTTAGATTTCTCTTCCATATCCATATTTTCATCTATGTGGCAACCCAGTGATTATTTTATTTGGGTAACCATTATGTTTCATACTTTTGTTTTTATAGATAGTTTTTGGTATTCCTTTTTATGATGTGGGTTTCTATTAAAGGAACTTTCAAGGAGTAAACCATTTATAACCCCGATGAATTTCGAGGGCGAAATTCATTTTAAGGGGGTAGAATGTAACACCCCAATATTTTAAGAAAAATATTCTTTTTAATTTCATTAATGTCTTGTGTTGTATGCTACACAAAAAGGAGCTTGCACAACACGCATCCTTGACTTGCCTTGCATTACACGCAATCACGACCTTCCTCAATAGCATGTGTAGTGCGCAATAACGAGTTTCACTAAACAACAATATGCTATTAAAATATTATTAAAACTAGCTGTTATGAATAGTAACAAACGCTTTTTGAAATTTTGTAAATTTTATTTTTCAAAAGGGACTTCATTTTTGGATTCAGAATATCGAAATTAGCTTAGGGTGAAATTTTGGTACTTTTCGGATAACTTTCATTTTCTGATGAATAGTGGAAATTACTAAATTTTAATTAAAAACAACCTTTTTAATAGAAATAATTAATTGTGATAAATTATTAATTTGAGTGGTTTTAAAGTATATTTAGAATATATTTTTACAATTTAATACAATGTTGGTCATTGGATGTAATTTCACATTTAAACCAGACATAAACAAGTGTCAATCTTTTGATAGTTATTACCTCTTAAGAACACGCTATTTGTTTTCACGACGGGAATTAATTTTTAAATTAAGTAAAGCAACTAATATGTTTTGAATATGGTAAAATAGACATCATTTTTCAGTTCATAATATCAAATATAGTTTAGGCCTAATTTTTTGTATTTTTCTGGAAACTTTCATTTTTTGATGAATAGTGAAACCACTAAGTGGTAGTTAAAAAAATGAATTTTTCAGAAAACATAGTTTTACCGCTTCTGTGAGTGGAATTTCAAAAATCCGAGAGACACGGTTGATGCCAGTAAGTAAAATTTGGTTCAATGAGATGAAAATAAATTTTGGTGAATAATAACTTTTTACTTTTTTTACCATGGTTAAAAGTAAATAGGGAAATTAAGGGTACAAATGATATTATTATTACCCTAACACATGTCCTAATTATATTGTATAAGTTTAATTCGACCAAAAACAACCTTAGGAATAAAATATCACCATTTAGGCCCACTTGGATTAGATTAGGACATTTATTACTAATTTATTTAAAGAAGGTTTAAAATAGTAAAAATCAAAGTTTAATAAGTAAATCATTTTTAATATAGGGATATACATAAGATAAATTAGACTATAAATATTCATTAGAAAGATAAAACTATTTCTACATAATTATATTTTATTTTTAATTTTTAGACTTTAAATAAGTTAATTTATTTATGAAGCAATGATGATGTAGTAATTATATTATTAATGAAATATTGACATAATTGATGTTATAAATACCCAAATAAATGTAATTTGAGAATTTTTATGAATTCCACTAATTTTATAGGTTAATATGACATGTTATTATTGATTTAATAAACTTTTTTAGAACTAATAATTCTGTTATGAGTTTCACAAAAATCAATTACTAAATAGTGTCAAAATTGACATAAAATAGTTTTTAAAACAAATATTATATCATTAATTGTTATTTTATTCCTAAAAATCTACGGTTCGGCAAAATGACTTAGATAAGGTTATATATATTAATAATAAACAACTTGGGGTTCTTTTGGCTTCTTATAGTAAGTTTATTAACCTTATAGTGTAATAACACAAAAAGACACGGTAAAAGTAAAATTATCTAACTTAAAGTTAAATATAAATGATAAGGTTAAAATAGGAACCTAAACTTGTCTAAATTATGTTGGATGAGTGGATTTCGACCCATCCCCACCTTAGCTTCGAAATAAATCAATTTGGAGCTATTTAAAACCGAATTTGGCTTTATAATAAAATAATATTTTTAGATATTCCAAAGGTGCCCCTCTCCTCCCTTATAAAAGGGCACCTCCTCCCTCTCTTCCTCACACCACTTTGAGCCTTCATGATTGGACAACACCTACCCAATTCTCTTATCCAATTACCTAGAAACATCATAATGGTTCTGTTCTTCCTCAAAGACCAATTTTAGTGCCCTAAAAGGAGATCTCAAAGAGGCGCTTCAAAGAAGAGGTAATGTCCGTTACCGATTCTTTCAACTTTATTTCTTCTTAAAATTCTTTTTCTAAGGATGTTTCATTATGAAGTAATAACATAAGTATCAATCATATAATGATATGTTATTATAAGTATGAAACAACCCTATTTCACCATCTATCCATCCTACGGAAAACGAAATCACCGCGCGTGCGTACGTACGGAATACCGTCTCCACGCCGTGGTGTAATCTATTTTCCACCACCACCTTACTTGGATGGGTATAATGGTGTACATAATAACTATATATGATTATTGTAAAGTGATATTTATTCTGAAATAGTATACATACAATTCAATACAATTCCACGATCATTAGAACGATATCATCGCTCGTGCGTACGTACGGACTACCGTCTCCACGACGCGATGAGATTCATTCTCCACGTTAACCATTCATGAATGATTATAAAGTATATATAATAAGTAATCATGAAATATATGACATAATAATTATACTATATTTATGTGTATATATATGTATGTCATCTACTTAATTCCATTCAACTCAATAAGGAAATGAAAACAGCGTTCATGCGTACGTACGACCTACCGTCTCCATGAACGGTGTATTTCTTTCCATTTATTTATACATTATATATATGTATATTCTGAATATATATTGTATATCAATAATGTTTTATATTCTAGAATTATGTAATCATGATATAAGTAATCATATGAATAATTACAAGTCAAAACACAGACGACAAATGAAACGATTTTACCCAAAACGCTCTTTAACATGGAATTTACAAAAGAACGGGTAAAATATAGTCATAAGTAAACCATATATGATATCATAACAATGAGTATGATTCTGGAATAAGTCAATGACATTATTTAAATCATTATACAGGAGTTTCTGACACTTACGAAGCAAATAAGACCTAAGGTAAGGGAAATATCACAATCTCATTTTTATCCAAGATTGTTTATACTTTGAAATTTACAGGGGTGTATTTTATCATCCACATCCATTTTTCCTCAATATGTAATATTATTTCCATCCACCTACAATTTTTTAAATCCAATTTTACCCTTCGGTGAGTTTTTAGTAAAGGATATGAAAGGAATCTTTTGTCGTTTTTCGTACGAGGTACTTTTTGATTTTTCCGACAAAAGTACGAAGAATGTTTTTTTTAACTTATACGGCATGAATGGATTTTTAAAACATTATTTCCAAGATGCTTCCGTTACAAGTTTTCAAGTTTATTTTTAGTCAATATCTTTTACTGTATAATTTTATGAAATTTTAAGAAAGGAAAAGTGTTTTTGAAGCAGAAAGGATATTTTCCTCAAGAATGGAGTTCAAGTGTTTTATCAAAATTATTTTCCATCTAAGATAATAAAGGGTTCTGTTTTTATCCCTATTATTACATTTATTTGATTATGTTTTGATGGAATTATATTATTATTAATTCCTTTATCATATATTAATTGTTTTATGATGTCATGATGTTTAAGATTCCCATTTTTATTACACGTGTTATGCTATGATGTATAGTTTTCTGATTTTGTGGCACACATAAGAATGGTATCATTATGAGATGGGTGGGACCTATATCTCCATCTAATTAATTGGGTAAAGATTTTATTTCTCATGAGATAAACATGGCTGGAACGGCAGGTTAAACCGGTTCAGTGAAATATGACTGAAATGAGGAGTGAACTCGGTTCAGAAGTGGACTTTTTCCACTAAGATACTCTTGGCAATGAGTCTTGACTAACAAGAAATTATTCTCAATGATTATGTCTGTATGCCACAAATTTTCATGTTTTAAGTTATGATTATTGGGATTACATTTAACTACTATGATTTATCCCATGTTATGATATTATGATCTCTTTTGCAGGTTAAGATTTAAAAAATGTTATGTTTTTATGAATATGATGTGATTGATATTTCTTTTGTTTACCCTTACTGAGCATTTGAGCTCACCCTTTTATGTTTTCTTTTCCCTAGGATATAAATAAAGGTTTTAGGTAAAAAAAAGGAAGATCTTTATGGGAGATGTTGAAGATCTTTCACCACGATTAGAAGATTATATTCCGAGTTTCCAAAGACACTAAACTATTACGGTCCTTATGTGTGTGTTTTTGTTATGTACTAAGTATTCCGCAAAAGTAATGTATGTCCATGCATGTCAATATTTGGGTCTTTACACTTACCCTTTATAATTAAGAGAGGTACATGTAGGAAATAATTTTAAAAAACTACATATATTCCTAGGAATGTACCCCTTCGTGACATAACCTAGCAAGTTTTATAGTTTAGCGAGCCTGGGGACACCCATGTAGACATGGTTCCATGACACCATAATAAATTACCTCACCAAGGTCCTCATATATATTCCCATATAGTCATCTATGATAGGTATAAATGACCCACTCAAGAAAGTGATCAGGAACACTAAATATCAGACTTCAAGAAACATATCCTTCATGCTATATCCCCATTTATAGTATCAACCCTCCCCCATTGCCAGTCAATAGACCATGAAATCCACTTATGTTTTTCCCCAATTCACTATTTTAGCAAACCTTTAATCATCTCAAATGGCAAATTCAATGATAGGCCCATCCATGTCTTGAAAGGTATTTCGTGGTGAAAAGGATGTGATGATTCATAAAAAAGATCAGTTGGTCCATGAGAATCATTACCGCAAGTGAAGTATGACTCTTTCTCTCCAAGAATTTGGGAATATGATAAACTCGTTGTACTGAAATATCATCAGGGGAATCATTTAAATGTGGTTTATTCCCCAGATAATGATATACAATTACTTTCTATGATGTTGGAAGGTATTCGTATATCGGCTAAATAGGATGAGGGGACCCAAAATTAGATCCATTTGACTGTAGATGGGCCACTGGGATATCTGAACATCTCTATATACCAATATAAAAAATATCTCATCCATTAATTTTTCACATGTGAATCATAATTATTACGAACACACACACTTTTTGATAAAATTCCCTTTGGCGTGCAGGTCCTAGTCTTTAGACCATCACACAAGATTGTTCAAAATGATTCCCAATATGATGCTTTTGTAATGGGCAAGAAATTTTTTATCTCCTATTTAATCCAAAATTTCTACATACTTACACTCTAGGTGTAGATAGTGGTGACATTTTATTCCTTGAGTATGTTTCTGGTGGAATAATTGTTCCACTATAAAATCTCATCATTGTGTAAAAATCAAAACCTTAGTGTGTTGACCTATTGAACTGGGATAAACACATCATCATGTGATCTATAATTATAGACTGGAAGTACGTTTCTCAGTTTATATTCCATATGTGCCTCTATTATAAGTTAAAAAGATCCATGTTTATATATATATATATATCTCTCTCCTATATTGGTATATTTTAGGATTCCCAACCATTTTTTCTCTTTTGGAGGCAACGATAGTATCAACGATGATTTGGGCAGATTTGTTGACTATTATTTAATGGTATTGATTTTTCCCAAGTCTAGGTCATGTAATTGAGGTAACATTGTGCAAGTATCATAGACTCGCCCAAATATAAGTTGTTTTGTTTAAATTAATGGTATAATGATTATGGTTCTAAAAAATGATTATCATGTAGGGAAGTAATTTTTTGAACATCATGAAGTGAGGTCTTGGGAGTTTACATAATTTATTCAACTTTTGTTCATGAGAGGTGGGTTACCACGAGCGAAAGTAATATTACCATACTACGCCCCATAAACTATATATATGAATTACCCTTGGGTTTTTTTTGATCAATTTTCTTTCACAACCCTGACCCAATGTTGTGTTAAAAGGTATAAAATTATTCCAAAATCAGTGTTTTTTACGGCGTAGCGATTCACTATTAATTTCTACCCTTATACCAATGTGTAAAACTAACTGGGAGTTATAAATTACACATTTTATATAAATTAAAATTTTTCATTAGGTTAAATTATATCATTTTTGTCACTATTAATATGAGAAATTATACTTTTTAGATTTTTTTATGATGGGTTGATTTGTAGTATATATAATGAAGTTGAAGAAAATGGTCCAAATTGCATGGAATAACATAAAACCATTTCCACATTTATTTAAAATTAATAGAACTAAATGAATCCAATTGGGATTAAATTTTATGAGATAATCCAAAATATTTTTTTATACAACACAAATCAAGTCTCTAAATCCCAATTCATCCATCTAATGGCCCAAAAAAACTGATCTTTCTAAAGAACTTGGTCTGATCGAATTCAAAAGTTATGTTCATTAGTTTGATCATTTATCCCATTCCAAAAGTCAAATGGAAACCATATTTTACAAGGGGATATTAAAGATTCTATAAAACAACTATTAAATTTTTTCCAAGTATAGATAAGGTTATTTACCAACCCAAATTCGAGACACAATTTTTATGTTAAAATCTATGTTCCAAAAAACCACTTCCAATTTTCAATATAAAAGGGAAAAATGGGAACCTTATTTTTACATTCGACCATGTAGTCAATTGCTTCCATTTTTTTCCTATAGGAGTACTCTATTCCCCTTAGAGGTTTTGGATATCCCTATCCTCATAGTGAGAACTGATAGAATAAGGAGTTCCACCCGTGCTTCCTCCTCCTCTCACTAGCGGGCTAAGAAGTGGGAATTCATTATTGGGGCACTATACATCTTGTAAAGCGAGTTATGTAAATATTATTTATATTTTTTGGATTTATTTTTCATTTGAAAAAAGTTCATTCTGAATTATCTTACATTAATTAATATTTAAGTACATTTTTTATACAATCGAAGGGGATACACTTTACTTTAACCAATTAGTGTGATGTTGTGAGTGAATAACTTGAGTCTCTATGATTTTACAACATTATAATTATTTTATTCAATACATAATTGATATTTCAATTTTATTTTTATGTTATTATACCTTTAATAATAGCTGGACCCTGTATATACAATTTTTATTTCATTGTTTGGTTGAACATGCATTGATATAAATACATGGAAAGTAGTTAAGATTTACTTTAATTTCAATCCAATACTTAATTAAAAACTAAAATAATGTATAATAAAGAAGAAATATAAATTTGTGTAAAAAAATCACAGTGATACATTTTTCACATATTTATCAAAATCCACATGTATATCAAATATTAAATTCTTTAAATTAAATACTTTTATTTTTTAGACTGTTTTGAAAATGACCCCCTATTTTTTACTTTTTATTACAAATAGACACTTTAAAAAAATAAAATTACTTAATAAATGACATATTTTATACCCTAATCAATAAATAATCTTAAAAAATATAATAAATTTTATGTGGTTTGACAACATAGTCATATTTTTGTGTCGTTTAAGGGAATATATTGGTTTTTTAGTTTGTTTTTTATAAACATTGATTATTTTGTAAATAATAGTGTTCTTCATTTATTACATCATTTTTTAGGTTTTTTAAAATATTCCTTTTTAGGCCTTGGTCATGAAATGATCTTCATCAGAGGAACAACTTCCTTTCGAACATGAAACTGATAATATTTTGCGTCATCGACACCAAGAAGATCCCAATAATCCTTTTAAGGAGGACACAAAAAACATCAACACAATTATTAATCATTGTTCTTATTCTTTTAAAAAACATAAATAATAAAAAAAATTGTTCATAAAATGATTAATAATAACCATTAATTTAAATAACTAACCATGCATGATGTTAATATCCAACCCACATATATTCAAATGCAAGGTAAAGCACCAAACGTTTAACTAAAATCCAATATAATTTACTTATTTCCAAATTTTATAGAATTGATAGAGGGGATCCACACAAGGACTTAAATTAATTTCACACTACATGTTTTATATTAAAATAATAAATTTTCAATGAAGAATAAGTAAAACGTAGAGAATTTCCATTCTTTTAAGAAGAAAATAAAAAATATTGGTTACAATAGGTTAACTAACTAATTACTAAAAGGTGGAAATGAAACACATTTTTCCTTGATAAATATTTCATAGACTATCCAAATATAATAATAAGGAATGATTGTTTTGGAATAATAAAACCACATGGGGAAATACTTCATGAATATTAGGGAATATTTAAAAGGACTTTTTCAAGTCTACCACAACACTATATAAGTTATCAACATTTAATATTGTTATTTTATGAAGGTTTAATTCCAATTGATCAAAACATGAATGATTCCACTAATGGTGGTTCTTTATTTGATAAAATCAAAATCCCTTTAAGGAACCTCATTGATAACATGACACATAACACTCAATAATTCAGTTTATGGACCAGTGTACACATTTGAGGTGTTTATGTGTTTTATTATAATTAATTTATGAAGAAGTTGAACATGAAGTTCGAATAGGTAATTAAAACACACTAATATATTTATCCTTACAAAGGGAGATAAAAACATCATCTTCTAATTCACTGTGGTATCTATTCCACCAAAACCCACTATTCAGAAAAATTTCCTCAAATGATAGAAATTTTTAAGAGTTGTGAGGAACTTTCCCTAAGAAACACCTATAACAAAACTATTGGGAAATAACCATACTATACACCCATATTTGGGTGGAAGTAATCCCATGTCTATAGGAAAGTGGTGCATTAAAACCAATCTCCACAATCAAGGAACCAATTAGGGTTGAGTAGTCATCCTCCTCCACCACCCGGAAATCCTCAAACACCAAAATGGATTTTCCTAAAACCCCCTACCAAACTGATGTCTAGACTATAATAAAAGATGGAAAAATGGATACAAATAATCCACAATTAATATAGGATACACAATCATCCACACATGTCCTAAAAACTAAATTAGGCTACCTATCCAACATTATAACTCAATTGGTAAAATCCAATGTCAAGGGCCTAGTAAACATCCTTCCCAACAACTTATCAAACCTAAGAATAAATAAAATGTTAGTTCCATCACCGTTTAGAGTGAAATATAGATTTAAATCCTAAATAACATTCAAATAGAGTCATACATTTTAGAGGAAACATCAATTCCAACTATCTCAAATGATCCAAGTAATAAAAATCACTTCCTTGAGAAAAATACAACCAATGGAAAGAGTGTGTATTTCGTTGATCCTCCTATAAGAAATAATTTTCTTACATTTCTAAAAATATCTACCCAACCATGTAAATAAAAAGAAACCAAAATTGATTATTTAATAATGGAAACATTTAAAAAAGTACTAGTTAATTTAAATTTGATTGATTTTATTAAAAAAATCCATAATACACCACATTTATAAATGATATATATACACAGCGAAGGAATATTTGAGGCGATTAAATAGTGATATTGGGGAGGAACATATCAAAATTAATAAAGCTATCACATCTAAAAAAATTCAATGATATTGGA
The DNA here is from genome assembly GCA_963277665.1 of Viscum album. Taxonomy (NCBI): domain Eukaryota; kingdom Viridiplantae; phylum Streptophyta; class Magnoliopsida; order Santalales; family Viscaceae; genus Viscum; species Viscum album. The sequence continues at coordinate 974,550,671 of OY728122.1, forward strand.
ATAATAAAAAATCCTTACACCTTAGGGGAGTATTTATTTCCAATGATTTTCTTGATTTGGGTGCTTCAATAAATGTGATACCTCACTATATTTTATCAAAATTTTAGTTTCTGGTATTTAATAAAACATTAATAGTCATTAAAATAGAAAACTAGAGTATCACACCACCCACTGGTGTGTTAGAGGATGTTATCGTGAGGGTGAAATATTAAAATTTTCCACTAATTGTTATGTGATTAAAATGGAAGATGATAAGATGAATGTAAATGAACCAATTATATTGGGGAGTAATTTCATGAATGATACCTAAACCATTTTTTATTTTCACAATGGTACATTCTCTAGGGATTTTTGTGGTGCCATTTTCCACTTCAACATCCTTGATTTCATGAATCACCCCTCAAAAGAACATTACTCAATTTCAATTATTTCTATTGATGTAGTCCATTACCTTAGAAAAGATTATTTGATTTATCTTGATCCAATTTTTTATTTTTTATCATTTATATACATTATATGTATTGAATCATATATTAATGTTCTTCTAGTTTCGGAAAATTTCAAGCATGTTCTTTAATTGATTATTTCTTGAGCAAAAATGACCCAATGAACATCAATGATTTTTTCCATCATGTAAAAAAAATTCCTCATATGAGGATATTAAAATAGAGTAGATAAATGATATAATTAACCCCACACATGCACATTCACTCCCATTAAGCCTAACCCCAACTAAATTAGTACTTAAGCCACTATCTCAAAATTTGAAATATGCATATATTTAGAATGGTAACATGATTCCTATCATAATTTCTAGTTCAATCCCTACAAAGAATAAATTGTGACTTCATAAAATTATGAGGGGGTATAAACCATCTATTGTGATTTAAAATAGTTGATAATCTTGTTATTTACCCATCAACTTTCATGCATCATATATTGTTAAATTATGAGGCTAAACTGATGAAGCAGTCACAACATGGATTGAACCCAAACCACCTTGATGTTGTTAAAAATTATGTAACAAACTTTTTATCTATTAGAATAATTCGACCCAACTCTGATAGCCTATGGGTTACTCCAATGTTGGTAGATCTGAGGAAAACTTGTCTTACTATAATAATAAATGGAAACAATGAACTGGTTCCAACCCATGTGCAGAATAATTTGTGTTTCTATATAGATTGTCTTTGACTAAACCAAAACCCTAGAGAGGACTATTTCCCCTTTTCATTAATTGACTAGATTATAGAGAGCCTAGTTTGGATGTCCCACTACTAATTACTTCATGGGTATTTTGGATACATTCATATTCATATCTCCCCTAAGGACCCTAGAGAGATAACTTTTAGTTTCCCCTTTTGAACATTTTCATATTGGAGGATTCTATTTGGTCTGTGTAATGCTCCAAGTACTTTCCAACAATTCCAATCTTGTATTTTTTTTAGAATATTCATATAATGGAATGTAATTATTCATGTATTACTTAAAAATTTATGGATCCTCTTTTGATGAATGTTTGAGTATAATTAGTTCTATGAAATATCTTATATTGAAAATAATATTGTACTAAATTATGATAGATTCCATTTCCCAGTGCAAAAAGGTAGTTTACATATACCTGTCATTTATAGGGATAATATATTATTTGATAAATTAAAATTGGACTTCACTTCTTCCCTACCATTCAACGAAAATGTGTAGTATGTTCAATCCTTCATAGGTCTTGTTGGATTTTATCATAATTTCATTCATGAATTTATTGATATTGCACTCCATATCTCATGCTTACTCAAAAAAGAAAAAGAATTAATTTTTTAAAATATTGTAAGGATACTTTTAATAAATTAAAATGGAGTCTCGCATCACCCCCTATAATCCAACAAACTCTATGGTATTTACCATTTTATCTCATGTGTGTAATCTATAAATATGTAGTTGGGGTGGTATTATCACATTGGGTTGATTAAGCTCACATTCCATAGCCTAACCCCCCCACATGATTCTACCCAAGAAAACTACACCACAAATGAAAACAAATTCATTTACATTATGTATTTGAATTATAAAATCAGGTCACACAATTTGGGTTCTAAAATAATTTTGTTCCTTGACCTTACAACCCTTTGATATCTTCATAATAATCTAGAATTCAAGACACATATCGTTGGCTGGATGCTCTCCATTTTGAAATTTAATTTAAAAATTTTTAATAATAAAAGGAGAATAGAATTTGTTGGCTGGCCATATTAGTAGGATTATTCCATGCAAAACATTGACTCACTCAGTGAATTTCTATAAATCACATGTTTCATGATGAGGAGTTGTATTGAGTTTAAGATGACTTTCTTTCTTATATTGAATTTGTACATTATTGGGAATCTTCTTTCAGATATATTTATTTAAATAGAAAACCTACTAGTCATATGAAGTAGGAATTCCATTGGTACATTTGGGATGACCCTAACCTTTGGCACGCATAAAATTATCAAATCATCAGGTGTTATATTCATGAGGGTATGTTTCATTTCATTCTTCATATGTGTGGTCCACATTGGTCCCCAAAAGACTAATTACAAAGACCTTTATTGTAGACTCTTTTGGATTACACTATTTTTGGGTTTCCCATAATCTTTCAATGTTTTTCATCATTTTAAAAGGATGGGGATGTATCCTAAAGTAATTAAATTCCACAACAACCCTTGAACTATGGGTCAATTTCCTAATTTATTTGGTTGATTTTAAATTCATATAGAAGTATATTATTTGCAAAATGTGAATATGAATGAGTCACAACAACCAATTATTAAAATATGGTTGTGGAATTTTTTGGATGAATTTTTTTCCATAGGTTTGGTTTTCCTTGGTTTATCATTAGTGACTGAGGTTTTAATTTATGAAATTGACCAACATAATGAATTTTTCACTGATATGGGTTCTTACATTGAGTTTCTACTACATATTAACCACAAAAAAAATGGACTAGATGAGGTGTATAATATTGAGGTAAAGAAAATTATTTATAAAATTTTTCAACCGAATAGAAAATATTCGAGTCTTTGAGATGATGATTCATTATGGGATTGTTGTACTGACTTTAAAACATCCATTATAATGTCACCTTATTGGATTTTTTTTGTAATGAGTTGTCATCTCACTTTTGAGATAGAGCACCAGGCCTACTGAAACTAGTTAAAAAACAAATTTTCATGATACTTTTATTCCTTTTAACATAGGTTATTAAGTGATGTTATTAGAGGTGACATTATAAATAACTTTTTAACATTGGTTAACTAAATATGACATTTTAAATTAATTTTTTGATCATTTTTTCATTTTGTTTATCCAATAAATTAAGAGAAATGTTTTATATAAAAATATAAATATGATTCGTCCTCCATAGCAGTAGAAAAATGAAACATAACAACAGAAAAAGTAGTATAAAATTAGAAAAAGACACTTACAATTGCACATTCCAATTTACAATGTATATTATAAATAAACTAATATATTGAACTTATCAAATGATTAAAGCACTCAATTTTTATGTTTCTCAAATCCTATGAACTATATGGACATTGGTCATCAAAAAAGATAAAAAATAGTAAAGAAATAATATAACATTAATTATTAATAAAAGAAATGAAATATTAAATAAATCCTTATAAATAAATATTACATTCTAAAACTTCATAATAGTCCCTAGTGAAATTATTTCATACAATTATCATAAAAAATAATATCCATATTTTTTTTACACCATCATATTTATGAATCTTTTTAAAAGTTATTTTAATTCAATATTACATTATTTATGTAATGTATTAGAAATTTTGTAATTTTAAATGAAAATTCAAATTCCCTGGTACAAATTTGATCTTGGTGGTCTTCATTATTATCAACTATTTATATAATTTCAATACCCTATTTTATAATAATATAAATTGAATAAATTCTATTCATTATAATATAAACATGTATTAAAATTTCAAACATACAAGTTCAATAAATTCATAAAATTTTCTCTCGCTTCACCATGGATAGTGAATACCTAGTATAGTGTCCTCTCACTTCAAAAAATAACCCAACATCGAATGGACACAAATATATAGGAAAATTTAATATGATTTTTTAATATGTTAAGCGATATATAACACTTTTGAGAAAAAAAATGTTTTATACACTTGAAGATATTGAAATATCAAATATTGAATAATGAAATTCTTTAAGAATCTTTTTTCTATATAAACAGTTCTTTCTACGTCAATCATTATCAAATCTAAAGGAGATATTAATTGTGGGTCAATAAATCTATATAAATCTATCTTTCCAAGCTATGTAAAAATTTTATATAGATAACTAATTTAAATTTGATATAATTATAAAATTTCTATAATTTAATGCATTGGAAAAAAATTTCTTATAGACTTACATGATTTTTTTTTGCCTCATGTGAATTCCAAATTGATATCCAACTACATGCTCTATGATATAATTATTCAAAATCCCCATATTCAAAACCTTCCCAAAAACAACTACATCAATTGGAATCTCATATATTTCCAAATATAAATTTTAGTATTATGAAAATCTGTCCAAAATAATAGAATATTTATCTTAAGACACAACAATTTTACTTTTTTTGTTTTCTATACAGTAATTATTTACATTTAATGTATTCCTCTAAAAAATTGTATAAATATATAAAATATATGATGAGAAAACAAATTTAATAAAAAAATAAAATAAGAGATAACATATATATATATACCTCTATTGAAATATGTTAATGTATTCTGGATGGAAAAACTAAAAAATGTCTGATACATTGTCCAATGACACTCACAACACCTATAGGACATGGTAGTTTTGATGATCCATATATATTATCCTATATAGTGAACCTATGATTCTCTATCTCAATTGGATAATGATGAATGGTTTAGATGATATAAAATATCATCCCATCTGAAAAAATATGATGGGTATCATCAATAAATAACTCAAAGTATCATGGAAGCTATACAAGAGGCAGGGTAAGCATAGGATTAGAAGGAGTGGGGTTAAGGGGTAGAGATTTTTGATTAAGATAAGAAGGAGTTGTGGGAACCGCTGGCAGTGGTGGAGGTGTCAGATCAGAAGGTTGAAAATGTCCTTCCATGTCTGCAAACATCAACTGCACTAAATATTTGATCTTATCCTCCATCGTCATATAAATATCCTGAACATTGAATTCCCAAGAATCTTTTTTTCTTAATTCTAAATTGAACTTTATTTTGAATGTGGAAATAATTTTCTTACTGATACATTTTTCAGGTAAACTCATACATGACCCAGGTGTTCAGGATTTTCAAATGTTTTTGGGAAAATGTCTTTTCTACCATTAGCAATAATGATACCCTATGTGATATGCCCCTCAAGATGATCCCTTATGAAATATTTGAAAAAATATATAATGATTCACAATATAAAAATATTTTATTTAACATAAATAAAAAAATAAATGAAACATCATACTATCTTCTCAACTAAAAATATCTATTCTTCCATAAGATATTATAATTTTTTCTCAATTGATCTCTCTAACATTTTTAATGTATAGAAAAATAGGATGTGAAACCTCTACAGGCCCAAAAGAATCAGTTATCAACTTTTGATGCTTTTCTACTAGAAATTATTCTTCCAATATGATATAATATCCCCAACATAATGTGTGAGGGTATATGATTCTTGCATAAATATCCTTATGAGATCTAATTTATTTCTCTAAATTAATAATTAAAAATAAATAAAACATTAATATTTTCATTAATATAAAAAACATATAAAAAAGCTACCTTTAACTTACAAAAAACTCTTCTCAGCATCCACTTCCAACAAATTTCTCCCATGTATCTTCATCTATAAATGGATATATAACACATGAATTTGGATGTTGTATATCCTCCAAAAGGAAGTATGATGTAAGGGATGAGTTAAAATTCTTCCATATCCAAGCTTCTATTGATAAAAATTTCTGCATATCTCCTACAGTATCAGGCATATCATATGTCATCAGATAATATGGGGAAAAATATTACTATAAATTTTTTTGGATAAGTAAAATAATAATAATCAATCTTACTAAAATAGTCTACCACAACTGTTATAGTGTCCCTTTGTCATCAATTCCTTATCATTAAATAAAATACAAACTTTTATTTTTGTCGACACTTAGACAAATGTCTTGAATTGTTTTCAATTTGGATCTCTTTGAATATAATTACCATCAAATTCTATTGGAATCTTCACATCTTGGATATGATAAACTAATAATTTTGGTAAATTTGGGGTGCCATGTTTATCGACCCTCAAACTCTTTTCCCTCATAGAATTTGATGTATCATGTAAAGAAGTATTATGAGAATCATCAACAAACGCAATTGTACATTCCTCCTCATAGGTATGATTTTGATCATATGTAGAAATATTTAGTGGATTAGAGGATTGATCCGTCATTATCCATCGAGTCAAAGAAAAAGAACGTAGAACCCAAATATAAAAATCATATAATTACATACATATGTAAATATAAAATTAACAGTTATCCAAGAAAAAGAAACATAAATAAACATAACACATTTTTATTCATATTTTTTAGATAACTAAGATGATAAAAATATTAAAAGAATCTAACAGAAATAAATGAATGAAAAATACAAAATATTAATGAGAGATGGAATGAAATTGAAAAAAAGTAACCAATATGATAAAAAAATTAATACAAAACAAAATTTATATAACATACTCTTATACAATATTTTTTATTTTTATTTAATATTTTAAATTTAAAATAATGTTTTTTCAATAAAATGAATTAATAAATAAGTTATGTAAGGGTAAGCATGGAATACTAAACAAAATTAAACCAATATAAACAAATAATTTAAAATATTAGATACAAGAAGCATTTAAATAATGAAAATAAAATTAAAATACATAACTTATGAAATTTTAAACTATAATCCATAATTAAACATAAATTACCTAGAATATTGGGAATTTAATAAATGATTATATCCCTAAATTCCTTCATCATGATCCTCCAATTTGGGAAAAACAATGCCTATGATTTTCTCATCAATATTATTTGTTAATCATTCCATGGAAGTAGGGATCTCACCTAAATTAACATCTTTTTCAATTTTATCATAAAAAATACTATTTTCCTTTTAAACAATAGACCACTAAATATAAGATTGATGAAGAATATAAAAAAATTGTTTTTCATGTGTTTCCTTGATAAAAGGATAACATTTGTATTCAAATTTATTTAGATTGACAAGTAGAATTCCAAATTCATCATGTGAGACATATTTATTACTGGTAAAAAAATTACAATTAATCACTAGAACATGAAATTTATTATACTCAACGTCCAATATTTCATCAATGAAACAATAATTTTTTTGATGAGATGATCAGGTTTGTGTCAACGGATCTTGAAAAAAGCATTACTTCTACAAAAACCAATACACTATTATTCTGAACCACACTTCTGTAGTCTTGATCTTTTGGATGAAATGTATATCCATTATTTTCATACCCATAACATATTTCCAAATTTAATTTTGGATCATCCACCAACCATGTCAATGTTTTTGATGCATCTGATAGACTAATCATTGTCTCTTTAAACCAAGAAAAAGAGTTTTGTTATGATCATTCAAAATATAAAATTTATTCTTCTTTAGATAGTAATGTTTCAACTCATTAATATGAAATATTATATATGGTTGAGAATTATCTATGTCATTCAAGATATATAAAGGTACTTTCTTTTTTTTCAACATGTCTATGATTTTACTTTCAAGCCATGGATCTCATTTCCCCCATAATTAACTCATTCATAGAATGATGTAGAAAAATCAGTATGCTCCACTACAGAAAAAAAACTGGTCCCATACTCTCCAACCCCCATAGAAATATACTTCACAATAATGGAATCTTCAGGCCGTTATGGATTCTTAATACACCCCTTCAATATGTGCATATTCCTTTCAAAAGTATATATATTATATAGATATACAGGTCCAAGAAACTATCTTTCTCGTACCAAATGAAATATTAAATGCACCATGGTATAAAAAAATATGGATAAAAGTACATTTCCAATTGAAAGGTATAGAATACACTTCATTATCCAAAGTGTTAAATAAATTTTAATAAATAACCTTATTATAAATTGAATTCAAAAAACAACACACCTTTATGATAGTATATCTTTCATTGGGGGAAGTATTAAAACCAATGTGATTGGTAGGAACTATTGAATCATGACTTGAAAATTAGGAGATATTATACATATCAACTACAAATCCTTTAAAGGCACATTTTTTTTAAAATTTGAATAATAACCATTTAGAAATTTGAAATTAAGAAGACATTAAAAGGATATTAATTTCCTCCTCTCGGATATGGTATGACAAGAAGGGGGAAGGAATGTTACCCTTCCATCAGGAGAGAGATTCAACTCCAAAAATCAGCCCATTGAGAGTAAATCCAATCTTGAATTCTACCATTCTTTATCCTTTCCTTTAATATCAAACAATGTTCCAATAAAAAAGTCACAAATATTATTCTCCACATGAATGAAATCATTGTTATGTTTCAACTCATTATATTTATAATATGACAACACAAAAAATATTGATCTTTTCTTCCAAATATATCTATCATTAATAGATTTGTGTGTCTTTCCAAATGACACATCAATGTTTTTCACCCTCTCAAGATAATGATCAGTGGATAATGGTTTTGGAGAAATATCAAATTCATGTGATCCATTGAAATAATTTATTAATATTAAATAAGAGGGATATATTGAATTTTTTTAAGACACATGTATACTATTTTTCTCCCATTATGAAGTTGTTAATATGAAGTCTTTTTTTCACAAATTGGACAAAATTTACACCTATTAACACTGTATACGGAAAAACTTCCATATACCGGGAATTCATTTATAATGAACATATCATTTCATACAGTTGAACATATTCCATTTTATAAGAATCACACACCCTTATACCTACCTACCAGAATAGTTTCAAATAATCCATTAATGGTGATAAGAAATGTCAATCTCATTTTCAAGCAGTTTGTGCCGAGAGATCATTAAACTCTATATGAAATATTTTCACTACATCAAAAATTTAGGAGATAAGATGTAAATTACCAAGAAAATATTCCATCAACTATGTGTTCTACTAAGGATTATATATGGATTCATTCCATCCATGCAGAATCCTTGTTTGATATTTCTAACATCATTTCCAAATGTTGGAAACCAGTTATCAATTTTATTCCAATGTAGACAACCATCTCGATGATGTATTTTTCCATCAAATATATTCTCATCAGAATTCCATCATAAACTTTTTTCAGCATATGAATTTAAAAATAAACATTTCAAAATGGAATTATAGGAAGATACCTAAATGACTTGGCATGGGTCTTTGTAACAGTGAAATCATTTTATAATTTCTCTTTCAAATTGTATTATGATGTCACACATTAAGGAAACCATAAAATATATTTGTATTCATTCTTATATAGCACACAATTATTCAGTAATACTTTTATTTTTTCCCTAATCCTATTGATAAAAGTATTATCTTTATCTTATAATGTGAATTTAGAAGACAATTATACATATGATGAAATATTTCAATAATTGTAGAAACTATATAAAACTTTTTTCACCCCATACATGTTTCTCTTTCAAGTTAATTAATATTCTCACCGCCAATAAAACCATAAATTCCATACAACCCAGATACAAAGGTTTTCATCAACTCTATATAGATTCTAAATTTTATATTCTTTATCTATTTCTTCTAATTAAATATCATGAATAATTTATTTAATTTTTCCAGACTTATAATCTTGAAAAACCTCATCGTCAAGTGATCCAAATTTCTTTGAAATTTCACCTTTCCAAATCCAAGGTTTTTAACTCATATTAAATACATGAAAAATTTTATTTTTTACTTATTTATATAATTTTTATACTTATTTATGTTTAATCTTTTCATGTATGGATAGAAAAACTAATATTTCTTTAGAAAATTACAATTATAAAATTCCAAAAAATGAATCAATACCTTCCCCTTATTCATCACTTATTTAATGTGTAGGGATCCAACAATAAATCATTATTATCAATAAAAAACATAAAAAATATATATCTATTTATGATAAACCTCGTTTAAATTTATATCATAGATGTATTAATTTAAATGTAACACAATTTTAAAATATCATAAAATATGTGTATCTAAAATGTATAATTATAAATTCAATAAAATAATGAAATATTAGTATAAATATAATTCGTAAATCCAAAAAAAACATGGAAGTAATATACAAAATAATACCAAAAAATATATATTTGAATTCCACAACAACTCATCATATCTAAAATTATATGATTCCACCTCTTAGACAAAACACTCTACTCTAGTGTTTTGGGTTGAGTGAATTGTGAAATATTTTTACAATCACTCATAAAAGCATTTCTTACTCTTTCAACAATTGAATGGTTTAAAAAATATGAAACATAAGAAGCCTGTAACCATATCAATAGAATTTATATGTTAATGTTATAACATATCTATACCCTCTGCTCACTTGATCATACAACAAAATTTATTATATAAATGTTTCTAGTAGGAATCTTTAAATCTATGAAGTTTTCATCTATCCATAAATGGAATGATGAAATTTTAATACTATAGAGACATCATTAGGAGCTATAAAATATTAATGATATATGATCAAAAACTCCATGATTAAATTACCATATTATAAGAAATATTTTTCATCCATTTAATAAGTCTCATTATCATAATTAACTATAACGGTGACATATATCACAATGGATTTTAACACAAAAAATATAGAAAAAAATATTTAATATCAACGCCATGATTTTTTTAAAACTGTGGTAACGAATAATTGAAAAAAAAAACTGAATGGAAAAAAATGATATCTGAGTGGAGAATTCTAAAAGAAAGAAACAAATGACCGAATGAAAAAAATGAATGTTAGGGATTCGGTGCCACTGAACGACTGAAAGAGAGGGGAAAATATTGAATATTACATGGGAGGATAAGATCAAATTCACAAAAATGATGTCAATGAAATAATCTACAAAGATAGAGATCCAAGTCCACTAGATGAAAGAAATATGGGTTTGTGTTTCCATGAGATAGAAAATTGTTTTCTTTCACAAGATAGAGTAACACCAAAATGATTTGATCTACCAATTCATAAAATATTAAATGATATATAACATCAGTTATTATATAAGTAATGTTATAAAGAAATGAAAATTTATTTATCACATAGTTTATTACTTAACTGATGTTATAATTTGACTTTATCATGTCATTAGTTATATAACAAACATGATAAAGTGGGAAAATTACTTTATCATGTCAGTTATTGTAATAACTGTTGTGATAAATAAAAATTCCCATCTTTGTGACATTTTTTTAGTAATAACCAACATGAAAAATATCTTTCTCCTATTTATAACGTCGGTTATTATATAACCAATGTGACAAAGTAAGATATACAAATTTTTCACATTGGTAATGAATACTGATATAAAAAGCCTGACGTGATAAAAACTTTTTATAATAGTGTTGGCCATTAAATAATGAAATTAAAATCATTTTGTTGTAGTTTCTTATAAGAAGTTAAACATTCAAGATTTTGAGGAAATGGGTAAAGATTCATATAATAACTATTGGATATATAAGGAGTGAACCAAGGAATTATATTTCTGTCTCATCCTACATCTTTAATTCCACATTGGGTAGAATGTTCTACTTTTGAATGAATGGTTGAAGTTACACCCAAGAATGCTTTGTTCCTAATGGTTTAGACCATTCATTTTTATTGATGTCTATCCATTGGCATTGTACATATTCAAAGTGAGGAAAAAATTGAAATTCACCATCAATAGGATGTTGATAAAGTTCTTTCATGAAACCATTCTAGATCCCCAAATAGAGGATCCCTATATTCAAGAAGCATCTCACTAGTGAGAACCTTCTGGGGTTTTCCTTCCTTCAATCATTATATGTGTTTGGGGGTGGGGTGGGGTGGATATATTCATGATCTAGTTGTGATTTTTTATCTTCTTTATTAATATTATCTTTTTATCTTTCTATAGTATATTTTTTCTATTCCTATTTTCTTATATTCGTTAGGATTTTCATAACATTTATTCTTTTTCACTTTTACAATTTCTATATAATATTTTTACCTTCCTGATTTTTAGTATTAGAATACTCATTTTTGATTCACACATACTCATGAAAATTATTGAATATTCATGTTGAATTTCACTACTAAATTTCTTTTAAACACTTATTGAAAACTTCATTCAATTATGGAATGTGAGTTTTTTCAAGAGTTTCTCATTGAGGTGTGTTTTTTTATAAAATTGGTATTTTTATTTATTATATTAATGGTTTTATATCCATGATACCATTGAGATGATTTATACCCTTATGTGAGTAGTTTATGGTTTGATAATATCACTTAATACCTTCACACAACTTCTTATCCAACCACGAAATGTGGATATTTATTACTCAATAGAAGGTAAATATAAGTTATTTTATTATTTATATACTTTACAAAATGGTTATTCCATATTCTCATTCTTTATCTAATCTATTTCATTACTGTACTAGATTATCCTATGCATGTGTAACAATTATTTGACTGTTATATGCCCTAAAAACAAAAAAAAAACAAAAAAAACGATGTGATATATGAAATGTAAAAAATATGGGTATCACTAGGTCGATAGAATAAGGTTCTACTCTGAATAATAATTAAGTGTGTGGGTCTTGAAATTTGATTGCAATGTTTGTTGCAGGAACAATGGAAATAATCATTTAATATTATTTTGAATGACCTATATTAACTATATTGAAAGTGTAAATAATAGAATGATAAGTTGTTTCACACAAAAACATGAAGATTTTGGGAAATGGTTAACTTTTTAATTCATTCATTAGACCAGTATCATACATCTAGTTAATTTTCATTCTCTTACAATTTATGAGACATCGTCTTTCCTTGATAACTAAGAATAACACCCTATTTTGGTTATTTCATTGATCACATTTCTATCATGAATTAAATTAAATTTTAATGATAAATATTCATGAATTTGGTAATATTACTATCAATCATTTTATTGAAAATTGAATTTTTATAGGAGTTTAGATTTTTAGGTGTGGGGGTGCGATCATGTAGTGAATCACTGTTTATTTCAACCCTTATACTGCTATATTAAAATAATTTTTAATTATAAATTACACATTTCATATAAAATTTTCAATCATTTTATTTAATTATTTAAATTTTATCACTTTTAAAATTGTAAATTTTACTTTTTTACACCATTTTTTGTAGGAGGAGGTGATTTAGAGGATACAGAATAAACATAGTGCACAATGGCCTAAACCTCATGGAATACCATGAAAACATGTGACTTTATTTAAAATTTTGAGAAATAAATTAATGAAATTGTTAATAGTATTTTATTTTATCATAAAATAAGCTTTATAAATCTAATATAAATAAATAATAACATAATTCATCAATATGGTGGCCCAACCAGACTGATCATTTTAGGGAAAAAAATCTACTTGAATCCAAAGGATAGGTTTCGTGTTTTTACTATATCTCCCATTCTAGATATCCAATGTCTAAATTTTACCTAAGGGTATTCCAAATTTTTTCCAACATATCTTCCCTTTTTGTTCATGTTGAGACAAGGCCATTTTCCAATTGAAAATAAAGACACATGTGGTATCTTGAAATCTGGGTTCCCAAAACCACTTCCCATTTTAGCTATATAAGGGAACCATGAGAACCTCAAATTTAAGATTGAGAAAGGATTGAAGTGATATCATTTTTATGTTCCAAAATAATCCTATAATTCAGTTGGAGGTTATTGAGTTCAGTATCTTCATAGAGAGAGTTTAAATTAATATGGATATCCACATGAGCTTCCTCTTACACTTGATGGTGGGTTGAATGGTGGGTACACATTGTGAGGGAGCTACACAAATTGTAAAAGGATTCCCAACACGTGTATTTGTATTAGTATTATGTATTTTTTGGTTTTGAAAACATTTCATTCATAATTATCTTACATTGATTCCTTTTTGTATTCATTGATTGATTCAACTGAATGTAATTATATTTCCTTTTAACAAATCAGTGTGATATTTTGATTGCAATCCTTGTGTAGTTCTGATTGAACAAAAAAGAACCCTTTTCTTCCCCCACTAATTTTAGATTAGAATTTTCTTTGGATGTTATTATACCATAAAAAAGATCTTGACATTGGCTATATGATGATCAATTCAAGATTTTTAGCAACACACATTGATATAAAATCTTTGAATGTAATAATATTCCAACAAATTTCAGTCAAATACATTCTCCAAACCATTATTAATCTATAACAATGATGAAAATTAAATGTGCGTTGTGAAATCAATTTGAAATATCCTAAAATTTCGGTCATTTTTTCCCAGAAAAAACTTTTCACTTCCCACATAACTCATATTATGATGGTGGGGGGGAATTTGTTGGAACTACAAATATAACTCATGTTTAGAAACAAGTGGTTTTCCAAAACAAAGGGAAATACTTGTCTTGGGGGACCATTCCCAAATAAATATAATGGTGGGGTGAAACCATTCATATGTTTGAACAAGTACCATAATTGGTGTAAAAATACATTCTTCTTGAAAGGTAATGTTCCATGGCCAAAATTCCATGAAAATTATAAATTCTTTAATAAACAAAAGGAAAATGTGGTGCAAATATATCCTAGATAATGTATAAAAATCTAAGAGTTTTGTGAGAATGGTTATTTTGAGTATATTCTTGGCATGATTGGTGTCCAACAAAAAGGCATGAGAATCACCAATTTTGGAGTTATATGAGCCAACCTCATGTTCTATAAAAGTATTTATTTACATTAACATACAATAAAAAATATTTTTTCCCTATAAATACAGCTTCATCCTCTAATTTTTGGCAACATAACTTAGGAATTTGATGCTTCAATATCTCGATCGTGTAACCCTTTCTTTCGTTATGTCGTGAAACTCTCTACCTCCCATAGAGTCCATCTTGAAAAGAACTTATGGGACATACCTCACATAGGCAACAAATTGCCTCATCATGTTTTTGATATGACCTAAAAAACATCCACTATGTTCTACGTGGGTTATTGAAAAATGAGTTACCATTACGCAATCCCACATTCCATGAATCCCAATAAGTTATAGGGAACTATAACCCCTCTATTCATGACATTCTATTGTGATAGATGCCATGGATCATGAAACTATACATGCATGAGAAATGAAAATTTTTTAAGGAATAAACAATGGAACCCTATGTGAATTCATCATTTTTATAAACCCAACTACGTGAAAATTTAGTGCTCAGATATCCCACACCTAATTAAATAGGGCTCACTAGATCTTTAATCACTAGCCCAACTGGTATCATAAACCCTCATTTCCAGACCATTTTCTCTAATAATGTCATGAAAAAATCGGTCAACTCTTACTCTTAATAAGTGGAACCCAATACTGGGACCCCCTCATGTCACCCCATCATTGTTATGTTTACACCTTGGGTCACATGAAATCACCTGTATAGTATACATGTAATCCCTTTAGGTCGAATCATCATGGGAAACCATTTACTTTTCCTTATGGTGAGGGTTACTTCCATATTTTTCTCTACAACAATGAAATGGTCTAGGAAGACCCATTAATGTCCAATATTTAAGACTCTAAACGGCATATCCTTACATCCAGATAACATGATGTTAAACAATACAAAAACACCCTCATTACATGACATTAAACTATATCTCTACCCTATCCAATAGACAATAGATTACCTGTATATATCATGCATTGCACAAGACAACAATTTAGGGGCATTTTAGTTATGTATTCCTCACACGATCCCTTTTTTTACACCTTAAATGACACAAGTGTCCTTGTTACATGACATTAAACTGCATTGATCGGTCATATTAGACAAATATACACTATATAAATGAACTATGTCTGTTTTGATCTATACCTCCTAATATGGTCTGTAGGACTCCTCCCCGAAGTTCAATCTGGATACCCCAAAACCACCATAATTTTCTTGTCTTCCCTCAGTAGGAAACAACTCATAGTGTGTTCATTCCCACCTAGGACAAAGTCATCATCACTACCCAAACATATGGTCCCCACTGGACATTAGTGTTTCCATGTGATACTGACCACTAACAAGCCTATAACACGACAAGTGTATATGTAAAATGTATCCACAAGACATTAAATCAATTATCATCAATTCGGAGGAATTTAAACCTATGATAATGTTATATAAGACATTAAATTTTTAATTGTGTCCCCATAATTCCTTAAACTAGTAACCATATCCCCATAAGACATTAAACCTATGATAATGTACCCAAAAGAATTTAAACCTATTATCATGTCCAAATAATAACTTTAACCTATAGATATGTCCCCTTAGGAATGTAAACCTACGACTATTTCCATAAAAGAACCTATACCCATGACCCCACTAGAGTCATTATAATCTCTTCATCATGTGATAAACATTGGATACCTGAGGCAATGTGACTCTAATTACATATTACTTTATCACAATTTTTAAGTGATTCTATAAGATTTTTTTGGTTCCATACCTAAGATATATCATACAATAGAATCCCTCAACATCAAAAGGAAAAGACTATTATAGATGAAAAACACAACCTATATCCACAAATTTCTGAACATGTCCAACATCACCATCAGATTCAACCATAGGGAGATACCCTTTCATGAAATATGAATCATTACTAAGAACTATCCCCCATAACATGGTGTTTGTAATGTGGTTCATCAAAATGACTCAAATTTATGATGGAGACTCAAACATTGAAACTAGCATCAAGTAGGAATCCGTTGAAGGGGGAACTGACATCCCATCATCCCATTATAATCATGGAGCTAATATCACTAACCTTTCTGGTATAGGTCACCATTCTATGGAAAGTGTAAATTCATAGAAAACAATAATTGAAGAGGTGTGACCAATAAAAGGATGTAAGTCACTCTAGAATATGAATAGAAAATAGAAATACCTCCTCGATGTTCTCCCCAATGGAATTTCTGGGAAAATAGTCACTAATTTAATTCATGGATGAGTGAAAGACCTTTTTTATATTTTATTTATCTAGAGTGGTATTGTGTTACTAAGTTATCCTAGAGTGTTCCCCATGGTAACTTCACACTATTTTGATGGTATAGGGATGTACTAGTTTAACAAGACTACTAGGGTGGATAGGTTCATTGTGGTTGACCTAAAGTTATTCTCTCCAGTTGAGTTATATATTATCTAAGTTCTGAAGTCATTAACCTATGATGCTTGTTCTATTATTAGTGGTTTATATAAGAAATTCATCCCTTCTAATTGATTTTTCTACACTTGTATTTTATTGATTGAGGCACCTATATCTTCATTAAATTAATTTTGATCCTTGAATTTTAGTTCCATGAATATTTAGTCCATCACGCTTTTTAAATTTTGTTTTATTGAAAAAAAATTCATACTATTTTACAGAGGGTTCTTAAAAATGTAATATAAAAAAGACATCAAA
Organism: Viscum album; assembly: GCA_963277665.1. NCBI lineage: Eukaryota > Viridiplantae > Streptophyta > Magnoliopsida > Santalales > Viscaceae > Viscum > Viscum album. The sequence goes on from OY728122.1 coordinate 974,568,438, forward strand.
TGGGTGTTTTTGGAAAAGATTCTTAGGCAGAGAAAACATCTTATAAGTTATATTTTTTATTTATTGAAAATAATGAGTAAAATTTATAAAATCTAGAGGATGGGTTTTTATATTTTATTCATGTATATTTTATGAACGATTATTTTAAATTATATTTGAATCTATCCTAAATTGTATTTTTGAATAAAATTTGTCTAATGGAAAGGTGTATGATGTCCTATCAAGAATTATTGTGCTCATGAAGATATCATTTTTTAGTTGTAGGATTTTTTATATTTTTTAGTCAATCAAAATGTTTTGATTGTGTTGATATCTAGTAGTGACCTATTTTGATGTGGAGTTTAGTATGCTATTTTATTTAATATAGATTACTATTTTTAAATAAACCATGTAGTAATTTTTTCCTTGACTTTTGGTAATATTTGGCACACTATATATATAGAGATTCATGACTAATTGGTGGTGGATATTTCCATAGAAAGTGCTATGAATAATTAGAGGGATTGGATTTACATTAAATTACATATATCCACTTATGTTTTTCTATTTATATGATTTGTCATGGATGTATGACTTAAAAATGTTTCATGGCTAATTTTTTTGGTGAAAGTACCACTGTGATTTGATTCTAAATTAAGGTCAAAATCATTCCTATTGTTTTATTTTAATACCATGGTGATTATATACAGCCCAAATGTTTTAGGGGTCCCCTTGAGTTAGTGTTGAGAAGACATGGTTATAGGTTTTAGTGGAACCCCATCCAATTCATTACAAATAGTATTAATCCCTATGTTATTCAATTGGATTCTAAGTTCCTATAAAGAACTAATGTTATCTAGTGTGCATCAGGGTTGAAAGCAATGTGAGACTATTTTCAGGAATTAGTAGGTTGGTTTTGAGTGGGTTCTTTATCACCTTCTATCATGAAGAAAATTGAGTTACCACACTTAATCAGATTTGAATTTTGGATTTCAGATTTTTTTTGATTTTTTGTCATGTTTTGTTGGTACTCCATTACATTTATGGTTTTTATTTAGGGATTCTCTAGTTTTGGAATGGGAATGGGAAAATAAAAAGTTGTTCAAGGGTAGATCACATAAGGTGAAAACCATTGAAAATTCTTATTTAATAGTTTTAGAAAATATTTAGAAAGAAAATACTAATTATAACATGTCTATTATTTAGGAAGACAATTCATTAATTGTTCAGAATACCATTTTGATTGATATTTAGAATACTCATGAGAAAATATAGGTCATAGGGGATAAAATATTTAATGTATTATTAATAATTGATATGGTTGGATTGTATTTTATTAGGATTTTCTCTGTGTTTTTTATGTTTGGATGTTGTGAAATTGGTTTTTGTGTGAAAAGGGGGATTTTGGGGAAAATATTTCAATATAAAATAAATCCTTATGGATTTTTATAAATATAAATTGGTTTTAATGAATTATATTTTATTTGGACAAAGGTTTTGAGGCTTTCTTATAGATAAATTTTTATTTTGGTTGGTTTTTCCCAAATAAAATTAAATGTTTTAAAGGTACTATGTGTTTTTAAAAAGTGTTCCTTTTTCTTGTGTGTTTGTTATGATTCACATTTTGGGTGTTGAATGGAATTTTATAAAATGGTAGGTTTTGAACTAGTTATTGAAGTTATTTAAAATGATATTATACAAATTTTCATGAGATGTTTCTAAATGTTGAATATTTTTAAATGGGGATTTGGGGGGGAAGGGTTTTGATATCTTAGTGCATTTTATTTAAATTTTATTTCTGGATTGTTCTTAGGATAAAATGGTTTTGGAATCATTTAATAACAGTTTTATATTTTTATGAAAAATGCTGTTTGGAATGTGTAAATTATGGGACTTGTATTGATTATTTTAATGATTTTGGATTTCCCCCAGTTATAGTAGGACTCCTTGGTTAGATGTGTAAGGCATGAACTAGTTAATTTTAGGTTTTTTTATATTTAAATTCTTCCTCCCATGGAGTTCATAAAATTATATCATTTTTCTCTTTCAAGGGATATTAATTTAGATGATTCTATACATTTTTAGGAATAGATTCTATAGTAGTTGGTCCTACCTAAACTCATAATTGAGTGGTGAGTTCGTGATATTTATTTCTCATTGATTTATATCAAGGATTCATGAATCAACATCTTCTCCATTTTAGGTGGTTGTTTATGTTTATCCTATATGTGTAATAATTACTTATTTATGTATTGTGGAAATATGTAGATATTTTTTATTTAGGTGGTTATTTGATATGGGTATTCCATCATTGTTGTATTGGGAATTAGTGAGAGATTTTGAGGTTTCTGGGTTCTGACATGTGTTTTGGGGACTCTTTGTTAGTGTGCTGGGTATTTTATAATTTTTATATTACCTATGATTTAGTGTTAATGGTGTTTCTATTATGATGTGTTTTGGGATATAGGAAATTTAGTTGTTTGTTTTGATAAGTTCAACATGGAATCCTAGGGTAGGTATTTGGGTGTCCAAAACAGGTGTGGTTTGACCACACCGTGGTTAAATATGTTTAGATATCATAGGATTCATCGTGGGTGGAACTCCATAAGTGAGTTTATAAGATAACATCCCATTTTAATTACATAAAAAGGTAATGGACTTGTTATCCAATATTTATAAATAATAAAAATAGGATACGTTATAATATTCTTTTTTAGAAATAAATCCTTGGTTCTTTTTCATTTTGAGAGTTTTTTGATTTTTTTATTTTGGTTGATGTTTTGATATTTCTATTTTGTTGTATGATACCTTTGTTAGAGAATTTTAATATTCTACTATGGTGTTTTGAGGAATATTTTCTTTTTGTAATTATGTGATTTATATAATTAATTTATTATGGTATGACCATTTTAGATGAATTCAAAATGGTGGGGTGACCTAAATAGGTATTATTGTTTGAAATGCATTGTAAACCTTTCTTTTATGGGTGAAATATTCTTTTAGATTATAGATTTTACATGAGGATGTATTTCGTTAGTTTTGAGGAATAATATCAATATGTATTCTTGTCCATATAGTGGCTAATATAGTTTGTTTCTAGTGCCCACATTTCTCTATTACGGTGTTAGAGTTTTATTTATGTCTTATATCCTTTATCAATCGATTTTTGTGGGAATAACACTCTATGGAGGGGATATTTCAAAGGCCCTTGTTATACATTTTTTATTTAATATTATTTTTGTGAAATTTAAATATTTGGAAGTTTGAGGCTTTGAATTTTAAAATTAACCAAATTTCTAGGTGTCTAATGGTTATCCCAAAAAAATTTAATAAAACAAAAAAATCATGCATTTGGGTCTAAAATTTTAAGGATCCAATTTTCAAAGTGTCCACATGGTTTTTATAATCATATAGATCACCACAAAAACCATCTGACCTGGTGTTGTGAATAATGTTATCCTCGCACGGTTGGCATATAGTCACTCCTAATAATTTAGAAACTACACAGTCACCCATTTTAAATTTTTGGGAAATTACATTTATACAGTTTTTAAATTTTGATACCCATAAACTAAGAATAATCAATAACCCTATCATCACTCATTTTACAAAAAACCAAGAGAGGGACTCTCTTGATCACGATATCCACTCCTATGATCCTCCCTCTCCCATGGAAATTCAATATGATTTCTTCATAATGTAGTGATGGATTTAGTATGTATGACCTCTCCTTTCCTCTCCTCTCCCTGTCCCCTTACTTTATTCTTCTACAGCACTGTGCCCCTCTCATGGACAAACCATATAATGTTTGTTTGAAATTATTTATGTGGTTTTATTTCTTAATGGGGGTGTGATTCCTTCATTGGGTCTCATTTAGCTAATATAAAAAAATTTATACTATCAATTGTTTATTCAAGGTAGGTCATCCCCATGTCCAAAATTTTTATTCTTCAACAATTGACTTCCTATATGTGAAATTGGTGATTCAATTATTATATGATAGTATTGAATTTTTTGTCTAATTTATTTAGATAAAATAGTATTTTACCAGGGATTCCATAGAAAGTGTTTCTTTCTTAATTTAAAAAATTGAAATAATATAAATTTTATTAAATCACTCCCCATAGTAATTTGTTAAATCGCCTGAATCACTTTTCTAAAGAAATTATCACATTTTAATTTTTTTTATTTTAAAATTTGATCATAATTTAACTCAAAATTTTAACATTTAATTTCGTGTGATACTGAAATTCTAATTATTGATAAAATATTTTAATAATTATTTTAACTAAAATGTTTGGTTTAAAAATATTTAATCCATGTTTGGTTCATGGTTAAAATATATAATTATTTTTTTAGATTTAAATATTTTTATCAATGTGATATTAATTACATAAATTTATTGAAATGGTTATTTAAAATTAAATATAAAAACAATTGTGTGTTAAATAGTTTGAAATTATTATTAAATATGGTAGGAATTCTATTAGGATTTCTTAAAGTCATGTTTAGAGCTATCAAGTCAGTTATCAAATGCATAGTATCTGAGACCCTCTTTTTGCCCCCATGAATTATTTTACCATTCCTATGGTAGTTTTTGACATATTTTGATGTGGGGTATATTTATTATGTTTACATTGTAATTTTTGGCCGGTTTTTATCTCATATAGTGCTTTAATGCTTGTTCTTGGGAATTATATGTTACTAAGTAATATAATGTATAAGTTTAAGTTCATGTTTAGCATATGTTTCACTAATGTAGGGATGATTTGATGAGTGCATCTTGAGGGTTATTTAGGTTAGTTTTATGCTTTTGGGATGGTATATGGTCCAATTAGTTTGATTAGACTGCAAGGAAAATAAGTTCGTCAAGGTGAACCAAAAACACTTTTTGTAGGTTTAGGGATGTATTTATTTAGTTCCTTGGTTAGTATCCAATGATTCTTGTGATTTTATTAGTGGTTTATGAAGGGTATTCCTCTCTAATTCTTGATTATTCTCCATTTTTCTTATTTTTGGAGGAATATTTATTCTTGTTAAATTCATTTAGGATATTGAGTTGGGGTGACTTGATTCGTTATTCCATCACACTTTTTAATTAATTTTTTTAATTGGTTAATATGTTTTTTAAAATTGGTAATTTAAAAGTATCATAGAAAAAATAATTGAATTGTGTGTTCTAGTAATTGATTATAATGCTGAAAAAATTATTTTGAGGTGACTTTTTTTATTTAAGGAAAATTACGAGGAAAATTTATAAAACCCTTATGATGTGTTATTGGATTTTATATATGAATGTATAGAGAACCTAATTTTTAAATTATATTTCAAAATTTTTTAAAATAGATCTTTAATTTAATGTTTATCATTTGAAAAGGTGGGTGCTGACTGACTAGGCATGTTTTCACTCATTCCTATACTATTTTTTAGTTTTCGGCTTTTGTTTTACATCTTAATTGGTCATAAAACATTTATTGTGTTGGGATTAGATAATATCATGTGAACACAATGAGGATCATCAATTATTTATTTTATTTATTTAAAAAAAAATCATTGGTAAAGTTGCCCTTTTATACAATCGTTTATGGTCATTAGTGAATCAATATATATGAAGATTTTTGACTGTGACTGGTGGATGATGTTTCTTTAGATGGAGTTATGTGTATTCATAGGGATTATATATATATATATATATGTGTATATTAAATTTTATAAATTGATTATATATTCTTGAGTATTTCTATCTATAATATTTGAAATAGAAATGTGACTTACAGATGTGTCATGCCCTATATTATAATGTAAGACCTATTGTGAATTGAATATAATTTAATGATAAAATATTACCATTATTATATTATGATGCCCTAGTTATTTTCTCTATCCTGAGTTGATCAGGAAAGCCCCTTGGGACTGTGGATAGCTAGGATGGGTTTCAGTTGAGGGGGAACCCTATATTTGTTTATTAGGAAGATATATAATTTACTTTAGGGTCATCAAAAAAATATTTCTCAGGCCATAACAAATAATATATAACTACTATTTTAAACATTGGGGATTTTTAACCACTTTTCATAATTCATCTATTAGTTGATATTATTTACACTCAAAATTTGAATCTCCTATAAAATTATCTATGCATAAACGACTAGTATAATCTATATTTAGTCATCATACTTTGAAAATATCACACCAAGACACTTTTTCATGCTTTTACATTTGAATGGATCTCAACAATATCAAATGGAAGAAATTATTATTTATAATAAGTATTAAAAACATCTCAATTTCACATATTAATAATTACATCCAAATTTATTCACCTCTTTTCCATGTATTGACTCAAATCAGACACCAATCATACCTTCAGTTCTCATTCTCAAAAACACTTATATAAAAAGGTTTAATTACAATTATTATAAGTCACCACAATAATTATAAAATAATTTTTCTGAATTACATGATATTTTAACTATGTAGAAAACATTTGACTATGTAACTTTTCTCAAACTAAAAGCGGTAAATAATGATGAATTAATGTTATGAAATCCTTATAATGCCTATTAAATTTTTATAAGATAAATGAATAAAACAAATATAGAATAAAATTTAAATAAAATAACATGTAATTAATCTTAAATTATATATTTATCCATTTAATTTGAATTTAACAATATGATATGGCATCTCCTTATACTCAAGGAGGAAATTAGTCAATGTACAAGAACTAGTAAATCCTCATGGTTGTGTAAGTGATGAAAATAATTGAACAATTAGAACATATTATACATCACTAGTTCTAATTGGTTTATTATAACACATATTTTCAATATTAATATATATATATATATATTAATTCCCTACACAGTAGGGAAAAATAAGCATTAACATTGGATCAACTAGGATATTTCTTATTTCTCACACAATACATCATACTGTATATCCTTACTTTTGTAGAATTTATTCAAAAAAACTAACTGGGTGCACCAAGAAGAACATATATGAGAGTGTAATATTAATATGAAATATACATGTGATGATAGATGATATAAAAACTTTCTTTAATTCACCAATAATGAAAAATTCACCTTTTTTCAATTTTTCTACATCATTTTTAGTTAATAATTTAGAACATATAACTTTATATAATTTTCAAAAATAATAAAAATCACCCTTACCTTTTCTATCAACATATATTTTATTATTTTTCAAAGAAAATCAGTTTATAATATGTTATAATCACATGATTTTAATTATTTAATCCACACCTATCGACTATTAAATCATTTTATATGGTACTTTATGACCATATAGATCCTTGAGTCTCTCTAATAGATACAAAACATATTTTCTTCAATTTTCATTCATCATTTAAAATAAAAGATAAATTGAAAATATATTATTACTAATTAGACTGGGATGAATATGTTTCTTAAAAACAAAATATCGAAAACCTCAACATTCTCTTATGTTATACCTAATTTTCTTAAACCCATTTTTCATGTTTTCTTTATTATTAACATGTATAAACGTAATATGTATGATTTATATATTTTATAAACTAAATTTTAAAAGAGGTTTTATGAAATAATGTTGTATTTTACATGATATGTGTCATTAAATATTATATTTTTTATATTTATTTTTGATTAGAAAAATATATTGATGTTTAGAAATAGTTTCTTCCAGTTTTCATATAGAAAATAATATGTGAATTGATATTATTCCATTGGTTTTATTATTGAGGATCCATTCACAAGGCCAATAACATGGTTTATAGTCTCCTTTGTATTTTATATATGAGCAGAATCTATTTAATCTGATTGGAATTAATTAAAGTGATTTTTTTCTTAATTTATATATAAATGAGTTTATGTTTTTCACTTATTACATTTCAAAAATTTATATAGTACTGATGGGGATGTTTGATTGAGAGAATTTTAAATTTTATTAAATGTTTTTGGGAATAATTTTTTTAAGAAAATTTTAATATGTTGATGTTAATATAGTTATATAGTATGTGTATATTTATAAATATTATATCATAGTGAATAAATTGTGAATGAATGTTGTGTCGTTACATCCTTGTATTTCAAAAAAATGAAAATATATTTGGATGAATTTGTATGAACTGAGTAAAGGAAGTGGAATATTATTGAAATAATATAAGGAATATTTTCTATCTACATTATTATTTAGAATTATACTAGTGTTGATTGGGGTTAATTTGAAATTATCAAACAAACATTTGAAGTGGTTGAGAATTCCTAGAAAAGTTATGAGGCAGTCACTAATTATTAATGGAGTTTTTTGAGTGGAGCATGGAATTAAAAATTATAAACTCAAATTAGAAAATGCATGAGGTGTTTTTTAGAATCATACAATGTAGAATCGTTTAATTTCTAAAGTAATTTCATACACAAAATGGTTATTTGACATCATAAGAGTCATTCTAGAATCTATAAGGATCATTTTAGCTTTGGAGTGGATAATCAAAAAAATGCATGGCATAACCATAAGAGTCTTTTGGAATTCTAAATTGTCATAGATATTTTCCTAAGATTCATAATTAGGTTCTTATGATTCATTGTAATCATATGACATGTGATATTATGTGGAAATTATGTAAATGGATTCATATGTAATAATAAATATGCTCCTAATAAGAGTCATCAGTAAGCCACATAAGTGTAATTAGTCTATTGTGTATGAGTCATTTTAAAATTTATTAAGATTCAATTACATTTATGAAAATATTTATATCTATGAAATTTTAAAGGAAATGTTGTAGGACCATACCCCCATGTCCCCTCCTTGGTTAGTGTTAAGTATAGAGTGCCACATCCATATTGCATTTTTTATTCTAGGGAATTATGACTGGCGCCAAATTGGAATATCACACACATGAGAGGCCTCAACCAAATTTACCTATAAAAACAAACAAACAGAAATATTCATACACATTAGAGTAAATAATCATTGTAATAATTAAATTAATAAATGCATGCACAACCTCGAACAACCCCCAATAGTCTACGATAGTACATAACCATAATAGAGAGTGTAAAATACTATCCTAAAACCTATAAAAAAAGATTGACATAAAAATTATTAGAAAATTTCCATAAATGTAACTGCTAAATACAATCCACAGTCCATCCAAAATTTCACAAATGATCCATTTTTTCTACACACACCTGGTCCACCAAGATCACCATTGAACTGCCTCTATCTTACATAAGACATGAAACATGCATGAATGGCCCATATATGGATGAGTAAATAAATACCTAGTAGGATAACCCAAAATAATAAAAAAATTAAGGATTCAATTAAAGAGACACGTGACACCCCAAAATTTAAAATATCATATTTTATTTGGAAATTAAATGTTTTCAATTACTTGTGACACATGAATCAAAAATCTAAAAATAACCACATAAAATTATATAAATGTTAAAAAGTTTTTGTATAATCTATGGGTAAAAATAATTGTGACCGAAAAATGATAAATGTGTAGAAATAAAATAGTGGTTATTATTAATACTGTTGTATTTATAAAATTCAATTAATGTAGCTAAATAAATAATAAGCTCATTTGATGCTTAAAAATATATTCATTAATTTATTTTATTTTCATATGTATTATTTTTGGAAACTAAATATATTATGGATAAAATATATTGTGATATAAAGAGTATATTATGTCATGAAAAATGATAAATGGATATAAAAAGATAATGAAATCAGAAAATATTTTAAAAGTAATCTTCCAATAAAAATTTTTTTTATTATATTTTTTTTTGAAGATAAAATTACATATATTATAATTTTAATTAAATAAAATTTAAATTATTTTTTGATTTATAATGGTAATATTATCTTAAAAATTATTTTCTCTTATTTTATCATATAATCAATTTTTATTTGAATAGTGAAAATATTGTTTTTACTAAATCCGAAACATTTAAGGATATGTCATGAAGTAAGAATAATTTAAATACATATAAAAACATTTTCATAATAAATATATTTATTTGATGAGTATATCTATACCTTTAAAAATAATAATTTTTTAGAAACTATATGAGTATAATTTGATAAACTTATGTAATATTACCCATGAAAATAAATTATTTTTTGTCTTTTATTTAATTTATATATTATTTTGGTAATATTAGGTTTTGGATTTATTTAAAATACACATATATTTTCTTTATATTATAATAAAAAATATTATTAAAATACTAAAAATTGATAATTTTACCCTTCAATTAAATTTTATGCATAAAAAATATTCTTTTAGTTTGAAAACTAGTTTTTACACATAAAATGTGGAAATGTTAATATTAATTTTTATTAATCATAGAAATTATTACACCCTAACCCAAATTACTAGCTTTAGTGTAGAATTATGATGGAGATCATGCACACCTCACTATATTGAAGATATTTTTGACTAATGGAAGGGCCTATAGGGTCATCGTGGGGAGACTATCAAATTAATATTATATTACCATTAGAGTATAATGAAAGTGATAATAGATGAGTCAATGAATAATGAAATAATATATCATTTGAGTATAAGAATACACAAATAGCACAAAAACCTAAAAAAGTAATATGGGTGGCCAATCACACAACCCAAAAAATCAATAAAAATGATCCCCATATGTGGAATTGCAATTTAAGAGATAAAATAACTATGATAAATAAAACAATACATCTGTGCTCATAATCAATTATGAAACTCCCTAAACCCACTTATTGATCTTTCTCAACCTCCCAGCATAGGGACTTTTCCAATGTTTATATCCATGCTACTATAATCTATATGTTTATTGAGATTCCTATGTATGGTGTGAGTATGAAACCTAGTCAGATACCACCAACATTCTTTAACATATGTTCATAAGATATAATAGTGCATCCTATGAATGTAAAAAGAGTGTAAATGAGAAATAAGTATATGACATGATCACAACACATAATATAGGTCCTTAGATATTGACTCTACTTTCTTCATCTTCATGTTAGAAGGAATATCAACTACCCACCTGAAACATCCCACTCATGAGGATGCTCTAAAAACATGTTTGATACATACCCCTTGAAAGTATATCCCATGAAAAAATGATCAATATCTAACAAATTCCCCTCAGGGGATACTCTATATGGCTCAACATGTATAATTAACTACTAAAGATAGAAGAATATAAAATTTAATTCCAGATACAAGATGAATGATCGAAAAACACATTATATTAAACAAGTGTCATGACCATCGAAATACACATGTTTCAAAACATGAATCATATTAGTCTTAGGTATACATAGAAACAAAATAAAAAACAACAATAAGTCTCATTTGGATACACATATGCCAAAAAATCATGAAAAAAACTATATAATTTTGAACTAATGAAAAGGACCACCTACCTTAGGTGAAAAAATGTTTCTATGATTAGGGGAAATTTTTGAGTCCAATTTCACCAAAATTAATCCTATAAACATCCATAATTTAGAATTATTATAATTATAAGATCGATATTCAATATAATTCATACCTGAAAAGGTAGGTTTTGATAACATATAATGTAGATGATCAGCTACTGATAATTGTCTAGGACTAAATTATGATAAAATAGAAATTTTATTAATCCAGGAGAAAATTATTTTAACATAAAATAATTACCTTTTTAGATCATTATAAAACCTTAGATCTAACCAATGGTTTTTTCCATTAATATTATAGTATAATTGATCTATATTGAGAGAGAACATATATGATTAGGAACATCGAATCAAAACTATTATTGGGTGTCAATGAGCAGAGAAAAAAGAAGGTATTGATCCCAAGAAAACCGAAAGAAATATCCTTGGGTGTTTAAGGTTATGGGAGGGCCAATATTGTGAGAAAATAAAATAGGGGTTGGGATTTTAATAAATCACATCATAACCCTACTATATTTACTTGTCTTTGAATGGTTCCACCCACTAAGTGGTCGATTCTGGGTAGAACCACTTTTTCCTAGAAACCCCACATAAAATAATGTTGCTATGATGAGAAACTTATACTACCCTGGAACCACACTGTATTTCCAATGGATTCCAATAGATTGGGTAGTGGGATCTACATTCATGCTTCAGGTCTTGCAAACACCATTTGGTAAGTAAATAGTTCCTCTTCCGTTTTCTGAGGGGACTGTTGTAGCTTTTCAATCTATGACATCATAAAATATCCAATCCCTTTCCAATTCCATAAGCCTGAACACCTCAAGCCTTCATCAACTAATTTAATATATATTAAAAATACATTTACATTTTAAAAATAGGAAAAACTTAATTAATGTGTGTCACAGATCTCTGTCTTGTCTGACATATCATCTTCAAGAAGTTTCTCCAATGATCTTATTAAACAACACATTCCACTATTTAGTAATTTCTATCTCCCATTCCTATATAATTTTTTTTATTCCTCTCATGCTACGATTGATCCCAAACTAAGTAAATAATCATCCATCATAGACTATTATCACATTGGTCGAAAATATGACCAAAACACTCAATAAAAAATGCTTCTTGTTCCATCTAAATGTCCCATTAGTTGATCACATCCATACTATCAGGATAATAACATCGAAGGTGAGACATATAGAACACATTATGAAAACCAAAATACCATTATGGAAGATCAAACTGATAATCCAATATCATGATACTGTCGATGATATCAAAAGAAACAATGTATCATGGATCAAACATCCATTGTGTATTCAAACACCCATTCTCTAATCAAGGTGAAACCCAGAAGAACACTTTTTCACATACATAAAAAATCAAAGAACATCTCCTTTGGTCAGAATATAATCAATGTTGCTCTATAGCATAAACAATTGATATAGAATTAACTATACATGATCCAAGGACCCATACACTATGATAGCTCCCAAAACCAAATATTCATCTACCACGTGGCATTATAATAATGAAAAATTTACATCCTTACAGAACCTCAAATTGAGCCTTCTAAATGGAATAACATAAGCTGTTGTTGGAAGAGTCCTCTATGAAATCCAAATGGTCATCCAAATATCCTTGTAAATTCATAACCCACACTTGAAGAATATCCTCTAAATTTTAGATCATTATCTATGAGTTACCATAAGTCTTAGTGTGATATAACTTACTCATCTTCAACTCAGTCCCCATAATCTTTTATAAGCCTTTATAAAAATTTCATGTGAACTAGGAATCTCTTTTAGATACTATACAAGGATCCTATTAATTGATCTAAAAAGTCATCAATCCATGGAAATGGGTACCCATATTTCACAATAATGAATTTCAACAACCTGTAGTCCCCAAAAGACATTGGATTCTATTATCCTTTTTAGATAAAAAATAATTCATCCAATGGGTAAGTGATCAGTATGTTGAATCCTTTAGCTTTAGGATATTTAATTTTTTACTTGATCTATTTTTTACAGAGTTGGTTTCATTTGATATGATGGAAGTGATTTGGGCCATGCACCAGGAATGATCTCGATATCAATATCAACTCCCCTGTCTAGAGTTAACCATCAAAAATCCTCTAAAAAGACATTCTATACATGTATATCATAAAGGGAAAAGCGGTGTGAGTCACTGTATAATCCGCTATAAGGATCATTTATACATTAACACTAAAAATACTTTTCTGAAATATGGATTTGGTCCTACTCTTCCTTCCTCATAGTCCCATTCATTGAGAAACACAAACATATCCAAATTTTGTGGGTTAAAATTCACTCGTCACCAAAAAAAATTTATGTGTGCAAAATTTCAAGTAAAATGATGACTTCTAAGGATCACATCAAAACCGAAAAACATTAGAATTATGATTCTTTATACATGATCAATTATTATAATCACCACCATACATTCTGAATAGATATGAAGATGACCCAAATTATTTCCTTGGGGTGTATCAATAGATAACAACTTAAAAGGGAACCTAATTTTTTAGTCAAAACATGGAACCACATGAAAAGATATAGAGAAATGATATTGAACCATATAAAACGAATAATTAAAGAGTGTATAATAAACAAGGAATGTACCTCAAACTATTTTTGGCCCCCCTCCACTGTCAATAGAAGTATTATTAAATATATATACCCAACCTTCAATAACACCATTATGCCCAAAAGGATCATGAGGTACATAATCCACTGACTCTTACATGGAATTCACATGTAGCTATAGTCCACCACCTCAATCCTAGCGTGACCATACTGGGCTCATCCACACGGATATAACACAAAACTGCATTAGATAACAAAATTTACCAACCAATGAAAATATTTGAGAGAACAAAACTTTGGTAGTATCCCTTCATCTCACAACCATAACACATAATATATCAATACCCCGTAAAGGTAGATTAAGAATTTATACTTTTATTTGACCTTTGACTACTAAAAAAGAATACATGCCCTTTCTTCCTTTTATTATTCCAAAAAATCAACTTAAACCTTACTATTGAAATCACTTATTGAACAACTTGTAGCTGGAAGAATTCTGGAAACACTACCTTCCTCTATTCCCACACCTATCTCCAATGCATTACAAAGCACTGTAGTGTAGGTCATCAGATCAAAGTTCATTACTTGGGTTTTTTTCTCTAGTCAATTATTGGTATAAAAAATTAATGGCTTTTTACACCTCATTATAAGATAGGACATGAGAAAATAGAATAAACTAGTTGAATCCCACTAAATATGCACATATTTACATTATCCCCTACTGGAGATTCCTGAACTCCCATGTATAATCCATACATAGTCCAGCAGGGAAAAATATTCTAATAATATTTCCTTGAAGGTTACGAATGTCTTTCCTTCACATCTACCTACCTAAATAACAATGTTCCACCACCATTTGGTAGTGAAATAAAGTGTAAATGTTATAAGTTTAATCGTTTAATTATCTAGGGTCTCCACCAGATTAGAGATCCTATTAATGACCGGTATCATGTTCTCTAAATCATGGGTTCCCCATGTATCCTAGAAAGCCTGTGATACTAGAGGTGAAAGTCATGAGTTTCCTAAATTATCATTTGCCCACCCCAAGGGGATCCTCTACCATGAATAGGTACTAGAAAAAATTTTCCCCATTGTATCATTTTTATTGCTTGATCTGCTAGACAAACCAAATGAGAATTCTTAGTAGCATCCCCTTGTATAAGAGGTGGGTAAACTAGGACATTCGACCCAATGGATGCATTTTAATAATATGTCTTTAACTGTTGTACAATGCATCATTGAGGTGAAATTTCATAAAAATTCAAATCAAACCATTATAGAATCCAAAAATTAAAAAAAGAAGACCAATAATAAATTACACGAATACATAAGGGTTTATAATAAGGATAATCAAAATAGGCTACCTAAATAAATAAGGCATAACCCCCAAAGAACTACCCATGGACCAAGAAAGTCCAATGACACCTTCACCTTAGTTATAACCATATGCATAAACTCAAGAAAAGAATACTCATGCTCAAGTTAAATAATACATGAAATAATGAACCAAAATAACATATCATAATTTCAATTGGGATTTAATTATTTGATATTTATCCTATGTTAGAAATAAAAATTTGGCATGTGATCCTAGTTTCCTAGAAATGATGTCTGCAAACTCAGAAAATACCACAAATTAGTATACTGACATTATGTTTTCCACACAAGGTGATTTAAATCAAAGGTAACATCAAACAATATGAACATAAAATCCCATTTTGATGGAAACATAGAGGTCTAATCTATAGTGCTGGTTAGGAAATTAAACAGTTCCCCTGACTAAGTCTCAACCATACAGTTTTTCTCAATGGATAATTCATGGGTTAGAGAATCGAGATTCCAAATAAAAAATTATATTAAAAATATATAATATATAAATCCACCAATGTATAAAATAATCAAATTTAACTAAATTTGTAGAATTATATAATTTTATCATTAAAAAGGGTTCATAGAAGATTGAATAGAACTCAGATAAAATCTATTTTAATACTCTATTTACATTTGAAACAATTTTACTTGAAATATACAATATACATAAAAAAGTTAAATGAATATATAAATATAATGTGTTATAATTATATTAGAAGTAGATACAATACTATTATTTTAAATAGAGAAAAAAATACTAGAAACCACACAGTGGAAATTTAAATATGGGATATATTCAAAGACATGAACTAATAACCACTTCTTTCTAATCTCCCACCACTATGAAATTTATTAATAAATTATCTAATCGGAAACCTTGACTGGGTTTGAAAAACAATTATACAATGATAGTATATTATTTAAAAAATCCTCTTCTGTAGTTATACATGGGTGAAAAATATTTTTGGTCACATATTACATATTCCATAGTTATATATGGGATTAAAAATGAAAATAGGTGAATGTGAGTGTCAAGAAATCTCCAGTTCAATACAAGATATAATCTTTCTAGATAAACATAGAAATGAAAAACCTATCTTGAATTTTAATAAAAAAAATATATAATGAGATGAATGATGATAAAATTTGGTGTAGATCAATTCAAATAGCTTTAGTTGTTTGAAATTCCATGGATTTCTCAGTCAAATGATATTGAACAATTTTCATAGTAGGTTTAGGAAAACATAGTTTCACAAAGTGTTTGGAATGAGTCTCCTATGTAGAACAATTCACCAAGTATATTCTTCTATTGGTATTTATACACTCCACTACACCCTTGAATCTACAAAAAATCAGTTACAATTCTTTAAAAGAACATTAATTAAAATGTTACTTTAATATAACAATCAATATATACTTAAATACAAGGCCACTCTAACCAATACATTGAAAAATAGCAATTGATGATTTGAAAACACTTCACTACTAAGTTTAAAATGGTTATATGTCTTCACAAAAGACATGGTTCTCTGATGAAATGGTCATTCGGCATGGTCATTCGACATGGAATCTGACTGTAGTCACCTCATTCACTCATGTAGTTATTCCATTTGTTCATGTGATATTTTTAGAACTTTGCACAGTCAATTTTTCTCTACTCACACTAGGTACATCCCTTCATGTGGTAGACTGTTTTTCATGGGGAAATGAAAAACACAAATAGAAATGTTATGTAAAAAACAAAAATAAAATATCTTACTTATATCATAAATATTTATTAGTTCAGGAGGTAAGTTTTTTTCAATGAAAAATAGGTCTATCTTTAATGCACTATAGGTTCATTGTCAATATATGGTTAGTTAATGACTAAGAAAAAGGTTTATAATCAAATTCACTATAGTTAGATTATTCATGATATTAGTTTAAGTGAAATGTGTGGCCTATTCTAAATGATACCCTGAATGTCAGGGAGAGTTCAAATTCTTCATAAGGTATGTACCTTACACATATGGTTGTTTTTCATAGTTAGTTATAGACTTTGAAATTTTTATACATTTGTCTCATAAACTATTTTCTAAAAGTAAGCATCAAATTCATGAATAAAAATATAAACATGACTTGGTATGATTAAAATAAATAGGTGATTAAATAAGATAAAAATATCACCTTTTTAGGATAAAAAATCATGACATATAAAATTGATAGAATCGAATTAAACAAAAAAAAAATTAACTCAATTTTTTTATAGTACCACAGAGTATTATGGAATTCCTTAAATTAATCCATTATTTGTAATGTATTTATTTCAAACATTTACTCACACTTTTGGGATTATATAATAGTTAATTAATGGTAAAGAAAACATAGAATAAAATAGTAGCCAAAAATGAGAATAAAATGAGAACTTCATTACTATTGAAAAGAATATTTCAAAATCATATACAAGGAGTCCATATTTATAATTCCATTCAGAAAATAAAATGGTCATTCCAATAAATTCCAAAGGTAGGATATGATCCTTTCCTCTGGAAGTTGAATTAGGAAAAGAGGATTTCTAGGGTACAAAGATGGAGGAAGGAGTCTCTAATAACTACAATCTTAGACATGGGAATAACATGATGGATAGATTCCCTAGTATTTAAACCAAATTGATTGAGGTTAGATGATGAATTGGTTGGAGGCATAGAAATATGGATAGATGGAGGGGCTAACACAATAATATGAGTTTTGTATAAGAATGGTCCCATAAATATGTTAAAGTCACATTCTTCCCAAGAACTGTACTCCAAGGACTGAAGAAAATATTCTCTAGTTTCCATGAATGTTTGTAAAATTGGATTTGGCACCTTGAGTTGTCAACTTATAACTTAAAATCGTGGTTCCAAGGAGGTATTTTGACATCTCGAGAAATAGTTCCTAACATACCCTTTAAATATTGTTTAATATAGATCTTGCTGAGGAAGAAATCAAAAAGCCAAGTTATTGTTTCTTTATATTTCCCATATTGATTTTCATATTTTCTTACATGAACCAATGTTCTAAGAGTATGATTTTGAAAACCATCATGCATTTCTTTTCTATTCTTCTAGAAAAATAAAATATAACTCATTGATTATGAGTTTTATGATATTCTGTACATCAAAAACATGATTAATAGGAGGGGAATGAGGAATATGAACAAAATCCAAAGAAGGCTAAAAAACTATATTCAAGAACCTAAGATCGAACAAAAACACCATATCATATAGATTGTTTTAAAATTAACCTAACTATTTTCTTAGATCTTCAATCTATTTTCATTGAAAATTCATCTCAGGGTAAAATTTGGACTAAAGATGAGAAATTACTGATATCACTCTCCATATAATATATTCTTCACGAGTATGCTCAAAAGTGTTTCCAAAATAAATAAAATATTTCATGAATACACATATAAAATATTATTTGAATTGATTAAAATATTCTATTTAAACATATTATATAGATGTAATATTGGTAGACGTATCTTAAGACTGATTTCTATCGTGATACTTAGCTAAAACATCCACTGATCTCACTTTCCCACAGTGATATTCAACACTAACATTTTTATTAACTTCTTCCACATGAAAATAGTATTCGCAAACTTTAATATCTCTACTAGGAACATCAGACTACTTCATTTCATTACCATCTCTTGTAGGGGTATGAAAAATTTTATATTAGTGAGTTTTGACTATAGAGGGTCTCATAGGAGATTCCTCAATCCATTTTTGAGTAACTGTGGTATCAATAAAAGATATTTATAGCACTCCCTAGTCATAAGGGGGTTTAGGTCCACCATGTCCATGTATAATACCCCCATAACCATCATTATATTAAAACTAATCTAATCTGAAAATAGTAGAACAATGTGACTTCTTCATATTAATTGGTGGTTCTGGTACCAGCTATCTAGGAGTTCTTACAATAACAATAGATTAATATGAACTTAATTCAGACTCTTCATAGTTATTAGACTTATCCAACTTTGGTTTAACCTCATAATGACTAGAATTCACTTTAGTGTTAACCAAATACTAATATTTATGTTCTTCCTTATGTGATGGTAATGGAAAATTTAAAAGAGAGTCATATGGTCTATAATACATAAAAGAGGTAACTGATATAACATACTCATGAGCAACCCTAGAATACTTATAAAAATTAATCATCTCGTCATCATCCTCCTATCCTTCATTTTCATTTTCTAAAAATTATAATACATCTTCACCAAACAAATTCATCATTGTAATATTGAACAATAATATCATGTTCAATTCCTAGATCCACTAGATTCCATGGCCTTACTTGGTTTGTTACTGGATCAAAATTTTCATACATCTTTTTTTGGCCACCCCTCCACACCTTTTTTCATGGGTTCCAGATGAACTTCATTTGAATAAAAAACTATTGATTAAGACAATGACTATTTTATGGTGTAATTATTTCCTCCACCATTGTAACTAATTCTTTATACTCTAAAAATGATGAAATAATTTTTAGTTATGTTAAATAATCGAAATTAGAAGTAGTATTCCAAAAAATCATATAAATATTTCTCAAGGAGTACATGGAAATTTTTATATGAAAGCCATTATTCATTTAAAAAAAGAGAAACAAATATTATTGCCCCAGCATACTAAATTATTTTTTATTAGAGAGAAAACATGTTGGATATATTTGGCCAAATTCGACATTCCCCACTCATATCAATAATAATCAAACTCTTGGGTGTTGCATAACCAATTAACTCCTCTAAATAACTTTTAAATTAAAACTTTTTATGATTAATTGGATGATATATTTTGTAATCCTTGAATTCTATTTTATGAGTCACAAATAAAAAAATTTCCCCAAATTTTGAAGAGTAATATGCAACTAATCCCCTATTTATAGATATATCTTTTCAATCAAGGTAAAATATATAGGTTTACATAAAATAATTAATGAGATTTTGGTAGAATGGTTTACAATTATCTTTAAACTAATCATCACATCCTAGATTCATAATGTCATTCCAAACCAATGATTTAATAAATTGGAACAATTGTGCATCATCATCCTTTTTTTGTAGAAACTAGATGATCTATGATTTGGTAATTCCTTATATTGTTTATTAATATCAAGTTTGATTTTATTATCTTTGATTTCATATAAATATTTGATTATAAATGTGGTGAATTATTAACAGGGATATTCATCCTTGGAATTATAAATTAGAGTCAAACCTGGATTGTTCTGATTCATGAGGAAGGCTTGAAATTAGAAGGTTTAGGTTGGAATAGTGTCTTTCAAGATAGGTTTTAAGTTGCAGAAGAGGTGTTTAAAACAAGATAAATGAATTTTATGTTGAGACATGTGTTGAATTAATTTTTTTTTGAAATTTTAAAATATAAAAGGTAGGTACATTACCCATGGGTTCATGAAAGAAAATTTATGGAAGGTATACTGAAGAAGACCTCATGGTAGGTATACTAACCATATTAATTAAATATTAATGTTATGTAAGATGATTCCATGTGAATAAACAATCATAGTAAGTATAGTGATAATGGGAGTTAGGCTTCATGGTAGGTATACAAAATGCATGACTGACTGGTCAAGGTAGGAATAATAACTATATGAAAAAAAACTCATGGTCAGTATAATATTAGCATGAATTATATTTCATAGTACCTTCCATAAAAAATTAGTAAATAGAACATAATAATTTTAAAAAATAATTTAAAAAACTGAAAAACATAGAAAAATAGCTATATTTTTTCATACCGAGTTCATGTCTGATATAATTAATTCTCGCTACATTCAATGGGTTTTTAAAAATATAATAATGATAATGTTTCGTAAAAATGAATTAAATATTCATATAACCATTTTGAAAATGGTCTCTCAATGTGTTATCTCTTATATCAATGTGTTTTGTTCTAGAATGGGATACAAGATTCTTAGAAATGAATTTCCCAATTGTATTATCATAATTTATAGGAAACTGTCCAAATTGAAATCCATAGTCTAGTACTTTATATTTTTTCCACTTAATATATACAAAAATACTTCATACATCTACATATTCAAATCCAAAAGTGGATAATCCAATACAGTTCCTCATTTGACAAATAAATAAACTATATACATTTCTAATAAGTAATATGTTCGAGAAGTTATTATTCTATATAACATAAAACAACCAATATTCACATCCAAATAAAAAAAATCAAATTAACATCATTTAAAATAAATATTACTAATTTGGTTTTACTTTTTTGGTATTTGAAAATTATGTTCACTAATAGTAAATTTAAAACTTTTGGATTTAATTCAAATAAGTAACATATATAACCACTAATGATAATCTCTAGTCCACTAGTAGTTATGTACAGTAAAAATCCAATAATACCTCTTTAGGTGGTTTGATCAACTGGTTTCCTTTTTTTAACCAAATCCAGTATATATCTTGTACCTATGAGAGTATCACTACCTTTAGTTTTATCCAAAACAAAATGTTTTAGGAGATATTTAGTTTATATATATTGATCTAAAATAATTACTTCTTTGATTTTAATGATTTTAAATCTAAGAAATAATTTATATCCACCCATTACACTCATTTCAAATTCATTTTACATCATTATTGAAAATTCAGTATAGAAAAAACTTTCTTGGTGTTCCAAACATAATATCATAATTACATATTTTCACTACAAAAAAATATTTTGAAATTCATATAATAAATAATGTAGGATCAAATACACCCTTTAAAAACATTGAAAAATGAAAAAAGAAATGTACCTATAATATAATTCTCTAGAAACTTGTTTTATACTGCAAAATGATTTTTTAATTTAAAAAATTATCTGGAAAGTAAGGTTTTTGAAATTTACGAGATTATTAGGAAAATCAACCTTAACTAAATAACCATTTAAGAGTTAAATCTAGACATACATTTGATATTATTTTAAATCACAATTTTTTCAATAATTATGAAATACTCTAATCATTTCTAGTCTAGATATTGGTGTAAAGGATTCCATATAGTCAATACCATCATCTTGACTATACCCTTATATAAACAGTTTTATTTTATTTTTAATTATTGTTCCTGGATCATCAACATTTTTCATAAACAACAATTTAGTTCTAATAGTCTGGTAGTATATGAGTCATTCAATTATTCCCTGGACTGTATTTATTTAAAACCTATTTATATGTTCTTGCATTAATACTATATTTAATTTTCCATCAATTTATTATGTGACATTCTAGGTACATATTATGGAAATAACTTTTGATGTTCAACATAATTTATAATAGAAAATATAGTTTTTGTTACACTATTTAGGAGTTCTAACACCATATCTATAGGATGGTCTCTAGGAGTTGTAATATCTATAGGAATAAAAGTATTTGATAATTAATTTTCTTTTAAAAGATCATGTTATAAAAGTTCCATAGAACATGGATATTTTTCAACAAAATGTTTTAAAGAATTATCACTTGGTTTTGCATTAATATCTAAATTTTGAAGGTCATCCTCAATATTTTTGAATGGGGTCCTAGAAAAATTTGGATATGTCTCATCCAATCTAATAACAATGAATTATTCCAAAATCATGGTTTTTTAATTAACTATCGTCTATGTTTTAAAATATGTAGAATATCCAAGTAATGTTCCATTATCACTTATGGATGAAAATTTGTTTAAATTTTCTTCAGTATTGTGTATGAATACATTAGAAACAAAAAATAAGAAAGTAATTAACTTTTTGTTTTCTTAAATTCCATACCTCATATAGGATTTTCTTTAAAATTAGTCTAATTATAACTATATTAATGATATAGAAAGATTTATACACATCGCCTATACCAAAATAAATAGGCTAGTCATACTAATTAAGCATGGAACTATAATGTTATTGAAGATTTAAAATTCCTATTTCTACTACACCATTGAACAATGGGGTCCTAAGAGAAGAAAAATTGTGACTATAGCCATGTTTTGAGAATATAGAACTTAAAAACACAATTTATTCCAAACATTTTAATTATAATTCCACTAATAATTTATTCTACTTTATAATACTATGAAAAATAAGATATATTTTCACTTTTTTGAGATAAATAGAAACCCCAAATTTGTGTAGAAAAAATAATCTACTAGAACATAAGCATAATTATTTCCATTTAATATATAAAACCTTGATGGTCCAAAAAATCATATGAAAAAAATCAATTGGATGAGAAGTTGAAACTTATTTCATCGGTTTGAAAGATATATAATGATGTTTCCCTTTTAGACATAAGTTACAAATGTTATCTTTTGGGAATTCTAGTTTAGGAAGATCCATGATTAATCCTTTCCTAGTTATCTTTATTAGTGAGTAATGGTTTCAAGTTTATAGTATCTTATTCCAAATCCAAAACTCTGTAGGAAAGGCATGTAAACAAAAAAATTATGCGAAAATTATGAATTTAAATCGACATCATAAAACTATCATTTCAAACAGAAGTAAATAGTAAAACATTCCTTACATCATAAACATTATAGGAATTATTATTAAATATATAATAATATCAATTATCAGATAACTATGAGATATAAATTAGAATATATTTTAATATATCTAGAAGTAAACCATTGTCATTTAAAATACAACTAGAGTAACAAATTTGATTGAGCCTAATTGTATTTCCTTTGGAATTATCACTAAAATTGAGATAATAATGGTAAAACATGATAAGGTTATTGATAAATGAGAATTCCCCAGTCATATATCAAGAATATATACTATTATCATATCATAGGTGTTTAATTGTACTCTCCATGTTGGTTAACTACAAAAAAAATTAAAAAAAACTAATTTTTGTACCAATATTTTCATAGGCCTAGAAATGATTGTAATATGGTCATTAGGAATCCAAAATATCTCAACTGGGTTTAAATAATAAAATTATAATCTTAAGGAAATAAATACTTTGTTAGGTTCAGACGAATAAGAACCATTTATAGAACTAGTAGGACTACAACTAGGTATTAATTTATTCTTTCAAATTATTCTCTGTTTAGGTTAGTAAACAATTCCTACAATATATTTTTGGAAGGTTTGTATACCAAAAATCCATGTTAGAATTTTTATACCAGTATTTAATATCTATAGATCACCTTTAAATTTCTCATTATATAAATTTTTTTAATATTTTTCTTTTACTAATTTGTAATTTATATATTTTAATATATAAAAATCATATTTTTTGTGAGACGAAAAAACATGATTCTTCTTTAAATATTTATATTTATCTTTAAGTTAATTAAATGTCTCCTCCAACAGATTTCGGTACTATAATAAATCTTTATAGGGATAATTTTCGTCAATATTATCAGTATTAGAAGGGATAGAATTATAAACATTAGATACTAAAAAAATATTGGGTACCTAAAATGGGTTTTTCTTGAAATACATATTGGACCAATCATTTTTATCTTCTATAATTGAATTGGAATCAACTAATATATCCTCTAAGTAACTCCAGGTAAATTTTATATCCTTGTTATAATTTTTACAATTGTACTCATACTTTTATTTTTTTTAAACTTGGGACAATATTCTTTAATGCAACATTTTATTTTTCCCTCATAGCATATTATTTCATTAGTAGAATCATTAATTTTAAATAATTTATTCCAATTTACATTGTTATAATAATTTCCACTATAATTATATTTCTTAAAAATTTATTATGCAAATAATAATTTTTGAATCATTTTGATATGTGAAACATTTCTTCATAACTCTTAGCAGTTGACTCATCATCACTAAAACATCCATATATGATCTTTTTCATTCATTTTATAGTCATAATTATTGATTATAACTAACATTCACTTTGTTTTATCATATTCGCTATTTTCTTAAAATTCATCCCAAAAAATTATGAGTTCTTAGATGAGTTACTTTACATGAAGAAACCTGATTGTGCGTGATTCTCTATTGGAAACTGTAGTTCCTCTCCATTGGCAATGTTGACATCTTAGTAGTCAAATCAGTTGATATCTCTCAATAAATGTCTTTACATGTGAATTCATGTTGTTAACTATTTTTTTGATCCTACGATTCATATAATAAATTGATTCATAATTCTTCATTTTGAATGTATCATATTTTTTTATTATATATATTTAAACTAATTTCATGTATATTTTTTGTTTTATCGCGAGATATAGAAAGAATATCCCAAATTTAAAATATAGATGAATAAGAAGATATTCCATTAAACTCATCATCACCTAAAGAACAGTACAAATAATTTATTTCATTAAAATTTAAATCCTAAGTAGTCTTAGTGGAATCAATCTAACCAGCTCTAGCATGTTTTGGTTTTTTCATACAAATCTTCAATAACAGTCCAAATTTCAAAGGCCATAGTCTCTAAATGAATTTTTATATTATTTATAGAATTATCATAGTTTGTAACCTTAAAATAAGGTATTTCATTAGTGGATGTTCCTTATTTTATATGATTATACATAAAGACTTAAATTTTGATCTAAAATAAATTTATTATCTTTAAATAATAATTTTTGAAAATGAATGTTTATTTCAAAAAATATATGATACTAGTTTTTCTCCCAGTTGACAACTTAATAAGGGGGAGGGGTGAATTAAATTTAAAAATAAAATTATGCTAAAAATATTTAAAACATTGATAAATAAAATTTTAAAAATAATCATAGTAAACTAAATCATTATAATGATGTTATTTTTTTTGAAAGATTTCATTGAGGTTTGATCTGAACATAGTTAAAACTAGTTTTAACAGTGTTAAATTCTTAAACTATTTTACTTAAAAAATCATTATATATAAAACAAAAGTCAAATATAACTCTCAAAGTAATTTCTCATTAATATATTTGAGGTAGATATTTTTTTTGTTATTTATTATATATAAAACAAAACAAAAAATAAAAAAATTAAAAATTTAAACCACGGGTTTAGTATTAAGCCATGACCCAATCCCCTACGCATGGAAATCAACCAAAACTAAGCAGTTTACTAATAAATAAATGAATAGAATACCCGGATCAGGTCTTATAAACAAATTTACTATGGGATTATAGGATTTAAAAAAATTCCCTTCCATTGTTATATATGGGAAAAAATATTTTAGGCCACATAAAACCTATCCCATAATTATACATTGGAGTAAAACTCAAAATAGTTGAAAGAGATTGTAAAGATATCTTTAGTTATGTACATTAGACTATGTTTATGGGTAAATATAGAAATACAAAACAAATAAAAAATGTTAAGAATAAAAATAGAGGACAAGGGTTTAAATTTGATAATATGTGTTGTATCAAAGTCCTAATTGATTTAGTTTTCCAAGATTCCAAAAAAATTTATTTTAATGGAACATGGAAATGTTTCACAAGAGGTTCAGGAAAAAAGTGTCCTGAAGAGTTATTATTGAGTCCACTATGTTGAAAACGTTCCCACATATATTTCTCTATTGGTCTCAATAATATCCACTAAACCATATATATTCACACTACTTGTAATACTTATTTAAAAGAACATAAATTAAAAAGTTTCCACTAAATAATAATCAATAAAAATATTAATGAAGTGAAAATTAAAAAATTCTTTGGAAACTAACCTTAGGATATTATAAAATTCTCTAATTATTTTCTATAATTGGAAGGATTTTTCCAATTATTATACAATTATTGGTGACTATGGTTAGTTTTTATGGTTAGTTGACATAATAACTAGCCACGATCACTTCATTCCTTTCTGTGGTAAGTCCATTTGTTCATATAGTGGGTTCAAGACTTAATACCATCAGTTCTTTTATTCACATTTTATTTACATTAATGAATTCAATAGGTATTTTTTCTTACATTAACTATAAATACTGATACACAATTTTATTACAAGACATAAATTTTTTTGTTACCTATTGTATGTTGGGTTGGTTGTTTATAAAATAATTAGATTCTTAATGTATGAAAGGTTTATCTTATATTCATGGGTGGTTTATTATCAACACATGGTTAGTTAATTACTTGAATTAGATTTACTTATTTGAAAAATGATAGGATGTTTAGTCTTGTAGTAAGTTTATGTAAAACATATAGTGGGTTCCACAAATCCACTTGAACTTCATGGTAAGTTCAAATTCATCACATTATAAGTCAGTAAAAATACTAAAAATGTTAATGCTTTTTTCTTCAGTTGTCCTTTTTTCATGTTTTCATAGAAATCTATTTACTAATTCAAAAATATCAAATTCATTAATAACATTAAAAACATGGTTTGGGATCAATAAAACAAGGAAGTTATGGTCTAATAAAACAAATATTTTATTATATATACCTTTTCACATATTAAAGAATGAAAAGAAATATGTTAGTGAACCTTGGTCTATAATACCAGTTTGTAACACACTGACTGAAATTACTAGGTTTGAGACATAATTCTACACAAACACATCCATGACACCCCATATTCAAGAGGATCAAGACTATTGGTGAGGGAAATAATAGGGATACTATTCCCTCAATATCTAGAAATCATTAGAGTATAATGAAAAAAATAAAAAAGGACTCAATGAATAAATATAACATCAATGAATTAGTATACACATTAAGTACTGACCCATGTAAAGGAATTCTGGAATGAATGTCACAAAACCAAAAAAAATGAAAAGGATCCCAATAGGTGGGGAATCAAACTATGAGATAAACTAGCTATGTAATGCAAGAATAGAGATCCAAGATAAAATTACATTATTCAACCCCCCACATAACCCTATTGATCATGCTAAACTAACCACTATAGGTAATTTTCCCTTTACTAGACCCCTGATATTAAAAACGATATATACACTGATTTTCCTGAGTTTGGTGTGAGTAAGAAATCCCATAGAATACCTCTAATGAAATTTAGAATAAGTATATAAGATATATTTGTGCATTATAGGAATGTAAATAGATAAAACTAATCAACTGGTAAATTAAAGGAGAACAACACATATACCAAGTCTGAAGAGGCTAACTCTACCAACTTAAATTCTATATTAGAAAAAATATCAACAATCCACCTAACTCACCCCCTTGATGGGATATTCTACAAAAATCTCTGATACAACCCCTATGAAGGGATAACCCAATAACATGATGACCAACATTTGATACATCCCGCTTGATGGATAACCCATGACAATTTTCCTAAATTCTTAATTGCTGATGATATAAGAATAGAACACAAAATACAAGATACAGTATGATTGATCAAACATTACATCATATAATGAATGATTGATAAATATCTTAATCCATGTTCGATAAGACATCAAGCATAGGTCTCATATGGTCAAGAGACACACAACTCATGAGATGAGACATCAGGAATAGGACCCCCCTCCCCTTGAGATAAAAAAACATTCCTAACAATAATTCTAGGATGGTATATTAATATAATCTCATGAATAGGACTACTCACCTTAGGTGGAATAATGTATTGATGATAAGGGACGATGTTGGAGTCTAATTTCTCAATAATGAAAAAAAATCCACCCCTAATCATCCATGGTTAGAATTTTAAGATAATGATTAAGGATAATACATACCCAAAATGGTAGTAAAAGATCAAAAATTCCTAACATGATTTTATAATGATAATAATCTTGGTCAAAGTGATACATAAACACAAATTTCATAAATATTGGTGATGATTATATCGATGACCAACAATTCCCCTATTTGACTATGAAAAAACACTTATATATAATCAATACATAATGAATTTAATTAATTATGACCATAGTGAAGATTGGTTAATTGATTTACATTTAGATATAACTCGCAAAATTTGAGATGGGGAATCAAAATAATTTCTGAGCATCAATGTGTGGTTTCAAAATGGGATAAGAGATCCCAAAAATACTAGAAGGTTGATCTTATAGTTCTAAGGGTTAAGGAAGGTACACGATATTTATAATAGGAGAGGTGGTGAGATTTTAATTGAACAAATAATAATTTTAATGGAAATATTGGGACTTAAATGATTCCACTAATAATTCAATGGCCTTTAGGAAGAACATATTCCTCCTAGTAGCCCCATTGGCAGTCTGATGGCCTCTATTGGCTGGCCGGTTATTACTGGGGAGAGAATTGTTTTCCAAATAACTTCACCATCTTGTTGGTGGTTAAAACTTACAGACCAATAAGAACATTTTTCATGTTGTAGATCAATCCACCGGTGATTCTATGGGATTATTATATCTTTTCAAGATACAAAATCATCCACTAGACAATATCATTGAAACTCTAACCTCCCAAGAACCTCAAACCTACCTTAATTAGAAAAAAACAAATTTAAATGACTTTTTAATGGTTACAATAAGAATAAATTAAATAGACGATATCATAATGTCATAGTAGTACTCATAAATTATCTTCTTTGTCTATTAATCCAGAGGAACCATGTTAGATTTTTGGGGAGGAAAAATAAAAAACCCATAGAGTAGTTCATAAGAACATCACTGTGTAAAGCTTCATAAGTGTTTTGCAATGCGTATTTACTTTTTTCAGATTCCATTTGAGGTGGATGATCATGTGGGATTGGTCTTGGCCTATAAAGACTTACGTGATTTATAAATAAACATTACATAATTTCTAATGAACATTTATAACATTACAAAAACACATGGATGAGGATCATAAAGGTATAATGCCTTTAGAAACATGGAAACAAAAACAAATAGTTCATAGGTGCATTTTATCATATCCAACTATGTTATTTGTAACTAGAATCATAATAGAATAAATTTATACATAATAAGTTTCTTTATAACATATGAAAAAAAACATACAGAAGGGTAATATTATATGCCTAGTAAGGGTAATTAAGGGAGATACGTAATAATAACATAAACATAAGGGAATGAGCACATGGTCATAACTTTTGAAAACTGTAACCAACATATCAAATATATCAATATCGAGTCCTGAAATAAAAATTGGTATTTAATATGACATGAATCTCTAGGAGTCAGTGAGCATGAGATGTGAGAGCATAAAATTATCATAATACATTGATTTGTGTCGTATATATAATCATAGAAAATCTTATATCAAGGATACCCACCAAGACATTCATAACCTATTAGGCTTGGGATAACTAAACGTGTACCTAGATAGATCTTAGGATAAACACCCATGTACCCTATTTTTGTCTTGGGATAGCCTCCCATGTAACACATAGGCTATTATAACATTAATCATAACCCAATTAAATGGAGGGAGACATTCTCCAAGCCCATCGCCTAATGAAAATTAAAAATATATGTGACCCAAGATCAAAAAAAATTCATCATATCATAACCCATTAAATGAAATGGGATACAAAAATATTTAAACATATCATAACCTGGAAAAAATAGATAGGTTTCATAATAATTTCATCATTTCTTTATAGCATAACCCTTGAAAAGAGAAGCAAGTTTCATAAAAATTTATCATGGTATAATATGTGGAATATAAATAGGATTCATAAACATATTTTTATGATAAAATATTTGGATAAATAAATTTTTTTTCCTTTTTTTATATCGACAATAAAGTAGAATATATATCAATGTATATCATCATAGATGGAAAATGATTTAGAAATATCAATTATAACATTTCTTGTCGAAAATATCTTTTCATTGAAAATAACTTTTAAAAAAAATTCATAAAAAATATTAAAAATAATTTCCTTTGAAAAAATCCTTGAACAATATATTGAAATATGAATTGAGATTAATGGTTATGAATGCTGGAAATTATGTTTATACCATACACATTAAAAAAACATTCCTTTAATATTTTTGGTAAAAGCCAAATGACAATTATTTTGAAAATCAAATGAAGAATCATTTAATGATATTTTAGAATTAAATCACATGTTAAAATTTATTGAATAAATAATTTTAATAATTTTAAAATAATTTTTGATAACATTTTTAGATAACATGATTTTAAAAGAAAAAGTTTCTTTCCCCCAAGAGATAACGAATGATATTTTTTTTCATAAAATCACTTTCTCAATTATATTAAGTACAATTGAGTGTGAAAATGGAAATATTACAAGAAATAACCATGAATTATCATATGATAAAACATTTAGGAGAATTATTTAGAGGTTGATCAAAAGATTACAACAAGGGAGACATAATCATATAAAATCCTAATAAATAATGATATTGTAACATAATACCATTACCACTTTGGTAGCATTTTAAACATAATACCCATGAAAAATAGAGTATAAAATGGATATTTAATAAACATAATATTAGGAGAATCATAAAAAAATAAATTCATGTGCATTATATACATCGAAAATAAGAAATTATTGTTGAATATGGCTTGAGCCTCATAGAATTAAAAAGTGAGACAAAAATCCCTTATAACATAGGTAATATTTTGGATCATTATCCAAAATAATAAATAATATCAGAAGAAAAATTATATATAATTAAAATAATTATATTCATGATATAACATTTCAAATGGGAATTATATATACCATACAACAAAAACAATTGATGAATTCTCATATGTCTCCCACAAATAAAAGATACTAGAAATATCATTCATTGAGTCTTGACTTCTATAATACATGTAAAAAAATATTGTATAATAAATATAACTATATTAGAAATCAATTAAATAAATATATACATATATATATATATATATATCTATTTGATACCATTATGATTTACTTATGCCATTTTATTACCATTTAATTAACTATTCAATGTTAAAGTCACATTTCGGGTAACAACTACATTGTTTTATTGGTATTATTGGATTTTTTATAATTTTCATTATATTATTTTGATAAGGGTTCTATAATATCTAAAATTTTAACCATGATATAAATATCATATATATTCATTATTTATGTATTTAGATCTTACCATAAAAGTTACAGATTGAAAATGAAATGCATCATTTAGGGAGATAATATGTTGTACATAAGCATGAATGATATTTCCATTTTCTTGAAGGATTGAAAGAAATAAAGTTAAAAAATATATTACCATTACATAATAGTTTTCGTATCATATATATGACATCATCATCATCGATTAATTTTTTATTAAGAAGACGAAGGAAAAAGATGTTATCGTATTCCCATGGAATGGAATAAATAAAAATATATGATAAATAAATAATTATAATAAAATTATAAATATCATTTATTAAAATATAATCTATAATTATAGAAAACCATGTCTGGAGGTAATGTAAAAACAAATTACATCTGTCATGAGGTGGTAGTTCTCCATACAAACTAAAGATGACTTCATAACCTTTTTTATGAAAGTAAATATTGTTGTATGACGTTACATTAACTGTAAAAATACATGTATATGTAATATATATGTATTATTATAATATAATTGTTTAAAAATAACTCATCTATTTAGAGGATAAAATAAAATAAAAACACTCGTTGAAGAATGATACCTTCTCATTGGGCAACATCCTTCACTTTTCACCAAAATCCATCCTAGGTTTGATTTATTCCCAAAATAAGGCTTCAATGATTATAGTATACAATTTGCGAAGTTATATTATTTTTTACTTGACAAACTAATTTTTTTTAAGGTTTGAATAATATAATATTTGGAATGTACTTTTATAATTGTTATGAGTGGAAAATATGTAATTGTTTTTGAAAAGAAGAAGGGGTACCCCTATTTCTATCATGATAAAAGGATCCAACGTGGATTATTTTTAATATTTAGAAATTATAGGGTCAGAATATAGTCATAAAATAAATTTTAGATAAGTATTAAGGTTATTTTAACCCTTTTCATTTTAATTTAGCCCCTGGTAAATCCATTTTTAACTTAATTATAGTAAATAATGTTCTTATAATTTTTACTCCTCATTATGATAAAATATTAATTTTAAATTATAAGATAATATATATTATTCTAATTCAGAATATATAATCTATTTTTTAAAATTAAAATTAAAAAATTAGGAATTTCTAATCTTAAAAAAATCTCGCAAACGCAATGAGAAAGGGGAATTTCAAAGAGAAAATGTTCAAAAGTTTATAAGGTTTTTAAATAGAAATTAAATATATTTTTTCTAATTTACTAAATTAAATTAATATACATATAATTTTAATAATTTTAATATAAAAAAGTTAAATATAATTTAACATTATAAATAATTTAAATGAAAAGGTAGTTTTTAATTAAATTAAGTATATTTCACTATTCATGAAAAACATTAAACATTTTAGAAAATTATGAAGAATTCAAAAAAAGATAATTTTTAAACAATGATTTAGAAAATTAACTTTATTTTATCAAATAATATATATAAAATATTTAGAAATCTGTTTTAAAATAAGTGCACAAAAAAGCAACAAAACAGTTTTTTGGAAAAATATAGTTTTTAATAGTAAAATTCAATTCATTCTTATATATTTCCATGAAAAACATTAATATTAGTTTTAAATAGTTTATTTAAAATATAATATATAAATTAAAATAGTATAATTCATAAAAATTGATTTATTTAATTTTTTTATTTAATATTTTTTATGGGTAAAAAAATTTCTTATCGAGAAAATGATTTCTATTAATTTAAAATGGTTTTTATTTTCATTTATAAATAATTTATCACTAATAAATTCATTATCTATACATTTATAAACAATATATTTTCATAATTAGTTTAATAATATTCATACCTTTCGTCCGAAAAGCTAGGTGATAACAATAATTTTAAATAATAATTTTTAATGAGTAAGAAAATTCTTCTTTAAACTCTATGTTGTGTGTAACACAAGGTAAAACTAGTTTTTTGTGTAATTAAACCTAAATATCTATTAAGTATAACCAAAAATATCAAAAATATTTATTTTTTTGGGAAAAATATTTCACAAAATCTCAGGTTGTTATATTCAACCCCCTTAAAATAAATTTCTCCCTCAAAATTAATCTTGATCATAAAAGGATTAAATTTTAAAAATTCAATTATATAAGCACACAACAAAAAAAGGGATAATAAAAAATCCTCTTTTAGAAGAAAATAAGATGTGAGGAATTCATCTGGAGAAACATATACAATGTTTCAAAATATGATAATTTATGTTGGAAGTAATGTTATGGACATGGAAGAAAAGAATAAATAATTATAATGAGTAATAGAGATCACTAATCACAAGAAAGGGGTGATCTAGATAAGTTTAGTGATTATAAAACAATAAACCCAAGAGGTATAAAAATTTTCATTGATTTCATGAAAAATTATAACAGTAGGATAAAATTTTGATTCAATAACTTTTTCCCTATGTTGGGGAATTTATTTTTCTATATATAAAATTTTACATAAATGATATTTTTTATTTCTTGGGAACAATTTCACCGTTTTGTTATTCTATGATAAATTTCTAATTCATTACAAACTCTGAGAGATGAATTTTCATGTTTTAAAAACTAAATAATATCCATAAAAGGATGATAAGTAATTCCTTATATATCTGGTAAAAATAGAATAAAATTTAACATTGGTTTTCCAATATGGATAAATTTTAATATATTTATGTAATATGTTAATATATAAAACCATATAAAAATTTCAAAATAAACCATCCTATAAATGATTAACCTTATTACCCTACAAAAAATGAAAATTTATAAATAAGTTCACTAAATTTCTCAAAATCAACTTAGCATTAATCCATCAGATATCATTAACTAGCTCATAATGGTCACATGTAAAATAAGTGAATAACTTGGTCATAAATTCCACTGATTCTTGGTAATAATAATAACCATAAAAACTCAAAGAAAACATATATGCTTCATAATTCTATATATCTTACAATATTTTAAACTCTAACCATGATAACAT
Organism: Viscum album; assembly: GCA_963277665.1. NCBI lineage: Eukaryota > Viridiplantae > Streptophyta > Magnoliopsida > Santalales > Viscaceae > Viscum > Viscum album. The sequence goes on from OY728122.1 coordinate 974,603,805, forward strand.
AAACCACTATGTCAACAAATCCATTATTGGTTTGGACGTCATTAATACCATCCAATTTAATTTATCTATTTTAATTATCTTATTATAATAACTAAACCATATTTTATCAACCACATGAACATAATATGGGTTATATTTCCTTAATAATGTTTTTTCTATAAAATATCACATAACTGTTAAATCAATTGTCTAGGCCATCAGCACCATTCAACATATTCATGAAAATCCTTATTGAAAAAATTAAAATCAATAATCCATATATATTTCATAAGTATTTAATTTTAATACATAATAAATTCAATCATTCTATTTTATCCTAGAACCATTAACTAGGATTCATCATCTTTTAACTTAATACCTCATTCATTTCCTTTTCTATTTATAGTCTCTTTATCATCAACTGATAATCCATTGATTATATAACCTTGATGACTATCTTTATGATATTTCCCCTTAGGACAGATATTTTTATAATGCTCATACATTAAACATTTAAAACATTCAATAGTATATGATACATTAGGGATACCAATATTCACATCCATTTTATTTAATAAACATTTCATTTTTTCCTTTGAAGTTACATGCTTTGGGTCCTTATTTTTCTACACATACAAGTTCTATCTTCCCTATCAATCATTACCTTGAGTAATTATTCCCACATTCTTGACATATATGAAAAATTTATATTCATTCGTCTAGGTAATTCACTATCTAAACTCTCAATGATATATATACATCTCTTTATTAGTTAGTCTAAGAGTTGGTTATGGTAAAAATTATTAATCATTTTCTATGATAACTGATTAGGAATAATCAAAACATAATTCACTCTATCAATCATCTCATTAAATTATCATGATTAAATTTTCCATAAAATTCAATTTTAACCTACTTCCTTCTGGTTCCATCCATTAACTAAAAAAATATTAGTGTCAATATTCGTAGAGGGGAACCAAAAAAAGATAAAAATAACTTATATGATGTATAAATCATGAAACCTTATGTTTAATATATGAAACCTTAGGCTTGACCTATGTCATGGATGACTATTATTTAAATCCTTCATAATGGTTCGTAAAGAGTGTGTGAATTTACAAATAATTTTCCATAGGAGTGTCAAACAAGGAGTTCATCAAGGCTTATTATCATGTATAAAGGGATTATATAGTCTATATGAATGCTCCATTTCTAGATTTATTACACGTAGGTACCTATAGAGCTATTCAAATCCACTTTTAGTATCCAAAAATGGATTTAATTGGTTGAAAACCACATCCTCTAATATTTAAAAAAAATTATAATACATTTTCCAATACAATAACTCAACCTTATATTTTCCCTTTATATGTAATTGGGGATCTCACTAAATTTTTTCATCCTACTCTCCAAATAATAGCTAATCATATACTTTGATACCAAAGAGAGAGAACTTGTATATTCATACACATATATTACATTATTTTCTTTAACATTTATTACATTAAAAATACTCATTCATGGAGATCATAAAGGTATAGATTCTCTAGAAATGTCAAAACATAAATACCTAGTTTATAGGTGAACTACATAGTCTCCCAATACATTCTTCATAACTAGTACCATATTTAGACATATCATATAAAATAAATTTTTCATAACCTAAGGAAATGAAATATAAGAAATGGATAGAATATATCTATAGTAGAATAATAAAGGGAGATACATAAGCATAACAAGAACATAATGGTTTGAAAACACAAGAACAAAATTTCACAACCATTCCCTATATATCGAATATCTTAATCCCGAGTCATTGAATAATGATCATAAGTTTATAATAAATGAATCATATGGTAATTATATAACACGATCCATTAGAGAATAACATTGGTATATAAAGTAGACTTCTGGTATACACATGAGCATATAAAATATTATGTCAAGGCTACCCACCAAGACCTTAATAAGATGTTAGGATTGGGATAAACACATGTGTAACTACTGAAATTTACAGATTAACTCTTTTTTACCCTCTTTTGGGATTGGGATATCCTCTTATATACCCTTTGATATCATATAACATTTATCATTACCCAATTCATTGGAGGGAGATATAGTTCTCAACCATCACATAATGAAAATAATATATACGTGTGACACTACATCAAAAAACATTCACCATAAACCAAAAAATGAAATGGGTTTCATAAACATTTCCTCACATAATAACCTATTAAAATGTGATAGGTTTCATAATCATTTCATTATTTCATCATAGAATAACCCATTGAAAAATATTCAGATTTTATAAGAATTCCGTGATGGTAAAAATAATAAAAGGGAATAAGGTTTCATAAACATATTTTAATTACAAACAATTATGAAAACAAATAATAATGAAATCATTTGTTTATTTCCCTATTAAATCAAATGATATATCAAGATATATCATCCAAGATGGAGAATGGTTTTAAAATATCATTTGGATCATTTCTTGAGGAAAATAAATTTTTATTGTAAATTAATTTTTAAAACTAAAATTCAAGATTTTTTCTAAAGTCCTTTTATTTGAAAATAACATTAAAAACAAATAATAGAATATTTAAAGTAATTAATTCTTAAGATAGTGAAAAATTCTCTTCATTACATAAAAGTTAAAATAAAAACTCCTTTCACATTTTGGGTAAAATCCAAAAAAATATTTTTTATTAGAAAACAACATGGTAATTCATTTGATTTTTTTTAAATAAAACATTCATAAAAATTGATTTTATAAAAATATTTTGTGAATGTTAAAAACTTTTTGGAATTTTTATTACAGAAACATGTTTTGGAAGAAAATGGTTTATGACTGAAGGGGGAAATAAACATGTTTTTTCATGAAAACATTTTCTCAAATTTTTAAGTACTAAAGAGTGGTAAAATGATTCTATTACATTAAATTATCATTAAAAAACATAGTAGAATAAAATTAAGAATAAATATTTAGAGGTCGATCATAATATTTGATAATTGGAGACATAATCATAAACAATCATGATAAATGATTAGATAAAAACATAAAATCATTAACACATTGGTAAATTTGAAACATAATCCCAAATAAAGAGATATGATAAAATGGATATATAAAACCCCTAATTTTTTGTTGAATATTGATGAAATATATTCATGGGAAACATATAGACCACATAAAAGAAATATTTGGTGAATATGGAATGAGTCTTGTAGAAGTAAAAAGTGATACCAAAATTCCTTAAAGATAATATAATAATATGAATTATAAAACATAATAAAGTATAAAATAAGAATAAACCATAAATATCATGATAATAAATATATTCATGATATAACATATCAAACGGGTAGTATATACACCACACAAATAAATTGAGTGTTGAATTTTCATATGTGTCCCAGAAATAAAGGATAGATTAGAAATACCATACCTTAAGTGTTAAATTCCATTGTACACCATTAAGCCTCATATATATGGAATATACATTTACTATACATATATATCCAAACCATAAATATATATATAATAACTTATCTTATTTACTTCTTCCCTTTTATTACACGATAATTAATAATTCAATGTCAAAGTCCTGTTGTTTATTAGGTATGTTTTGATTTCTTAAAATATTGGTTGTCTTATTTAATATCATGGTTACCTAATCTACATAATTTCAACTAAAATATAAATATATTATATTTTTATTATATTTTTATTTATATTATTCCTTCAAAAATAGAGATAAAAATGAACTACATTGTTCATGGAGATGGTAAGCTGTACATACGCACGAACACTATATCAATTTTCTCAACAGATAGAAAAAACTAACGGTACCTAAGATATTTCCATTACATAATAATTATTATGTCATATATATCACATATTTTTATTAAAACCAATCATTAATATCTTATATGTGAATCATGAATGAATCACATCACTTCGCGTGGTAGAATTCTGTTGTACACATGAATGAAATTATCATATTCCCATATAATTTAAAGTATAAAGGTATGTGTGATATATTAATTATATAAGTATAATAATATCATAAATATAATATAAAAATATGTAATCCACAGTTATATTCAATTGTTATAGTTGGTAATTGAAAAATTAATGACATCGATTCGCGAGGTGGTAGTCTTCTGTAAACATGAAAGATGATTTAGTAACTAATCTTATTGAATTAAATATGGTTGTAGATCATGAAATTTAAAAAAACATATAAGTATATGGAATATACTAAGGCTGATATATCATCTTGTTTTAATAATAATTGATGTTTTTTGATGATGAAATTAAATAAAAAAACTCATTGAAAAACATTACCTCTTCAAGGGGTAACTTACATTGGGTTTGACCAAAAGCCAACATAGGGTTGATTTAAGAGAAAAATAATTATTATTGGTAGATTGGATTGAATTTTTGAAGTTATTTGTCTAGGAATATTCTTAACCAAAATGTTATTAAAATTTCAATAAGAGATAAGTGTGTGTGGTTGTTTATAAGTTAGGTGAGTATTACACTTTTACTTTTTTTAAATGAATAAATGTGTAACCACTTTTTTCTAATGAAAAAAAGATACTAAATAGAGTTTTATAGAGTCTTATAAATTATAGGGTCTAAATATTTAATTAAAATATATTTTATAAATTTCTTTCAGTCATTTGAAGCATTATCTTTATTGTTAATATCCTGATAACCCATTTTTACCCTAACCATAGTAAATAATTTTGGGTTCTTTTTACGGTTCATTGAGGTAAAAATTTATGATTAAATTACCAGGTAATATAAATTATTTAGATTCAAAATAAGGAGTAAATTTTTAAAATTTCAATTCAAATAATTAGAAACTTTTAGTTTAAAAATAATATTGTAGATGCAATGATAAATCGAGTTTTCATTGAGAAAATGTTCGAAAATTTACATGGTTTTTATTTAAAAATAAATTATCAAAATGAATAAAATGAATAAAATGGTATTAATATATATATATAACTAATTTTAATTAAAATACCATTTTAAAATATAATTTAATTTTAATATAATAAAAAAATATTTTTTTCAATTAAATTTCACTATTTCTCATTATTCACCAAAAAATTTATTCTTTCCGAGAATTTTCAAAAATTCATCCTAACATTATTGTTATATTATTATATTAAAAAATAAATTTTCTTATTTGAAAAGATTTTCTAAGAATGTAAAAAATAGTTTTAAAATAAGTGTTCAAAAAAGGCGATAAACTTCTTTTTAGAAAAATAAGCTTTTAAAGTGTAAAATCGGATTTATTCTTATCTATTGTCTTGAAAACATATAATATGAATGCAAATTTTTTGATTGAATATAAATTCTATAAATTTAATTAAAATCATTCACCAAAAATTATTTATTTAAATTATTGATATTATACATGTTTATGAGTATAAAAAAAATTCTCAAAAAAAACATTCCCTTTTTTCGAATGTTTTTTTCATTTATAATTAATTTATAACAAAATAATTCAATACATATAAATTTCTTTAAAAAATATTTTTTGAAAATTTAGTTAAACTTATACAAATATTTCACTCTAAATAATACATGACATGTATCATATTAAATACTAATTTCTTAATAGAAAACCACATTTCATTTAAAATCTAAGTTACATGTAACCATAGAAAAAATCAATTTAACATGTAACAAAAGATAAAATTAGTGTTTTCTGTAACATAAAATATCAAAATTACTAAATTTATTCAGGGAAAAATATTTTTTAATATCTTAGGGTATTACATGGCCCAACTGAGGGGAAATTATAGAATTTAGATTTTATAAAATGGATATAAAATTTAAATTAATTCGGTCCAAATTATATTGTAAGGCTTACATTTTGACATTAAATTTTAATTTCCTAGAAAAAAAATTAATTTCCACCATAAAAATGAAAAATGGTATAATATAAAATTAATTGAGTAAAAAGATTTAGATATATTTAAAACATAATTAAAAATGAATAGTAGAGTCTTTATTAACATTATATCACTTTAATAATAATTTTTTCCAAATTTTGGATCCATTGACCCTTGAATAGAGACATTCCTATAATGAAAATTAATAGGTACTTAAAAACGTGATATTTTCTTCCCTTATAAAAATATATATCTTCCACAAAATTTCTACCCCCGTTACAATGAATTATCTTATCCATAAAACTACCCAGGATTCCTTTAAACTCTCTCCACATATCTTATAATCCTTTTAAATTTCTAAAATACCAAGCTAAGTAGCCTTATAGTTTAACACATGGAAGAACATCCAAAGGGAATGCTGATTTTCTCAACTAGAATCTCTTAAATATTCTATTATTCAAACCCTTAAAACCAATATTATCAAGGAAATTATATTAACTTAAGAATATATAAAATTAAAAAAAATTATTATAAAAAACCAAATACCTATTTTCAATCATACTCCAAAACTATTTAAAAAATGAACATATCATGAATACAAGAATACTATTGCCACCATGAATGATTCACTTGATTTATCATCACCATATTATATGTATGAATATAAAATTATGCATAATTAATTAAAATTAAAATTAATAAATTATTTGGATTATATAATTATAAACCATTACCTTTATTTATCTCTATCAATAAAAATGAATGGGTCACCCATGCTTACGTGAAAAATACCACCTTCATAAAGGTGGCATAATTTATCCCCCAATTTAGTATTTATATATTTATTAAACAATATTATAATATGATTAAAAATATTAATAAATTAAAATAATTAAAATATAAATCTATATGAAATATATTATTTCATAAGAATAATTTTCTTAATCTTGCTCACCCTATGATTATATATTGTAATTGTTTAAGTTAGTTTGACCACCAACACAAACAATGTTATATATTTTCACCATTGATGACTATGAAAACATAAATATTGGTTTAATTATACATTTAATTGAAAATATTTTTATATTTATGTTTTAAGAAAGGCTATAATAATATTTAACATATTACATATCAACCAATAATTTTTTAATTAAAAACTATCGAAACAAGCTAATGACCAACTTTATAGTCATGAATCATGACAAAAATATTTATGAAATTAAAATTTAAAAATATAAATTATTATAAAAAATATATTAAAGTAAATTTTATTATGTCATAATGATTATTTTTAAATCTATAATGAATAATTGGCACCACCATTACAAATCTATTACATGAAAAATAATCATGAATAATAACATTTAATATGAAAAATAAATTATAATAACTTAAGATATTTTTAATAAGTAATTAAATTATATTTTTATAAAAGTATATACATATGAATATGTTTTTTAAATATGTCATTTAGGGATTTATATTTTCATATAGATATTTAGAGCACATTCGACTGAACAAGATCAATTGTAAGTGTTATTTGTCTATAATTTATATTCCATGAGACAAGTTTGATATTATGAACCATAATTTAATTTTTATGGTTTATTAATTACCCTTATTTTATTCAATTATAATGAATATAGTTCATTTCCTGATATTTTTATTTCCATTTCATTTAATACACTCTTATGTTCTATTAATTCCTACATTACCGTTACCATACAAGTTATTAATCTCAAATTTCATTCTTTGAGTCATGTTTTGTCCTACTCACCATTAATGGTGTTAATACTTACTATTTGTTAAATTATATCATGAATTATTTTTATTTATTATATTTTGATTTTGATTTTAATATATCCCACTTGGAGTTATTTTTATTAAAATGATACCCAAGTCATAATGGTTTCTTCTTCAATATCAATTTCAAAATTAGTATTACCATTAAAGGATAATACATTATTTGAATTTGAATGTAATTTAATTATAAATCCCACATAATATTATTATCTATTGTTTATTTTATGTGGACTTCAAATTTTTCTTATTATTCAATACCCCCTTAACTTATTATTCACCATTCGTAATGAAATTAACCGTACATATTTTTTTCAGCTTGGAGTATAGGTATTCTATGATCGTAATAGTTGAATGATATTTTGAATGTACTTATAAATTCCTCAATAATTGATTATTTAAATTTATTACAAAATTTTCATATATTTAAAATATTGGAATAACATCAACATAAGAGAAATGATCCATCACTACCTATATCTTGAAAAATAATTCTTTTTTATGGGTATGATTTTTTCCAATGGAATTATTATTCGAAATTATTGAAATTTTTGTTATTATGAAGCTTTTTTAATATATTTTAATATATTATTTACATTAAATTTGTTATAGTTTGGATATTTATTGTTTTCCATTCATATTTTTCTCTTTATGGATTATGATTATTTATTGAATTTGGAATGTATTGACATCCTAGATGACATTCCAATATGATGATTAAAAATTACTATAGAATATTGATTATAAATTATTTATCCGTACACTATATTTCTCCATATTTTCTATGTACATGTTAACCCAATTATTTACTGGGAATATGTTGATGTTCTATATGTTTTTATATTAATACGAATATATATAGATTATTAATGCCAATTTTTTATGTATTGTAATCATATTGTTATATTTCAAATGGTGAACTCATTGGACATAAATAACTGAATGGTGGGAATGATATTATATATCCCCTTAAAACATCTGTTGGTCTCATGAGATTTTTTCTGGAAAGTGGTGGATGCCTACCAAATGTATGCATGGGGTATTGGTGGCATCCATGATGATAAGAATGTTGTCTTTGTTTTGAAATTGATTATAAGAATAATTTCTAGGATAAGGCATTGATTATAATGATCAAGGTATTCGACATTATACATCCCATAAACATAAATCAAAATATTATTATCAATGTGATAATTTATATTATTTTTCATCACTAGATTTATTTCCAGATAACGTGTTCATTTATATGGAATTATCTGATTCTTTATTATTCCTACTATATTACTAATGCAATGATATATTCTCAAATATCATTTTTCATATCGAGCATTTGAGATTAACCTGATTATGTTTTCAATTCTATAATTTACGAAGAAAAATATTAAAAATGATATGTATATAAGAGTAACATGTGTGGGAAATTTATTAGAAATGTTGATGACATATTGGGGATTAAATATTTTATTATATATTCAAAAACTACCATTTTGATGTTAAATTCATGGGCTTTATTAGTTAATAATTTTTCATAATTCTATAAAATTCAAAAAATAATTTTTTTAAGGTAAGTAACCCAATTTATGTTAGTTATTATAATGACACGGCCTTAAACCTTACATAATATTGAATTAAATGAATAATTGCCATTGAGGATCTTTTCAGGTTTAGAGTTGTAGAGAATTATGACATAATTATTACATCTCAAAAGATTACAAAGTAGACACTTCTACACAGTTTCCATTTTTTACAAAACATGAACTCTTGAAAAAAGAATAGTCATGTCTAGTTCCATGTTTAAGACAGCGTGACTTTTCCATGATCCCATCCATGACCCTATTCCACATTATGTCCTGTGAAAAACTTTTAAAAAACATGGGATGAGCATAAAAATCTCAGTATGGGATACACAAACAAGGAAAACTGTTAGTTTTCCAAAACAACAAGTAAACTATGAATACTTTAACATAAGTAATACTTTTCATCTTTATGAAGTAGTAAATACTCCACTGAATAAAAGATCATTACTTACCATTTTTGTAACCAAAAGTTTACCATAAAACCTATATAAAGAATAAATAACATATAAAGGTAACTTGGGACATAAACATACTTAAATGGAATAACCATACAGTTGACTTCCACACATATCACTAAATGGAATAGCCATACAACTGACTTCCATAACCAATGCATTTGAGGTTATAACGTAACCACCCTTCGTGGCATTCACAGCACCACCCATCATTTGGTTTATCATGTAACCACCCATCAAATGTCTAAGTACCATTATAAAATCATAAGAATGAATACAAATATAAAGGAAAGAAAACATTTCCACATTTCTATCAAAATCTATCACTTAAATATATTGACATAAAAAATCTATTATCAAAACTATTTTTAATACCAAAATACATAAAAGAGTATATGGTATTTATTTTCTTTTAAAAACATTATTACTTGTTGAGGAAGCCAAAGATCAAATAATACTCACAGCGGCGGAAAAGGTCGTTGTCACCGCTTCTGTTAAAAGGAATATTCTTTTTTGTCGTTTAGTAAAATGCTTCATAGAAAAATATTCCTTTTGAATGAATGTAAAAGTCAAAGGGGTTTATACACCGTAAAAAAGAAAGTTGTGTATAAATGAAAATATGCCTCAATGAAAGAATATTGAGACGAAGTCCCTTAACTCGTGTCCGAATTGACTCGATCATTCTTTAATCTCCTGAATAATAAATTAAAGATAATTTATACTTTCTTGAGAACCTTTTTCATGTTTATTATTCCTTTTATATCACTTATTACCATGTTATAAACATTATGTAACCATTTAAGTTAATAACGTTCGTTTTTTCGATATTTGGTACTTGAGTCAAAAATGGACTTCTTATAATTACATGTTGTTCATGTGGTTAGTGGTTCATTATATACATAATTATATTCATGATTTATATATCATATATATTTATCATATACATGTATTTATATTATTACATGGAGGTAAAAAATGAAATGCACCATTCATGGAGACGGTAAGCCGTACGTACACATGAACGCTACTTTCATTTCTATTTCTTATTTTAATGGAATTTAAACATAATGATTCTTAGTTATATTACAATCACAGTATAATATCATATATAATATCATTAACTCTATCATTTATATATCCCACATAAGGCATTAACGAGTCACGTCACTTTGAGGGGGCGGTAGTCCGCACTTCCTCAAATGCGATTATCGTATTTACCCACTATGGAAACAATAAAGGCGTGATATAAATGGAAAATACATAAGTAAAAGAAAACATAAACATAATATATATCATATATAAATATAGTTCCATCATAATGTCCACCTTGAGAGGCGGTAGGAGATAATCAAACAATAATCATTTCATGAGGCGTTTGTTTTCCATCCACAGAAACATTATGTTATTCACCCATTAGATGGAGGTGTGTGTATGTGTAGTCAGAACCCAAATAATAAAAATATACTAGTATATTGAGTATACTATTTTTGTTACAAAATAAATTAATAAAAAGAGTTTAGGGGTTGGAGAAGTAAAATAAAAGATAACAATTTAAGAGATATTGTTACCTTTAATTTGGGTAACTTCCTTTGGTTTGAACCAAAAGGACTTCTTGAAGTGCCTTCTGCCTAAGGTAAGGCTTCTAGGGGGAGTAGAGGGATGTAGGGAGATTAATTAGGTAGAGTTTGGAGGACAAAAATGGCTTAAGAGGTGTGAGGAATTGAAATGAAATGGTCTCCTTTTTTAAGGGAGGGGAGGGGCTCATTTGGAAAGTGTGAAAACATTATTTTATTATATAATGATATTCGGTTACTAGTGGTCCAAAAATAATTAATGATCAAGCTATGATGACTCATGGTCGAAATAAAATCATACAATCATAATTGGACATGTTTTGGATAATATTTTAATCATTATTATCTTATTTATTTAAATGATTAATTAGTTAGGTAAATACTGCATCATTATTATGTCATAAATAATTTAATTTATTTTTTGCCTAAAATTTATAAAACAAATACCAGGATTTAGGAAAGCTTTTTATCCTTCCAATTAATATTTATAGTCTAAAATATAAATTATATAACCCCATATAAAAATTAATTACTAAAATATTTTTGTTAATGTCAATTTTGTCTTCACATTAAATTAATTAATCTAAATTATCATTATCACTCCCAAGTGGCGCAATGGGGTCCCAAAATAGACCCAAAGATTCCCATGGTCTTAAATGACTCAACCAATAAGTGTTAGATACGTGTTAAGGTAATTTGGAATTATTATAGTGTTCTTTTTACCTTGAATTACCCTATTTACATTTAACCGCGGTAAATAAAAGTCAAAAGTTACTATTCACCAAAAATTATTTTCATCTTATTGAACTGAATATTAATTATTGATAACAACCATGTATGTTTTATTTTCTATATTCAATTAACAGATGTGGTAAAATTTCATTTAAATGAAAAAGCGACTTTCTTAGCAACTACTAAGTGGTTTCACTATTCATCAAAAATTGATGTTTTTCAGAAAAATACAAAAAATTCAGCCTAATATATATTTGATATTACAAATTCAAAAAAGATGTCTATTTTTCCAAATTCAAAACATAGAAGTGTAATTATTTAATTTTAAAATTATTTCCCGTTATTGAAACAAATAGCATGTTTTTAAGAAACAATAACTATCAAAAGATTGATACTCATTTAGGTCCAATTTCAAAGTGAAATTACTTCCAATGACCAACATTGGATAAAATGGTAAAAATATATTTTAATTTGACTTTAAAATCAATTAAAAATATAATCTAACCATATAAATAAATTAGATTTAAAGAAACTTTTTAATTAAAATACAATATTATTCACTATTCATTAAAAATGAACTTTATCGGAAAAATACCAAAAAATTACCCAAATTAAACTTTGATGTCCCCATTCTAAAGAAGGATTTTATTTGGTCAATTATAATGTATTAAAGTGACCAAAACTTTATTTAAATAGGGTTTTCCATTAAAAGGTGGTAAATCATCCTTTTAATGTAAATTATGCTTAAAATTAGATTCATTCACATTTTAAGCCTCTAAATTTTATATGATAAATGTAAATACATTTAAAAAACATGTATAATCATATTGTAGTTAGTTTCATTAATTCCCGCAAATAAAATGGCTATGAGTTAACTACCATTTAAAATAATAATATTATATTATTAGTGTGCAACGTAAGATTCCAACGAAACTCATTGTTGTGTATCAGGTACGCTATCGAACATAGAAACCCCATTAAAGTAAAATTAATATTTAATTCACACATATTAATAAATATGAAATATTTCTTATTCTTTATTTACCTAGGATGTTACATCCTTCCCCCTTTTGGGAATTGCGTCCTCACAATTTTTATTCACTTATAAAAATATGTGGTGGTATTTATCCCTCATAGCATTTTCAGATTCCCACATTGCCTCTTCAATCATATTATTTTTCCAAAAAGCCTTTACATGGTGAATTACCTTATTCCGCAACACATGCTCTCTACGGTCAAGAATCTGGACTGTTTGTTCTTCATAAGAGAGATTCTCTTACAACTGAACTACCTCTGGGCTAAAAACATGAGATGGATTTGGCATGTACTTCCTCAACATCGAAACATGAAAAACATTGTGTACCTGGGATAAACGTGGAGGTAAATCCACTCTATACGCAACTAATCCAACTTTCTCCAGAATTTAATAAGGTCCAACGAACCTCAGACACAAATTTCCCTAATTACCAAAACACATCACACTTTTCCATGGAGAAACATTTTGAAAGACATGATCACCTACCTAAAAGGAATGATCCTTCCTCCGGTTATCGGAATAACTTCTCTGTATGCTCTGAGCTGTTCTCATGTGATTCTGAATCAGACGAACTTTCTTTGCCATCTCTTCTACCAATTTCGGTCCCATCAGCTTCCTTTCACCTACTTTATAAAAAAAAGTTGGAGTTCGAAAATGCTTTCCGTATAATACCTCAAATGGATCCATCTGTATACTAGAATGAAAACTGTTATTATATGAAAATTCAACCAAAGAAAGATGTTGGACCAAACTTCCCTGATAATCCATTGAACAAACATGTACCATATCCTCCATGTTCTGAATTTTTCGTTCTGATTTCCCATCTGATTGAGGATGAAAAGCTGTACTAAAATTTAATTCAGTACCCAACGATTTCTGAAGGCCTTTCCAAAAGTTAGAAGTAAACCTGGGATCACGACCTGATACAATTGAGAGGGGAACACCATGCAATCTGACTATCTCTTTAACATACAACCGAGCAAGTTGATCCAGAGATAAAGTATCTCGAATAGGAAGGAAATGAGCAGATTTAGTCAATTGATCAATAATAACCCAGATTGCATTATTACCTCAAGATTTCATTGGTAATCCCACAACAAAGTCCATGGATATATTTTTCCATTTCCACTCTGGAACAGGTAAAGGCTGAAGAATTCATTTCGGTAACTTCCTCTTTTCTTTAACCAGCTGACAAGTCAAACACTTCATAGTAAAATCAGAAATATCTATTTTCATTCCATCCCACCGGTAATACTCCCGAAGATCTATGTACATCTTAGTACATCCAGGATGAACAGAAAACGGGGAAATATGAGCTTCATATTACAACTCATTCTTCAAATGTGAATCACAGGGTACACATAATATATTCCCAAATCTCAAAACACAATCATTATCAATGTTAAAATCAGATAATTTACCCTTTTGAACCAACTCTACCTTTTTCTGCAACTCACTATCTTCCTTCTGCACTTGTTTAATTTTGTCTGATAGAGATTATTTCACTGACACCTAAAACAAAACAGAATAATTTCCTACACCAACAACTTCTATGACAAATATTATCAAATCATAAACCTAAGGATCTTGTTCCAAACGTAACATGGTTAATGAAGCATTACTTTTTAGACTCAAAGCATCAGCCACTTTATTTGCTTTTCCAGGATGGTAATGGATGGTGCAATCATAATCCTTGATAAATTCCAATCATCTCCTCTATCTCATGTTCAATTAATTCTGAGTAAATATATACTTCAAACTTTTTTGATCAGTATATATTTCACACTTTACATCGTACAAATGATACCTATAAATTTTTAAAACAAAAACAACAGCAGCTAATTCCAAATCATGTGTAGGGTAATTTAACTCATGACGTTTCAGTTGACATGAAGCATAAGCAATTACCTGATCATTCTGACTTAATACACAACCCAATCCTTTCAACGAAGCATCACTATAGATAACAAACTCACCATTTTTGGATGGCAGTGCCAAAATTGGAGCATTCACCAATCTCTTTTTCAATTATAGAAAACAATCCTCAAATTCTTTTTCCCAGATGATCTTAACACCTTTTTGAGTTAACTTAGTCATTGGACTAGATAACCGTGCAAAAGTTTCAACAATACTCTGGTAATAACCTTCCAAACCAAGAAAACTATGGATCTAGGTTATATTTGTGGGTCTTGTCCATTCTTCAACAACTTTTGTTTTAGTAGGATCAACAGTTATGCCATTTTTTGAAACAATGTGACCATGGAAAGAAATTTGTTTTAACCAAAACTCACACTTGCTGAATTTCCCATAAAGTTTCATTTCTTTTAAGGTTTTCAAGAAAACCCTTAACTGAATTTCATGATCCTCTTTACATTTTTAATAAACCAAAATATCATCAATGAACACAACCACAATCTTATCCAAGAACTCACGGAAAATTATATTCATAAGATCTTTGAATACAGCAGGTGCATTAGTTAAAACAAAAGGCATAACTAAAAATTCATAATGTCCATATATAGTATGAAACGCGGTCCTCAAAATGTTGGATTCCATTACTTTCAAATGATGGTACGTCGACCTCAAGTCAATCTTCAAAAAATACTGAGCTCCCTGGAGCTGATCAAACAAATCATCGATATGAGGCAAAGAATACTTATTCTTAACAGTAATGTTATTCAATGCTCTATAATCAATGAAAAGTCTCATTGAACCATCTTTCCTTTTAACACACAAGACAGTAGCACCCAATGGTGATGTGCTAGGTCGAATGAAACCTTTATCTAATAACTCCTGTAATTTCTTCTTTAACTCTAAAAGTTCAATTTGAGCCATTCGATAAGGGGGTTTTGAAATTGGATTAGCGTCAGGAACTAAGTCAACTGTAAATTCAACTTCCCGTTCAGGTATTATACAAGGAAAATCATCCAGAAAAACATCAAGGTACTCATTTACCACTAGCACAACATTAATCTGAATAGTTCCTTTATTTTCAACAATATGTGCAAGGTAACATTCATTTCCATATTTTACTAGTTTTTTAACTTCCTGATATGTTATCAAAAGAAAGGGTTCGTTCTTGAACACCAACTCTATATCTTTATGAAATGAAACCTCTTTAGCTCTGCAGTCAATCATAGCATGACAAACAGACATCCAATCCATGCCCAAAATAACATCAAACTCTACAAGAGCAAAAATATTAAGGTTTTCAGGTAAGTTCTTTTCGCACACAAATATAGGAATGTTCTTATGTTTTCTTTTTGTCTCTACATTTCCTCCAGGTGTTTTTACCATAAGCTCTGTATTCATATCTTGATATGTAATTCCCAATTTACTAGAAAACTTCTCATGAATTAAATAGTGTGTAGACCTGAATCAAACAACACATTGGCATAATCTGAACAAACAAACAGTTTACCTGATATTACATCGTTTGATGTCCCAACATCTGCTTAACTAGTGGCAAAGGATTTCACCACCCCTTTCTGCTTGTAGTATGACTGCTTTCCCTCAGTTTAGTTCTTCTTTAGACCCTCATTTTCATAATGACCCATTTCATTACACATAAAACATCTTACCCATGGTTTTTCATTGCCTGCTTGATCGTCTTCTTTACTGTTACAAGCAATATGACCAGACTTACCACATCAGGAGCACTTTCCAAAATTTGATAAACATTCTCCAGAATGATTTTTACCACACTTCTCACAAGTTGGATATTTAATTTTCATACATCCAGGCTTCATTGATGGACTATTTCCCTTTTCCATCCAACTGGACCTCTTATTCTGTTGTTTGTCAACAAACACCTGATCATTGGAAAACTCCATTTCCACCTTCTCCGCACATAAATCAAGTTTTTTATAACATTTGAACTCACGAGAGGATAATGATATTTGATATCGCGGCTTCAGTCCTGAGTAAAAATGGTTTATTTTTCTATCAAGATCTCATATGAAATTCGGAGCATACCTTTCCAGTTGAGTGAGTTTTTCTTCATAAGCAACCACTGAGTCATCCTCCTACCTGAATTCTAGGAATTGTTTTTCCATCCTAAGACGAACCACCATAAGAAAATATTTATCAAGAAACATACCATTTAATTAATCCCAAACAAGAGCATCAATATCCTCACTATCCCTGATATTTTTCACCATCAACCACCACTGATCAGCTTCACCTTCAAAACGGTAAACTGTGAGACTAACCTTTTGATGTTCTGAACAACCCATGACATCAAAAATATTCTCTAGTGATTTAATCCATCCTTAAGCTAGCACAGGGTTAGATGATCCTCTGAATGATGGGGGATGTTGCCTCATGAAATGCTCCACTACTGACATGTTCCTCTGTGGTTGATCTAGCTGATCTCATACATGGATACCACCACCATTTATCACTTGAGTCAACGGTGCCATCACTACAAAAAATTGTTCAGTTCCGATTCCGACCATCTCAGGTTGCTAATTTAGAATGTTGTCTTCCTCCTGAATTCTTCCCAACATAGATGCCCTATCTCCTCCGTGGAAAACCATTTTGAACACAGAAATATCTTAGGTGAAGCAACATGGTAATCTGTAAATGCTATATGATTTCATAAATTACTTATGGATATTAATTTAACAATACCGTAACTTCTAAAGTTATCTAAACCGACCTCTTATACCAACATTAAGGACTCGGCCTTAAAACTTAAATAATATTGAATTAAATGAATAATTCACCTTGAGGATATTTTCAGGTTTAGAGTTTTAGAGAATTAGGACATAACTATTACATCTCAAAAGATTACAAAGTAGACACTTCTACAAAGTTTACATTTTTTTACAAAACATGAACTCTTGAAAACATAAGAGTCATGTCTAGTTCCATGTTTAAGACATCATGACTTTTCCATGATCTCATCCACGACCCTATTCCAGATTATATCTTATGAAAAACATTTCAAAAATTTGGGATGAGCATTAAAAGCTCAGTAAGGGATACACAAAGAAGGAAAATTGTTAGTTTTTCAAAACAATAAGTAAACCATGAATACTTTAACATAAGTAATACTTTTCACCTTTATGAATTAGTAAATACCATTCACTGAATAAAATATCATTACTTACCATTTTTGTAACCAAAAGATTACCATAAAACCCATATAAAGAACAAATAACATATAAAGGTCACATGGGACATAAACATACTTAAATGGAATAACCATACGTTCAACTTCCACACATATCACTAAATGGAATAGCCATACTGCCAACATCCGTACTCAATGCATTAGAGGTTATAATGTAACCACCCGTCGTGATATTCACGAAACCACCCGTTATTTGGTTTATCATGTAACCGCCCGTCAAATATCCAAGTACCATTCAAAAATCAGATGAATGAAAACAAATATAAAGGAAAGAAAAAATATCCACATTTCAATCACAATATATCACGTAAATATATTGACATAACAAATCCACTATCAAAACTATTTTCAACAATAAAATACATAAAAGATTATATGGTATTTATTTTCTTTTAAAAACATTACAGCTTGATGAGGAATCCAAAGATCAAATAATACTCACAGTAATGGAAAATTTCATTGTCACCGCTTACATTTAAAGGAAAATTCATTTTTGTTGTTTAGTAAAACGCTTCATATAAAAATATTTCTTTTTAATAAAATTAAAAGTCAAAGGAGCTTATACACCATATAAAAGAAAGTTGTGTATAAATGAAAAAATGCCTCAACGAAAGGAGATTGAGACGAAGTCCCTTAGCTCATGTCTGAATTGACTCGATCGTTCTTTAATCTCTTGAATAATAAACTAAAGATAATTTATACTTTCTTAAGAACCTTTTTCATGTTTATTATTCCTTTTATATAACTTATTACCATTTTATAAACATTGTGTAACCATTTAAGTTAATAGTGTTCATTTTGTCGATATTTGGTACTTGAGTCAAAAATGGACTTCTTATAATTACATGTTGTTCATGTGGTCAAAGGTTAATTATATCCTGAATGATATTGATGATTTATATATCATATATATCATATATATATCCATCATATACATGTATTTATAATATTACATGGAGGTAAGAAATGAAATGCATCGTTCATGGAGATGGTAAGCCGTACGTACGCATGAAGGCTACTTTCATTTATATTTCTAATTTTAATGGAATTTAAACATAATAATACATAGTTATATTATAATCACATTATAATGTCATATATAATATCATTAACTCTATCCTTTATATATCCCACATAAGGCATTAATGAGTCACATCACTTTGAGGGGGCGGTGGTCTGCACTTCCTCAAATGAGATTATCGTATTTACCCACTATGGAAACCATAAAGGCGTGCTATAAATGGAAAATATAGAAGAATAAAGAAAACATAAACATAATATATATCATATATAAATACAGTTCCATCATAATGGCTACCTTGAGAGGCAGTTGGAGATAATCGAACAATCATCGTTTCGTGAGGTGTTAGTTTTCCATCCATAGAAACATTATGTTCTTCACGCATTAGATGGTGGTGTGTGTATGTGTAGTTCGAATACATCTCATAAAAACATCCTAATAAATTGAGGATACTGGTTTTGTTACAAAATAAAGTAATAAAATGAGTTTAGGAGTTCGAGAAGGAAAATAAAAGATAATAATTTAAGAGAAATCGTTACCTTTAATTTGGGTAGCTTCCTTTGGTTTGAACCAAAAGGACTTATTGAGGTGCCTTATACCTAAGGTAAGGCTTCTAGGGGGAGTATATAGATGTAAAGAGATTAATTGTGTAGAGTTTGGATGATCCGAATGGCTTTAGAGATGTGAGTAATTGGATACAAATGGTCTCCTTTTATTAGGGAGAGGAGGGGCTCTTTAGGAAAGTGTGAAAACATTATTTTATTATATAATGATATTCGGTTACTAATCGTCCAAAAATCATTAAAGATGAATCTAAGATGGATCATAGTCGAAATTAAATCATCCAATCAGAATTGGACATGTTTTGGATAATATGTTAATCATTATAATCTTATTTATTTAAATGATTTATTAATGGGGTAAATATTGCATCATTATTATTTCATAAATAATTTAGTTTATTTGTTGTCTAAAAATTATAAAAAAAAATACCATGATTTAGGAAATATTTTTATATTTCCAATTAATATTTATAGTATAAAATATGACTTATATATCACCATAAAAAAATTAATTACTAAAAGATTTTTGATAATGTCAATTTTGTCTTCACATTAAATTAATTAATCTAAATTGTCATTAGCACTCCCATGTGGCTACATGGGGTCTTCAAATCGACCAAAAGATTCCCATGGTCGTAAATGACTCAACCAATAAGTTTTGGACAAGTGTTAAAGTAATTATAAATTATTATAATGTTCTTTTTACCTTGAATTACCCTATTTACCTTTAATCGCGGTAAATAAAAGTCAAAAGTTACTATTCACCAAAAATTATTTTCATCTTATTGATCCAAATTTTACATCTTGATAACAACCATGTTTGTCGGATTTTCAAAA
Organism: Viscum album; assembly: GCA_963277665.1. Classification (NCBI taxonomy): domain Eukaryota; kingdom Viridiplantae; phylum Streptophyta; class Magnoliopsida; order Santalales; family Viscaceae; genus Viscum; species Viscum album. The sequence goes on from OY728122.1 coordinate 974,624,438, forward strand.
TTAAATTCATAGGAGCAGTAAAATTTCATTTAAATGAAGAAGTCATTTTTTTAACAACTACTAAGTGGTTTCACTATTCATCAAAAATTTATGTGTTTCAGAAAAATAAAAATAATTCAGCCTAATCTCTATTTGATATTCCGAATTCAAAAATGATGTCTATTTTTCCAAATTCAAAACATATAAGTTGCATTAATTAATATTAAAATTATTTCCCATTATCAAAACAAATATCGTGTTTTTATGAAACAATAACTATCAAAAGATTGATACTTGTTTATGTCCAATTTCCAAGTGAAATTAATTCCAATGACCAAAATTGGATAAAATGGTAAAAATATATATTAATTTCACTTTAAAACCAATTAAAAAGATAATCTAACCGTATAAATAAATTATATTAAAAGGCACTTTTGAATTAAATTAGAATATTTTTCACTATTCATTAAAATTGAACTTTATCGAAAAAATACCAAAAAATTACCCAAAGTACAATTTGATGTCTCCATTCTAAGGAAGTATTTTATTTGGTCAATTAGAATTTTTTAAAGTGACCAAAGCTATATTTAAAGAAGGTTCTCCATTAAGTGGTGGTAAATCATCCTTCTAATGTAAATTATGCTTAAAATTAGATTCATTCATATTTCAAGCCTGTAAATTTTATTTGATAAATGTAAATACATTTAAGAAACATGTAAAATCATATTGTAGTTAGTTTCGTTCATTCCCTCGAATATAATGGCTAGGAGTTAACTGGTATTTAAAATAATATTTTTATATTATTAGTGTGCAACGTAAGATTCCAAAGAAACTTGTTGTTGTGTATCGGGTACGCTATCGAACATAGAAACCCCTTTAAAGTAAAATTAATATTTAATTCAAAAATATTAATAAATGTGAAATATGTCTTATTATTCATTTACCTGGAATGTTACAGTTATATTGTAATTATTAATGGTCAAAGTGGGGCCATTTCAGTTGATTTGAAGCCAATATGTAAAGAATGTGTTAATGAGAACTAGATAACAAGAGTACGTGTATAGGGAGTTATAGTAGGATTAAATGGATGGATTACTTAAAATTTTTTATTAAGTTTTAATCATTTGGGATAATTTAAGAGTTAATAATTCCATCAAGTGTCGCTAAATTAAGGTTAAAAAAATTACAATGGAGTAGATAACCCTTTGGGATTTGTTAAGGGAGAAACATATTTTTTTTTGTTTCAGTATTATGAGAAGAGTACATTATAGAAAAATAAATAAATGAGTCTATTTTATGAAAAAATCCTAATATTTTTCAAAGCATACATTCTATGGTGTCCTAAAAATCATATCCTTATTTGGATACGAGTAAGTGGATGCAGAAGTAGCATAGATTCCAATTATGGTAATCACCATGAAAAAGGATGTATCAATATCAACTCAATCTTAACTCGATTCTTGATAAGGGGGCCTAAAACTACACACCAAGATAGAAAATCCTATGGGATATTCTTTGGATGATTTATATACACTATATAATACATTATTAAGGATTTAAAAATATTGGTTGGAGAACCTAACAAGATAATGATAGTGGATGACATAGATTCAAATGTATAGATTCATATGTTAAGGTATATATAAATTGGTAGGTGATTTTATGGACAATTTGAATGTATATTTTTTGGGGCATAGATTCCAATGACGTTTTGGTTTCATTACTTATAATAATGTTTATGGTAATTTGGGAATGTCATTTTTTTGGTAAGGCAGATTAAACCTTAATAATCACATGTTGAACCCAAAGTGATATAGATTGAACTAAAAGATATTTAAGGTGACATGGGTGTGTCATTTTGTAGGAGATATTTAGGTTAAATTTTTCGAAATACTTTTATGATGATAATTATTCATCACGCGTGCCCACTCTTTTGGTTTTAGTATTGAAAGAAGCACAATGGAAAAAAGTTGAAGATGGGTTCCATGTATGATATAAAGATTATCCCAATAATCTACCTAATGTGAAAAGAGTTGAAGTGATAAATTTTTTGATTATGTAAAAGAATCTATCAAATATTATGATTAATACTGTGAACATTTTTGAATTCCAAAAGGCAACCAAGAAGATAATGATAGATTCTTATGGAATTTTGGTTGATAAATGTGATGAAGGAAAAACAGTTAAGTTACATACATGAAAAAATGTTGGAATTATCAATTAGTTTCAAAGAAAAAAATTTGATAACATAATGGAAATAAAAAATATGTTTCCTTGTCTGACATAATATATTATGTTAGATAAAACATTTGAAAATATATCTTGAGTTATGACTATCATTTAGATACTTAAATTTTATTTTATTAACGAGTGAATTAAAATTTTAATGATGAATCTTTTTTAATGGGGTAAGAATGTAACACCACAAAATTTTATATTATATACTTTCCATTGAAACCTGATGTGTTCGATTTCTTCAGATTCATTCAAATTGAGCTAAATTGTAAGAAAAAAAATCTATAAATGGTAACATATTTCTAGAATTTGTGCATAAAAATATCTGAAATAAAATTATGAATAATATATTAGAGTAAGTGAATGTTCATTATTGATACTAAATAATTGGTAAAATTATTTTAGTATTTATAGAAAAATATTCTTCGAAGTTATAAAATTAACACAAATTTTTTTAGAAATCACTGTTAAGAGTGATGAAGAAACCTTTTAACATTTGTTTTTTACAAAATGAAAACCAATATTATTTAAAATTACCTCTGATGTTAGTTTTCTAAAAAACCAAAATTCATATTAATTAATATTTTTTCATTTTATTTATATAAAACCAACATAAAAAGTGTTTAAAAATTACGAGCATATGAAACCCTCACTTGTTTGTATCGATGTTTTTGAAACCCTGTTCTCTCAACAATTGACGGTTTATGACAAACCTCAATATTCAATTTCAATTGATTTTAATCATCTATTTTCAATTTTTCCCACAATATACCATTCTTTAACCTTCTTTCACGATCTTTGGCATTATTTAGTCCATAGAAAACATAATCTTGTTGACCTGCAGCTGTGGTTCATGATTTTTTCGTTATTTTTTCAAATTAATTTTTGAAAATTTTTCTCTTCAATCTTGATGTGTTATAAATTATTCCATTATGTTCAAGTAATTTTCATATAATTTAGGATCTATTTTTCATTATCACACTATGAATTTTATAATTCATTTTTTTGTTTTTTAATAGAAATCAAATATATATTTGTTATAAATTGGATTCATATATATTGATTTATTTATATGTTTGTTCTTATCATGAATAATATTTTTTTGTTAAAATATGTCTAATGTTATTAATATATTTATTATAACTTTTTAGTCACTATATACTTTCTTTTTTTGTAACTATTTCTATTTATAATTTTTTAATATTTAATTTTTTTTTCAATATAATTTGTTGATTGAAATAATTATTTTCATAAATTATTTCATTTTATAAATTCTTCTGTGTTGTTATAATTATTTTTGATGAATTAAATTTTTTAACTTTTTTTTGATTAATTCAATTTTTTAAGATATAAATTTCTTGTTAAAAAATATGCAGGTTTAATTTTTTTTATATGCTTGTATGTTTTAATTTAATTTTTTTATATATATGTTTTATTTTTTTTATTTTTGTATTAATCTATTTAATTGTGATTTATTAGTTAATTATTGGATCATAGTTGGATAAATTAATAAAGAACTATCAAGGAATTTAAGAAATTGGTTAATAGTTTCATAGAATTTTCCAAGTTTAATCTTCAAAAGAGAGATTTGATTTTATAAAAATGCATGAAATGTTTGGATATTGGTAAATTAGGGTAAAAAAATCAATTAACATATTATTTTATATGGTTTTAGTAATAATTATACAATATTGATATGGTATGGTGAAATAAAACAATATTTCAAGATGAAATGATCATGGAGATGTTCGGAATTACATAGGAGATCGTCTTAAACAATTAATTCATGATGTCGGTTTTGAAACCCTTGAAATTACAAGTGTTGAACAACTACATAGAGATGATGAGAATCCACTATACATAGGTTGAAATAAATTTTTTATGTAATCGATAACGTGGATATTTCTTAACATGAATGAAATTTGTGATTGGACTAATAAGAGAATCAATAAATTGCATGAACATTAAAAATAGAAAATTACATACGGAAACAACCTTCTAGATTACAATTATGATGAAATAAAAATATTATGTCGAATAGGATTGGGTTAAAAAAAGATAAATCATTTCCTAAATGACTATGTTCCATATTGGATAAAATATGTAAATATATACGAATTTCCAAAATAGGGTACATCATGATATAAAAATGATGTGAAATACAGTTATGATTCATTCTATAAAACATGTAACAAACCTATAACTAATGAAATATTTTATGTTATTATAATTTCTCTTTTGAAGTGTTTCATTTAAAATTAAAATGATGCATAAAGGCTTAGATGGAAAATAGAATACATCTCTGATGGAAACCTACGTTATCATATTGATTCACCACAATGGAAATGAAGTTACAAATCATAAAATGGGTTTCGACATAGATAGACTGAATCCATATTAAATTCTCAGTAGACATCATAGTTCACGGAAAATTATTTTTGTGTGCACAAGTTGTCCCCATAGATATGTATGATGAGAATATATGTGATGATCGAATTTCAAGAATGTAATAACTTAGAAATGATATTTATTATTATCTATCCCCATTGATGGATGATTTGAAATTTTTAGGGGTGATTGGAATTAATATATTTTATACGTATATAAAATAGTATTATTTTCAATGATAATTATCAAAATTTCTGACTCTATTTCATATGGAAATTTATCTAGATACCATATTGAAGGACATAAATCTTTTCCAATTTGTGATTATGGGACTTCATATCATCAGTTGCAGAATTGAGGAAAAACATTATATAGGTGACAAAAGATATTTTTTAAAATGGCCCATCCTCATTAAAGATTAAAAATGTAATTTATTGGTTTAAAATATTATGAATCCACCCCATAACTATTGTTACCTAAAGAATATTACAACAAGTAGAAAAAGGTCAACATCACAATTGAAAAAAAAATGGATGTTCTGGTCATCAATGAGATACATGGATGAAACAATCAATTCTATTTGAGCTACCTTATTATAAATTCTTGAATGTATAACATAAAATTGATGTTATCTATATTTAGAAAAATATTTCTGATTGTCTAATTTGAAGATAATTAGATATAAAAGGAAATAAAATTTATGGATTGTAAGATAGACTCAACTAATTGACAATGGAACTGCATTTGGTGTTAGATCCCATGATCCAATGAAAATGAAGTTATTTTACTCTAGCCTGTAAAACCATATAAAAGATCCAAATTTTTTTTTTATTTCCTGCATGTTATTTATGAAAATATAGGGTTTTCATCAATTGTGTATAATTTGGGGTCGTTGAAGTATTTAAATTTAATATTTATGTAATATTATGATTTCCATGTATTGATGTATTAGTTATTAATAATTTAATTTCATGTAATATTACCAATAACTTTTATAAATTCAATAAACATGTTATTATTTTTTATTAAATTCAATTTAATCCAAATTCATATATCTATATTTCTTATATGTGGTAGAAAATAATGATTTTCTCATATTTTATCAACTAGAAATGTATCTTCCACAATAATTTTTAATATAATGGTCCATAAATTGATTAATTTTGTGTGAGAGATTAGAATACGTTAAATTTTATTTTTATCAGATGTACTCTTTTGAAAAATATATAAAACATTTAAGGGATATTTTATGATTCTGCATCGACTAGTGGTATAAATTGTTAAAAAATATATATATGAAAAGGTAATTGAGTTTTTAACTAATTATTTATCTAATGTAGAGAATTTTGGTCACCCTATATATTGAAATTCGATAGTTGATAGTGAAAGTAAAGTGATTCATAGATTAACGGTAAATTTAATTCCAAAATATGAATTGATTCATGCACATTTATATTTTTTGAACAACATTGGTGATGTTGAACCGTATATATCATCACATATTTCTAGATTGAAGGTAATATATCTGATATTAAATGAAAATATATTGATGGGTGATTGTAAAAATATAATTTTTTTGTGTTTTAAGAAGAGAATGAATATTGATTCATCCAAACAAGAATCATTGACATAGTTAGTATGGGTACCATGTTTTAATGTGATCACTTAGTGAGATTTTGATATTAATGGTTATAGATTTTAAAAAATCAATGATGATAAGAGTCCCAGAAAAAATATTAATTTAATATTTTCCACTAAAATACTATATTTTTCAATATCCCAAGATAAAAACCTATTTTATACATCCACATCATAGTTTGGAGTTTATTTTGATATACGAGAGAATGATTATACCAAATTTCGGGTACTGGTATTTAATTGAAACTGGTTTGATAGTAATAGTTGTGTGAAACATGATGATTATTCACTTTTACTTTTTGATATGAAAATATTTAGTTTCTAGGGGGAATCGTTAATCATGGTGACATATGAAACAAAAGTATTTTATGTTTTTGACCATGAAGTGATCAATGAACTAGTGTTTTCATAGGGAAAAAAACATTTGGGAGATGAATGTATTTATGATGTTAAATAATTATTCGAAATTCACCAATGTATTAAATTATTACCCAATTATGAAAATTATTTTGATGTGGTCACTATCCATGAAATACAAAAATATCTTGTAGAAGTGATATAGGAAAACTATATATTAATACCCAAATTAATCAGGAAATATTTTTATTGTGAATTTGACACCATTAAAAACATTACTTTTTTAATATGATATTTACTTAAATTTTTGTTTAGAATATCATCAATTTTTGTAATATTTTTTATATTAAATGATTTTTTATTTCCATTTTTGTTTGAAAATTCACCTTAATCATCATGTTGTGACTATTATCTTTATATTATCCATTTATAGGTATATTACTTTATTCAATAAGATCTTTATAATCCTATTCATATCATGAAAAATTATAATTTTACTTATAATAATTATTTATTCATAAACAATTTCAAGTATAAAAAATTACACATTTTAGATTATAATTGTTTATTTAAATTTTTTGACAATTTTAATACACACTAGTTTTTATTGAACATTTTTTGGTTGAAAAATACGACATTAAATGTTATATTTTCTATTATGAACAATAAAATTTCATGTATTTCAGTTATTTAATTTTAATAAAATAAATGGACTCATCATTTTGTTGAGCTAGTATACATCCTTCAAAATGACAAACACTGAGGTATGAGAGCATGGGATTTTAAATTTTTTTTCAATTAAATATATATCTACAGTAATTAAATTATTGATTGAAATTAAAATTAAATTAATTAAAATTTATTGCAGCTATTTTACATCTTTATATAGGATGTTACTTGAAGATGGTAGGCTTGGGATTGCGTTTTTATGAAAACCTTCATTCACAAATGGAGTCCAAAGGGTCATAATTAAGATTAGTGGGAATGAATTCCCAACCGGCCCAAATGCCAGACAGTTTATGTCTTAGCTAACATCATATAGTCACCTTATGCCAGGTTTTGTACTCCCTAATTTGGGAAACATTGAAAAGTCTTCAAAATATTTATTATGGGAGTCACTAAATCTAACACCCTGAGTATTTGTGAATTATTATTTTTTGAATTAATTTATTCTGTTTGATATTTTTCATTTCACAGAACACTGAATATTGATTGTGTTATATGAATGAACTATGTTTGACTTATGTTTCACGCAATATGAATTTATTCTTGAAATACTTACCACATAATGTCTGACTTGTGTTATACATAATTCCATGTTCATTTGATAGATTGTGTTAACTGCATAGCCGAGTTTTGCAGAACTACAATATATTATTAGTATTGTTATTAAGATATTATTATAGTTACCACATATCCATTTCAGTGTAAGTAAAATTAATATTAAATAAATTATTAAAATATGGTTCAGACATGTATATAATAATAATTATTGGGTTCCCAATAAACTTGAAATTAAGGAAATCCCCTTTCAAAAATATAGGAAGTCATTTGATTGAAAAAAAATATTTATGAAATCAAATGATGTTAACCTTAACAAATTAATTAAAACACTATGGATATTTTTTTAATTACATATATATATTTATTATATTTACTCAATTATTTAACATTCATATTGTGTATTTTCTTAGAAATAGATATGAATAAATCCAATTTTATTAATAAAAATATTTACTTTAAAAAAAGTAATTTTACAACCTTTTTATGGTGATCCTATTCAAAATCTAAATTTTACGCTTTTATAAATTTAATTTGAAAAAATAAATATAGTTATTTGAATTTGACTATAAACACTTAAATTGGATGATTTTTTGGTATTTGGTAGAAATATTTTATTATTGGATGAATATTGAAAATATTTAATTTTAATTCAAAATTGATTATTCTTATAATTTATTTTCATAGATAAATTATATTTTAAATTGTTTTTAAAGTATATTTATATAAATTATACAACAATCAATTAAAATTAGATAATTTTTAACAATTTTTTATATTAAAAGTTGATATAAAAACATTTCAAACTTTTGGACTCCTTTATCTTAAAAAACACATCATCTTGTCCCATATGTGGGATTAATTTTTATTTAATTTCATACAATTCTATGACTATAATTTGGGAAAATGGGTTCCATATTTTGGAATAATAATAATATATAATTTCTTATAATGTTAACTTAGTTTTGACCAAAATATTTAGAGAATGAAATTAAAATTAATTACAACAATTAATGTAAAACCGAGCATAATTAATGACTAAACATAAAAAATAGTGTGTAAAATTAACCCTAATATTATCTAAATATTATTTCCTAATCATATTTAGAACATTAAAACACTCAAGACATTTAATGTACTATTTTTAATCATTTTGGTACAAGTAAACTCTGGGGAGAATAAAATTCATTTCAAGAGCACCCAATGTGTCCCTTTCCACAATTATAAAAGACCCCCTACCCTCCCATATCATTACACCTCTCAAGACCAATTGAATTATCCAATACCTGATCAAATATCCTAAAAAAATCCCTCCTTTAATCATAAAATCCTCACTTTGGGAACAAATCCAACCAAGTAATCCCTTTGGTGCAAACCAAAAGGAGTTACTGGAGAAAGAGGTGATGTTTTTCAACATGCATTTATGTTTTATTTCATTATCCACAAATTAATTTATTATTTTTAAAATATTATACAATATAATCAATATCCTGAATGTACATATATTTTTTAATTCTGATGGTTTGATGTTCATATACAAAAACATCAATCAAATGGGTAACAATGATACCAGTTGTGTGGACAGTGGACTACCGCCTCATGAAATGATTTCATTTGTTGATCCTTTACAAACTACCATGTTTTATAATTATTGTAATGAATCCTATTTTCTATTTATCATTTTGGATATTATATAGATTATTTTTTTAGAATAGTGATTGAGATGACATATGACTCTGAGGCCCTATTTTCTTAAACTAAATGTTTGAAATATATTAAATATATTAAATGGGAAGAACATGTTGATTTCCTAGAAAGGTTGAATAACTTCTAACTGGGTTCCCTGATCAGAAATCCATGATCACCACTGAGTTCATAACACGTGGGTTACCATATGTGTGACTTAACCTTGGTTGGTTCATGTCTTTTGTTGAAAAGTCATCATGGGCATAAAAAGAATAAAAAAATTATTTAATTTCAAAATTCTCAATGTAGTGATATGATCATTCTTTAAATTTACTCTTATGTTAGAATTTCAATGATAGCCACAAAACATCTAGTCATTGGAGAACCCATGGAGAGATCTTGGAGAATCTCTTAGGTGATTGGAAACTATATCATGGATCAAATATCGATGCACCATGGGTTCAAGGTATCTCACCAATGATCACAGTGAAACCACGTTCATCAATAATGATCAATCATTAAAAAGTTGGGGTGGTTTTTTGATTTATTTTATTCCATGATCTTTATTTCTACATTGGAATTGATTTAATATATTATTAGTTTAATTTGTAAATCATGTGTATTGCGGGATGGGTTAGTTTAATCGGGGTTTGGGATATATAAGTCTTGATTTAAAATGTTGATTCTTCATTTCTCATTATAATTCAAATAAATGAAGATCGACATGAACATCGCTAAAGGTTAATTCATTCTGTTTTTTATTATTCATTTTTTCCCTGGTTCTTTATTCCCTATAGCAGTTCTTCCTTTGGCTTGGTGTTTGACATCCCCTGATCAATTGATTGTTGCACACTTGTTTCATGGAACAAGGATTTGAAATCATATACTGTGGATCAGAAATAAATGAACGGAGTGCAACAATGGATATAAATTTGTACCAGATGATGTAGATACCCAATTCTTTTGTTCAAAAATGTGAAAAAAATATTTGTGATCAATCTTATTTTCTGAGTAGATCAAAGGTACAGATCTTGTAGATTCGATGATGGAATGTATTGATTAGTCTTGATATATATTTTTTTGGTAAAGATTTTGTTGGATCAAATTCATGAGAAATGTCTAGGATGTGAGGAGTTAGATCATGTTTTCTAGAATAATTTGTTTTACACAGTATGTAATCTTGATCTACAAACCATGTGAGACCTAGTTTATGGTAGCTAGGGTTTTAGGTAGGATTTAAGGATCACATGACATATAAAAATTTATCATGGAATATAAACATTTCATGGTGACTCAACATGTACCTAATAGGGCACACAAACACGGGTTGGAGTACAGAGGGTGGGGATCATCATGTTCTCCCCAACACAAAAATGTCTTGGACCAAGTATAAAGTCTATGACATGTTGTACGAGCAGGGATCTATATGGATTGACACTTTTCACATTTCTAAGTATTAAGGAGATCAGAGGAGGTCCATAAAATGTATAGAGGAGTTCAGGTTATGAGATAAATGAGTAGGTAACTTTCACGATGTAAAATAGGGTTCCATGCCCTGCAAAATAATTACAAGATATAAAGGAGGGATTCACACTAGGTAATATATAAGGGTTTGAATAATAAAATAAAATGAATGGTCTATTTGTTTTGGAGAAAACTCAACCTCAAGGATTACACAACATTAAAAAGAGTTACACATCATGTAATTACCCACTACATTAATGTATTAAGTGTTTTCCAGCTTCTTGGGTTGTCAAAACCTATAGATGTAGCTTCCCTATCTCTCATCCTAGGAAACATGGTTGTCCCCCCCTCACCATTTTTTAGATCCATTCGATGGGAATCGATCTCAGGAATCCATATTCGATACGTTCTAACCTAGTTTGATCCAAGGTGTGTCTTCCATCATTTTATAATGGTTTATCCCAATTTGATCTCATTTTCATCCTATTTTTAACTACATGACTTGAAATTTTTTTAACATGTTTTTGATGGGGTTTCTCTCAGTTTTTGTTGGTTAGGTGGTTCTATGACATCCTCGAAAATATGTAGTTATTTGGGGGTGCAGGTATTCAGAGATCCATTGTGTGGTCCATTCTCATACAAAGAACATTGAATACCTCTTGATGAATGGGATTGATTGCTTATATATTAATTTTTTTCCAATAATATAGTTATCATGATTTATCCCTTTATATCATAATGAAATTTACCTAATTCAAAATTTGAACTAGTCTAAAGAATAGGTATATATCACATAGATATGTTATTTTTTATACCATGATAACGGTTTGCCTCTTGATTTTCTAGATAGTGTGATATCTATTCCTTTCATGGATATTTTTTTTCTTGATGGAAATTGGAATATAACATAATGTAAGAATTAATTGGCTATTGAAATTAAAGAGTCGTGTATAATTATTTGTGTTGTTATTTTAATTTGATGTTAATCAAATTGATGTAAGTATGAATGTTTAATTAAATTGGTCAATTAACCTTAATCATGATGATGTTTGTAGATAAAGGAATTAGAGGAATGTTAAATAAATTGTTTAATTAATTTGGAATAGTTTTAGATAGCTTATTTATTTGGTTTTCCATAATTGGAACTTGTGATTAATGAATCAGTTAATTAAATATAGAATAAGAACTTGTTTTGTGATAAAAGATATTTCCTTATAGAGCTTGAGTTTCCAATTTTCTTATAAATTCCATTTTTCTTATTATTGGGATCCATGATAGATTCTTGTGTGTGAAGGCTGGATTCATTTCGTTAGGGAGAAAATCCCAATTGCAATGTTTGTTTCCCACTACCTTTGATGTGACATTAGTCGGGGATGGCTGATCCTAGAGTGATGCTGTTGTACATGGGAAAAAGAGGCTGAGTTATTTTCACATCAAATAATGCCTAGAGTGGATAGATGCATTAGTATATTCATGTGGTTTTTTATGAGGACACTATAGATGATAGAACAGGTCAAATTTAGGCTTACATATTGTTAATAAAGATGGATGCTGATTTGAATTGGTTTTTGGGCTGATAGCCATGTTTTTTTTCTTATTTTCATTTTTTCCCACTAATGAGGTAGATGGTTTCAGTTAATCTCCTTCCAAGATTGGTTATGACGTGTGAGGTATGATAATTTCTTTCTATGTTTAGCTTATCAAGGTTGGATGAGTTTACTCTTTTAGTATTTGTAGTGAATCCTCGATGGGTAGTTCATATACTCACCTAGTTAATCCCCTTCTGGTTGATATATTATAATGTTCTCCTAGGAAATATGGTAATATGGAATTTAATATTGTTAAGAAATGAATAAATTTTTAACCCATGGGGTTATAGATGTCTAGGTTGCAATGTTGAGGTTTCAATTCTAAGAAGTCATGGACTCGCTTTTATTATGAATGGATGACAAGAATCCTTAATAAAATTGTAATTTAATATGGAAGATGTTAATGGATAAATAATTGTTAAATAATTAATTAAAATAAGGTGAAACTAAATAAAATGGATAATGTAATTTAATATCGATCATTTAATGTATGTGGTCTAATAGGATATATAGTCATAGAAGTGGGCATCGAGAGTCAAAGATATGTTAGCCACAGTTGAGTCCAAGACTTGTTTATGCCCATAGTGTGGTTGTGAGTTATTTTATATAATGTATTTTTTTGGGTGTCGATATGCTACTCCATCCTACCGGTTAGGTGAACTAACACCCTAGAAATTCTGAGATGGGGGCGGGCTTTTCCCAAACATCCTATTGGTAGGATAGATGGATGACTACACTCTTTTCGCCCACTATATTCTCTTTGTAGTTACTTGTAATGGTATGCACGATAGTTAATTTATCCCATATAAGTGTTTAGAGAGTTTTAAGGGATTGTAGTTATTTCACACACATTTATTCTAGATATATCTAACTATAGACTACTGTAGGTAGAGTTTGTATATACTATAATGTTTTGAGGATCGTTACAATGTGTATGGGATATGATGGCATGTTGTATAATAAATGATGTATGATACATATTATGTGAGATGTGGTGCATCTCGGAAACTACCTAGTTGCTTTTATTTATATGGATGCGGTGGTATGTTTCATGAGTGGCATGTTGTGATTCTTTGACCAGGTGTCTGGGGGATAACAGTTTTGGAGAGAGATTCTCAAGACATGCGACATTGGGGAAGAGCGACAACCTAATGGAGAAGTGGTAGTTGGGTACCCCTGATATTTTTATTATATAATATTCTCTGGTATTTGATACATAGTGATAGTAACCATGGTGAGGTTGGGAACTTAATATACTTATTTAGGTGATGAGTTAGTTTAAATTTTTTATCCCTATGATTTATCATGATTTATTTATCTTTTTTATGAGAGTCTCCAAGGAGGATCCTACTGAGTATACTATTATACTCAACCTACATATATATAAATTTTTTTAGGTCATTTTGAACAGGTTGGAGATTAGGATGGTTACTACTATCTTTGGGGTTTTACAGAAGCTTTTTTTATTCTTGGCCTCTTTTATATTTACATTCATTTCGTACTTATACATTTCACTTTCATTTTTAGTATTCCTTGCATAGCATTATGTATATGTACATGGTTTTTCATTTATATTTTATTCTATGAAATATTTTTGTTGGTTTCTATATTATCCCTCTCTTATTCATGTGTCTCTTATAGGTCAATGGTTCACATCTACATGTTTATTATATGATCAGTTCTAGTCACCAACACAGGGCATACTAAAGGCGGGACTTAGGGGGTCACTTTCTTCCTTCTCCCATTTCTGACCACGAGGGGTACACTTTGTGGGGATGTGATCGTGACCAGGTTGTATTAGAGGATTGTATTATTGATATGATAGAGTTTGGTGATAGGACCAAATGAGTTTTCATGGGTTTTTTTTGAATAAAGTGTAATCTATTTGTAGAAAGTTCTATAAACATGAGAGACCAACCTAGACACAGGTATTTAGTTCCCCCTAGGATCTAACACATGAACCATTAAGCTTACAATGGATTCTAAACAAAGTGATACTAGTTTCATGTATGAAACTGAGATAAGGATCATGCATCATTATTTATTGTACCTATGTTTTAATGGGTAGACCTTCGGATACATTAACCTAATTTGAATAAAAAACCATTAATTAATGTTAATGTCTTCCATATTCCAGTTTTGGATATCTAACTATTCATTATTTTACGGGAAAGGATCTATGTGGATGTCCTTGTCTAGTTTCCATGGAATATGTTCACTATGTTTATCCAGTAGATCACTATAGAGTAAAGTATCATGATGATGATACTTAGAAGTGGACACTTCGAGAGTTTTACATCCAAAGTATTTTGTGGTATGAGGGGTCAATTTTAGATGCATTCATAGAATACCGGTTAGAGGAGGTTGAGATCACCTTCTGTTCGATCTTAACTCAAATGGAGCACTAAGTTTCATTAGCCTTGAGAATTCGATATGGGGAATCAAGGAAGTTTTGGTTCTTACTCCTTAGAGATCTGGAGGAGATGACAATTTCGTAGGAGAAGTTGTGAGACCAATTCAGAGATGAATTTATTTCTTTGACCATGAATGTGTACAGTCACCAGGAGCTTATTTCCTTTATGTAGGGGATGTCTGGTGTGTAATAGTGCCATATCTATTTTAGAAACCATCTAAAATATATTTCAGACATGTTTTTCTAGGAGGAGGATAGGTTGAGTCATTTTGAGGAGGCCTTGTATAAAAAGATCCATCACCAAGTCACCTCGTTTATGTTGAAGACATATTTTGAGGTGATTATAAGAGAAGAGTTCATCAAGAGGATTTTAACCAGTATTGATTTTCATGAGAGTGGATTCATTATGATTCCACATAAATTAGATCTGTGGTCCAAGTTTCGTATTTGTTTGGAAAAAAGTGCTTCCAATTAGCCGGGGGTAGTTCCTAGTCCTCAATTCCCCATTTATCTAGGGGAACTTCCTCTTAGGACTATAAAAAGGTATCAGCTGTAGGTTTTTATTATAGAGTCCAATGTCATCAGTAACTAGAGTGCCCAAAAATTCTGAGTTGTCTACATACACTAGTTTTTCAACTTCATGTTCCTCTATTGAGGTAGTTCTTGCAAAAGAATCATCAGTAGGTTGCTCCAGTTTGGTATCAGTTGAGAGTAGTTGGGGAAAGAAGAGGAAAA
Source organism: Viscum album (assembly GCA_963277665.1). Classification (NCBI taxonomy): domain Eukaryota; kingdom Viridiplantae; phylum Streptophyta; class Magnoliopsida; order Santalales; family Viscaceae; genus Viscum; species Viscum album. The sequence continues at coordinate 974,640,203 of OY728122.1, forward strand.
CCCCAACATAGTCCTCTTCTTTATAGAGTATAGGATAGCTATGTAGGTGTTCATCGGTAGGGTTAGAGAGGTTGTGGCATAGGTCATGTTCAACTACATGCTTAAGCATTTCCAGTGCCAGGAAAGCTAGATGTTGTTCGAGGTACCCTCTTCTTATTTTATACTTGGGTGAATGACTTGTTTGATCCAAAAGAAATGATATTCTTCATAGAAAATTTGATTTTCCATTCATTAGGACATCAGGTAGATATATTTATAGTTCCCTTGGTGTTAACTACTCTAGTTAGAAGTCGATCTTGATAGTTTGAATAATGTATAAAATGTGTTCTTTTGATAGGGAAACACCACTATTTGGGAGATTTCCCAGGTTTATGGATACAACCATACATAGTCATCCCTTAAATGGATTGGTTTTATTTAGTGAATTCTTTCATTTATTTATTAATGACTTAGTATTTTTCATGTCTAATAGATATCCAACTGTGTTTTTTGATGAAAGAGACCCTCAGATGGGTCAAAGGTGTGTTCCATCCTTGTTATCCATTATGGATGAGTTGATGCTGATTTTGTTGAAGGTTAATCATTCAGTGTTTTCTATGGTTATGGAAGAGTACCCTAATGTGTTTCCATAGGAGGGTATAGAATTACCCCCTCAATGAGAGACTGTGTTTGGGATCAAACTACAGATAGGCATGTCTCAAATATCGATGTCTCCATATAGTATGGTGTATCCTATGTTATGAGAGCTTTGTAAAATGGTTGATGGTTTTTTACAGTGTGATATTTTTCTACTAAGTGTGTCACTATGGGGTGCACTGATTTTTCTCTTACAGAAGGCTGATGATAGTTTGAATTTGTTTTTCTATTATCATATCTTGAATCAAGAAACAGAAAAGAACCATTATTCTCTTATTCAAATAGATTATTTATCTAATCAACTAAATAGTTTAACTTCAATCATGAAGATCTATTTGTCATCGAGGTATCATCAGATTCATGTAAATATTATAGATATCCAGAAGCTAGCTGTATTTTGTCTTCATGGGAATTATGATTTTTTTATAATGTTTTTCATTGTGAAAAATACCCCATATATGTTCATGTGGTTAATTAACACATTCTTCAGTGAGTTCCAAGATAAGGTCTTGGTGGTGTTCATTGACAACATCCTTTTGTATGCCATACATGAGGAGGAGCATAGAAAATATAATTTTTCCATATGGTAGTTATTCTTTATGATATGTTGTTTGGTAAGTTGATAAAGTTTTAGTTTTGGGGTTAAAAAGTCCATTTCCTTGGGAATTTTTAATCCAGTAGGGAGTAGCTATGGATCCATTGATTGTTGAAGTAACTTTTTTCTTGGGAAACCCCTAATATATAGTAGAGGTGTAATTGTTTCCAGGTCTTACTAGCTATTAACAAAAGTTATTAGATGATTTATCTTGGGATGAGACTCCTTAGACAATGTTTACAAGAAAGGATCACGTGCACTGGATGACTGATCAGTGTGAGGTGGATTTTGATTATCTGATGGAGATGTTTTCCAGTTCTCTGGCCCTCTATCATCTAAACAAAAAATGTTTTGTTTGAGGTTGTATGTGATGTATCACATCATGGGTTAGTTTAAGAACATATTTGTGATTTTTTATGGGTCTGAAAAGATACACCCCCTTGAGTGTAACTGTGACACTCAGGATCTCAAGTTGGAGGAATTGATGTTTTCCTAGAACTTGTTGAGACTTTAATTTATAGGTGATATTTTGTATTCTTCACCGATCATATGATCCTTAGGTATATTTCCTCCCAATGCGAGTTGATGTCGCACTAGTGTTGGTGGATAGAGTTCTTATAGGATTACTACATTGAGATTTTGTATACAACTAGAAAATGGAATGTTGAAGAAATTGAACTGAGCAAGAAGGTATGTAGTGATGGAGTTCCAGAATTATGAAATTCGTGGAATGTTATGGAATAACTTTTGACATTGCAACTAGATAAGGGAGATTTCATGGGTAGAGTTTATCTTTTCCAGATTATGGTGAAATCATCTTTTGTGTAGTAGGTAGAGGAATCTTCGCTAGAGAATCATGAGGTGCGGGTTTGGAGAGACTGAGTAGTTTTTTGCGAGGCCCCTAGTGGTTTTTATAAAGATGAATAAAACCAAGTGTTGTTTGATGGAATGATTTTCATTCCTTCAGTTATACATGAGACAGTTATTAGGGAGTTCCATAGTTCTCCTTTGTATTTTTTTCATAGCCTGAAAAATTTATACAAATATTTTATAGTTCTGTTTTGGTTTCCTGAGTTTCAGAATGAAGTTTTAGGTTTTGGGTCTCAATGTTTGTTCTTTGAGAAGGTAATGTTCGAGAACCATGTTGATGGTGGGTATCTCTAACCATTAGATGTTCCTTAGTGGATGTCGATGGACTTTTCAATGGACATTATTACCTATTTACCTAATGATCTGGGATTCCATGACTCTATAGGAGTTGTAATGGATCATTTTATGAAATCATCCCACTTCATAGAGTTCAAGGATTCGAGCTCAGTGGTGGTTTGTTCAAGGATATATCTAGAGTAGTTGGTGAGACTCCATGGGGTCCCGATGATAATAATTTCTGGTCAAGATCCTCATTTTACCTCTATATTGGAGAGATGTATGCTATGTTATTTTGGTTATCAGTGATTCTTTAACACTAATTTTTTTCATAGACAAACAATCAGACAGAGAGGACCATCCAAACTCTTTGAGAGATGTTTCACTCTTGTGTCCTTGATTTTTGAGGTTCATGGATGAGGCACCAGAAAATGGTGTAGTACTATTAAAACAATATCTTTCACTACATCATTAGTATGGATCCATTTGAAACCTTATATATCTAAAAATATCATTATCCATTGTGCAGGATTGGAGTTAGAGAGTGGATATTTATTAAGCCAGAAATGGTATAGAATACAACAGAGCTGTTTCTGGTGATTTGAGAGAAGATGAATGCAGTGCATGATAATCAAAATTCCTATGACAATCATAGGAAGAGAATTATGGATTTTTTCAATTATGATCATGTGTTTTTGAAGATGAATCCTCACCATGGGAATTGATGTATTGGTTTAGGGATTAATATTTCTCATCACTTTGTTAGGAATTTCTAGTTTTCAACTTGTGTGGAAGTCATGGTGTATCAGAGAGCACTTCCCCCATAGATTATTTAGATACACAATTTTATTCACATGTAATATATTTTTCATTATCATCATGATAACTCTCATTCCATTTATTGGGGATGATATTGATGTTGAAGATGATGCGAAATTTTAGGAGAGACCGGTAGAGATCTAGGATAGCCTAGAGAAGGTGTAACATGGGAAATATATCCCCTTGGATCATGTCTTGTGGTAGTAAAGTGTAATTTACGAGAGTACCTTTCAATGTGAGTTGTAGATACACACTCAAAAAACTATTCTTTTTGATATTTATCTCTTCTCATGTAAAACTATTTGTTTTGTTATTTTAGACATTTTCTTATTGTGTGATGGATTTCTATTTTTTCTTTCATTCTTCTGAGAGGTATCTCCCCCAGGAGTGTGCTTAGGAGATTTTTTTGGTTGTTTAGTGGTCTTTCACTATTCCCCTAGTGAGGTGGTTGTGCTATTGTGGTGGAGAGAGCCTTGGGAGGTATCTCACTAGGTGTTTGTTCAGATGACCCCATTATGTTTCCTGTCAAAGTTGGTTTTTGATTCTCGATGATGAGAATGTTCTGAGAGGTGTCTAATATAAGGGGCCTAATCCACATGGATTGACCCTTTTCATGTTTTTGAGGATTACGATTCTCAGAGGAGGCTTGGAAGATGTTTATAGCAGTTGGAGTCCGAAGAGCTAGGAGTAGGGAACATTCATGATGTGAAAGCGGGTTTCACAGAATGGAAAACAATTATATGACATGAAATTGGTATTCATAGTGTGTAATATATCTGGATTTTTAAAATAAAATAAAAATAACTGGTGACACAATTTTTAATGACAAATGATGTTTGAGGATAACAGGATGTGGAATGGAATTGAATGTCGTGTAATTCTTCATTACATTAATGTTTTATGTTTTTTCCAGCCACTTGAGTTATGAAACCCTACAGTTGTAGCTTCCCTCTTTCTCACGTCCCAGGAGACCCGATAGTCCCTTACATAGTTTTTTGGAGATCCCTTTGATGAGAATTGATCTCAAGCATCCAACTTTGATATTTGGTTACCTGGGTTTATCCAATCTGTGTTTTCCGTAGCTTTATAGTTCTTCCTCCTGATTTTATCCAATTTTCCTGCCATCCCTCTCATAGTTCTAGGGAGTTTTATTACCCATGTTTCTAATGGGATTTCTCTTTGTTTTTTATGTGTTGGTGTCACGACATCCTTATATTTATGCAGTTATTAAGGTAGGGGTGATCATATATCAATTGCATTGTCCATTCTCATGTGAAGAACATAGATGAAATCTTGAGGTAGGGAACTTTTTTCTTATTTATTTATTTATGTGTAATGGTAAAGTAAGCTTGATTTATACCCCTATATATCAATTAAATTTACCAATTTAAATATTTTAACAAGATTAAATAATTGGTATTGATCACATAACTATGTTGTTGTTTATACTGTGATAATGGCTTTCATCATGATTTTATAGATAGTGGGATATCTAGGAATTTTTTGGACCAACATTTTTTTCTTTATATTAATGTTTAAATAATTTAAAGCCATAAATAATTGAAAATTAAAAGGTTACTGAGATTAAAGAGTCATGTTTAATGAATTCATTTGTTGTTGTAATTTAAATTTAATAAAATTGATAAAAGTATTCTTGTTTTATTGAATTGGTTAATGAACTTGAAGCATGGTGATTCTTGTTGATAATGCAATTAAAGGAATCTTAAATTAATAATTTAATTAATTTTTGATACATGGTGACAGTTTGTTTCATTGTATTGACATATATGGAACCGGTGATTATGGAATTGGATAATTAATAATTGGTTAAGAACCATTTTTGTGATAAAAGATAATTAATTGTAGGGCCTGAAATGCCTATTTTCTGGGAAAGGACATGTTCAGTATGCTTGTGAGCCAGGAGAGATCATTTTTTGGGAAAGATTTATGCCTTTATTTAGGGTCAAGAGACTGGTTTTTGTGTTTATTTCCCATCTCTTAGGATGGGATGAATATCTGGGACGGCTGATCCTAAATGGATGTTGTAGTATGTGAGGTAGGGATGCCCAGTTTTTATTGTATAAGTTAACACCAAGAGTGGATAGATGCATTGTTATAAGCTTGTGGGAGTCGGGGAGGACACTGAAGATGACAGAATGGGTTGAAGATGGGATTACCTATTGTTGTGAAATTTGGAGCTTGTTTGAATTGATTTTTTGGCCAACAGGCAAGTTTATTATTTGTCTTATTTACTTTCCCCGAATAATGAGGTAGATAGTTTTGGTTACGCTACATACAAGAGAGGTGATGATGCATGAGGTATTCCACGTTCTTTCTATGTTTAGAAACATGGAATTGGATGAGTCTACGCTCCTTCTATAGGAGGTGAATACTCGACAGGTATTTCATCTATTCACCCTTTTGATCCCATTTTGATTAATATATTAGAATTTGTTTCCGAGAATACCTGGTAATATGGAATGAAATGTTATTAATAAATGAATAAATTTGTATCCCAGGGGGTTGGAGCTTGCTGGGATGTAATGTTGAGATTGTAATTCTGAGAAGTCATGGACTCAGTTTTCTTATACATGGAATGAATGGATCATTGCAGAAATGAAAATGTAAAGTGGAAAATGTTAATGGTTAATTAATTAATTAATTTAATGTGAAACTGATTAAAAGGGATAAAGTAATTTAATTCATCTTTTTAATGGTTTTTTTCTTATAGGATGTCTAATCTTTGTTGTGGTAGGAGGAATTCCAAGAGACATTAGCTTCAGTTTTTTATGAGACTAGGATATGCCCATTGTGTTCTTGTGAGATATAATATATCCTGTTCTTTTTTATTTCTGTACACTAATCCACAATTTCAATTAAGAAAACTAATAGACCTGGGATTCTGAGCTCTGGGGGTGGGGTGTTTTCCCCAAAAGCCCAATAAGAGGATGGATTATTTAATACCATGTTTGTCCCAACTCTCTTATCAAGGGTTTTACTTGTGCTGGTATGCACTATAGTTAGATTTTACCAAATATATGTGTAGTGGGTTATAATGGATTGTGTGTATTTGAAACACATTTATTCTAGATTTAGTTTTCTATGGACTACTGTAGGTATAACGTGTACAACTATGATGGCCTGAGGATCCTTGCTTGGGGTATGGGCTATGATGGCTTGACCTATAATACCCAACGTATGATACATGTTATTCGAGATGCGGTGGATTCTAAAAACCACCCGGTTATTTATGGTTTTGTAGACAAGGTGGTGTGTTTCACAAGGTTCATGTTGTGATGCATCACCCAATTGTTTGCAGGCTAGCCTTTTTTAAGAGAGACGCACAACACTGTTGTATAGAAGAAACCCTTTGGGGAAGCAATAGTAGGTTACCCATGATATTATTTATTATGTAGTACCTCTTTCATGAAATTCATGGTGAGATAAGCTATAGTGACGCTGGAAACAGGGTATCCCTATTTATGTGTAATGTTAGTTTCACTTGATGTTCTCAATGATTTAGCATGGCTTCTTTACCTTCTTCATGAGAGGCTTCAGGGAGGATCCTACTGAGTATACTGTTATACTCAACCTACTTATATATAAAAAAAATTAGGTTAGTTAGAGTTGTAGGGAGATGAGGATAATTAATACTAGATTGGGGTTTTCGAGGTACTATTTTAGATTTATGGTCTCTATCCCCTTTAATTTTTTTAGGTACTTATAGTCTTCCATTTAAGTTATAGAAGTTCTTACATGAAATTATATATGTGTACTTGGGTTTTCTTTCAAATTATTTTCTAAAAAGGATTTGGTCAGTTTCTATCTTATATCTCACTTCTACATGTATATCTTAGAGGTTCATATATACCATATGTATGTTTATTATACCCTTGTTACTAGTCATGAACCCCAGGCCTTCTAGAGGTGGGACTCAGGGTTCACCATCCCTCTTCTCCCATTTCTCTCCCAAGAGGGGTACACTTTTTGGGGAGGGGTCTCGACATGTGTTTTGGTACACATGCACTTGTACTTGGGTGAGATCCATGTATTTAAACATAGGTAGACTACACAGTCATCCTACATGTTGTGTACTTCTACATAGACACATGCAAGAGACACATTCCATTTACACAAGTAGGAACAGGGGTCAAGGGATAGGGCGTATAACCCCTACCACACCCTATATACTTTTTATTCATGTATTGGAGCCCTTGATCTATGTATCTTGGACATGTTTTGTTAGTGTGTATTCCCCTCATCCATTCCTAGAGATTTGGTCTGGATGTGTCTTATACTCTTAGGACTATTATTCGTTTAGAATGACTTCTTAAATAGATTCATTGGAATCCACTAGAGATGCTCGGAGTGAGATAATATATTCATCTTTGTACCATATGTGGAGTTCATGGTATCATCATGGCCAAAACTATGTGGTCTCTGATCATTTATATATAATTTTATCCTAATTAGGTTGTTAGTATCATCCCATGTCCTTATAAGTGATCCTCATATGTGTATAGTATTCCCTTAAAAACATCGAAATTAAATTTCTCAGGGAAAGACTGGATGAGTACTACCTCTCGGATATAAGTCACCAGTGTTATCAGACACCAGAGTGTTTTATCCTAGACGGGTGCTTTTTGGAATCTTTATCTGAAACCTAGGATGGAATACTCTAGATGCAACTTACCTTTTAATGATGTGTATTTGTTGAGTATATCTGGATTTTCTTATTATATGTTTTATAGACATATATCGATGTATAGATTACTACATTTCCCATTTTGTATGATTTATGGTTGCAGGTAATTCTATTTTGTATTTCTATACTCACCCCTACATAGTAATTTCCCACACATGTCATGTCTTGTGTAGATTATTGACCTTTTAGTAGAGTCCCATACAGACCATGACTAGATGGTGCTGACTGAGAGTAGACTGACTAAGGTTTGTTCCTATGGATTTATGATTAAAATCCCCAATACTTCCTTTCTAGTTGGACTTGTGTTTTTAGAATCTTTGTGGTGAGATATTAGTTATCCCTATTTCCTTTATTATTCATCATTTTGTACTATAGTCCTAGGATATTTATGGATTCATTCAGGGCTATTCAGTTGTTTTAACATTTTGGAATTATATAGTCTTAGAGATAAACAAGTACATATACTTAGGATAAGGCGTCCTATGTGATTGATATGACAAATTATAGCAAGCCTCTATCCCCTTCCCTAATGGTGGTGGGATTGGGGAGTCACAGAATGAGCCCCATTAGAACAACTCATTATAGAGTGGTATAAGTGTAGTTTAGTTCTATTTTAAGACCAGAGTTTGTGAGATCAGTTTGGGGGAATAATGTTATGTTTTTTGAGTTTGACTTTCAAGATAGGGACACCAGTCTTGGTGTGATGACCGACATATCCATACACCGGGTCTCTAATCACCTCCTTTTCGACTTTGGACATGAGACCACTAGTTTTAGGTATGAAAAAGGTACATGATTCATTTAGAAATGAATTTTGGGTTCTATGTCCTTATTATGAAATCTCTCTAGATATACTCATTGACCATGGTAAATATAGTTTAATTTTATGATGCCTCTAGGATGTATGCCATCTAGAATTCAAAATGATCATGATGATGACCCCCTTAGTGATGAGGCAACGAAACATGTACGATTTCCCGATGTGTTAACTCATATTAGTACTCCAGCTATTTTTCAAAGTATAATTGAGGTCCAAAATAAATATTTGTCACCCAATAAATCCCCTTATCTAAAAAAATAATTTATGTAAATAATTTTATAGGCAATATTAATGCAAAAAATAAAAACTATAATGTTTTCTTTGAAATCATTAGAAGCTCAAAATAATTTTTCCACAATGTTATACATTTCACCCTTAAAAAGTGTCATATGCTTTTCTTAAAACATCTTTTCATAATCTTACCATGAGATATCATAATATTCTGGTAAAAACCCATATAAAACATAGAAAAAATATGTATGATACTTGGTTCATAATTCATATATCACTCTTATAAAAACTCTAACGAATTGAATAATCATATGGTCAATTACCATACCCAATTCATTTGAGATTATAATGTGACCAACTATCCTTGGTTTATAACAGAACCACCTATCATTTGTTAATAATGTTACCACCCATACATGGTTTATCATAGAATGAAACTTCATAATAACAATTTCCAATAACTATGATATATTATTAAAATGTTAAATATTTCATTTTCATCATTACACTCATAAAATATTATTTCAGAAAATAACCTTTCAATATTGAAATCCCTTATTTAAAAATATATACAGTTATAAAGAAAAATATTTTATTTTAAAAGAGACTTGTAAAAATGTAATGGAAGCTTAAAATAAATATTATTCATGATTTTTAAAAAATATCTTATTCTATATAAGTTAAAAAAAATATTCCTACCATATTATTGAAGAAACATTCCCAATATACCGCATTTCCCAACCAAAAACAATGATTCATTTCCAACTGTTTTCAAAAAAAAGTCAAAACTAGGTTAAAAAAACTTTTACAAATAAAAATATAATAACAAAAACCTTCTTTAAAAAATATATAAAATATAGATATGGGTGAAAAAGTGAGTTTTAATGGAATCATTAAAAAACAATATTTAAAATAAAGTCCCTTTCCCTGAGTCTAACTCTTCATCAATGTTCCATATCTTAAAGAATAATAAGCAAAAGTTAATTATTTAATTTCGTAATAACCTTTCATTGGTTTATTATTATTTTTATATCACTATTTACCATGTTAATGAAGTTAATTAATCATATATGTCAACATATGATGTTTTAATGATATTCAGTTAATAAAAATAAAATGAATTCGATAGGTTGACTATGGTCAAAGAGGTCATCATTTTGACATATAAAAAAATAATAATAACGATATTATTATAAATTTCCTGAATTAATTATACTTTTAACTCCCAAAATTTAATATGGATATGAAAAATCAACTACGTTAAAACCAAGGAGATTATTGATTGTATGTACACCTATTTAAAGTTCATATTTTTTGTTTATCATTATGAAATGGAATTTAGTGTGATTTTATATTTATATAATGGTCATAACATCATAAATATCAAATTAATTATTTAAATACACTTATATATATCATTCATGTGATGTGGTGATGAAAATTGAATCTCATTGTTTAATAGAGGCAATTGTCGACACATAAACACAAACGACATTATCATTTTTAATGAATGTGAAGGTAATAATATTAAAGAAATATTACCTTTTTATAATGATAAATATTTAATTAATATCACCTATAAATATAAATTTAATAATTATTACCAATCATTAGATATGGTTATAGAAATCTAATTACATTGGCTCTAGAGGTGGTAGTCTGCGGCCCACGTTAATGATGAATTTATCTCCCATTTGATAGATGTTGTAAACTGGAATAGGTTATTCAATTAAAAAATAAAATATAATTATGTGTAGGATAATTGTTTTATTATTTTATTATATTTAATAAATATTTTGTGTAATTTTAAGAATAAATAAAGCAAAATAATTCGGTTAAGAATAATGTCTCTTCTTTAGGGAACCTCTATTTATTAACACCTTAATCCCACTAATGTAGGTTATATTCTCTAAAAAATCCCTCTATAATGTATGGTGGGATGTTAGTAAAGGATTTTGGTATATTTTGAGTGACAAAATGTGTTTTTCTATTTCAATAAATGAGAATAAGTGGTGACTCATTATAAGATAAGGGCGGGGAACTCTTGAAATTTCTCAAATTAAAAAAAATATAATTTAATTATCAATTAATAATGGTTAAAAATCATTTATTTAGAATATAGGATATTCAGGTATAGAAATAATCTCTTAAAATAAAATTATGTATGTTTTGACAATATTTTTATCCTTATCTTTTGATTTTAACCCCTCATTAACCATTTTTAAATTTACTCTAACAATAAGGTTTTCCACTCTTTGATGGTCATAATAGATCCTATAAATTAAAAAAGTCCCATAAATGGCCCATTATTGATATAATAAACCATTTCCAAATCACTTAGAAAAATATAATATTTTTAATAGTTTTGTATGTTTTAAAAAAAATTATTGTAAAATATCTATAATGTCAATGTTAATAACTATCCATTACTTTGTCATTAATAATATCAAGATAACCCTTATAATTAAAAATAAATATTATAACACATAAAAAATGTTATAGTGATAGATAAAATTCATGTGTCTTATCAATTATCTCAAATTACAATACTTTTCATATATTTAATATAATTTATTTCATTTTCTATTAAATAAACAATTACTCCGCCACAATTGTGTAAATATTTAAGGTAATTATTTTATCACTAAAAATTAAAAATAAATCATCATGGTTAAGATAAATAATTTTAAAATAAAAAACTATTTATAATTGAACATATCCTCTAGATAACCCCATATTAATAATATTATGGTTTTTAAAAATAGAAGTGTGACATGTTTAACTTTTTATAAAATAATGTATTATAACACTCATTATCTAATCAGAATAGCCACATAATTCCATATAAAATAATTATTCATGAGTATAATTAGATATATAAAAAAATAATAGTAATAATCTATTTTTTGGGGTTATTTTTTGGTCCTTATCACATTATTTTTATCTTTAATTATTCGATTTATCCATTACCATGGAAAAAAATTTACTCAGGCTAATATTCAAAATGAACAATTACAAAAGGGACTTATTTACTAAATTTTAACCTTTTAATTCCTAATATTTAATCAGTTTTTAAGAATTCATGACATATAAGTGTAAGAATCTAATTTAAATTTAATTCCACTGAACACCATGAAAAAAATATTCGTTAAAAAATATATTTTAAGCCCAAAAAGTTATAATATCAAAAGAATGTTTAACTTTGACTAAAATTTAATTAATTATATTATATATAACTAAAAAGAAATTATTTTAACTAAATAAGAAATGCAAATCATAAATTTATTTTTAATCTAATGGAAATTATTTTTTTTTAAACAACATTTTTCACGATTCACTAAAAAAGTAATATTTTCAGAAAATTTTCAAAATTTCATCCTAATATAAATTTGAAAAAAGAAATTAAAAAATGAAATTAGTTTGGAAAAAAAATTTAAAATTTTCTAGAAATTAATTAATATATTTAGAAAAAAACTTCATTTTTTGAAGAAAACAAATATTTTTTAGAATAAAATAACTCTACTTAAAATTCAGGTATTATTTAAAATTCCTTAATTATAACATTATCAATGAGTAGGATAATTATATAGTTCATATTATGGTTAATAATAAGCATTAAAACCAATATAATGGCCATGTTATAGAGGACATATTTAAATAACAATTATTCATTATTCGTAAACCGGTGTTGTGAATTTTTTATGCTGTTGAACATATAATTTCCCATAAAAATATTAGGATGTTACATTCCCCCCAGGAAATGATTTCATCAATATTTGAACTCAGGATCTAAATCAAGGGTTGAAATTTCGAAATAAATTTTTTGAAATCCCATATCATAAATAGGTTTAATAAAACTTACACTTGAAGTAATAGAAAAGGGAAGTACAAAGGTAATCTTGAGTAATAGATACTAGGATTCCATGTTGGAAAATATTGGTGGGAAGTTAAAATAAAGTTATATTAGAAAAAACTATCTTATAGAGACTGATATAGAGTGATAGAGAACTTGCACATGTGAAAGTTAATTATCACAAAACCATAAATATGTGATGGATTAAACGAACATTAATTTCAGGCTAAAAAAGTAAACATATAACATTTTGGATTCAATTTCATTTTCCAAATGTTGGGGAATTATTTTTCATCCTACACTAATAAAATAATAAAATATACAAACCTCATAAGTATAATTTTATCCTTTAATCAATTCCCACTACAAACATATCTTTTTCTATAAATGATGAGTAATCATGATAAATTTTTCATTCCAGAAGCACAAAAATCAAATTATTGATTTTTAAATAAACCCTTAGATAATTTAAATCTATTGATCCTTTCTTTATACACTAGCTATAAACAAAATTTTTATCACAATGTAATACAATCAAAAAATTAATAAACCTTTAGACGATGAAAAATTATTTAAATTTTCTAAAATTACCCAATGTTTATATTATATCATTTAAAAAATAACAAAACTTAAATTTCCACAAAATATTGTAGGATAAAATTGAAATCCAAAAATTAAAACTATTTGAACACATAATCTTCCAAAATAAATTTAATATCTATATCTAAATAACATTAATCACTCATAATGTCTCATACCAGAATGTGCATTCCCTAAACATATAATCTCTAAGAAATGATATTCATTTATATAAATTACTCAAATCACAAAAAAATCACAAAAAAATCATATGTGATTCCAAAATATAATTCGACATTTATTCTTAAAATAAAATCACATATTAATATGTTTACCTTAATCATTTAATGATCCCCAAAATTATAGTGGTATTTTTCTAAAATAACATCAATCACAGAACCACCAAATCAATTTCCAATCCCATGGTTATTTATATTATAAAACAAATGTTCCCCTAAATAAAAATTGAAATTATCTTTCAGATTGTTTAAATAAATATAAAATATTTCATACCAACAAATACATTACATATGACTATAGTAGGTGATTCACCCTTGTTTCCCTTTAGTGGTGTTTTCAAACATCATTACCTTATTGGCTTCGACATTTTATCATCCAACCTACATGTTTTCCTTTTTATAAAATTATATTTGTTTAATAATTATTTCATTCTAATAAATGTGATAAAAATACTCAAAAGTAAACATAATTTAAAAAACATTAATGTAATTTTTTATCCTCAAATGTTATTTAATACTATTAATTTTCCATCCCAAAAATGTAATAACCCATAATTACCTCTAAATAAATGATTATATTAACCTTACTGTTTGTTCATACCTTCAAACATATTTTCAATAAATGAAAAGAGAATTATTAATCAAATATCTTTTTCACATGATAAACAAAATGATTACATATATGTTAAATATTTATCAAGACTCAATAAATGTCTCAAAAAGTTCTCCCATTTTCAAAAGTGTATTAATTATTTTAACCTAATGATCATCCTTAAATCAACCATAACTCTTGAGTCCATTAAATATAGAAGTATTAACGATGTTAATTTATTAATAATCCATTAATCATGATTTATCAATATTCTTTCTTCATACATATTTCTTATAAAAAAATATGAATCATGTATTAAGATTCATTAATGTAAAAACATAAGTCAAAAAATAATCTACACCATTATTATATTATCTTTAGTTTATTTGTCATAAAATTTATTGGAATTAGGTACTTCTAAATAGAGATATATATTGTCTTTCTGATCCCATTTTATATCCTCCCCCCTAGGAAATATATTTTCATAACGACCATTCTCCCCACATTAAAAACATTAAATTAAAACATCGATAAGAAATTATTTCCCTATTATGATGGTAACAGAACAAATTATTTTTCCATGAAAGATTATTGCATTATGGACAACTCTACCTCATTTCAAATAATTTCTCATTATTTTAATAAATTTTCTAGGATTCATCTTTCCACATTTTTATCACATACATACTTGAATATATTTATAATTTTAACAATATCACCTAATATTATAGGGGGGTTTATTTTTCTCAATTATGATGCATTAGGAAACTCACCTAGGTTAATGTTATTAATTGGTTCTATTGATAGCTATTTGAGAATTACCACGAGAGTTCTCACTATATATCATATTCTATTTGGTTTCTCATTTAGGCAACCACCAACATTTCCCTTACATCTATTGTAGCTTTGGTTCCTTTTGGATCCATCCATTTACTCAAACCAAAAAGAATATTGTTAGTGTATTAATAAAATAATAAAATACCATATTATTACAAGGATAAACACTAACATATAATTATTTATGCTATCTCAAACTCTTTCTATTTATCCAAATTAACAATGATTATCCATAAAATACTAACCATTGTGGTTATAAATACTATTAATGTAAGCTTATAAAATACTCTGACCTCTAAATTTATCCATACCCTCCTCTAATACTAATTTTAATGAACTAGATTTTATTCATCACAAAATGGAGCGACTTTATACTATTAGACACATTATTTTTTAAAATATATTTTAGGTTTTGAGTTTTAGAGAATTAATATCAAATCTTACATTATAGGAATATATATTACAAGTAGTCAACATAGTATATATTTTCTCATCAAACAAAACTCTTTAAAATATAACATTATTTATATTCATGAAAAAACTTCAATAATTTCACCTTTAATTATTACATTTGATCACCCATATTAAAACCTATGAATAACATTTAAAAAATGAGGGATGATAAAAAAACTCTTAGTCAGATATATAAAAAGAAAGAAAGAAATTGTTAGTTCCTGAGCACATATAAAAATCTTCCTTTTTCAATTTATACATTGGCTTCAAATTACAACAAAAAAATCACCTCTCTACCCAAAAGTTTAAATAAAATATTCCATAATTAATATTAATGGAAAAAACTAATAAATGCTTCTTTGAAATTATGAGAAGCTCAGAATAAATTCTCATAAAAGTTATACCTTTCACCCTTAAAAAGTTCCATATGCTTTCCTTAAAACACAATATCATCATATTAAATTAATAAATAATAATATCCCTAAATCCCATATAAATAAAACATAAAACATATAGTATACTTGGGATATAATTTTCATTTCACTCTTATAAATTGAATAACCATACATCTGAATTCTATACCCAATGCATTGGATGTTATAGCGTAACCACATGTACTGTGATTATTATAAAACCACCTATCATTGGTTAATAATGTAACCATACCTCATTGATTTAACCCAAAACCCCCCATCATCATAAAAATACCCAATAAAAATAACCTTTTCACAAAATATGAATTCTTTAATTTTTATCATTACAATAATAAAATATTTTTGAGAAAATTAACATTTCCATTTTGAAATCACTTAGTTAAGAATACGCACAATTATAAAGGATGTTATTTTTTGAAAATATTCTTGTATACTTGTAAATCATTATTCAAGGAAAATAATTTTTATGAAGTTTGGAAAATACACTTATATTGTATAAGTAAAAAAGACATTCCTTCTATATCTTTATCTGAAAAGTCACAAAATACCTCATTTGGAAAACACAAAAATGATTCTTTCAAATGTTTTTGTAAAAAATTAACACATGGGTAATAAAATACATTAAAAATAAAAATATAATAATAAAAAACATTGTGAAAACATTTTTAAAGTATGGATATGGAAGAAAAATATATTTTTTAAAAGATTGAAAAATATTTTTAAAAGAAATTCAATTACCTCAAGTGTAAATCATAAAATATATTGTATATATTCATAAACAAAATAATAGGTTTATTATATAATCAATTAATAAACATTATAATTTTTATTATTCCTTTTACATCACTTTTTACCTTTTATATACAATTAGTTTATCATTTATGGTCACATCGTACATTTTGGCGATATTTGGTTTATTAGTCCAAAATGACTTTGGTATGTTGACTATGGTAAAAGACATGATTATTTCATCATATAATGAATAATAATATTAAAATAATTATCCTTTTAATAAATAAATTTTTATTCTAAATCCAACCATTAAATATTGTTATGAAAAATTAACTACATTACAATTATGGAAACGGTAAGTCGTACTTACGAATGAGTGACAATTATTAAATTCAATTATCATTATAGAAAAAATAGAAAGTAAAAATTCATTTTTAAATATTCATAAATATATAAATATCATTTTAACCCTTTAAAAATACCTATATATATCTTCCATGTTATGTGGTGATGTAAAACGAATCACATCGCTTTTTGGAGCTGGTAGTCTCTACGTACACATGAATAACATTATTATTTTTCAATGAATGGTAAGGTGATAAGATAAATTATTTATTAAATTATTATAAAGAAAAATATTTCTATAATATCATATATATATATATATATATATATTAGTTCTATAATTATAAAAATTCATTAAAATGGTGATGAAAAATGGATTACATCGGTTCGTGAGGCAGTTGTCTTCAGTACACATGAAAGATGAATTCCTCCAGCATTTGATAGAGGAATGGGATGGATATATGTTATTATATTAAGATAATGACATATATGTATATGAGGGATACTATTTTTATTATTTTATCCTGGTTTTAGATGATTTTAATGAAGTGGTAGATTAAACAGAACAAACGTTTTCAATTAAGAATTGTATCTCATCTTTGGAAAACCTCCATTACTACACCTTATGACCACAAATGTTGTTTTTTACCATAAGTAAAACCTAGAGAAACTTTTGACATATTTTTTTAAGTTGTTAGATAATATAATTGTCAACATAAATTTTTTTTCAATTGTGAATAATTATAATGAAGTGGATATGTTTTATAAGAGATTGGGGGAATCTCTTGGAATTTCTCCAAATATTAAATTAATTTAAATTAATATTCATTTAAAAATGGATCCAAACTCATTTATTATAATATATTTCTAGTATTGGTATAAATAAAATCATCCAATTAAATTTATTTATTATTTTACTATTTTTTACCCTTATATTTTATTTTTAACCTCTCATTAACCCATTTTAAACTTACCATGACAACATGGTTTTTCAAATTTTAATGGTCATGTTAGTTAATATAAATTCACAAACAAAAAATAAATGGACCATGTATGATATCATAAGTAATATCCTAATAAATTTTTATAATCTTAAAATTTTATTTATTTTATTTCACTTATTAATATATTATTTGTTATTAAATAAAAACAGTGTTAATTTTTAGAACTATTCATTACAATGAAAATAGTAATATAAATAGAACACTTATAATTAGAAATAATTACCATAAAAAATATCTAGAATATATTTTCATTCTATAAATTGTTTGGATCTTATAGATTTTCTGAAATTATAATATGACTGATATTTTTAATATCATTTATTTTATTTTCCTATTTGTTAAATAATTGTTACGTCAATGTTGTGTATGAATTCTTGGAAATAATTTCGTCAATACTAATTAAAAATAAATTACTATGATGAATAAAAATCCTTTAAATTTTAAAATGATATTTATATTCAAACATATCCTCTTGATAAAGCCATATTCAAAATAGTTTATTTATTTAAAATAAGAGAGTGACATGTTTGAAATTTCATGAAATAAAATATTATAAAGGCAATTACCTCATCCAAATGGCTATGATATTCCACATAACGTGGTTTTGGATAATTATGGACTGAAATAACCCATAAAATAAAATTAATTCATGTTTTAGGGTCATTTTATAGTCCTCCTCATTTTATTTTAAACTTTAATTATCTGATTTACCCTTTCTGTGGTAATAGAAATTAAAAATGTTACTTTTCACATTGACCCAAAATAAAATGGTGATATTTTACAAAATTTGAAATCACTGATTCAAAATATTATAAACATATTTCAGAATTCAAAACATTAAATTTTAGGAATTTAATATTAATTTAATTCCACAAAACAAAATGAAAAATTGTTTTCCTAAAAAATAGTTTCTAAGCCAAAAAAATTACTTATATAAAAATAAGGTATAAAGATGATTATAATTTAATTAATTTTAATATGTAAAAATAATGATTAGTTATGTAACTTTTAAATAAAATTAAAATAATAAAGTTATTATTTAATAAATTGAAAAGGTAGTTTTATAAAAATCAGTATTTTACCCTATTCACTAAAAAAATGCAATTTTCAAACAAAAATCAAAAAAATCATCCAAAGATAATTTTTAAATGATGAATTCAAATATAATATTATTTTTCTAAAATATATTTTCTATAATTTCCATAAATTAATTATATTATTTTGCATGAAACCTTATTTTTGGTGAAAATATATTTTTTGATAAATAAAATGACTATGATAAAAATTAGTGCTTAATTAAAATGAATTAATTTGTATATTAGAAATTAGTGGGTCTATTATAGAGTTTATAATATAGTTGGTATTGTAACGAACTGACTTGGGTTTCTCTCTAACTTGGCACCCAATCCATTCTATCGCATATTGGAAGGGAATTCCCGATCCCCACAGGCTAGTGATAAGCACCCAGGTATCAAACATCACAACAAATGGAATGATTTCACACCACCTTAACAAACACATGGAATAAAAATATATAAATCAAGAAAAAATAACAAAAAAAGAGTGAATATATATTCCATAATTGTAAGGAAAAATTATAAACATACCCCATCAAAAGTAGCCAAAAACACTAAGACATGTCCAACAGCAAAATAATAAAAACAAATAGCTTCTCCAATTGATGGTATAGATGAACTCCCATCATCTCAACACTATCTACCCAACTAGTTGACATGGTCCCCATTGCCTCAATTTGATTCCTTTCTATTCTGTACAATAGAAAACAAACAATGGTCTACACACCATCAAAGACGTGCACAGGGTGTGAGATAACAGGCTTAGTAGGATCCCACCTATGTGTTCCATGACTTGTCTCTATAAAACAAATCATGTATTCTCATTTTCAATAAAAACATGGTATGATAAGAATTAAATCAGTTTTATATATATCATGGTAAACATTTTCCCTTTTCCACAGTTCTAAACCAAAGTAGATTTATCAATTTTAAATAATATTTTCCATAACATTTTCCAAAAGAACAAACATGCATATCAAGGCTAACATGGAAATCCAATCAGTACAAAATAGAAGTATAGGTTTGACAACTCCAAGTAATACTATAGGTCAGTGTAGTAGACTACACTATCACATGAATCAGGTGAAAAAAATTCTCCTAGAACACATTCCTAAGAATTAAAAGAATACCCCATTAGTAAACCCCAAAAATTTAAATATCAACCCATTAGAACAATAGCACTAGGAAACATAGGAAATACCATTGAGAAAATCCCCTTTATAACCACAAAAAAGGGATTATGGCCTCAAGATAATCCATCAACCCATGTACCCAACGTAACTAATGTTCTCAATTTTTCAATCCAATTTCAATGCTCTAAAAACCATTAAAACTAATTACACAATACATTTATCAAAAACCAAGGGAAACCCATTTCTCTTTTAAAACCCTTATTCAGAACAAAAAAAATCATACAAATTTAATAAATCAATTTATCATGAAAAACAAGCAGGTTTATTATCATATTCTAGAGACAGAACAACATACATCAGAACTCAAGTTGCACATGCCCACAATAGAATCCACAAACAACAAAATCCAAATATGACAAAAAAGACCCAATAATAAAACCTATAAATGATTATATTGATTCATATCTAAACACAAGAGTTTAGAGGTAGATAGGAAACCCATATACCTTAATGAAAAATTCACATCGTACTTTGACCAATGAAGGAAAAGGCCTCCAGAATAAGATCTCACAATGTATCTAGAAGGAACCAAGAAGAATCATCCAACATATAACCATATATTTGGAACTTCAAATCTTGGGTGCTATTGTGATAAAAGGAAATTATGAACCAGATAGAACAATTACCCTAATAGATTCATTGTAGATGCAATGAGGATCCAAAGTTGATAAGATTGATCCTGAAGGGAAGGGGCCTCTGAAAATTTCCTAGGATGAGTCTAAGGTTGAGAAAAATGATGTCTATAAATAAAGGACTGAGAAAAATAACTAAATTCATGACTTAAACCTAGGTAAGGGTTGAGTAATGATGTATACCCATGGGATAGGATGTGTAGTCCACAATGGATAAGTTACACTAAAAAACTCATCATCTCAAGTTAAAAACTGAAATTTTTTCTAGTCACGTCATGTAAGCCCTGGTCATGATGTGAAGCCTTTCACAGCATGATCTCCCCATTCACGCAATGTATATAGTATATAGTACTGGGTGTATACCATAGGTACAAAACATTTACCTGCTCTGCTTCCTTGAAAAAAATCTATAAAATGGATCTGATGGACTTTGAACCAAAAGAAATCTTAGAAAAAATAAAAAACATACCTGATCAAGGTAACAGGGTGTTACAACCTCCCTACCATAAAGACATTCCATCCTCGGGAAGTCATGTGGAATATGTATCCTTTGGAAAGATATGGGGCCATTTCTCCCTCATTAAAGATTTATGATCCCAAGAATCATGATAATTTGTTCCTTGTTTCCATAGAACATTGACCAACTGAATCAATTTCCCACACAAGACTATCATCTAAGAGTAAATAATCTCAACTACTTTATCCAAAATAGAAATATCAATATCTACCTCAATTTATTCCCAACTCAAAATGTGAGTGGGATCTAGTTGAAACTTCCTAAGCTGAGATATGTGGAAAAACTCTTGAATGATTGTTAATTTAGCTTCCAGTGCTAATTGATAAGAAACATGCCTGATCTATTCAATGCTCTCAAATAGTCTAACATATCTCAGAGCCAACTTTTGTTGTTTTCCATGTCGATGGTGACACAAACGAGGAGAATATTTCAAGAAAATGAATTCAGCAGTGTAAAACTCCAAAGGATGATGATGTTGATCTTCATATGATTTCTGTCAACTCAGGGTTGTAACCAGATGTCATCTCATGTCCTAAATCCTCACCGACATATCCTGAAGTAAACTTGGTCCAACAAAAGCTACTTCACCCACCTCTTCCTAACAAATAGTTTATCTGCATAGGAGACCATACAATGCCTCGAAGAGAGCCATTCTTATCGACAACTAATAAATTTTATAGTAAACAATATAAAAAAGTATCAGATTGAAATTATATGATCCACTGAAATCCATGATGCATTCATGAAGTATATTCTCCAAGAATTTAATTACACACTATGTCTATCAATCTACCTGTGGATGGTATGTTGTTCTCAACTTGATTAGAGTCCCCATTTCCACTTGAATAATCTTCCAGAACCTCAACGTAAAACTAGAATCCATGTCTGAAAAAACAGTAGAAGGACTCCCATATAACCTCACAATCTCATTCATATATATGTTACATAGATCTTCCCCTTTAGTGGTGTCTTTGACTAGAATGAATGGAGAAAACCTCGTCAACAGATCAATGACCACCCATATAGAATTTTTTCCTCAGGTTGTTAGGGGAAAAACAACAACCAAATCCATGGATGCCTCTTCCCATTTCCAAACCATCACCGAAAGAGGCTAAATCATACCAGAAGGATTCATGTGTCTGCCATTATCCGTTGAAAGGTGTAACAGTGAGACACAAAATCTATGATGTCAGGATTCACACCCAGCCACCAAAATTTTATTCACCTATCATAATACATCTTTGTTTTTCCTAGATGCATGGTCCATGAATAATTATGAAAATAAAAAATAACAGAACTTCTAATAGCTGCTTGGAGGATAAACCACTTCCTAAACTGAAATATACCAACTGAATAAATATACAAACAAGAAAAAGTATCCCCAACATAAATCATTTCCCATGTCTTCTGAAACTCACTATCCTATTGTTGACTTTTCAAAATATACTCTAGGAGAGATAATGACAACTGAGCACTAGTCAAAACCATACCTGAAACATCCTCCAGAGTGTCCAAGTTTAACTAAGTGAAAATACCCATAGGATTACACTCCTCCTTTGATTTCAAAACATCATGTGGTGGTACCTTCTTGCTAAGATCATCTTCAACAACATTCCATTTCCACATGGTGTAGGTAATTTAGAAGTAAAACTTCTTAAGGCATTCTATCCATTGAATCTATCAAAGTTTCAAGTATGTATGATAAAATATATAGCTCTGACTCTTCTGATTAGAAAATACTATGAACCAATCCCAAAAGAGATAGTGCCTCCAAACATTAAGCTCATGCATAACTACAAAAAGCTCTAAATCATCAGTGGATAGTTTTTATCAGACGTTCAAAGATGAAAAGAGCTGTAAGCTACCACATGATCATCCTGCAATAGCTTGCATCCCAAACCGGCACCAAATTCACCAAAAAACATCATATACCCCCTACTGGGATTAGGTAAGATCAGAATATGAGCCGACATTAGAAGTCATTTTAGTTCATCGAAAGAAGGATAACAATTCACATACCATAAAAAATTCACCACTTTCCACGTAAGAGTTTTCAAAGGTAATGTCAGCTTATAGAAATCCTTAATGAACCATCAGTAGTACCCAACATGACCAAGGTAGATCTTTATGTCAAAGACATTATGCGGTTCCCTCCAAGACATAACAAGATTTACCTTCTCTGGATAAACTGTTAAACCATTCTTATAAATTTTATGCCTCAATAAGTTCACATATCGAATCAAGAAACTACATTACAAAATCATTCCAATCAAATTGTGAATTCTAAATATTTCCAAAACCAAACTCATATAGTGCTCATGATCACACTCGGATTTTGAATAAACCATAATATCATCATTTAATACTACAATAAAAATTTCAAGATATTGATGAAATATATGATTCACCAAAACCATAAAAACTCCAGTAGTTTTAGTCAGACCAAAAGGCATCAAAAGTTATTCAAAATGGCCATACCTTCTCCTAGAATTAATCTTTAGTATATCATACCCTCCAATTATGAGCTGATGATAATCCAATTGAATTTCAATCTTCGAGAACCACATTTCCCCCTTCAACAGATCAAATAAATATTCTACAAGATGAAAAAGATATTTTTTCTAAACCGTTACCCTGTTCAACTTCTGATCGTCCACACATAACTAAATTGAACCATATTCTATCTAGGAAAATAACATAGGGGATAACCATGGAGAAACAATACATTGAATGAAACATTTCACTTATTGGTCTTCCAACTTAATCATGAGTTCTCTCAAGTAAACTACTTCAATGCAATAAGAAAGAATCTATATTGGCTATATACCTAGAACCAGTTCAATCATAAAATCAACATCTATCTCTAGATGAAGACTGGAGAAATATTCTAGTAAATTATAGGAATGTCTAGAACAATAATAGTAAGATAATCAATAAAATAAATTCCCTATGACTCATATGTAACAACAACTAACAAGCTCTTGAGCTTTGGGAATGAAGGTCCTTGATGACCTGACCTTGGGTCCTAGTCTCCCTGAAACACATGAGGGCTCCTCTTGGAAGAAAAAAATGAAACACATAGATGATAAAAATAAACCTCATATCAAGGATTTCCAAGATAATCTATACAAATTATTTCATCAAAAAGATCTAGATTAAGAATGATAAAATCCTAGACCGACTCTATATTGTCCACCATTAAAATATAATAAGGGAACTGATACCCCTTCTTATTCCTCCTTCCAAGAGGTGTTTCAAACACCAGTGTAAATGGAATAAGTTCCATTGTATGTTTATGTGAATCAACAAATCATGTAGATATAAATGTTCTGGAGGAACCATTTTCAAAAAAGGTAATTTATACTAAAGATTCAATAAGAATCTTACCTCTCATTGTGGTTGAACCTACATTAACTTTCATTGGATACTCATCTACTATGTGTAAATGCTTAACTCTTCAGGCCTATGGCTAGAGCCCTGTAATCCTTTAATCTTTTGATTTCATTGTAGTAGCCTTCAGAGCCAACGAAACCTGTCCATAATGATGCATATTTGTATCCTAATAAAAACATTGTAGATTACCAACACGTCCATGAAAATTTCACATCCCTATGGGAATTGGGAAATAACGTCTCATGTGCGCTCCCTCACTTCATTGATTTACTTGTCAAGGGTACATTACCCACTATAACAGATGGTGAAGAGCAGGATCACTACTAAGACCCACCTCCAGTACTCTTCAATTGATATTACCACATCCAATTCTTTTCATTTGTGCCACTAAAGATTACTCTAATTGGGTGAGAAGAGGTGGGAAATCCAACCTTGCATTCCATGTTCATCTCTACCATTATTTCAATATCTATTATCTTTTCATAGGTAGAAATTTTCAACATGAACACTTGTGATCTAATATCTAGTCCCAAAGCTTGAAGGTACTTCTGCACCTTTAGGTGGTCTATCTTTACAATGTCCGAAGAAAAACAGAAAAGCTCAAAAAATTGGTTGTTGTATGCCAACATTGAATTCTCTCCATTCTGTAATGATAGGAACTCTAGAGACTTATTCAATATCATATACTATGGAAAAAATTACTAAAATAAAACGGGTTTGAAACCCTTCAAATCCAAGCCCACATGTCTATCTTCATGGACCATAAAATCCCACCTAATCATTCTGGATCACTTGAGTCTGAACACTACACACTTCACCTTGATATTATTAGGTGTCATAAGAAAGTCAATGATTTGATCTATCCAGTCCAACCAATCTTCTACCTCTTGATGTTTATTTGTTCACTTAAATTATAATGGCTTCTCACCCAAGAACTCTGGCCAAAGATCTCTCTCTCCTCTCAATATCAGCTATACTTCATCCACTGCTTTCTGGACTCATGGAACATCCTCATAGATAGCACATACATCCCATATGACAGTTTTAATGAGATTTTGACCCATAGGAGTATTTACTTGAGTATCATTCACAACATTATAGAGACCCAAATCTTGACATACACGGACATTATATTACTTTTTGTGGAATACTTAAAACATAACAAAAACAGACACACAGGGACCATAATATTTTAGTGTCTTTGGATACTCGGAATATAATCTTCTAATCATGGTGAATGATCTTCATCATCTCCCATAAAGATCTTCCCCTATTGTTTTCTTACCTAAAACCTTTCTTTAAATCCTGGGGAAAGGAGAACATATAAAGGGTGAGCTCAGATTCTCAGTAAGGGTAAGCATGGTGAAAATAAAACAAATCATATATATTTGAACTTAAAAAAACATGAACATAATATTTAAACATAAAAATCTTGAGCAATGACATAAAACATGGAAGTACGTAAGTCATAGATTATAAAGAAATATTAATCATGATAAAATAGCATGGGAATAAAACATTTAATTGTGGAAAACCATTAATCACATGATACAATTTCCATAGTAGCCAAGGCATTGCTGCCAAGAACATCTTAGTGGACAAAGTCCCTTTCTGAATCAAGTTCACTCCCCATTCCAGTCTTGTAACACTGAACCAGATTAACATACCGTTCCATCCATGTCTATCTCATGAGATATAAATCTTTACCCAATGCATTTGAGGGATATATAGGCCCCACCCATCTCATAATTAAATCATTCTTTCGTGTTCCACAAAATAAACTTAATCATTCCTCATAACCCAAAGAATAATATGGGTTTTATTAAAATCATCCCATCATCACATAATCCTTATAAAAAAATGTATATCATTTCATCATAAAAAAATCAAACCATGTAAATGATAGATACATTTTACATGAAACATAAACATAATAAACAATGTCATCTTAGAAGTAAAATAGTTTTGATAAACACTTACAATGAATTCTTGAGGAAAATATCCTTTCTAGTTTAAAATCATTTTCTTTTCACAAAATGACATGAAATTTTAAAAGAAAAGGATTTTCTTGAAAATATTCATGAAATCTTGTATATTAATATTCATTATGAAAAGGTGTTATAAAACCGTAAAAATCCATCCATGCCGTATAAGTTAAAAAAACATTCTTGTCATACTTTTGCAGGAAAAATAAAAAAGTACCTCGTAACGTAAACAAAAGAAAGATTCCTTACATTCCATGTGGTAAAAGTCAAAAATGGGTCAAATTTATATAAACATACATGAAAACACTTTTAGAAAACATGGACATGGTTGATACAATAACCCCAGTAAATACTTACGAATAAACAATCTCAGATAAGAATGAGATTGGAATAATTATTCGTTACCTTATGTTTGATACGCTTCGTATGTATGATAAACTCCTGTATAATGATTTAAATAATGTCATTGACTTATTAAAAAATCATATTCATTATTATGACATCATATATGGTTCAATTATGACTTTATATTACCCGTTCTTTTGTAAATTCCATGATGAAGTAGTGTTTTGGGTAAAATCATTTCATTTATCGTACTTGTTTTGATTTATTGTTCTTGATATTATTACTTATATCATAATTTACATATTTCAATAATTTAAAACATGATTTATATATATATTCATCATATAAATATATATATATATATATATGATAGATCTATAAATGGAATGAAATACACCGTTCATGGAGACGGTAGGTCGCACGTACGCATGAACGTTGTTTTTGTTTCCTTATTGAATGGAATTAAGTAAATGAAACATATATGTAAATAAATTTAGTATCATTATTATGTAATATCTTTCGTGATTATTTATTATATAAACTTTATAATCATACTTGAATGTTTAATCATGTAAAATGAATCTCATCGCGTTCATGGAGACGGTAGTCCTTACGTACGCACGAGTGATGATATCGTTCCCTTAATTATTGAATATAATTGGATTGGATGATATAATATCTCAGAATCAGTATGACATAATAATAATCATATATATTTATTCTTTACACCATTATACCCATCCAATTAAGGTGGTGGTGGAAAAATAGATTACATCACGGCGTGGAGACGGTATTCCGTACGTACACACGCGTGGTGATTTCATTTTCCGTGGGATGGATAGAAGGTGAAATAGGGTTGTTTCATATTTATAATAACATATCATTATATGATTTATACTGATGTTATTAATTCATAATGAAACAATTAAATAAGAGTAAGTAGAAGAAGAAATAAATTTGAAAGAATCGGTAACGGATATTACCTCTTCTTCGACACGCCTCTTTGAAACCTCCTCTTAGGGCACTCAAATTGGTCTTTGAAGAAGACCAGGACCTCTAGTATGTTTCTAGGGAAGTTTAGAAGATAAATTGGCAGGGTTTGGCCGAGATTTAATGCTCAAAGTGGTGTGATGATGAGAGGGAGGAGGTTCGCTTTTATAAGGGTGGAGAGGGGCACATTAGGAAAAACATAAAATATTATTTTTTTAATAAATTCATATTCGGTTTTTAATAGCGCAAACTTTATTTATTTTGAAGCTAATATGGGTATGGGTCGAAATTATCTCAAACAACAGGGTTTTGAAATGTTTTTGTTACTATTGTAACCTTATCATTTATATTTAACTCTAAGTTAAATAATTTAACCTTTACTGTGTCTTCATGTTTTCTTACACTATATTGTTAATAAACATACTATAACAAGCCAAAAGAACCCCAAGTGGTTCATTATTAATATATATAACCTTATCTAAGTCATTTGGCCGAACCTTAGATTTTTAGGAATAGAATAACAATTAATTATATAATATTTGTTTGAAAAAACTATTTTATGTCATTTTTGACACTATTTGGTAATTGATTTTTGTGAAAATCCTAAAATCATGATTAGTTCGAAAACAGTTAATTGAATCAATACTAACATGTCATTTTAACCTAAAAAATTATTGGAATTTTTAAAAAGTCTAAAATTACATTTATTTCGGTATTTATAACATCAATTATGTTAATATTTCATTAATAAGGTAATTATTGCATCATCATTATGTCATAAATAAATTAAATTATTTATTGTATAAAAATTATAAATAAAATACCATTTTGAATTAATTATTTTTATATTTATAATGAATATTTATAGTAGAATTTATCTTATATATAACCCTATATTAAAAATGTTTTTATTATTAAACTTTGATTTTAACTATTTTAGCTCTTCTTTAAATAAAATAATAATAAATATCCTAATCTAATCCAAGTGGACCTAAAGGGTAATATTTTATTCCTAAGGTTCTTTTTGTTCGAATTACACTTATCCAATAGAATTAGGACATGTGTTAGAGTAATAATAATATCCTTTTTACCCTTAATTACCCTATTTACTTTTAACCGTGGTAAATAAAAGTAAAAAGGAATTATTCACCAAAAATTATTTTTATCTTATTGAACCACATTTTACTACTTAATATTAACTGTGTCTCTCGGATTTTTGAAATTCAATTCACAGAAGCGGTAAAATTATGTTTTATGTACAATTGAAAATGCTCCTCAAGGGTGGGTAAAAGACGGTAAAAAGTTCAATAAAAATTGTATGTATCTATATTATTATAAAATTAATCCAATGGATTACATTGAACTTATATTGGTGTTATGTATCTATTTTGACCTAAAATAAATTTAAATAAAATAAATTATTATCTAAATAAAAAGTTGTTTTTTTAAATAGTAACCTAGTGTTCTCACTATTCATCCAAAATTGAATGTTTTCAGGAAAATACCAAAAATTCACCCTAGGATAATTTCGATATTCCGAATCCAAAAATGAAGTCCATTTTGAAAGATAAAATTTATAAAATTTTAAAAATTGGGTATTACTATTCATAACGGCTAGTTCAAAATAATATTATAATAATATCTCATTTAGTGAAACTTAGTATTGAGTACTACACACGCTATCGAGAAAGGTCTTGATTGTGTGTAATGAAATCCAAGTCAGGGATGCATGTAGTGAAATCTCTGTTTGGTGTTGCGTATAACATAATCAAAACATATTTCATTTATACATTAAACAAAATCTATAATTAATTATGCGTAGAATAATTTTCACAAAACGAACTTAAAATTGTGTGTAACACGAGCCAAGAATAGTGTTGCGTATACTGCAAGCTAATACGGTATTGCGTATAGTGCAAGATAATCTTGGTGTATCATACAAAACAAGACATCAAATAAATTAAAAAGAATACTTCTCATAAAATATCGTGGTGTTACATTCGATCCCCCTTAAAATGAATTTCTCCCTCTAAGTTCGTCGGGGTTATAAATGGTTTGCTACTAGAAAGTTTATTTCATAGAAACCCACATCATAAAAAGGAATACTAAAACTTCATTTTAAAAAGTAATGTACGAAATGTAACTATTACCTATATTAACTCATCACCGGGTTTCCACATAGGAGAACATAGGTGGAAATATGGATATGGATGAAAAATATAACCATCAAGTTTTGATGGAGAGTGGTAGAGGACATAGCCATGAAAAATCCAACAATCACAAAGCCATAAATTTTTAATGATTTATGGTACCATCTGATTCATCGGATATGAGGGCACTAGAAAATATTTTTGGTTTTCAAGATCATTTCCCTAAAGTTGAAGAATTTTTTAATTAAAATAAATACTTACATGATTTTGGTACAATATTACTGTTGTTTGGCCCTTGAACAATTTCCACTTCATCTCTTAATGAAATGAAGTTGAATTTTTCTTCCGTGAAGTGTTAGCAGATCATGCAATAGAACGATAGGTCATTCCATATGTCTCAAACAAAAATGATAGAAAAAGTTATTAAATTTACATAAGTCCATCTATAGTGAGATTAATCATATATGGTTCCTAAAATGGACTTATATTTCATATATCATACCACTTAATATAATAAAACTATTTTCTACTAACCAGGGACTTCCTGTAGGCCAGTGGTAGGTGATAAAGGCTTGTCTTACTTCGGTTGTGGGTTCGATTCCCATAGCCTTGTCCGACACGACGGGTTGTCACTCGTCCTGTAGGTTGTCCTTTTTCTAAAACTACATTATTATAA
Organism: Viscum album; assembly: GCA_963277665.1. Classification (NCBI taxonomy): domain Eukaryota; kingdom Viridiplantae; phylum Streptophyta; class Magnoliopsida; order Santalales; family Viscaceae; genus Viscum; species Viscum album. The sequence goes on from OY728122.1 coordinate 974,671,180, forward strand.
CATTCCATCAATTATATCGAAAAAAGTTCTAGACTTAAACAATACTAACTTATGTCCAACATAATCCAATCCAATATTTAGGCTTATCCAAAATACTTTTGTCCAATCTCATAGTATAAAGAAAACAATTACTATAAATGACATTTGTCGAGCATTATAATACAATCATTTATCCCCCATATATCATACGATATATCTTGTTGTTCAAATTACAAACATCTGAATACCTTAATAATTTATTCTCTTGAAAAATGAATACCCATTGAACCTTAGTGAAAACATGAATGCTGTCAAAATTTAACACTTTCCACATACCAAAATACAAATATTTCTATATACTCAAACCATGATATAACTTTGTCCTTATATCATTCATGAGCTCATTTCATTTTTTTCTTTATCCCTTCATTATGAGCATATCATCTTCTTTCCAAAAATATTTCAGTCACTTTTCATGGTTACTGGTACCATATAATTATTGAAAACTAATACATAGATATTCCAAAATTCCACAATACCATAAATGAGATTCCATGATACTATTTTTAAATCCCATTTCTTTAACACTTAATCATTACACAACATCATTGTCGTAGTCAAAATTAAAAATAGTGATCTCATGTGACTTCCCTTTACCCTTTTCTTTAAGTGGTTTCTCACATTGATCATCATTAACCCTAGGATTAGGGAATTGATTAGCATAATGCCCCATTTCCTTACACTTGAAGCATTGAAGTGTTTTGGTGCATTCTCTGTAGTCTTTTCTTTATTCACATGATTAGAAACCATTTTTCCATTACTTCGATACTCATCTGCTCGATGACCTTCTTTTCCACAATTAAAACATTTTCTAGTGACTTTAATACAATCTCCACCATGTTTCTTTCCACACTTTGAGCATAAAGAAACATTCATTTTCTTTTCACCATTATTATGAGATTTCTCCTTGAACTCCATATTTCGTTTCTTATTAAAACCATGAGATGGATATGTAACACCAACTTCCATTTCTACCATGATAGCACAACTCAAAATTTCTTCATAGCTACTAAAGTCTCTTATAGCTAATGTCCTTCGAATACTTGGTTTTAGACCACTAAAGAATCGATCAACTTTACTTTCAGGTTGGATGATAAAGCCAGATACATACCTTGAAAGCCTTGTAAAATTCACTTTTCATATACCAACAGATTAATCATCCTTTTTCATAAGATCAAGAATACCCTTTTCCATCTTTGTTCGAATAATACGAGGGAAGTACTTATTGAAAAATATGTTCTTGAACTCATCCCATTCCATAGATTCAATTTCATCTCGGGGCCTCGTATTCTTAATTAGAGTCTCCCATTGATCTGCTTCGCGTTATCAACGGTAAATAGCCAGAATGACTTTTTCATATTCTAAACAGCGAAGTATGGAAAATATCTTTTCAATGGAAATGATCCATTTTTCGGAAACAAGTGGATCAGAAGACACACTGAAAGAAGGTGGACGTGGCTTCATGAAGGAGTCAATAGAATATTGTTCCCTTCTCTTCTCATTTGGAAGTCGAGAATGATTCATAACTTGTGTAAGTATAGCAATAAGGTTCTATACTCTATCTCCCATAGCATTGGTTTATTTAGGAGGAAAATCATTTCATTGTCCATTACATTGATCAACACGGTTCCTTCGGGTTCCATCCATCGTCTAAAACCCAAATAAAATACTATGAGAAGAAAAAATCATGCTTGGGAAAAACATAATAAAGGGGGAGTACCTTCAATGTATAGCATCTTAGGGTTAATTCTAAGACTTTTACTATAATTATAGGAATATAACCTATACTTTTACTTATTTTTAGGGGCATCCCTAGACATACCTTAGAAATATCTCTAGGGATCTCACTAAAGTTTTCACAACCTAGTTTCCAAAGGTTAACTAAACCTTTCCTCTTATACCAACTTTAGAGACCCAAAGAATGACGTACACAAAAATTACATAACTTTTTGCATAATACTTAATAAATAACAAAAAAAGACACACAAGGACTATAATAGTTTAGTGTCTTTGGAAACTCGGAATATAATCTTCTAATCGTGGTGAAAGATCCTCAATATCTCCCATAAAGATCTTTCCCTTTGGTTTTCTTACCTAAAACCTTTCATTAAATCATTGGGAAAAGAAAACATATAAAGGGTGATCTCAAATGCTCAGTAAGGGTAAGCCTGGAGAAAATAAAACAAATCATATATATTTGATCATAAGAAAAACATGAACATAATGTTTAAACATAAAAATTGTGAGCAATGACATAAAATATGGAAGTACATAAGGCATAGATCAAAAATAAACATTAATCATGATAAAATAACTTGGGAATAAAACATTTAGTTGTGGAAAACCATTAATCACATGATATTATTTCTATAATAGCCAAGGCATTGCTGCCTATACCATCTTAGTGGACAAATTCCTTTTCTGAATCGAGTTCACACCTCGTTCTAGTCCTGTAACACTGAACCAGATTAACTTACTGTTCTATACATGTATATCTCATGAGATATAAATCTTTATCCAATTCATTGGATGTATATACAGGTCCCACCCATCTCATAATGAAATCATTTTTTGGTGTTCCACAAAATAAACATAATCATTAATCATAACCCAAAGAGTAATATGGGTTTCATAAACATCATACCATCATCACATAATCCATATAAAAAATGGATATCATTTCATCAGAAGAAAAATGAAACCATGTAAAAAATCGATACATTATACTTGAAACATAAACATAATAAATAATGTCATCTTAGAAGGAAATTTTTTTGATAAAACACTTGCAATGAATTATTGAGGAAAATATCTTTTCTTCTTCAAAGACATTTTCTTTTCACAAAATGCCATGAAATTTTAAATGAAAATAATTTTGTTGAAAATATTCATGAAATCTTGTATCGTAAGATTCATTATGAAAAGGGGTTATAAAACCGTAAAAATCCATCCATGCCGTATAAGTTAAAAAAACATTCTTCTCATACTTTTCCATGAAAAGTAAAAAAAGTACCTTGTAATGTAAACAAAAGAAATATTCCGTACATACCATGTAGTAAAACTCAAAAATGGGTAAAAAGGTCTTTAAACATACATGAAAACACTTTTAGAAAACATGTACATGGATGATAACAATAACCCCAGTAAATACTAACGAATAAACAATCTCGGATAAGAATGAGATTGGAATAATTATCCCTTACCTTATGTTTGATATACTTTGTATGTATCTGAACCTCCTCTATAATGATTTAAATAATTTAATTGAATTATTACAGAATCATATTCGTTGTTGTGATATCATTTATGGTTCACTTATGACGTTATATTACCCGTTCTTTTGTAAATTCTATGTTGAAGCAGTGTTTTGGGTAAAATCGTTTCATTTATCGTACATGTTTCGATTTGTTGTTCTTTATATTATTACTTATATCCTGATTTATATATTTCCAGAATGTAAAACATGATTTATATATATATTCAGCATATAAATATATATATATATATGATAGATTGATAAATTGAATGAAATACACCGTTCATGGAGACAGTAGGCCGTACATATGCATGAATGCTGTTTTCATTTCCTTATTGAATGGAATTAAGTAAATGAAACATATATGTACATAAATACAGTATCATTATTATGTAATATATTTCATGATTATTTATTATATATACTTTATAATCATACTTGAATGGTTTATCATGGAAAATTAATCTCATCGTGTCTGTGGAGACGGTAGTCCGTACGTACACACGAGTGATGATATTGTTCCCATAATTATTGAATAGAATGGTAGTGGATGATATAATATCTCAGAATTAGTATGATGTAACAATACCCATATATAGTGATTCTTTACACAATTATACCCATCCCATTAAGGTGGTGGTGGAAAAACAGATTACACCATGGCGTGGATACGGTATTCTGTACGTACGCACGCGTGGTGATTTAGTTTTCCATAGGATAGATAGAAGGTGAAATAGGTTTTATTCATATTTATAATAACATATCAGTATATGAGTGATACTTATATTATTACTTCATAATGTAACAACTAAAGAAGAGGGAGTAGAAGAAGAAATAAATTTTAAAGAATCGGTAACGGGTATTACCTCTTCTTCGACACGCCTCTTTGAAACCTCCTCTTAGGGAACTGAAATTGGTCTTTGAAGAAGACCATGACCTCTAGAATATTTCTAGAGAAGTTGAGAAGATAAATTGTCTGGGGTTGTCTGAGAATGAAGGCTCAAAGTGGTGTGAGGAGGAGAGGGAGGAGGTGTCATTTATAAGGGAGGAGAGGGGCACCCTAGGAAAAACATAAAATATTATTTTATAATAAAGTCATATTAGTTTTTTAATAGATCCAAATTGATTTATTTCTAAGATAAGGTTGGTATGCGTATAAATCCTCTCAACCAATACGTTTTAGACAATTTTTAGTTACTATTGTAACCTTATCATTTAGATTTAACTCTAAGTTAAATAATTTAACTTTTATTGTGTCTTCTTGTTTTCTTACACTATATGGTTAATAAACATACTATAACAAGGAAAAAGAACCCAAAGTGGTTCATTATTAATATATGAAACTTTATCTATGTCATTTTTGTGAACCTTATATTTTTAGGAATAGAATAACAATTAATAATATAACATTTGTTTTAAAAACTATTTTATGTCAATTGTGACACTATTTGGTAATTGATTTTTGTGAAAATCATAAAAGAATGAGTAGTTAGAAAAAAGATAATTGAATAAATATTAAAATGTCATATTAACCTAAACAATTAGTGGAATTTATAAAAAGTCTAAAATTACATTTATTTGGGTATTTATAACATCAATTATGTTAATATTTCATTAATAAGGTAATTACTGCATCATCATTGTGTCATAAATAAATTAAATTATTTAATGTCTAAAAATTATAAATAAAATACCATTATGTAGGTATTCTCTTTTTATTTCTAATTAATATTTATAGATGAATTTATCTTATATATAACCCTATATTAAAAATGTTTTATGTATTAAACTTTCATTATACCTATTTTAACTCTTCTTTATATAAAATAATAAAAAATGTCCTAATCTAATCCAAGTGGACCTAAAGGGTAATATTTTATTCCTAAGATTTTTTTTGTCAAATTACACTTATCCAATAGAATTAGGACATGTGTTAGGGTAATAATAATATCATTTCAACCCTTAATTACCCTATTTACTTTTAATTGTGGTAAATATAAGTAAAAAGTTACTATTCACCAAAAAATATTTTTATTTTATTGAACCACATTTTACTCCTTGATATTAATCGTGTCTCTCGGATTTTCGAAATTCAACTCACATAAGCAGTAAAATTATGTTTTATGTACAATTGAAAATGCTCCTATGAGGTGGGTAAAAGATGGTAAAAAGTTCAATAAAAATTTTATGTATCTATATTATTATAAAATTACTCCAACGGATTACATTGAACATATATAGGTATTATGTATCTATTTTGACCTAAAATAAATTTAAATAAAATAATTTATTATTTAAATAAAAGGTCAGTTTTTTAAATAGTAACCCAATGTTTTCACTATTCATCAAAAATTGAAAGTTTTCAGAAAAATACCAAAAATTCACCCTGGGCTAATTTCAATATTCCGAATCCAAAAATGAAGTCCATTTTGAAAGATAAAATTTATAAAATTTCAAAAAGTGGGTATTACTATTCATAACGGCTAGTTCATAATAATATTATAATAATATCTCGTTTAGTGAAACTCGGTATTGCGTACTACACAGGCTGTCGAGGAAGGTCTTGATGGCTTGTAGTGCAAGCCATGTCAGGGATGCGTGTAGTGAAATCTCCATTTGGTGTTTCATATAACATAATCAAAACTTATTTAATTTATACATTAAACAAAATCTATACTTAATGTTGCGTAGAATAATTTCCACAAAACGAACTTTAAATTGTGTGTAACACGAGCCAAGAATAGTGTTGCGTATACTACAAGCTAATATGGTGTTGCGTATAGCGGAAGATAATCTTGGTGTAGCATACAACACAAGACATCAAATAAATTAAAAAGAATACTTCTCATAAAATCTAGGGGTGTTAGTGGAACCATCCTGAGGGACCCATGGAAGATGTCTGGGAGGTATAATGCTACACTCCTAAACATAATAATTATCAGACATATAACAAATCAAAGTTCAAACTAGAAAACCCATAAGAAAAAACTATGATTTTAAAAACAAAAAACTAATACTAAAGAAACTTATCCCAACATCCCATGGAAACTCGAGTCTTGTTACAACAAGAGTTGTCTAGAGAAATAATGCAACATACCTCTCTGGTCTAAAAATCATATCTCCAATATAAAATTCAACCCCTGAAAAAACATAATTGAGGATAGACCTCCCTTTGATATCAAACTGTAACAAAATTACCAATGTTTCCCTAAAAACATCACTCGACCCATTTTGTCACATACCTGATGGGGGTTCCCGATCCCCATGGGCTGTCAAAATGCCCTTGGGAATAAAACTACACAAAAAAGGGAAATATTTCTCCCAACCTGAACAGCCACGTGGCATATATATATAAAGAAAGATACAGTTTAATAATAGAAAATATATATGCCATAATTGTATATAAATAGTAAAAACCAAAAAACATCAAAAGTAGCCAAAAACTCAAAGACAAGCCCCATATCAGTGGACTAAAAACAACACACTTACTCCAAATGATAGTATGGATGAACTACCACAATCTCACCACAAGATACCCAACCAACTAACACAAACTCCATCACCTCACTATGGAACCATGCCATTCCATAGAGAAGATGACAATAAATGGCCTACACACAGTCAAAGAGGTATGTAAGAAGTGAACTAACAGGCTCAGTAGGATCCAATCTAGGTGTTCCATAACAAGCCTATTTATAAAAAATCTTGTATTCTAATTTTAAATAAAATCATTTCATGATATATAGTAAAGAAGATTTATAGAAAACATGGTAATCAATGTTATAAACAAAAGAATATATCTTAGTTCGAAAGCATATTTTCCAAAACATTTTACTCAGGCACAAACATGCATATCAAGGCTAACAAGAAAACCCGAGAACTACAAAACAGAATCAAAGGTATAAAAACCCCAAGGAATTCTATAGGTATAGGGAAAAGACTAATTATACCACATAAATCAAGTGCACAAAATTTATCTATGAATACATGCCTCAGAAGCATAGGAATACCCTAAGAATAAACCACCCAAAATGTAAATATTGGTCCCCTAGAACAAAAAGAATATGAAACTGAGGAAATCAACATAAAAAAACCCCCTTGATAATTACAAAAAAAATGGATCATAGCATCAGGTTAAACCTTCCACCTCTGTACTCAAAGTAACCCATGTGCTCAATTTCATAATCGAATTTCAATTCAATGAAAACCATTAAAAACATTTAACAAACAATTTATAAAAATCTAGGGAAACCTTATTTCTCTTTTAAAACCATTTTTAAACACACGTAGAAATTATTATGAAAATTTAATTAATTAGTTTATAAATAAATAAAAGAAATTTTATTATCATAGGATAGAGATGGAACCACCAACCTCAAATCTCAGGTCGCACACGTGCATAATGGAATCCATAAACAATGAATTATGAACATGACGATGAAATTAATATAATTGAACCCATACATATTAGGATTAATTCCAATCTAAACTCAAGAGGCAGGAGAAAGAGAGGAAACCCACATAACTTGAAGAAAAATGCCCATCAAACCATGAACAAAAGAGGAAAAGGCCTCTGGAATGGGATCTCACAATGAATCTAGAAGAAAATGATATGAATCATCCAACTTAGATAAAATGATCTTGTGCTACAAAGCTATGATGCTATTGTGATCCAACACACCAAAGAACCCAAAAGGTATACTTCCTTGGAGAGATACACCATAGATTCAACGAAGATCCAAATCCAATCAGATCCATCCGAAAAGGAAGATTCAACTAAAAATCGCTTAAGAAGAGTATAGGGTTTATAGCAATAAAGTCATTAAAGAATGGACAGATAAAAACTTCTAAACGTGTGACTTAATGCGATGTGTCGGATGATTCATGATGTGTACCAAAGGGTCATTATGTGTTGTCCATGTTGTATAATTTACACTAAAAACTTGTCACCTTGTGTTAAATATGACATTTTTTCTAGTAACATCGTGTAGGCCCTAGTTAGAAAGTGTACCCATTCACAACATGATATTCCTATTCATGACATGTATCCAGCAGTTAGTACATGATGTGTATTGTAGGTACACATCTTGGACATGCTCCAAAGCCTTTGGAAAATCCATAAAAAGGATTCTAAGGACATTGAATCGAAAGGGAATTCCAAAAAAGGGAAATACATACCCTATCAAGGTAATGGGATGTTGAAAATACTATTCATTCCCAATAGTTTAATGGATAGGTTATAATATTCACATTTAGATAATAATAATTCATTATTAATTTAAGCTTAGTCTTGTGTATCTTTTTTTCTATTGAACATATTATTTCTTTTTATAATCATTAGATATTTTAGACAATGGAGGGAAACTAATATTCATAGAGGAGGATAGGATTATGTAGATGAGGAAAAAACAACTAAGGGAGATATCCTCTAAGAACTCTAAGTTAGAAAAGAAGTTTCATCAACCCCCACATCAAAATACTGATTGAAACAATGACAGAAATTGAATTAATAACTTGAGATCCAGAGGTGTATAAAGGGTCTCTAGTAAAAAATGACATAACAACAGTAATATTGATATGAACTAACCTATCAGGGACCATCTGGTTGTTGAAATGATAAGTGTGACACCCTATGTGCACCTCAAATAGGCTAGCGACTAGCAACCAGTTCAAATTAGTCATGAAAGACATAAGGGAGGCCTTAGCCTAGGATACCTATACTCAGGAACACATCTCAAAGCACCCATACAATAATAAAAGTTAAAAAATACAGCTAATAATAATTTATTCATACATCCATATAACACATTAGAGTATGAAAAAGGTATCAAAATCATAAATGGGAAAATAAAACCCCACTAAAATGGTAAATGGAGTCAACCTAATAGATGGATGACACTTTTATCCAATTCAACATATAGTATGAATCATGGTATGTCTATCCCAACAATATTATACCTACTATTATTTCTCCAAGGAGATCATTAAAAGGTATATTATCTATATAGGAAATAACATGTGCAGGAGGATCTCATGTAGGGGTGAGTATAATAATACCCAGTATGACACCCCGATGTCACCAAACATAATGCATCAAGAGAGTAATTAGCTCATTATCAATAATACATATTAATCAGAATAGGAAACATAATTATAATAACCAACTTATACTGATGATAAGTATTAATTATCAAGTTAAATTCACAAACACAATTCCATATTAGTATTCTATTAAATTTTTTAAAGTAACACTTGTTCGGGAGAACTCAATCTATGAGACCGATAATAATGATAACACTCATATGAGAGGTTGTGATCATCAGAACCTACAATGATAAAGTATGCACTAGATCATAAAATAAATCAATACATATATAAGGTATCTCTCTCAAGGCCTATTAGTTATACTAAACCTTGTCTAGAATAAGACTTCAGGTAGGGGATATTATGCCCATGAGTTTTAGTCCCACCGATTATTGGAAAACTCACATAGGGAAGAAGAAATTATAGATCATCTCACCTTGGTCCACAAATAGGTATTTCTAAAACTCTATCCAAGATTAATCTTGACTAGGGGATCCATCCTATACATATTATGTGATGTCTCAATATACCCCCATGAGGATTGATCAAGGGAACATAAACTAAGAAAAATGATATTTACAAAAGAGAACAGGGGCCTAAAATTTCCCAGTAGTAAGTAAAAAGTTTTTACTAGGAGTAAACAACATTTCATATATCATCTCATTATATTAGTGTAGTCTATCCTATAAATGTGTTCTTTAGGTCATTCCCATGTACTATGGTTGTGCTTGTATACCTAACCATGTCTGGGTACCTAGTTTTTTATATGTAGTGGTTCTTGCTCATGTACTCTGGTCATTCTCTTGTAGCTAATCATTTCTATTCCCATGTTCCCTGAGGTTACATGTTGATTCACTGGGCCTGAGTCACATGGTGTCTTGTAGGTCCCACACGGTGTGTAATAACTTATTTTTCATTAACCCTAGAAACCATATCTATGGGACTACTATGTCTATGTTTTTCAGACTACATTATATTCATATTAGTATTTTCCAAGAATAGTGGGTCATCATGTGTATCTCACTCATGAGGTTATTTCCTCTAATCCAAACATAAAAATCACTATGAATTAGGGATCTAGGTTGAAGGAACTTATTTCATTTATGGTGGCTGGAATCCAGCCACCGCTTTTTCTCAGAAAATTTCTAACATCGTGTCACATAATCGAAATGCCAAAACCTTGGAATGACATAATCTGATCCATCACTGGATCACACATCATCACTATTAAACTTCATTAAAACCATATATCCTAAACCTACAGTGATGATATATTTTTCAAGATAATGATTGTCCAATGATAATTTACTAGGTACTTTTCAAACAACAATCTAATTAGAAAACTGATGATGAACATGCAAAGAACGATGGAATAAATTAATGAAACACAACATGAGGAACAAAATTTGACCAATTTTTAGGTTTTCGATCAATCTGTTACCTTTAAAATGATGAATAAAGAATAATAATAATATATTATCCAAATAAACCTAAATTCTTAAATTCATGGAAGCTATAACAATACCTGTAAATCAACGATCGACTCAGAAATAATTTTTTTAAACAAAATTATTTTTTCTTGATCAAGGGATATATAATAAGAGGATTAAACACAAAAAACACCCTTCCTCAATTTTGGATGAATAACAGTTGAATAACAGTCACACGTTGATGTCATTGGTGACATTTATGAACACATTTGGCACACTGATCACCAAATCATAATCGATTTTGGTCATCCAAGAACACTCCTCCAATGGATCCTCTATCAATACCTAGGGTTATATGGTTAACCCTAGTGTTCATTATAATTTGGGTTTTATTTGAGAGGATTATGTCACATTATTTAAACAGAAGAAAATTTATTTATTTATTTATTTTATTAACTAAAATTTACCTTCTTTATTTTGAAAATGTATTTATGGTAAATTGAGAAACCATGAACCTAAAAAATAAAAATTTTCAAATTACATAAGAGATAGTCATACCATTGAAATAAAATTGAAGTTTGTTAGACACTTTATTAAAAAATAACTTTCAATAAAGACCATTTACCTATATGTATGGATCATCCTTGATAAGGACTTAAAATAGTAGACCATATTGTCCCATGTCTGAATTTATTCCTCCAAAATTGTCTTCTCTATATTGGAACCTCTTATTAAGATGTAATATTTCTTATTAATCCACTCTGACTGCCCCTTATTAGTTTCCACTCATAATAATCTCTCTAACATCTTATCGGTATCCTCTTTCTAGTAATTAAACCAAAATGATCCCTCAAACATTTCTTCCTCGTATTTAATAATAATATCCCATAGCTCCACATTTCATACAGCCACAGACTGATCATATTCCACACTAGTAGATGGGTTTGGCACCATTGATCTTTCCTTCATTTATATTAAATACTCTCATTGAACTCCTTTATTATCATGTTCCTTATGGTCACCAAAATCATGCATGTTATTAATAATTACATTGGGATTAAAATATGTAACCTGGTCCTTCACCTTTTTGGAAGATCATTTCTCCGTTGGTTGGGATATGTATGAGTATTCCTTTCACTATTTCAAAGTTTTTCCTTTAATTGGGACACATCTCCTTGAGTCTCAATTCCCACTTTGGCCCATCCTTCTCCATTGAATGGGTAGACTTCTACACTATATTTCAACTGAAATTTCTACTGAAAAAATTGAATACTCATCAGTATAATCATCCATTTTGAGTCCCTTCTCTTCATTGAGGTTGTCAGCCCAAGTTGTATCATGATCTTAATCTATCCCTTCACTCGACAAACCATCAAATTGGTTAACAACCTTTTTATTTGGAACTTTCCTTGTCTTTAGGTGCACACCAATCCCTCCATGTTATAATACTTGAAATCATCCATTGGTTTCTTCACCCTCCCTTTCTTTATAAGGTACCTTTTCATGAAAATGTTTCACAAACATCGACTCCTAAGACCCCTCTCTTCCAGAGCGTCTATTTAATACCCACAAAACCTCTATATATGATGCATTCTTGGTAACATTGATGTTCTGCACAAAATATCCAGTATCGCACACCCCATCAAGTACTCTGGACTTAGATGGATCATTATTTTCAGGATACATTTCACACCACAGTCTTCCAAATGTGAATATTCTATGGGTTCTCCACCATGAACCTTCTCCCTCTGACTATTATCCATGACCACACTGGTGCCCAACTCTTGTACCATGACATACCTCTAATGACTAACCATGATCCCCTGAAAACAAGTTGACATCAAATGAAACATTTTCTTGAAAACTAAATATAAATCCACCAAATATTCAAACACAACTGCTTGATTATACCATAATTCTTCTCATACTTCAGTCCAAAAAAATCAACAACATACTTGAATAATTTATTTCAATAAATATATGAGGAGAAATCACATCTTGTATTAATTTTATTATTTGTTCCTATGAAGAAACATTAACCAAACACCTGATGAAAAAAATATTATGTCTCTCATAGGGTACACCCCACATCTCATATTTTATGGTGGTCTCAAATTACCCATCCAGTAATTTATTTGAGAGTTAATCCATTATTTTAGAAAACCACATGCACATGATATAATATATTTATTATATTTATTATTTCAAAACTGAGACTCCCCATGCCTTTGAGTCTAAATTTGACTAAGTAACTATATTTGAAAATATTCTTCATAATATAAAAAATATTTACAAATAAAAATAACAATGTTATTATATTCTCCCAACTACTATAATTTACATCCTAGAAATGCAAAATTTACTTAAAAATATAAGGATATTGGGACTGCATCAGGTTCTAATCCTCCCAGGTTCTCTCTTGAAGATTCCCATGTTTTTAAAGGTTATGAACAAAGGTAATCATTCAACCATTTATTATCTTCTCCTTATGATCCATGATCTCTACTGGGTACCCTATGAAGGTTGTTCCATATTTCATGTTATGTTCTCTATGGTCAATAACATGGGAAGGGTCTTTTAGATACCTCCATAGTTGTGACACATAGAAGACATTGTGAACATATTCTAATAGTTTCTGTAGGTACAAGAGGTATACCTCCTCATCAAAACTATGAAATAAATAAAAAGGGATGAATAAAATCAAAGGTAACTTGTTTCCCCATCCGAATATCTACAATATATTCCAAGGTTAGTGCTTTATGAACTCATAGTCTCTAACATAAAAATTAAAATCCCTCTTTCAATGGTCTATATACAACTTTTAGTGGCTCTGGGATGCTTTCATATGATCTTGTATGATCTATACCTTTTTAGTTATTTCTCATAAAAAAATTGTCTTATAAGAACAGACACCCCTAGATCAATCTAGTATTGTGATGACCAGTAGGGTCTCCATTACAAGGCCTATAATGGTTCCATATAGATGATGGAATGGTAGTTATTATTTCACACAAACTCCACCAAGTGTAGGTGGTCCTTCCTTATATGGAAATCATTTAATAGGAAATCCTAGAGAATTTACTACAGAACCAAAATGGTCTACTTAGTTTTGTCATGAATTTTTGGTTGAAATTTCATGCTCAAAAATAACTAAGTCCCAAAGTCATCTTATAATACTCTCCATAATCTTGATTTTAACCAAGTATCACACTCTAAAATGGACATCTAGGGAACTCCATGAAGAAAATATATCTCTTATATATAAATGAATCTCAATATCTCTAATGAACTATACTCTTAGATAGTTAGAATGTGGGATGACTCAGTGAGCCAATATATATAGAAAAAGATTACATCATGTACCCAAGATGATTAGGGGAGCCTCTACACAAAGTCAATATAGATACCATCCCACTTTCACTCTATAACATCATGTTTTTGAGCCAAACCAACTATAACATGTTACTTATCCTTCACCTACTGAAATGTGATTCATTGAAAAAAACTATTCTATAGTCTTCTTCATCCCTAGTCACACAAAAACATCATTTAAGGTTTTCATACATATTAACCATACTGAGACATACTTCCAAAGATATTGTATGAAACTCACTTAAATCCTCCTATAGATTCATCACTAGTACAATGGTCTATCAACATAAATATTTTATGTTCTACCAACCATTATAAAATACATCAGAAGAACATCTTGTAGAAATAAGATCACACAATGTCTCATAGAAAATATCTCCAAGATGAGCCTCTCCAGTATGTTTTATAATTATTGGGGTAACAAACATACATTGGAGGTAAGTTTCACCATCCTTATCTACAATGGGAAAAAATGGGGAAAACTCTCTAACACCTCACTCAAAAACTGCAAACAATCCATTTTGGTGAGAACATATTCCACCATGTTCCCCTCTATAAGAGTATAGAATATATTGAACGTGTAATCCTAGAGAAACTATATATGTTAACCCTATCTCAAATTAAGATCATTCTTTGAAAGTAATACTTGATTCCCTTATGATCTAAATATAAGATGAATCACTCACTCATAAGGCAGTGTCACTACATCCTGAGTGAAAATACCATTTTTGTAAGCTCAATATCATAGTTCACATAGTTCTACTCCTGAGGCCATAGCTATCATGACACATAAGCAATCATTATATTCCACTACAACAGAAAACATCAAAAACGTGTTTTTATAATTTCACATAACACTTATGAATAAACACCCTCCTATGAAATTCTCACTATTAGGGTGCTCATTTATCTCTGCTACACCACTTTAAAATCTTTCTACATCCTCTCAGTACAAATAAATGACTTTCCCTTCCAGTTCAATGTATTCCCGGGAGTCAATGTCTAGGAGAAATTTGATATGAATCCCTAATAGTATCTAGCTAACCCAAGGAAGTTGCATAACACTTTCAAACTCTTGGATGCTTCCCAAGATAGAACCACCTGAACATCTCCGAGACCACTTCTACACCCTTTTCTGAAATGAAATATCCTAGAATGTGAAAATTTAAAATCTGTAAAGGATACATTGATAGCTTCTCATATAGATAGTGCTATCAGAGTATGATTATGACCATCATTAAGTTTCTTTTGTGCTCCCCCTCTAACACTGAGTATATTAGGATTCCATCAATGAATACAACCATGAACTCGTCTAGGAGGGGTTGAAAGATCTAGTTCATGAGTTCTATAAACACTATTGGGGTGTTCATCAAACTAAAAGGAATTACAAAATAATAATAATGACTATGGTAAAAACATAATTTCATCTTCATTATGTAGTTATAATGAACTCAAAGATAATGATATTATGGTTTCAGGACAGTTTTCAAATAAAATATCACTCCTTATAGTTGGTCAAAAAGATCATCGATCCTCAATAGTGAGCAGTTATTATTCATGGTAACCTAGTCTTGGTGATGATAATGCACACAAAACCAAAAGATTTTATTCACCTTCATTTGGAATAAATCATGGTACGCCCATTGTGATACACTGGCCCTAACAATTACCTTTGTCTGTAAATCCTTCAATTCACCTTTAATTAGCGAATCTCTATGGAAAAAATTTGATATTCCTTTTTAGATATCCAGTCATATCCTATGTTTAATTAAATGAAACAATTTATCTCTTGGTGGGGAGGTATTCCTAGTACATCCCCAGGTAATATGTTAGAAAACTCCTCCACCACTGCAAGAAACTAATAGCCAAAAGAATTTATAGCTCAAAGGGTCATATTTTCCAACTGGTGATTGATAAACTATATCTCTATCTATGTGGTACAATGACTATCGCTCTATTATCAGTATTACTAGTTTGACAATCCCACATGAGATGTGCCCTACTATCATACGAGTTTCACTGACTCTCACTCAGTTGACTAGATTAGTCTTAAGATATTCAAATTACACAACATCTATTTAGTCATCTTTCATGCATGTCACCCTATTTCTACTGTTGTCTACCCATTTCTGAAGTCTCGACTCCTTTGTGCCTACTTCCAATGCTAACTATCAGTATATGATCAACCAAATGTCTCTTGGTGACTAAAGATCATTTGAGGAACTAGCCTAGGTAGTAATAGAAAATATATCACTCACACCATGATTTATTGGTGGATAACACACTTGAAATATTTTTAATGTAATAAAACCTCCCAAACCATAACCATGGTGTATCGTGTGAAGTTAGTAAACCTTGATGAACAATCATCCCCATTCATGCTTCCCTATTGAAGATCTAGAAGATCTGGGATATGAACCACTCACAACGTAGATGGGTATAACTCCTTTATGAAAATACAATCAAAGTATATCAAGGAAATATTTTCCCCATAATATAACAGTGTCAACAAACACCACTATTTTTATATGGATCCATGAAGAAGGATAGCTTATCGAACCACCATCTGATCAGGAGGTGTCAAAAAAAGGTATAAAATCACGTGAGTACTTATAGTAAAAACTCATATTCTTGGGTGTCTAGATCATCCAAAAACATTATGTTTCACTTTCTATAATACCCATGATGTCATCTCATATTGTATTCCTCATTCACTGGTACTTCAGATGCAACCAATTTCTTTATAGGTGCAGTTATGACTTGAAAACCACCCTGATCAACCACCTCATGAGCAGGTCCCTGAATCTAAGACTCATCTGTAAGTGAATCATCCTCACAATCATATTGTATAGTCATAGTATGAAATCATCCTAGATTCATCCTATAATAGATAAGATGTACCGAAGTCAAGAGTATATCTAGGGTGAGGACTCAAGAATGACATAGACTCCACAACCCAATCCCATATGACACATGTACCAATGTTTTTCGTGAAAATACTGACTACATGTATCGATTCAAAACTGAGGTTATCAATGTATTGTAAAATTGATATGTTAGCCTCAACGCTATCAGTAGATTCTCAGACCTAATTGAAAAACTTGAACCACTTTGACATTATTTACCTAGTTCCCAAACCAATCATCACAACTAAACAATATCCAAACTCTGATACTAAGATAACCTTCCTTTGATACCACTCTATTATGAGTTAGACCATCAAGGATCTGTTATATTGTTTCAAGTTGATTTTGACACACCAAGACCGTCTATAATAAGATAGGGGCTGGTGAACATCACCGAGTATGAATATTACATGCATTGGAGGCTTTAGACTAGGTTACTTGTACATAGGAACACATCTCCAGGAACCAATAAAAAGATAAATGTGGAAAAATATAACTATTACCAGTTGACTACATTCATCCATATCAAAAATAAGAGTATGAAAAAATTACAATAAATAATATAGGGCCAAATATAAGCCCATAAAAACTATAAAATGAGTCCAACCTACTAAAAGGAGGAGACTATTGTCAAATGATGCACCTAATAAGAACCAGGGTTTGTATATCCCATGTATTCTCTTCAATCTTTTTTTCCACATAAGACATTGTCAAATGGTATTTCATATATATAATACATGAAATGTGAAGCATGACCCCATGTATGGTAGAGTATAACAATTCCCATTAGGACACCAAAAAAGCACCAAACATAAACCATTAAGAGAATAGTCTATTCATCATCAAAATTTCATGTCAAATAGAATATGATATATAATAATAATAATAACCTAAACATAGTCAATAGAGACAATAAGTCTCAAGTTAAGGTCACAACTTCCCTTAGAGACTAATATTATGCTTGAAGATTCAAAGTTATACTCATATAGGAGAACTCCCCCCATGAGTCTGATAACACTAATGGTGATCATCTAAGAGGTCATTGTCATTAATCACCTATGTGAATAAGTAAAATATCAGACTCGTAATAGATTGATATGAATATAGGTGATCTATCCTAGGAAATTTGGGGAACAATAGACCATTTTTGGAATAATGTTAAAAGTAAGGGATTAAATGGAAAGGTATGTTGGTCGCACAGATCCAAAGAAAACCCACATCAGGAAGGAGTAATGATAGATAATCCCACCCTAGGCCACATAGATGTATTATTGAAACTCTATTTGAAACTAATCCCATAAAGGGTGTCACATCCTAATCATAGGGTGTGATGCCACACTATACCCCCATGGGGATTGATTAAGGGAACATACCCTTAGAAAAATGGTATGTACTGAAGAGAATAAGGGTTTAAAACATCCATGGAGAAAGTACATGGATTGTATTAGGAGTGCACAATGCATCTTTTTTACCTAGGGTCAGACCACGTACTTTGCCCATCCCGATATATATTAGACCATGTCTGGGTACTATGGTCATGTCCATGTACCAGGCTTTGTCAAAGGACTTTAATGGGTGAATGTATCAAGTCATTCCCATGTATTCTAGTTGTGACTATGTACTAGTCCATGTGTTTTCCCCTATACCCCATGGGTGAACCTGATTAACAAGTAATGGGTGACACAACATGTGTTAGGTCCCACATGGTGTGTGACATTAAATTTTCCAAAACCCTAGCTGCTTCTGTGAGGGGACTACAAAAAATGTTGTCTTTGAACAAAATATCATGTATATAGGTATTTCCCATGAAAAGATGATATTTATGTGTGTCCCACTTGTGCCTAAATTTCCTATTCTCCATCCTTGAATATTTAAATGAATCATGGATCTAGTTTTACCAATATTCATTCATCATTGGTTGATGTATTCCAGCAACCCATTTCGATAGAGAAACATCATTCACCACACCATATCACTAGAGTACCAAAACCCATGAATGGACTCCTTTGATCCATCACCAGACCATTTTTCACCATCATTGAACCTCAATCACACAATTTTTTTAGAACATAAACATAATGTGATGATCCATTTCACCAATGAATGACTGTGCAATAATCATTCAATGATTATTTGACAAACAATCAGCCAATGGAATACCTGTGATGAATGAATGAATAATAATGGAATAAATTCAAGAAACACAAAATGTGGAATGAAATTCTACCTTAGTTTAGGAGGGCCTCTATTTTTTCATTATATAGGATAATAAAAAAAAATAATCAGATATTATCCAAAGAAACATCAATCCATGATTTCTAGGAAGACAAAATAATACCTGTAAATTAACAGTCGATCTATGAATCAATTTGTTCAAATAGTTTATTCACAGTCAATCAAGGGATAAATAATATGAGGATTAAATACAATGAATAAATTCCCTACATATAATTCGGATCAATCACTAATGAATAATGGCTATATTTTGATGTTAATAGTGGGATCCATGAACTCCTTTGGAATACCAATAAAAAAATAATGATATGTTGATCATCATCCAAGAACTCTCCTCCAACAAAACCTCACTCAATCCCTAGGTTTTTTCATCTAACCATAATAATTTAACATAAAATGAATTTTATAAGTGATTATTAGGTGATATAATTTAAATAATAAATAAGTAAATAAATAATTTTGTTATTTCTGATTGAAACTTTAATTTAATAATATAGTTGATGTTAACAAATATATATCAGTGCCTTGGGAAAACCCACATCCAAGATTTAATGGAGGCCTCAAATTTCCCATCCAAAAATCCATTTTGGATTCATTCAATAATTTCAGAAAAAATTGGTCAAATGAAAAAAATATTATATTTATTATATCAAAACAAAACATCCACATTCCTTATAATCTCTTAGTGACTCAATGACTCACATAAAAAATATTATTCAAAATATTTTAGGGGTTTAAAAGAAAAAATAGATTGATTGAAAATATGGGCCATTTTTCTAATTATTTTTATAACGTGTTGAGGTGGGATAAGGCCCTTATTACCCAATTTTATGATGGGGAGCCCTTGATTTTTATGAAAAGGGTTTGCACCAGGGAGCTCAATTCCCCAAAACCATAATCTAACTCTCCCAATATTATAATATCACGATGAAAACCTCTATAAATGGTCATGGAGAATGTCTCCACACTAATAGATATGGATAAGGAATGAAATGAAGGCTTATAGTACCTCAACACTAGTTCCACAGACCGCATGATAGGGTACTTCACTATCTTCTCTGAGTTTGAGTCTAGGATATATGGGAATACAAATTTTGATGATGGATATGCCATCATCATTGAGGGGTGCGGCTGATTTTGTTCTTTTATAAGATCAATGAGTTTCGCATGCTCATGGGAGTGTAATTCAACACATGGATCACCTCCAACGTCATCAGGATCAGAATAATTGATTAGAATAGTTAACAAATACTAATCAACAAGGGAATCATGAGGACACATGACCAGTATCAAAGACTACTACCCAAGGTGAATTTATTCATCAGTCTAATGTACAAGCTCAGAATTAAAATTATACAACCAGTATTTTTTCAGTAGGGAAAATAGATAAGGCATGTTTCTAGGAACATGAGGTAGGTACACATTAATTTCTATGCTATACCAAGTCTCTCTCAATTCAATATGGTGTGATGGGAACAATAAATTGATAAAATGGATCAATGTTGTGATAAGGGCCTCACTATGAAGTAACAATGATTGTCCTTCCATGAGAAATAGTATCATAGTAATAAAAAATCATTAGCCTTATCCACCATGACCTATGTTGGTTGATTACACAAACAATGAAAATTCGGAACCACTACTTTCTACTAATCATGTGTTACTTGAGCCACTATATGTGTTTCAACCTATTTTCAAGAAAGGATCAAGATCCAGTAGAAATCAGTTGTTTCATGTGCATAGTGGAGGTAGATATAGGGTGCAATTTTAAATTCGTCTACAAAGACCATAATAGTGAGTTCCCTTCAATGGAATCCAATGAATATTATGCTAAGTTTAGCATATAACAATATCTCGTGACTCCCAATTCACCACAGCATAATAGATTCATTTAATGTCATAACTAGAAAATGGTCACCTTGGATCATAGTATGCTGAAGGAAAAGGGTCTCCCATGGATTGTTTGGTGCGAGGCCTTCTCCAATTACATTTTTTATCCTTAATTGCATGTTGAAAAAAGTGTTTATGCATTAAATCCATATGTAAGTTCCCATTTTTGTATAGTGTTTTGAAATTTAGAAAAAATGCATATTTTCAAATTAGTGGCTGGGTCAATTTGACAACCATGATTTGGTAATAAGTTTAAATTATTGGGACACAACAATAGAGGTGTCTACACATGAATGAAGGTTGTAGATTAATACAAATGGTTAGGAGGATCCCCAAGATGATTCGGTCTTCTAATGCAGCTAATGTTGCAGTAATGACACTACCTAGCTAGTTGGATTCCTAGGGGGATTACAATCCTCCTTAATTCTATAGAGAGATAATCCCCATCTTCCCTATATTATATTATAATGAATCTATGAGGTATCCCTTTTCTCTCCCTTGGTTTTCCCTTGTAAGGGTGGAGTTTCTAGGGTGTTTTCATTGACGAATGAAGATACATGATCTTATCCCTTATTTGGTCTCTTCTCTTCATCTATCCATTGATTTTTGCATTATTCAGGTTTAAGTAGAAAGTATATATTTCACCAATTAATTGTGAAATATCCTATCATGGTAAGGGAATTCATACATGCTTGGATGAGGATATCCTAGGATGTTGTTTGGGTGTGTTTTCTTGTCAAATAATCAATGGTACAACATTATCTGTATTTTTCCAATTATTTATAAAAAATTAAATCTTTTAATGATGGAATTTATTGTGTAGGTTAGGGATTTTTCATCACTTTGGGTTCAGGGTGTTTTGGAGGTACCCAACACCACATTTCTTGAATAAATAATGGTTTTTAGATTTCTAATGAGTTATTTGGATTTATACATAATTGGAAATAAATTAATATATTATTTATAAATGTTATAATTAATTTATAATTAGTGTTCGAAGTGTGTAAGGGGATGAGGATTAGAGTTCTTCATGATTGATAAAGGATTGGAATGGATAATCTTTGGTAGATGTTATCGACCCTTGGGTTTAATTTAGAATGCTTCGTATGTGGTTGGAGGACTGTCATACATTCCCCTTAGCTAAATTGCTTATGTGTGTGTATTATAAGATGTGTTTGGGTCCCACCACTAATGTTAAGGGAAGTATAATTAAATTTATTATTCATCTAAATTAATTGTACTTCTTAGGTAACTAAACTAAATTACATAAAATTATAAAATTTCATCATCCAATAGGGTACCTGGGGAACTGGTATATTTCCTCATATGTTGTAGGTTGTGAGAATACTATGAACCTTTTAATAAAATGAAAATAGACCCTGATAGAGATCCCTAATTATAAATGGTTGAGATAGAACTACTAGAACTAGACCTAGGGACTTCCTGGCATTTTTTGAGAGGGTGATGCGTTGACTTGTATTGTAGTCCTTGGGGGTAGTTGAAGACTTGATGACTAACTACCTTATTCATTACAACCACAATGGTCCTGGTGTATAATACTTTACTTCTTATTGGATTTATTCTTCTTAAATATAGGCTTCAACATTCAGTTGGAACATAGAGGGGACCCCGAGTAGGGTTCCCTAATCACATTAAGACCCTAGTAAGGGAGAGTTTGGAATGGGTAGTGATAACCAAGGGTATCCTCATGAAATGTGTATTAATCAACATGAACAATAACGGTAGTGTCATAATAAGTTTGGTTTTGGAATTTGGCCAAACCATCATCCTCAATTTAATTACCGATTTATTTATTAGTTTATTTTTAATTTACTAAAAATATGTAATTTTAAATGAACTAGAGATTCTTTAGGTAGATGCCACCCTCATCTAATTTTATGGACTACTGTTGAGTATATGTAGGACCTGACCTAACCTACCTGTTATAGGGGAATTCGGTTCCATCCAAAACCAGAATGATAAAAACTAGTAAATTGAATTTTCTATAATCATATGTCTATTTATACATGTGTATATTGATGAATGAGATAATATATATATATATAATGATAGATTATAAAAATATTAGTATCCACCAATGAATTAATTAATATGGTATTTTAACTAAAAAGTAATGGTTTAATTAAAATTAATTACCACTTGTAAAACCATGTATTAATGGATATCTTAGTATCCAGTATATAATGATACATTTACTAGAATAGATACAATCTTTTGGATTCCTCCCTACACCTCGAAAATAGAAGAGGTTTTCGAGTTTATATTGGAAACCCTTACAATTTTTGTTTCGCGCAGGATGCCTAGTACTATAAGATCTGGATAATGTCAGAGGTTATTGGGTGGCTACATTTCCCTCGAACAATGGATAATTTTTACATACTTTAGGATAAATATTATCACCTTGATTGATTCCTTGGATACTCCCCAAGATCTCATGGGAACATAAATATTTTATTACACAAAGCTATCTAGGAATATGTTATTGAGATGACCATTGAAGTATGTCATGTTGTCATTAGATATTGGGAGAGTATTCTTTAAATATTCTTAAGGTTTATCCCTTGGTAAATTCATTCTATTTTCCAATTTCTTGATTTAATTTAGACTAGGATATAGGAATGTGTCATCAGACCAGTATAAGGAATGTTGATATGTCATTTGGGTACCACTAGATATTTATGGATTTAGTGGTATTCCTATGATGCATATGATCCTTTTCAATTTATTACATATTATATTAATAGAAGATACATATAATTATACCTTTTATTTAGTTGAGGTGAGTATAAGTGGCCATGGGGATATGACTTGTATCCCCATGAGGTAACATAACTTCCTTAGGGATATTTATAACATTGGATGAAGAATATGTTGTTGGATCCAGGGTAGCCATAAGTCCAAAGGAAAATCATTGGTTATTTAATTTATTTTTAGTTATTATATTTTATTATTTTTATTTTTATTATTAAATTTAGTAGTTTGTAAGATAATTATCTACATTTAATATCTAAGAACTAGACTACATTAGTGGTTCCCTACTAAGTTTTTACTCACACCATGCTCGAACCACCATTGAACTTAGGTACTCAATCATCTCTCACTTATTTTTAGGTACTGGATGGGTTGATGCCCAAGGTCTATATATCTACAGTGAGAAGGTTAGCATGTGTAGTATCAGGAGACTAGAAATATGTATTTTATAATTACTTTATATCTTTATTTTGGTTATAGAATGCCTTTTCACAACATGGCATATATCAATGTTTTTTTACACTTGGTTTATTACTATTATATATCTTGTTTATTAATTTTCAATCATCTTTATTACTATCATGTGAGTGTATTGTATCCACATTGACACACCCTAGGAACCCACTGTTATTCAGAAGCATATGGAATACAAGGAGGTTTTCTTGAGGTCTTGTGGAAACCTGAGTTAGTGGACTTTTTCACACTTTCAGATGTTTTGAACATGTTAAGAATATGAAGGATCACCTAAAGAATCTATATGACCAGAGTATTCTAATAATCATCATCAAGTATGAGTCCATTTACAAGGAAAACTATATATATAATATCATCAGAAATTACATGCATGTAACATGATAATTCATATATTATAAGATATAGCAGCGGGACAGAAGTTCTCATGTTGAACAAAGTATGTTTATTAGTGATGACCCATTCAATATTAGGTCCACTACAGTACATGTAAGAGGAAAAAAAAGGACTGACAACATAGGCATAGACCATAGGTCATCATCCACACCCACCAATTTGTTCTTTATAAAAAATTAAACACAAAGCATGGAAGAGGTGATTCTCATGCCATCATACAAAGTAGATTTCATTTTTCTTCCATCCATCATGGTATAAAAAATGGAATTGATCACGAATATGTTTGACTTCAGTTCCACACCATCCACAAAATCGTTAATCCCATATTGCTATTAAGGATTGAACTACGTGATCTCAACCCTCGTGGGCTACATTTCCCTATGGATGACTAGCCAATATAAATTAGTGAATAAAAACATCACTAGTATTCATGAAAGTTATTGTTTGAGGTTATGAAGTCGATTGAGGAAAATGGAATATAGGATATTATAGTTCTCTATATTGGAAATCTTCCAACTGGGATTATGTGGGTCTTCCAGTTGAAGCGTCATGAGCACAATACGGTAGGAAAGTATATGAAAAGGCTTATTTCAAATAGCTACATCAAGAAACATGGTATTGACTTTGAGTATGTATTTTCTCCTATTTTATTCATAGAATTATTGTATATTCTCATCATAGTGTTGGAAAAATAATGGTGGTTTTTCCATGGCATATATTTCCAATCGACATTACTTAATGAAGACTTCCAATATGAGGTATACATCAAGAATACACATAGATTTATCATTTAGAACAACAATATAAATGTTCACCATCATATAAAAGTTCTCTATAGCCTTTACTAGGAACCTAGAGAATGAAAATTCTCTCTCAATGACAGCCTTATAATGCTAGTATTTCTCATAAGTGGATTCGTGTATGCTATGTACGCTCATGGAAATAGTGTCTCTCACCTACTCATTGGGATCCATATAGACTGATTAATCCTCATTGACACTAACAACACCAACAATTTTATGTTCATGGATGGGATAAATAATCTCATTTAGATGAACCAATTGGGATTTCTCTCCTACAAACTCAATATAAAACTTATCCATGGACTATTTGGCATTTTGTTATGAAAAAGTTTCAATGTGAATATGTTGTTAAAGAAGATCATCATGTGGGAGTGCAGCCCCTATCAAGTGTTGATGAAGATCATCCTAAATCATAGCTATTTTATCACTAACCCACTAGTTGATTTAAGTAAATACTGATGCATCATCGGTGTCCTAATATAACTAGTGTATATGTAACCAAACATTACCTACATGGAGGTATATATATGCTAGTTCATGGGGGAACCACATGAAGATCACTTGGCCATAATCAAACACCTATTGTGCTACATCAGTAAGACATGCTATAAGACCTTGTACTTTAAGCAACCCATAATTAAAAGATTTATAATAGTATTTAGCCTTTATTAAATTTATAGGATCTTTTCAATTTATATTTATATTATATTAGGTAAAACATTACATAATAAAGTGTAATTTTCCATAGAGTGTCCATTTTCCCCACACAATAAGTTCTCTATAAATATACACTTGATTCATTCAAGGTAACTCCCATATCTGGAACTTTTTAAAAAAAAAATTATACCCATACTAAATCCTTGTAAAAAATCATTTGAAAATTTTGGATGTGAAAAAAATATCAATAAGGGAAAATGAATTCAGTATGTCATGTCTATGACTTGTGTATTGAGGATGTTTGGTTCAAAATTGACAAACATATTTAGTATAATGACCATGTTAAAGTGGTAATTATTTCATTATATATAGAAAATTAATCATGAAATAATTATAATTTTAAATTAAAAATATAATTTTATATTTATCCATTAAAATAGTTACTAAAATTAAAATACAGCAGCTCATGAGTTAGTAGTCTACATTTACACCAAAGAAATATTTTTAAATGTTTTTGGACATAAAATAAATAAATAATATTTTATCCTAAAAGAATCATTATAATGGTATAAAAATAAAATAACTTCATTAAATCCATCCACATTACCTTCAATGACATGGAAATTTTGATAAATGTTTCACATCAATACATAAAGACGGAGTCCTTGCGCACAAATGTGAGATTATTCTGTTTTTTAATTTTCGAATGGTATGAAGATAAAGGATATATTATCTTTAAAAATTATAATTATATAATTAATACCATGTATATATTTTAAATACATAATTATTTATAGCTATGGGATGTATTTTTGGAAATTGAAACACATCTTTTCTTGGAGGTGGTAGTCCTAGCGTACTCATGAATGATGTTTTTTCCCCTATATGATAAAATATGAGATTAAAAATGGATGTAAAACTATAATAATAGAACTTAAATACATTTTAGATAACAATTTTATTTTAAAATCAAGTTTTATGAATATTTTAAGGAGGTAGAAGAAGTAGTAAAATGAAAATGCTCAGAAAATAGATATATATCCTCTTCAAAAATACCACATTCGGCTTACAGCGTAGGCCTTCTATGTCGGACTTTGGATGAAATGAGAGCCTCTAAGTTATGAATAGGAATGTTAAGAAGTTATTTGGATCAATACTAGATTATATTGAGTGATATAAAAGAGTTATGAATAGGGGAACATAGGCTCCCATTTATTTGTGACGTGAGGGGTAACCTTGGAATTATTTATAGTATTAAATTAATATAAATTTATTTTAAGGAAAAACTGGAATAAATTGATGTATTTCTAATATAAAATGGATATATTACTAAATAATACCATAAAAAAATTTATAAAATTTTATTTCTTGTTTTAACCCTATCTCATATTTTTAACCCCCTGTTACCCTTTTGACAATTACAATGAAAACAATTTGTTTACTTTTTATGGGTCAATGAACATACAATATAAGTAAAAGTAACTCATAAATGAATAATGGTTGGTATTATTAAATATATCCCATTCACCTGGATATAGATTAAAATTTTATGAATTTTATATTATTCAATAAAATATTATTTAACATAGATTACCATTAAAGTTATTTGAATGACTATTCGAATTTTATAACTTTTAAAATATTTCAATACTTTTATATAATTAAAATATAAAATTTTAAAACTCATTAATATGTTATAATTTTCTATAAAATTCATGTAATACAATAAATGACCCCATAAATACTACATTATGAGTTTTTAAAATGATTTACTTCATTGTTCCACTGCTTGCACATGCAATGTGTCAATGTTGCATAACCATTTAATGTAATTATTTCATCAATAAAATTTAAAAATAAATTATGATAATATAAAAATATTTATTATATTTTATAATAATATATAATCAATCTTAACCACTATTTACCCCTATGAAAAAATAGTACATATTTTTAAATAAAATGATTGACATTTTTTATTTATTCATTACATAAAATAATATTGAGTTCATTATCAATGAAAAAGGGAACCAATTTCTGTATTATAAAATACTAGATGAGTATGGTTAAATTAACCTCTTAAAATATAAATAAAACTACTTTTAGATATATTTTTAAAGCCTTATGAATTTATTTTTACATGAATTACCATATTTACCCATACCGATATAGCAAATATTTACAATTGGCGCTATTAATTATATAAAAAATAAAAGGATATTATTTACAAAATTTAATCTCATTAATAAAAATATATAATTAATATTATCAAATTATTATTCTTTAAAATGGTATAAATTAGTTTAAAATAAACTCTCAAACCATGATGAAAAATAGTTCATCAAAAAAATGAATTCTAAGAATAAAAATGATTTTGTACACAAATTAAGCATAATATTGATTCTAATGAAATTAATTGGATTAAGTTTTATAAAAAGTAACTAATAAATTTTTAAAATAAATTCAATACATAATGGGACTTTTAAACATTTGAATAGAAAAGTCAGTTTTCTATGAAATCGGTATTTTTCAATAATCACTAAAAATTTAATCTTTTCAGAAAAATTCCCAAATCATTCCAAAAGGTAATTTTTATATTCTGATATAAAAATTTAAAACCATTATAAAAAATAAAATTTCTAATATTTTCATAATATAATTATTATATTGTATCCAAAAGAGAACTATTAAACAATTTTAATGAAATTGTATTTTTGGAGCATAAAATGAATTTAAAAATTTTGAGAGATTATTTCATAAGAATTTAAAAAAAATTATTCAGTAAGAAAATTATATATATATATGTATATATATATATATCATAATAATTTTACTCCTATAAACCCCTTCTAATTTAGTGACTCGTTTGTGATAGTCATATTTAAATGCTAACATTTCCAAGTTATTAAGGGTCAATATTGCGTGTTGTGTGCACTATCAAGCATAGTATAATTTTAAAATTTTTAGGTATTACATTAACCCTCATATTAATAAGTTTCTTACTTGTAATTTTATCATTAACATGAAAATCAATCTTTTAACATTTGAAAATAACTTTTTTTTAAACCCACATCATAAAAAGGTATAATAAAACAACAATTTGAGATGAGAGAAAGGAAAATATGATGGCAATCAAGAAAATAACATAACTAGGTGTATAAATACAATAAATTTAATAGTAAGTGAAAATATAGACATATAATAGAAAAAACCTCCATGAAATAATAGATATTGATTGAGAAAATGGCCATGAGAAAATTAATGAAAAAAACCATAAATATATAATGGATAAAGAATACAATCAACTCATCATAAATGAAGGTAATAGCATAAATTTTTTATTTTAATAACATTTTCCTATAGTTTTGATATTCTATTACTATCTAGATATTGAACACCAAAAAATATAAATATTTTATTTATTTCCATTTTATAAGAGCAATTTCATCCTTAGTTTGTTCTTTAATCAATTTACTCTTATATCGCATTTTTACTCAAGGAATTGAATATTCAAAATGATTTTTTCATTACTGATGAACTAAAACTGTTTTTTAAGGTATCAAAATATCAACAAAAGGATAAAAGTTGTTTCCCCTATTTCAACCCATTTCCCAAAACTAAAAATAGATAGAACATGGTGAGATAATATCCAATTTGAATAAACCTTCATTAAAATAAATACTACATTAATATATAAATCCTAGAAGAAAAAAATCAATGTTAAACATTAAACAATACAAAAATAAATGACCTTAAATATCTTTAAAATATTCCTGACCAAGTTTAAAACCCAATAAAATAGAAATGTTTTATTACAAGTTCTTTTATGATAAATGTAGAATTTATCTCTAAATTGAATCAATAACTTCTAAAATAATAGATGAAAATAGATATTCCCATGTCATATACTCTCCCAAATATGAAAATATTTTCCATAAATATCCTAAATCACAAAAAAAAAAATAAACAATATAGTCAATGATAATAGACACATTCTTCCTCAAAAGAACACCCATTAAAACCAATAAGTATTACTATTTTCCATAATCTTATAATGTTGCCAAAATTTTGAAATTATACAAAATTAACATTAATCACTTTTATATACAATGGTTATCATGTTGAGAAATCCTAAACTCCAAAAATATAATAACCATTTTATCCCAATTAACCATAATTACCTCAATATAAAATATCATTTTAACCCTAAAGGTTATTAATACATTTCAAATTATGTCCATAATTTTAAAAATAATCCTCTAAAAACAACCTTTTTACTAAGACACATATAAAACCCATGGGTTCTATTACCATAAACGCCTTCCAAAACACGCTTAATCATCTTAAATTCTCATCTCCTAAAACCACAAAATTGTATTTATTCCTTTAAACTTATGGTTAACCAAATACTTTTTAATTCTTGTTGTTATCTAAAACTCTTAAAATACCCTCAACTAAATAATTATAATTACTAAATTTATCTAAAATTTTGATTTGATAGCAATTATAACACCTAAAACCTTAAAAAACACACAATTACATGATTTATTACCAAGGTTTCTCTTTTTAAAATATTCATGATCATTTGGGTTTAGATTATTGTAGAATTAAGTAAAAATTACATTAAAAATTGGATATTTCCACACAATACCCATTTTTCTCACACGCAAAAAACTCCTTATAATGATACACTTGATTTCTTTTGGGTAACTTTTTTATTTTGACCCTTGAATTTATTAACTTTTGGTACCATCCTTAATACCTATATAAAATAATTTAAAAATGTGGGATGAGAAAAATAAATCTTAGTAAGGAACTTAAAATCAAATAATCTCATTAACCCATTTATAAACTTAAAAATCCATAGTATAGTTTTCTTTTTTCATAATGAACATTGGACGTCAAATATATTTTTACATTTTTATGAAAATTTATTCATTTCATAAGATATTTCATAAACAATTTCATATGAAATCATAATGAAAATATCATAATCATAAGTTTTTCATGGAAAATATTTAAATTCTTGAATAATATTCCATGAAAACAATATTTTCATATTTTTTAATGTTATAAACATTACTTAAAAATATATATTCATTTTCTTACCTTTAAAAATCAATATATTTACATTATAAAATATTACACTAATAAATTATATGTACCATGGGAAATTATCTTTAAATTCACCCATACATATCACTTATAATGAAATTACCAAAAAAATAGTTTTTTATAACTTAGTTTTATCCTATAACAATGAAACTTTATTTATTTACCCAATGCATTGGAGATCTATATTCAGATCACCCGTCATTAGAGTTATATTGGTATCAAATTTCATTCATAGAAAATTTCTAATAATTATATAACTAATTAAACATATATATATATATATATATTAAACATTACCCATAAAACCCAATATATTTTCTATTCTATCCCACAATCTAAACACTTTCACTAATCTTATAAAGATGAGAAGATGTATTTGTTTCCTAAGAAAATCATTTTAAAAAATTCCAATAATATTGAGAGAAATTGTTTCTTCAAAAATAAACATGGAATATTGTATAAGAATATTGATAAAGAATAATGGATATTATAGTTTTAAGAGTAATTCAGTCTATATATGTTAAAAATTAATTTTTACAATTTAGTGTGAAAATGTCAAAATGACCTGTTTGATAAATGTATGAAGTATTCCATTTTCAAGTGATTAAAAATAATTAAAAATTAGTTGAAAATTAAATTTAAAATAATTTTATGTAAATATATAGACAATATTAATGTATTTTATATAACTTGTATAAGGGAAAAAATATTTTGAAGGAATACTTTAAAATAAGGTTTAAAATAATTATATCTTACCTTGAGTACCAACTTTCAATGATCATCCTTGCACTCCTTTATAACAAAAATATAATAGTTATTTACTTTGGTAATAAATTTTTGTAGGTTTATTATTTTTTCAATAAACCATTTTTCAATTCTTTAAATTATATTTTTAATTACATAATTATTAAAGTCCAGGTCATATGATTTGAGAACATTAAGTTCATATTTTAAAAAAGACTTTGGAATGTTGAATGTGGAAAAATAGGTCTTTATAACACCATATAAATATTAATAATAAAGAAATAATTTCCATATTTATACATTATGTATGATTTTTCAGTCATACAATGAATTTGTTTATGAAAAATAAAATACGTCAACTCATGAGGCAGTAGTCTACACATACACACGATCTATTTTTTACATTTCATTGGAATAAAAATAAAAAAATATAAAAAATATCATTAAATAATAATTAAATCGCTGTAAAAATAAAATAAATTCTTTAAGACCAACCCATGACCATCTATGGGAGTATGTTATTGAAAAATAATTAACATCGTTATGTGGAGATGGTAGTTTATCCGTACGCACACATGATAACTCTATTTTTAATGATGGGATAGTATAAAGATAGATGATATAATATAATTCTATATTGATTATTATTTCATTAATATCATATATATAAATTTTATATATCATTATAAATATCCATGATATTCATTAATGGAAAAAACGCATCAGTTCATATAGGTGGAAATCCACATGTACGCATTAGTGATGTTTTATTTCCCTATTTGATGGATGAGATAAAAAAGGGTTTTGAAATTATCATAATAAAAATTGACTATATTTTAAATAATTATTTTTTATATCAACAATGATTAAAAAGATTTTATGGAGGTATGATAAGATGTGAAATTTAATCCCTCATTAAAGAGTTATACATATTCTTTAGAAAACTGCATTTAGATTACACCTTAATCCTTCTTGGTTTGTATTTTAAGGATAAAATTTATTCTAGGTAATGTATAGTAAGTATGGTAATATATTTGGGTAGGTATTATCTAAAATAGAGTGCTTAAAGGGTTTCAATAATTTAGGAAATGATCTTCTCTTTTATAAGTGTGGGGAGGGGCACCCTTGGAATTACCAAAATTATTAAATTAATATGAATTAATTTTCTAGGATTAGTGGAACATAATTGATCAATTGAAAATATAGGATGTATATTAGCCTAAATACTCATATAAATAACATTTTTACTAGTTTAAGAGATTTTTAAACCATTATATATTAGTTTTAACCCCCCCACCTACCCTTTTGATTATTATCTTGATAACAATAGTTTTCACTCTTTAAGGTTCGATAAAGTTTCTATATAAAAAAGATACCCATATTTGGAAAATTGTTGATTCGATATATCATATCCCATTTACTTGTCAAAATATAGGTTTTTATGAATGTTAAATCATTTAATAATATATTATTTAATATAAACAACATTAAAGTTAATTTTGTAACTATTCACATAATTTTTCATAAAAAATAAAAATAAAGTAATTTAATTTTAATATAAACTTTTAAAACCTCAATAATATTTCAATTTTATCTAAATACTTTTGGAACACAATAAATCACACAAAAAATTACCTCATATGTTTTAAAAATCATTTACTTTATTTGTATACTACAAGTATAAGCATTATGTCAACATTGTATAGGCATTTAATGTAATTATTTAATTGCAAAAAAAATTATAATAAAATAAAAAGATAAAAATATTAATATTTAAAATTCAAATTTATAATTTATGTTACCCATTTTTATCCCTATAGAAAAAATATTAGACATAGTAATACATATTGTGGGACATTTTTTAATTCCTTACATAGAATAATATTAAGTTTATTATCAAATAAAAATAAACCCAGCTTCCCTTATCATAAAATATTGGATGGAAAATTTTGAACTAATATAATACAAAATATATTTTTCTGGGGTTAGATATAGTTTTAAAGCATTATAACATTATTTTAAACCTTGATTACCTGACTTTCACTTACTTATGTGATAAATGTTGACCATGGTTGTTATTCATAATAACAAAAAATAAAATGGTCCAATTTACAAAATTATAACCTCTTGATTTAAAAAATAGAATCAATTTTATGAAATTTGTATCTTTTATTTGGTGGGAATTAGTTTTAAAATAATCATTCAAAATGGAATGAAATGTGGATTTTCATGAAAAAATAATTTTATTAATAAAAATGAATTTATAGAAAAATTCATCATAATTACAATTATAAGGTGATTAATTTGATATTTTAATAAAAATTAACTAATTTTATTATTAAATCAATTAAAATAATGGGACCTTGTAAATACTTGATTGGAAACGAATTTTTTCTATAAAATCGTTATTCCCCCACTATTGGTGGTGGGTGGTGAGGATTTGGGGTGAAGGGACAAACGTAAGGTCATGCCCCCAAAACTACATATATAATTTAATTTCTTTCCATTTCATTGCGTTCCATGGTGGCAAATGTGGTCGATCTTATATTAAAGTCTGTATTTTTCACTTTTCACTAAGTAATTAATCTTTTTAGTAAAATACCAATATTTCACCCTAAGATAATGTTTTTTATTCTGATTTGGGAAATAATATCATTTTTTAAAATAATAATTTTTAAAATGGTATAAATTAATTTCTATATAATGTCAAGAAAATAAATAAAAACCAACATTCGGAGAAAATATATTATTTAAGAATATATAAAATTACAAAAAAATGATTGATTATTTATTAATAATTTATGAATAAAT
This sequence comes from Viscum album, assembly GCA_963277665.1. Classification (NCBI taxonomy): domain Eukaryota; kingdom Viridiplantae; phylum Streptophyta; class Magnoliopsida; order Santalales; family Viscaceae; genus Viscum; species Viscum album. The sequence goes on from OY728122.1 coordinate 974,706,161, forward strand.
TATTATTTAGTACGATATATATATATATATATATATCATAATTTGGTTAATATTATTAATAATTACCAATTATATAGCTATATTATAACAATTATATTTAAATGATAAAATTTCATGGTCATTAATGCTCATTGTTGTGAGTCATGTACGCTATCAAACATATTGTTCTTTTAAAATATTGAGGTATTATACACACAATTCTAGGATACACTACATAAGGATGGTAAATAGTTTTTCAATCCAACTAGGATCCAAAAATAAAGTTATGTAAAGTGATGTAAGAAACTATAAGAGAACCATTGGGGTGTTCTTCTTTTTTAGTGACAACACTATCACCTGGTATTATATGATGTAAAAGGGGGTGAATAATTATTCATGTGAATCATAGTAAATTTATAATATATCCCCAGTGTTATAAGGCCTCTAGTTTTCTCTAATATTAGGAAAATTTCTCTGCTTAGACCTCAACATGATGCTGCTCAAAATGGGAAATAAGTCCACCATTTCCCTAAGAAACAAATACATCGTGAATAACTATAGAATAAACATAAAATACAAATTAAATTTCATCTAGGAGTGAATTTATGGGGTAAATATTTTTATTAAGCACACTCACACTGAGAATAAACTCATGGACATTCTCCCAAAGTCACTTTGGCACACCTTGTTTCTTGAGCAGAATACAAATTTGGGATTTATAGAGATCTAGTGAACATGATAGATATTAGGGGTGATATTGTTTACAAATATCAAATATTTGATTATTTTAACTATTACATTTTCTCCCCCATTATTTTCCTCAATTATTTTCATTATTCCTCGATGCGGATTAACCTCTTAATGGATCAACTTGGTTTGACCTCACTATGTCACTTGTGTAGTTTAACTATATTATAAATATTTTATAATTTTTTTAAATATAGATAAAAGGTGATAACACGAGAAATGAATCCTAGTTTTTACATAAAATATATATATCTCATGTTCAAAAAATTTCTTTGTTCAATCTAGGAATTCATGTGAGTTCATCAGTGTTAAAGGTTGGTCATTTCCAATAAGGTGGTGGTGCTTGGTGTTGAGTGAAAAATGTCAAGGTAGTGAACATGGAAGTGTGGAGGCATAGATGAATATAGTATATGGAACTTCATGTTGTGGGTTATATGATGATGTTTCAGTTATGATTATCCCCTATAAATTCATTGTTTCCCCATTTTAACTATGATGAAGAATCCTATGAAAAAATTATCCTTACCGATTTTTCTCTCCTATACCCATGTTTGGATGAAAACCATCCATACAAAATAAATAACTCGAAAATATTTTAAATAATAATAATCCAAAATGTTTCTAAGTATGAGTTAGTAACCCAACTCATATTTGACTAAATATAATGACAAAAAATTAAAATTAAAAGTGTATTCCTAAGGTGCAATAATATTTCCCAAACATAATAATTAAAGAATACAAATTAATGCAACAAATTACAATCATTGAAAAAAAATTATCCACAAAATGTGTTGAATATTTCATTCCTGATTCTATATCTCTGCACTTGAGGTATATGTAGAGAAATTTTCCTTATATTCTTCTATATCAACACTGACATAGCTTCAATTTTAGCTCGAAATTTAAGAAGGAATCATCAACCGATAACCCTCTAATCTCGAGACAATAACACAGTAGACATCTTTAGCAATCCTTCATCACTCCCCACTTCCATATATCTACTGATGTAAGTGAATTATTCATCACCCAAATCCATTATATCTCAATCATTAATCATTAATCTATGCTTATATTTTACTAATCATATATTAAAATATTCATAATCATCATTAATGAGAAATTGAGATATATAATTAATATATGAATATTTAGTGTTCAAGTTGGAAGCCCTCATTCCTAATCCAAAATTGTATGAGTTTCAATAGAAAAAACTAAATAAATCTTGTTCTATAACTTCAAATGAAATAATATTTCAATAATAGAAATGTATTCTTTAAGATGTATTCATAAGTAAATGATAATATATAATTAATGTCTGTAATAAAAAAATTCAACTCAGACCACAATAGTAATAATGGATTAATATAGGAAGAACTACTATTTTAGCATCAGTTTAATGAATTATTAAACATCATGAAATATTTCTACATCATATTAAATGATCATATGAATTATATCACATGATTTAGAAGCATAATATAAAAAATGGGATTAACTTTTTAAATATCTTAGACAATATTCTAGAAACATTGAATTGTAGAATAAATGTAAATAAGTACCATTTGGGATTAATAGAATAAAAGAATAGTGTAAATCCAAGAAACAATTGGTGATAGGTACCTTCAAGTATCAAAAAATGGTTTCCAAGTATCCAAATATATGATTCTATCACTCTCAAGGTAAATAAAATTCAAACAAGAAACCCAAAATTGTGAAAATTCATAAAAACATAGTATTATAAATCATAGGATAATTCATCATTAACAAATAACATTTTCTAATAAAAAAGGTATATAATTCTAACCCATCTAATATAACCTAGATAAAATAAATAGATAAGCATTCAAGGTGATTTCATTGCTAGGGAATATTACTAAAGTCCATACTAGGACCACAGTAAAACTCTAATTCCATTTTGGAAATGATTTATTCCCTTATTCAGAAATAATCATCTATTGTGATATAAAAAATATATTCTTTTGAAAAAAATTAATATCTTAATCTTAAATATAGGTATATACCTTCTTTATAAGTATTTATTTAACAAGAAGAAGATTTGTATTTTTTTGTACATATATGTATTTCTGTTCATCCTCAATTGAATGAGAGGATGATTAAGTTATATTCAATAACTTTTTAGGAACATAAGGACTAATTTAATTTTTAGTATCTTTTATATCATCAATACATATCCTAAAGGTATGCATAACCATTTCCCACTACAAATTATATAATTCATTATATTCCCATTTTTCCTTTCAGTGTGGGGTGATAAACCCATCCTCATCAACCACTAATTTTTTCCTTTCATTGATCTTGTTCTAAAATGAATTGTTGTAATATATTTATCCTTAAGAATAGTTTGTAAAAGATACTACATATTTTCAATCTCATCGTTGAAAATTTTTAAATTTCGTTGTTCTTAAATGTCTCAAGAAATATCACGAACATGGGTTGCCATTTTGAATTCTTTTGGGGGATGGGTGAGGTGGAGAGATGTCAATTTTGGAAAAAATACTATACAAATGTAGATACTGAGAGGTATTTTGTTATATAATCTAATTTTAATTGTTTTCCAATAAGAATTATATTCAAAATAGTAAAACTTTTTTAAAAATATTGGATGACATACTAATGAATCCTACCCATATTGGAATAGTGGGAAGTTTGGTGTCATGAATAAAGTCCATGTAATATTTAAGAACATTCATAGAGAAACCAATGAAAACCAAGGATCCCCTAATTAAAAGATTATAGTAATATTATTTGATGAAACATACAAAACAAAATTGTAATAACTCAATAGTATTGTGTGAAATCCAATAAAACCAATATCATCATGAGAGAACCTTAATAATTCCAATGATGGCCTATAATCAAGAAATTTCCAAAAAATCACATAGCATATATCTGAGGAAATGAAAAATACCTCTTTCTTAGAGAAATAGATCATTGAATATCCCATGTGATCTAAATTATTCATATTAATCTAAGGATCATATTTAGAATCTCTATAATTATAATTTAACTTATCAGATCATCCTACCACAATGAATGCGAATGAAAAAAGATCAAAGGTAGGGTTTCACCCACAATCACCCGAGGGTGTTCTCTACCACACTCTCAAATCCATCATAATCAAAATAAATAATAATTAGAAACATCATAAAACATAGATTTAGAAACCAAAACCCATTGCCCTTTGAAAATCCATTAAATAAAAAAAGAACAGAAATTATATGGAATTATAATGTAGTATATGGCGCCAATTGACATTAGACAAAAAATAATTAGAAAAAAATATCAAAATAGTGGTACCATATTGACCAACAAAATAAAAAATATCTTTATGGTCATGTATCCCATACACTAGCCCTATAATGTATGAAGGAATATTTATGTTTCTTTTGTCTAAATCCATTATTTTGACAACCATCCTGACTCATCAGGCATCAACCTCTCATCCATTTCGTTGGATCCTTCTTTGGAGTAGGCTAGTCATTTTTCTCATAATAATCTTCCTTTCCATGGGTGTTAGACCCCTACCCTTTCACTTGTTATTAATTGACCCCAGTAATAGATGAATATTTTTTATCACTCTCTGTAATCATCCAAGATTTTGGTAGGTCTCCATCTTGGGGGTTAGTAGAAGACAAATTTTTTACTTAATTTGACTCCTCTATGTGAGGGTATTTCTAATAATGACTTGTTATGGAGCCATAAAAATAGCCATATTAATTATATAACCTTCCTTTTCAGTATTCCTAATTTATTCCCTTGATGTTGGGCCAGACTCTATAAGTGAATGTCTAATGGAAACAACATAAATATTCTCAGACTGAATAGATCCATCGACTATAACCTCATTTTTTTCAATTCTGTATCATATATTTCATCAAATTAAAAAAGTTTTATGTTAGTATATCATGTAGAAAAAGACCATACATCTTGTCACCATTGATATATCCTTGATTTATAAACTATTAAAAACATAATCCTTAAGTTTATCAACCAAATATATGGCCTACATTTAAATTTTAGAGTTTATCTACGATTTTATGTTCATAACTAAGATATATCCTTCAAAGAAGACAAATCTAGGCAAAATAGCAGGGTTCCCATTTCATTATACTGACAATGTTGGGGTTGGTGGTATATAACCAATTATTAGTTCTTTTTATTTCAATTATATTCAATGACTGTAAATATTAATTAAATATATTATTATATATTGTTTATTTCTCTTTATGAAATTAAATTAGTAATTTATTTGATTATATTTCACCTTAATAATGTCATTGATGTTTCCCTCTATGATGAGATCCTTAATATTCTATGAAAATATTCTTAAATATAATTCTATGGGTGGATAACATTCTATAATGGGACACATTGAATGTTGACTATCGGAGGGAGTACAAATATATAGATCATACTTATTGTCATGATGTTTTCAATAGGTAATTTCTGTGATTGGAGATTATGAAAACAAGAAAACCTATTGGAATTCCATATTTTTATGTGTCATAAAATATGATTATATATAAGTGTGTTTATTAGTCCTTTTTCTTTAAGATTATTATCAATTTATTTCATTAATATCACAACTTGATGTATTTATTAAAACATAATGACAAATCTCATATATAATTTTTACATGTTTGGTGTTTTATACATGATTTATTATTAATTAATAAGTTGAATAAGGGTTTTACACTTCTGTACTTATGAAATTTGATATATTTTTTCCTTTATTGAGATTGACCCACCACATTAAATTTTATAGACATGGTGTAATGATGAAAAATAATTATTACTGTTGATACAGTTAGCGTATACCCTAAAAATAATTATATTTTTATTAATTGGAAAGGGGTCAGATAATTTTTATTATATTATTTGAGGGATATTATGTAATTAAATAATAATTTAAAAATTACCCTAACTCTATAAAAATATGCCTATATATATTATGTAAGGTTAATCAAGTGTTTCGAATCATTATGCACTATGAATTTCTCTATAGATTCATATTCTTCCCATCCTCCCAGGAACAAGAAGAATAAGAGTGATTCCTTAAATCTTGAAGGAACATAAATTGATAAAGAAAAACAATGGAAAAATATTTTTCTCCATACTATAACTCAATAATCAATCATTTTTTTCATATATCTATAGATTATATTTAGATCACCTATAGAGGGGAACTATTTTGGTTCCTCCCTACAAAATGATGGTAATATGATAAAGGAGTTTTGGATGATCAACATATTCATCAAATAAATATCCTAAGATGAGGTAATATTTCAGAAAATACATATAAATTAATTTTATTTTTTACATGAAGAATATCATCTCTTGTTTCATGGATTACTTTTTCAATATTCAATGGAAAAATTTCATTGGTCAAGTCTTATATGTCTTTCTTAATTTGTGACTAATCTATTAAAAATAAAGAAAATTCATAGGCTTCACACACAAAAGTCACATCCACTATGTCCAAAATCATATATTATTATCAATGTGGTCATACATATATTTATAATTATTTATTTATTTTTGACCATATATATGAAAATTTGGATAGTTTTCATTTTAAGATTATTCATTCTTTAATTAAAAGTTTACTTAACATTGTTTTGTAATTTTAGTATTATTAATTTAAGATTCATATTTTTTTAAGGATTAATAATAGATTAAGAATGATTTGAGATGAAATCCGAAGGATCCAATGATTCTTTCAGGTAGATTGGGATACATAATGTATGGTTGGAATACACATTGTTAGCTCAGTTTCACTATAGTTGGATATTTTGTGGATACATGATGCATTGGGAAGTTATTAAAAGTGGTGCATTTATTGTACATCATATGATAACCTTTCCAACCAATAAAATAATTTTTTGGATGAAAAATATTTTATCTGGAATATATATTACTTAGAAAAAATGGTTTACTAAATAAAGTCACAGTAACTGTGTCATTAAATTAACGGTTTATCCAGTGTGATACTAACAACCTAGAACATTAATGAAACACTATAAGTGTTGCTAGAATACATGTCATGTGAATCATTAATCCCCACATCTAAAGAACACATTGAGTCAATCAATGAGTTACCCAAACACATGGAAAGTAGGCCACATCGCATGTAGCTTATTAGTACACATCATTTAATCCGGAAGTGATACAGATAGAGTCCCTAGGTGTTTATCCTTGATACATGGCCAGTGTAGATCATGATGTGAATCTCATTAGTACATGACATGTTGTCTTCTGGTGAAGGATAGAATTAAATTATTTTGAAATAATAAATTGAAACATTCAAACATAATTACATTGTAGTCACCAGATTTTTTTGGTTATGTAATAATGTTCTTAGAGAAATAATAAGTTTTCAATTAATTAATTGAAATTATCTATAAATATTGGTCATGATGTTTATTTTCCATATATTCCATTATGATAGGTATGTTTATGAGACATCATATGGTCATTATGATAAATAGAATAAATTGATTAGTTAATTAATTAATTAATATTAGTGAATTTATCTGAATAGTAATGAACAAATTGAAATGAATAATAGATAGTGTAATTTTTTTGTATTAGGCCCATGTGTATGACCTATCATGAGATTTGAGTAGACCATTATATGAGTTCATTTTATTTTATTTTATTTTATCTGCTGGGCTTTCAGTTATTTATTATTAAATCAAATAAGACATCATATGTGTCCTCCCTCTCTCTTTTATTATATTGGATCAGTGTATCCAATGTTCTTTGTGTACTTCCCCTTAAATAATCTTTTTCTCCCTCACCTAATTTGTGTTATAAAAATATTTAAAAAAAGGAGTATCATAAGGTACATTGAAGTATTTCAGGATGAAACCAAGTTGAAATAAACTCGTGTGATACATCAATTGATAGGTGAAATGTTGTAGCTCATTCAATGACTTGCATAAGGAGTTTTCCCCTATATTCATAGTCTTTTTTATTGTCCACTCAATAAATAATACATTATATAATGTCAGGATCAGTTCATTAAATAATAAATAAATTAATTTGATTGTTTTTTTGTGTCTTAGATATGAGTTATCTTGTGGATACAAGACTGTGGTCACAAAAATAAATAGACTAATATGAAACGAAAAATTTAAATAAATAGATTATGAATTGATATTTTATCAAAATATGGTTAATCACTTAATTAAAATCAACATAATATTAAAAATAAATATAAAGGATAAAAAATTCATGCATAAACATTTATTGAATTTAAAATCAAAAATTTATCCAAACAAATTTGCAAGAAAGTGTTCAGTAAATCCCAATTAATATTTCTAGAGAGGGGTTTCCACACAAAAAATCAAGGTTATTTTGTTTTCCGTTTGAAAGACCACCTACCTTAATAATTTCTTCCAATTTTCCAGGAAATATTATAAATACTATATAAGGTAAATATAGATCATTTACATGATAATTTCTTGAGTAATGGGACATTTTGAGTTCAAATGTTAAGGTAGTTGATACATCATAAAATTGTAGAAAATTAATAAAATTAAAATAATTATTATATATCACATAATTTGTAATCAATAAAAGTAATAATAATATGATCTTTTGTTACTATAGAATAATCACATGTTCACAAAACACATTATCGTTGTGGTCAATTTTGGAGAATGACTATCTCTTTACTAGAAGTAACTTCTAGGAATATTTCAATCCCCTATAGGAAGTGTTGCACCATGAATGGAAATATTACATAATATAATCTTTAATTATTGAACATCCTACTAAAGAAGTAATTTATGTAGATTTCACTATATATGATAAACATATGACTGAAACAGGACACGTTCTGGGTTTAATGCTTTTATCCATGTCTAATGAATTCATGAAGTAACATGCAGACATAGATACTTATAGCTATCTACAGCATCTCCATGGACATTATCAGGGGAAAGATATACAGGAACCATTTAAGAAATCCATGGCACTTTTTTAGAGTAAACTTAGATAAGGTGTTACATCTGGGCATCATGCAGTCAAAACCATTGGTTATATTAAACACCTTTTGGTTATAATGTTTAAGTTTCCTTATGATCTATATAGAAATATCATTCTTTCATCGCCCCTTATAGATTTTCCAGTTTAATTTTCCATTACAATATAAAAAACATATAGAGTCCTCTTCTAGATCTTCAAACATGGAATTTATAAGTTAATATTTAGATGAAGCATGAATATCATTCTATCATTATGGTAAACAAAAGGAAATTCCTGATGAAAATATGTAAATGTATTGATACATCAAAACACCCTTCTATGAATATAAGGATTATGGGATAATTAAGGGAACATGATGTTATCTATTTCAGATGTGAAAACAAGGACTAGTAGAATAAAAATTGTACCCTGAAAAAGAATAAAAGGGAAGCATAAAGTGTGTTTCTAATCAAGATAAATTTATCTATTTATAAAAATTGGTTACTAAATACAACATGTGTTTGTCACATATGAATTCAAATACAGGAACCAAGTATGTTCTAAAAGATTTCCTATAGTGCTATAGACTTATGATCATCCAATAGATCAAGACATAATGTTGTTGTTATTGGGGACTACTACCTCACGCTATTTATGGGAATAAAGTCGGTTTTAAAAAAATTTTATTATGATCCATCTATTACCAAAAACATTATTTCAGTATCTATACTCAATACAGATGGATTTATTTTTAAATTTAGGAAAAATGTATCTTTTTTTCTAAAGATAAAAGAAATTTATGATAAGGCACATTTAAATAATTTCCTTTATGTGTCATATTAAATGATCTAAGTAATGGAAATTGATAATGAAAATATTTCACAAGACTAATACCACACCAAATAATATCATCACCATCTAGTTCATGTAAATGAAATGAATTTGTAAAAATTACACCTAGATTGATATGTATATTAATTTTATCAATAACCACTTGGTGTATGTCACACTGGTCAGTAAGGAATTTTTGAGACTATAGTAGCACTATAGAAAAGTATTGTAGTAGGGGAAGGGGTGAAACTATAGTGGCAGAAGGTACTATTTTAGGAACTGTAGTAGCACTGCTAGTGTAGCAGGCTCTATAGAAGCCCGGGTACTATAGTATTACTATTAACTAAAGGGAAATTTGTAAAAAAAGGTATTTTGGGCCTTGTATTCAGACAAATTTGTCTTGGGACTTCAGGCTATGTAATGGGTCTCCCTCTACCCAGTCATAAATAGGCCATTGGTTTAATAATAAATACAAGTCTTTGCCCCCAATAGTAAAAATTTATGTGTTTGTACTATTTATAGTTTAATCACAGTTTTGGTACTCATAATTAATAACTTTTAACGATTGTTTTAGTTGATATGTATATGTCTAATTAATCAGGAATAAGTTGAATTTCTTTGACAGATAGAAGTTATATAAGAATGATGTTTAGAACTAACATGGTAAGAAGATTTAGAAAATCCACTCAAAACATAGTGGAGAATATCTTAACCAATAATTATTTTATTATTTAAAGGGTTTGGGTATTATATCCTAAATCATTCCCACGTATACACCAAAGTGTAATGTTGTGTTTTAATGGAGGAACTGCACCTTGTTAGACATGGTGAGATCAGTGATGATTCATGTATGTATTCCATTATACAATTAGTGATGTGTGTTACAGATAGAAACATACATACTAAAATGAGTTACAACTATATTAGCAACTGATACTCCATATCAACATTCATATGTAAATAAATAGTTGTTGTCGCATTTACGAGTGTGGGGTTGTGAAACGTTCGGTACGTCCATTTCTAGAAACAAACCTGCAACTTGAGTCCCTAAGTGTATCTTTATTGGGTATCCTTTGGAAAATAAATGATATTATCTATGTGATCCTAAAAAAATTATATTTTTGTTAAAAGGTGACACACCTTTCTTGAAGGATATAAAATTTATAAATGATAATGTTGGAGTGATATAAAATACAATGAATTCTAGGTTTAATATAATCAAGGGTTGGGATAGGGATAGATTCCACAAGACCCTATAGAAAATAATCTTTCAAATACACAAGTAATATATAGGAGTACAAAAGAGGTTCGAGGAATTGAAAGATATGGTTTTTTAGTTACTGAGGATGGTGACTCATTATTACTTTATAACAGTGATCCTATAACATATAATGAAAAAATAATTCGTAAAAATGCTTATAAATAGATAAAAGATATGAATTCATAAATTCATTCCATGTACCAAAACTACGTATGTATTTTGGTAGATCCCTGAGTAGATAAAATTACAATTATTGTTATGTGGGTATTAAAGAATATATTTGATAGAGATGGAAAATTTAGTTCTTTTATTGAACAACTTTTTTCAAAAAGGGTTTAAACTGTGTTAAGTAATATACTATGATGAAACCTTTTAACCAGTTTCTATATAGAAATATATCTTAATTATACATTCCATTTTTGGATTACCATGAATATAATATTTAAAAAAATTATTTTAAAATAACATTATTAATAAGAACCTTCAAGAAGATGTCTATTTGACACAACCTGAGGGGTATGTCACTACAAGGATGTCAACAAGGTATTAATGTTGCAAGGATACATTTATGGAATAATGAAAGAATCTAGGTCAATGAAACATTTAGTTTGATGTTATTTCAATAGAATTTTCTTTAATATTGAATTAATGGGATCCTTTTTTCTATACATGGTTTGGTAGGATTTCAATTATTTTTCTAATAGTTTACGCTGATAACATACTACTTGTTGGAAATGAAATACCAATCATATAATATGTTAATTCCTAGTTAAATAAATTATGTTATATGAAGTAATAAGGATATGTAATTTATATTATTGGTATCAAGAACCATCATGATAGATCCATGAGGCTTTTTAGACTAATTTGGAGTATATATATTGAGTAGATATTGAAGTGATTCACTACAGAATAGTCCAAGAGGCAATTGTTTCCAGTGTCACATGGAAATAATATTTCATAGAAAATGTGTCCTCAGAGACATGAAGAAATATAAAACATGAAAATTAATCTATATGCATCATAATTTGGGATAGTCATGTGTGTTTTTTATATAATATGATAGATGTCACATACACCTTAAATTTTGTAGTAAGATAACAACAAGATCTTTGTTACTCATATTGGATAGCATTCAATACTATCCTTAAGTATCTATGAAATAAAAATCATATATTTATAGTTTATAAAGGATATGAGGAATTAGTCATATGAAAATTCTAGTTTCCAAATAGACCAGGATGATTTGAAGTCTTAATTAGGATACATATTCACTCATAATGGAGATGTTATGAGGTGGAGGAGATCAAATAGTTTTTGGTCAGAAGTTATAGATAATAGTCTGATTATATTTTGGATTCAAAAGTAGTTAAATAATAAGTACAGATATGAATCTTCTCCATTATCTTGAATTAATTCCAAGTAGTAATGACACTATCACACCTTATTATGATAATAATACAACATTGGATATTGAAAAGGAGATGTGGTTACATCATAGGGTGAAACACATACTTCAAAAGTATCATATCATGAGGTATTTTCTCAAAGAAGTGGTGTCACAATGGGAAGATTCTCAAAATAAAGCAATGTGTTGGACCCCTTGAATAAATCCTTAACTCATTAGAAAAAATATCATCATATATTGTCTAGACGACTAAAATTAATTGGTTTTTGGATCTAGTACAAGTGGTTGTCTATTGGAGTTGATGTTCTTAAACTGAATATTTTTACTTTGGATTAAATATATATTAAATTAAGTAAATATTAATTAAAAATCATAATACATATTTTTCATTATTATTTATGAATTTAATATAATAATATCTTAGAGTTTCTTTCACTTTTATTAGTTTATAGTAGTTACCATCTATGGTAAGAACCTTGAAATACCATGACAATATTCTTCAATACAGTTATATAATAATATAATATTCTATGATGGGATACATAGAATACTAACTATCAGGTGTGATTACTCATATATAAATTATACATCTTCTTCAAAATTTCGAATTAGATATTTTCCAAGATAGGTGATATTGACAACAAACTCCCTTATAGTAATTAGATATTTTTATGTGTCATTGGATATTACAATATATGAGCATGTGTAATATTTTCAGACATTAATATTATTATTATATCATGACTCATACACTATTATGTATTTCATTAATCGTGATAAAATAGTTCATGTGGAATTGGGATATATTAGGTGCCTCCCAAGTTATGTGGGGTTAATTAATAAGTCAAGGATGTATTTTTCCTTTCTTTATTTATGGAAATTGATATCTTATTGATTTTTTTAAAATGGAATTATTATATTAAATTTCATGGATCGGATGTAACGATGAGTTTTTTTAAATAATAGAATAAAAATGTGTCAATCACATAACATAATGACATGTGTTTGAAAAATTCATGATGAGATATTATGAAAAAGGGATTATATAATAGAGAAATAATTTTTGTGTGGTTGTTGATGTTATAACATTAACTTCTTTATCTTGGGTGTCTCAGCCCATAAATTGATAGTAATCTTGGTCTTTAGGAAATTCCACCGAATGAAAATAATAAATAACCCTGGAGGGTCACAAAATAATTGTTTTAGTGATCTCAACTAAATTGTATTTGAATTTAATTGTTGTAATATGTTTTATTCTGTAGACTAAGGAATGATTCTTTTCATAGTTTTATTGATCGGAAATATTAAATAAATATTTCTTTGTTTGGAATTTTTTTAATTATTTGTACATATAATATATATTTATTTATTTTTATCCTCAAGGTAATAAAGAAATATTTATTCGATAGTAAATATTTAATTTATTAGATGAGTATTTAGTAAATATTTATTATCCAAACTCTGAATAGAGTGTTCATTTTATTTATTAAATATTTAATAACCATTTATTCATCGGATTATGGATAAAATTTTTTATGAATAAATATTTATTTCAATATTTTTTTTGTATATTTGATAAATGTCAAGTAGGAGGATTATATCATGATTTTGTTTGGTAATTAATGTTGGTTGGAGTAGGACACCCCAAAGGGGTTAAATTTAGTTCCCCTAAAAATTTCTATTAGAATGTTTATTTAAAAGATTCCCACAATTTCCAACATAATAGGACAGTTAAGCAAAGTAGTGAATTTATAATAGTATGACTATTGAAATAATTTCTCAAAATATTGATTATTTCTCATTTGTAACAATACGAGATATTGATACAACTTTTGAAACTAATCTAATTAGCCAAAATATTTATAAACACTATCCAAGACTAACTATCATAGTGAAATTAATTTATCTGAAATAAAGATAAAAAGAGAGAAAACTAAATTTTAAAACACAAAAAAAAATTTAAGCAAGAGGTTTAGTCTCAATAAGAGACTTATTCCTCTCCACCTAGTGATCACCTACCACCAAGTAGACTATATAGATAAAGGTTTTGATCCACACCATGTATCAGGGTTTATAAAACTGTTTACAACTGTCAAGGTCACCTCACCACTACCACATTTATTTGTGGAAAAAATACAACTAGGCCACACAAGACCTATAACACTATTCTACATGGGATAAAAAATGTTAAAAAGATATTTGTGTGAGGATAAATAGTATCCACTAGTTCAGTGCAGGGGATAGTGTGTGTTTTATTGATTTATGGACACATTACCTGAAAATGCAATAAAAAGGAAAAAAACATAGTAATAAATATTATATAGGGTTTATAAGTCTCTATGTGTCATTTATTTTATCTCTAGATTCATTGATGTATCATAGTTAAAGCTGGAGTTTTCTTTTGGAAGCAGACATTTAAAATAGAGTGTCATGGAGCTTTTTGTTCTGGTTTCTAGGAAGATGATTCTCTCCTCTTTTTATCAGCTACAATGATTTTGAATATTTTATACCTAGCAATCCATTAGTTCACATCAAGTAGAAGAGAAGACTTCCTTTTTTTCTTTCTTTTTATAGGTTGCCCATTTGGGCCTACTATTGTACCTACATGTATCTTTGTGTAACTCTTTAATTTGACTCTTCTTTCATCTGAAGTCATTTTCTTTTATATTCTTGTAGCCCGATAGTGTGCAAGTTTGAGGTTGGAGTTTTACCTAAAATTTCTGACATCCTCATTAAATATTTCTCCAAAAACAATTAAATTTATCAGTCACATTAAAACAAAAAAAATTAATAAAAATACACCCAACAGAGAAATAAATATTAGATAGGTTTTAAAATGTTCTGTGTGTTATGAAGTTCAGCTCTGGATTCTTTGATGTATCAGAGTTGAATTTGGAGTCCTCTTCTCGAATCAGACACTGAAAACAGAGTGTCATGAAGCTTTGTATTCTGGTTTCCAAGAAGTTGAAGTTCTCGAAATTTTTTCTACTGCAAATATGTCGAATAATTGGTATACAATAATCCATTAGTTCATAGCTATGAGGAAATAAGAGTTCCTCAAGTGTTCTTCCACTTTGTAGGTTGCTCATGTGGGCTTACTACAGTGTCTGCACGTATCTTTGTATACCTCTTTCATGTGTCGCTTCTTTTAGCTCAATTCTTTTTCTTTTATATTCTAGAAGCCCGGTAGTGTGCATGTTTGAGGTAGGAGCTCTACCTCGTATTTCTAACATCCTCATTAATGAGTTATACTGAAATCATTAAATTAATTAGTTGCACTAAAACACTAAAAATGTGAATGTTAGAAATATTATTAAATAAATGTATATTTAAATAGTCTATTAGTGACTCCTTTGTTGGTGAATAATGTGTTGGTAACTCATTCCATTTGTGATTCCATCTATTAGTATAAGTGTCTCATTAAATCCGTGTATCCTTCTATCAGTCTCTCTGTGTGTTTATGATTCCTTGCATTGGTAGCACCATGTGTTGGTAGAACTAGGCATCGGTAGCACCTTGCATCGATCTGTCCTTGCATCAGTAGGTTAGTCCATCTATAGGGGAGGCAATTGAACTCTCAGTGACTCATTTTAACTAATGGGGAGACATTATGTCTGTTAGTATCAATGAGTTCTTTTTTTTGGCATTAGTGAGTCAGACTTATTCTATCAGCATTTGTGACTAAATTTTCTATCAGTGTCAGCTTCTCATACTTAAGAAATATTTTAGTTTAGACTATCTTAAAACATAAATATTATCAGAATGTGTTAATATTATATGCGATCAGAGATACTCATAATTACACATATGGAATCTTAAATAAATATGATTTAAATAATTAGACATTATTAATAATATTTGACATTATTTTTCATTATTAGAACTAGAGAGTTTGGCCAACAATCTCTTATAGGAAAAAAATTTCCCCATTTTGATGATAAAAAATCATTGAATTATAAAGTACAATAATTTTATGTGTAATATAATAAATCTACTTATCATCTCCCATTACAGATGAATTTTCTCAATATATAGATAAGGTTCAGATGTAAAATAAATAATAATGGTATCAAAGGAGACAAAAATAATGGTATCAAAGACTAATGCCTTTTCATCTTATATATAATCAGAGCTAAGGAAAATAAAACACATAAGAGTGGTATAAAAGGTTAGATAAATAAGGATAATTCCATGTTGTTGTCCGCATTTTGGGATTATCAAAAGTGTAAGGGTATCAAAGGAAAAAATCAATAATGAAATGGAATCTAAGGAATAATCACGAAGGAAACATGTATCAATGGAATAAGATATATCATTGAATAATAGATATAACAAAAATAGATGAAAGGTAGGATCATTGAAATCCATTAAACAGTGAAGTAAAAGTTATTACAATATTCAATTAAAGACAACAAAAGTACAGTACATCATCCATCTCAGATAGTGATCCACACTACTTCTTGGGATCAATAGGTTCCTTCCCTTTCATTAAGTGATCAATCGATGGTCCAATAGAAGCAGGAGGCTGAGAGGTAGGAGGGTATGAATAAATCTATAGTGGAGGTAAGATTACTTCTTTTAGAACAGTAGGGTAAATTCTCTACTTGTGTTGTGACAACAATTTAGGTTGAATATTCTTCTGGATCACTAGTCGAATCTAACTAAAAGCATGTGCAACTATCATCTGAGGTGGAGGCATTGATTTAGTAGGTCCAATAGGTGTAGATGTAGGTACCACAATTTCTTCACTCTACACATGAAGTTATGGCTTCAATAGATTGATGAAATACTCAATTATTTATCCACCTCACTTCATAGATTTCTCAAAATCATCT
Source organism: Viscum album (assembly GCA_963277665.1). Taxonomy (NCBI): domain Eukaryota; kingdom Viridiplantae; phylum Streptophyta; class Magnoliopsida; order Santalales; family Viscaceae; genus Viscum; species Viscum album. The sequence goes on from OY728122.1 coordinate 974,723,214, forward strand.
TCATTCTCCATGATCATGTAAAGAAGAGGACTAAAGTCCTTCAAATTTTGAACTTGACCCTTAAAGTCTTTTGTCAATAGAGGCAATATCAAATTCTCTATCAAATATTTAAAAGGCTTTTCAACTGATTCCTTGTATCATTATTCTTGAAATAATATTCCGCCTTCTTAGAAATTTGATCATTGTCAGTCCCAACAATCATTTAATATAGCCTGACCATATCGTGAACATGGTCACTATTCGTCTCAATTTTTCAAGGTTTCTTAATCTGAAAGCACCAAATTGATCTTGAAGCTCTTATTTGACAACATTTCTAATTGCCTCAATGTCCAAATCATGTGATGTCTTACCAGAGGTAGAAGGAATAGATGGAGTTGTGGTTTGATTATTCAAGGCTTTAAGAATAGTCTCCAAACAGCCTTTACACTTAGAGGTTCAATGATTTATTGCAGATACAAGACCACTCATATATGTGGTGTTTTCAAAATTTGTTTCATCCATTGTGATTATGTTCGGTTGAATCTTGGATACAACATTCTACAAAAATTTGACCGCATCAGGATCATTCACACCAACTGCCTAAACTGGAGAAGGATTAGCATCCATAGATTGATTCGTCTCTTCTATTAATGATTTGACAGAGTATAATTCATTAATCAGCTAAGTGTTTTCCATTCTTGTTTCCTAAATCTCATGGACCATCTGAGATTGAACTGATACTTTGAAATCTGAATATATATCATCCATTAACTTCTCAAAATCAGATCTGGTGACATAGTCACTTGGAACGGAAACACTAGAAGGAGTAGAGACTGAGGTAGATGCCACTTCCTAAGGTGTATCAACATGAACATTTTCTTAAATTGTTTGTCTCTGTGGAACTGCTACACATTCCATAGCATCACATTTAGAATAACCTATGTTAAGGACAACATACCCATGATTCCTTTTCCATTAAAATGGAACAGTGGGTTCCAATAGAGTGAGTGTGTTAACTGTCACTCTTCCAGATTGAGGCTCCACCTCAACATGATCTCTTCTATCTTGAAGAACCCCCTTAATTTGTTCTCTCCTCTCTAGTGGATTACCCTTAACATGAGGTCTCGTTCTTTCATACACTAACTGAGGTGAATGTAATACTTGAGCTTCCACTTCTCTTTGATTTTCAAATACTCTTCTTTCTTCAACTGCAACAAAAGAAGGTTCTACAACAACTTTTTGGACTAGAGCATCACCCATATCTACATCTCCACCATGATCATCATCATGATGGTCATTATCACTTTAATGGCCTTCACCATTGCCCTTCTTTCCTTCATCATCTTCTTATCCATGATCTTCACTCCCACTTCCATTAGAATTATCATCATCTCCTATTTCACTGCCTAAACCAGAACCACATTCATTTCCACTGTTACTTTTATCACTACTAGCATCTTATTCTTCCCTCTCATTTTCTTCTTACACTTCTGATTCATATTTACAGCTACCATACATTCTAAAATAATCTAAACTTTCTAAAACATCTATATCATCATCTCAATTAGTGATAAGAGTGGTTCCATCTAAGGGTAATGTATGTGTTGGACTTAGAGGTCCAAAAGAAATACCTTTTGGTGATTCAGGGGTGTGAGGATCACTCATATCATAAATAGTTGACTCTTGATCTCTGAAAACTATGGTAGGACCTTCTTCCTAATCTAAATAGTAAATAACATGAGCATCAGTTCCAATTCCTAGATCCACCATATTCATTGGCCTAATAGGGTGGTCTACTGGGTTGAACATCTCGTACAATATCTCCTTATCCCTAACCCAATATTTCTTCCTTGGGTTCCAATTGATTTTTATCCTTTTAAATATTTCTTTTCTTAGGTAGATCCCACTTCACATAGAAACAATCTCATCATAATTACTAACACACCCCTTGTCTTTCAACATGGATGAGATCATCCTCAGGTAAAACAAGGAGTTGGTCATTCAAGAAGGCTTAATAATCCCACTTATATTAACCATGATATATCTAAATAGGATTACCTTAATTTTGTTCTTCATTAGGTACATCAAATATACATCTGGATATTTAAATGTGGAAAATTCCTCATTCCTATGAAAGATTTGGTGTTGAATAAATTTTTATAGAATTCTACACTCCCTATCTAATTCTGTAGGATATGGTCTCATGTACTCATAATTGTTAGTAGGCTCCTTCAGAGCTATATCAAAGATGAAAATGTCACTCTCATGTGGAGAGTTACCCAAGTAATCATCAAACACTCTCCCATTAGGGACTTTGAAATACTCAACCCACTTCCTTTATGGAAAAGTAATTATGACAACCCTGGTTTTTATTACAACTTAAACATGATTTATTATATAAAAAATCACTTGATACAACAAAGAAGATCGAGAGGTTTAGTGTATTTGGGGATTAGGATCATTACATAAAAACTTAAAACAAGAAATCCAACATCTTTATTGAAAACTTCCTTTACATGACCACTACATTCCTTCGTACTTAGCATTGCATGGGATAACCTGAGGACATACATAAGAAAAGGGTGAGCTATAATGCCCAGTAATGGAGTACACATGGAATAACATGAGGAGTACAATACATGTTAGTAAATAGGAATATCAATAGAGCATAATAAAAACATAAACATAAAGGCATGATAAAGCATGATAATCATAACATGGAAATGTGGCAACAACACTTAACATGGACTTAGCATGAGCCAAGGCTCATTGCACATAGAGCATGAGTAAATCCTCAATGAACATAAATCACGAGTAAACCCTCATTGAACTTGAATTAGCATGAGTCAAAACTCATTTCACATGACGTATCATGATACTATACTTTACCCAATGCATTGGAGCGCTATAAGGGTGCACCCTTCATAAACATTTCATTTCATGCATAAGTGTGCCACATGGATCATAAAACATGGATTCATAAAACATAATCATTTATTCCACGATAATGGAATGTGGAATTAATACATTAAACATTGTAATCAATAAGTAAAGGTGCATAAAGGTCGATACCCTTGATGGAGAAATGGGCATGGTATCCACTACACAATGGCATTGGCTTAGAAAATTGGTGCGATTTCGGCAGCGTAACGCCGTGACATAAGAAATCATAAAAATGGTTGATGAGAGAGAAAGGGGTTCCTAATCATTTATACATGTAATGTACAGTAAGGAGGTCATATAGACACATGTTCCAACAATTTTAATTGAATTTAGATTCATGATACACAATTATTTCTTGAATGTAAAAAAAGAGAGAGAAGTTCCTTTCGGAATTTCGGCATAGTAACGGGTGTACATGAGAGGCATTTAATGAGAGAGAAAGGGGTCTCCCATAATTCAAACAATAAGAGGGTGGTATGGGGGAGGTGAGAAACCATACCCCAATATTCATAATTGAGATTAAAAGGGAAATACAACTTAAAGAAAATTGACAAAAATGAGAAAGGAAGAAAAAACCCTTACTTGGAATTGTGCTTCCAAAGGCTAGAGAGAGGCTTGTGAGAGGCTTCTTGGGAGCTTGGGGCACCTTGGGAGGATTCTAGAAATAGTAGGGCAGAGGTTGGACGAACTCAAAGGGCTTTGACTGAGGAGGAAGTGGGACCTTTGGTGGGTTTATATAGGAAAGGTGAGGGAATTCGTTATTATTTAGGTTTGGGTCCCCTTACATTAAATTAACCCAAACCACAAACCATCCCATGTTTTTTGCTCATGGTTTTGGCACAGGGAAGAGAAAAACGATATTTTATATGGAAAAGTCCTAAATTCTTAAAATATTAGGGTTGCTTATGTGGAGGTGAGTCACACTCCCATGAAAACTAATTTAAAAAGGCAAGGTGTTGAATATGTCTTGAGGGGTCCATTAATGCTTTGAAAAGTAAGTCAAACAAACCCAAAATCACATTATTTTAATGGTAAAACATATATTGGCCGAAAATAAATATTATAGTATTTTATTACATCACTATTGGATGATTAAGATGTCATAAAACACATTATATATTTAAACAGTATTTAATTTTTACCCAAATATTTGACTGTCTCACAAAATTATAAAAAAAAACCGTTGGATAATTTTGGTGTTCTGATTCTAGAAATAACATTTATTTTTTATAAATAATTTTTTAGATATTTTAATTTTCAATTTTAAAATAAAAACCGACATTTATCGATAATTCATGGGTTTTGACAGAAATGGCTTTCAAACCTTAATAAAAATTTTAATTCCTTTTATAAAATTATAAGATCATTTATATTTAATAAAAATTAATTTAATAATATTATTATTATTTTATTAAAATATTATTTAACTAAAAAATCCCTTAATTTAATAAAATAGATTTCTTAATTAAATAATAATTAAAAACACCATTTGTACTTTAAAAACTATTTACAATGTATCAAAAATAACTAGAAATTATATTCATTATTATATACAAAAAATAATGTACATGAACATAGTACTACTTATTTGTTACATAACCCCTTAAAACAGCCACATGAGACCTAAGGGTAAGGTGTGTGATGGTGACAGACTCTTAGGGAGGCTCGGATAATATCGCTCGGGTGGTAATTTCATCAACTTCCACTTTTCCCGTAGACAGTCACGTTCGAGCTTGACATGATGAAGCTCAGCTTGGGCTTGGTCAAGGGCGAATCCCAAAGACGCCACCTCTTTTCCGAGCTTTGACAAATGGGATTTGTATGGGGAAATTATACTGGATGAGGCCATCGCTTCCTTTTTCTGAGTAAATTAGATTTGTTAAAGTCCTATATTTATAATAATCATGTGATTACTGTTCAATGGCTATATTAGCAATGGTCAAAATTCTTAACATAAAACCAAAGAAGTTGACATCTTATAAAAATATTTTTCATAAATAGACATTTAACTAGATCAAGAGGGATTTTCCATTAATGAAACTTTAGGTCGTTAGAGTAATTCTCTCACCTTTCAATGTGGGCTTAATCAATGAAACATCACTTCCTTCTAGTAGAAACTCCACATGCATGTAAAACTCATGAACTAACTTTGGGTAGAAAGGTCTTCATTGTCCAAAAACCACTGAATCCAGCCTAGATCCTACAGCACCCTCAACATTAAGGATTCAATTTTCGACAACCACTCATCCATCACTTCTTACTTTGGTGTAACCACTCGGTTTTCAAGTGTATCATTCACAGGCCCTAATGACTCCCCTTTTCTTACATAGCACAAAGAGACTCAGTTCCTGAACTACCTTCCATAATATGCTTCACATGAACCATTCTAACAATTTGGTTGAAGTTCCGGAGGTGTAAGGTAAATTGTAAGAAGAGATCAACAGATTGAGAGTGTAAGAGTTAAAGTGTGAGGGTAAGTATAATAGTGGATCAGCTTGGTTTATATTATTTAGGGAATTTGAGACTGAAAAATCTTGAAATCATGAACCCGGTTCAATGAAATCACTGAAATAATGTCATTTTTATTAAAAGTATAAAACATATAAAAAAAAGTGAGTGATCAGGGATGACCTGAAAGATTTTTCATGACACTAATGGTGTCATCATGAAAAGGAATCATTATCGACATGACAAATTTGTCAGCATGAGATAACATCGGTATGAAAAATTTATTTATGTTATCATGACATTGTCAGCTTTACACTGTCAGTGTTGGTTTGAAACTATCTATTTGACTTTTCCAATGTGAGTTAGACAAATTCACTTAATATTATAAATGGAATGAAAACATAATGTCATCATAGATTGATCATTCACAATTCATGTCGGATGTAATTCATTATTTCAGTGTTCTTTGGCTTAGTGAAATTTTCAGCAAGTTAATGTTTAGTTCCAATGAATTAAAAAGTTATATCACCTTTATTATAATGATCTCTTAATATTTGATGCCTTGTATAAATGTGTTTTTCCTAGATTGTGAAACATGATTCTTAAAAATATTAATTGCACTTGTGTCATCACAATTTATTGGGATATGTCTGAATTTATATCCATAGTATAGTAATGTGTGTTTCATCTACAAATTTTGTGTACAAAAACAACCAACAACAATATATTCTTCTTCGGTGTTAAATAATGCACCAGAATTTTGTTTCTTACAACACCGTAAAACTGGATATGTGGAAAAATAGTGACATGTGTCATAGGTTCTCTTTCATTCTAGATTGCAGCCACCAAAGTTAGTATCTAAATAACTTATACAATCAAAGGGTTTCCTTCTTAGATAGAACAATCCAAAATTGGTTCTATATTTGAGCTATTTAAAAATTAGTTTGATAGAATTTAAATGAGATTATTTTTGGGATTGCATAAAAATATGCACACATGTACACACTAAACATAATAGCTGGCCTACAAGTAGTTAAGTAGAGTAAACTCAAAATAATTCCTCTGTATGTGGTTTGATCAATATATTTACTATATTCATCAAGGTTTAACATACAAGTGGTACTCATTGGAGTGTCACTACTGTTCATGCATTCAAATATAAATTTTTTTAAAAGGTCATTATTATATTTACATTGATTCAAAATAATACCTTTTTTTGAAATATTTTAAATCCAAGAATTAATTTTAGTTCCCCAAACAAACTATCCCCAAATACTCCATGCAACATTTTTGAAAAATTAGAATACGAAGAATTTTTAGAGGGTCCAAAAATAATATCTTCTACATTTATTTGTACTACTAAAACATATTTGGATATTTTTTTCATAAAAATTTTAGGATTAGCAATACCTTTTTCTAAAACCTTTATAAATAGGAAATGTGATGAGCCTATCATACCACACTACTAGATCTTGCATTAAACCATATAAATCTTTAGTAAATTTTAAAAAACGATTTTGGAAAGTGGGAATTTATAAAACCACAGGGTTGTTAAAAAAGATCCTCAATTATATAACCATTTAATAATACACTCTTGACATCCATTTAATAATGTTTGAAATCTAGATGTACGGCATAGACAAGCAGGATTTTAATGCCCACAAGTCTAGAAAATAGTGAAAAAGATTCTTTATAGTCAATCCCTTCATCTTGACTACAACCTTCTATAAACAATCTATATTTGTTTCTAACTCTATTACCAAATTCATCTACTTTATTCCTAAACACTCATTTAGTTCCTATAGTCTATGTGTATTTGGGTCTATCTACAAGATTCTAGACTTTGTTTCTTTCAAACTGGTTTAACTTTTCTTGCAAATACATCACCAAAAATTTATCATTAATATCATCATTGATGTTCTTAGGTTCAAGATGTGACAAAAAGATTGATTTTCAACCTCATTTCATAGATAAGATCTAGTCGTGGTTGCTTTTCAAAAGCTCAAACAATATCATCTATAGGATGGTATTAAGAGTTCTAATATGTCTAGAAAAAAGAAGTTCTAGTTACTTTAAATTCATCACCAGGTTTGGGTTGATCATGACTAGAGTCTGGAGAATTTTACGTACTAGAAGTTTTAATAGATTCCTTAATAGGATGGTCAGAAGATTTAGTATTGATGTCTTGATTTGACACATCCTTCACAAGAATTTCTTGTGAGGTCTTTGGTTCATGTGGATTCATCTCATCAAACATGACATGCAGAGATTCTTCCACACATTTGGTTCTATTATTTAAGAATCTATAGAAATTTCTAGAAATTGAATAACCTTTGAAAATTCCTTCATCACTCTTGGAGGAATATTTTTTCAGATTATCCTTACTGTTAATAATATAGAATTTTCAACCAAAAAAATTGAATCAGTTGACCTTGGGTTTTCTATTATTAAACAAATTGTATGGATTTCTCTAAAGGATAGGTCTAATCAAGACTCTATTGATTATATTGCATGTTGTATTGACATATCCTACCCAAAAGTATATAGGTAGTTCATAATCATTAAGCATTGTTCTAAAAATTTCTTATGGGGTTCTTTTTCTTCCTTCAACAACTCCATTTTCTGGGGTTACCTAACAGCATAGATGTTATGACTATATCCATTTTGTGAGAAAAAGGATTCAAAACATAGTTCTTCTACTCATGGAATTTCTCACTTCTTAGGGTTTTAATTCTAATTCCACTTAGGTTTTCTATTTTCCTAGCACACTTTGTGAAATGAGAGCAAGCCTCACTTTTATGAGAAAAGAAAAAGTTCCAAGTATATCTAGAATAGGCATATACAAGAATATAGACAATTTTATTGCCAAATAGACTTGAAACTCTAGAAATTACAAATAGATCTATACTAACTAACCTGAGGGGTTTAGAAGTTAAAACTTCTTTCATTGGTTTGAATGATATTTTGTGTTCTTTACCCATTTGACAAGGATTATAGACTTTTTCATTTGGAATCTCAAACTCAGGTAGATCTTTGACTAAGACTTTTAAATTATGATATTTAAGTGATTGTAAATTGAAGATCCATGATCCACTATTCCATATCCATGAATCTTTATGAAAAGTACTCAAACAAGAAACATTTTGAGAAATAAATGAATCTAAGTCAATAGTATAAACATTTTAATTTCTAAAATAAAATAATACTAAATCATTTTTATAATCAAAAACATTATGTGAATCATCCCCAAATTTAACATTAAAACCATCATCACATATCTAAGATATTCTAATTAGGTTTTATTTTAATTGATTAAAAAAGTACTTTTGAAATTAAAACTAATGTAGGGTAACCAATCTGGCCAAGGATAATTATTTTTCCTTTAGAATTGTCTCCAAAAGTGACATTCCCGCCATAAATCATTATCATCTTCTTTATGCATGAGTAATATCATATCATGTGTCTTGAACATCCACAATACATGTACCATAATATTTTATAAGATATCTTCAAACATCTTTCCTATAAAAATAGATTAGATAAGAATAGATTTTTTTTACCCAGATTTGTTTAGGTGAAATAACATTATTAATAAGAGCTTTTGGAGCCTACATTTTCTTCATGGGTATCCTATAAAAAGTGTTTAATGAATTTAAAAAATAGACTTTATTTGTGCAAAAATAAACTTGAAACAACAGAAGATGTTTCATGGCTGGAACAAGTAGACAATTTTCCCTAACTGGGCAAAAAACTGGATTTTCATGATTTTGATACAAAATGAGTTTTAGTTATATTCCCCTTTCCTAGCCAGTATCCTATTCAAGTAGTATATTTAAGATCTAATTATTTACCATGAATTAAACCTAATATTTCTTTTTCATGGGTAAATCTGTCTATGTCATTCTTCAATTTCTCATTTGAAAACTTAACCTCATTGTTTTTCTTAATTAGTTGAGATTTGTTCTCTTTCTCTATAACATGTTCAGATTTAACATTAGCATTAAAAGTATTATTTTTCTTCCAGGATTTATATTTATCTTTTAATTCATTACATGTGTCCTCTAGAATTTTACAATATTCAATCATTTCCTCGATGGTTGTGTTTTAAAAATAACATTCATCTCTATAATAATAAGAATTATGTTCAAGATAGTTTATAGTTACCTAATATGTGTTTTTAATAAAACACATATTTTCCATATTGGATTTATCATCATGAGATGATTCTGAGTCACTTTATTTGTCCTTATAAGAACTCAACAGTGCCTTTATGGACATTTTATGCTTTCTTTCCTTATCATCATACTTCGTATTCTAATTTAACTTGGGATAGGGAAGTTTTACAAATCCCTTTATTTTTAATTCATAACAGATGATTTCATTTTAATTGTAACTTTCTTCCAGTACGTTTTCTAATGGGTTCATTATCATACTTTCCTTTCTAGTTGGTATTTCTGAAGAATTACTTCATTATTTTAAATTTCAAAAACCTTATGGCTATTTGGGTCATTTCCTCATCCCTGCCTTTGAAAATTGTTCATCACATGAAATTTCAATTTCATCTTGATCTTTATCCTTTTGTTTGGACATAATAGATTTGAAAGGAATAGATTTTCTTTTGGGTTTATTATCATCTTCTTTTATTACTTTTATTTCTTCCTCATACATCATCAACTTGCCTATCATATCCTTCTCTAGAAAAGTGTTGAGGTCACAATATTCTCCTATGGATACATAATTACCACTCCATCTATCTAGTAAGCATATGATTATTCTCATTATTTTCTCTTTGGTTGTAACAACTCTTCCTTGAGAGATCATGGTGGTCACAATTTCATTAAACCTGAGATACATGTCAAAAATATGCTCACAAGGATTCATCTTAAAATTATCATAATTTATAGTATAAGTATTAAGTCGTATTTCTTTAGCATTAGATCATCATTCATGTAAAATAGCTAATGTGTCCCAAATTTCATAGGTAGATGTAAAATCAGATATTCTATTAAATTATTCATCTCCAAATGCATAAAATAGAACATTCATAGGTTTTCAATTGATGATATAAACAGTCTTTGTGGTGTCACTCCAAGTATTCCTAGAAGTCTTTGGTATTTCTTTTTTATCTTCTATAACATTCAAAATATAAAAACCCCTAATATCTAAGTGCATTTTCATCTTAATGTTTCACTAGGAATATTTTTCCATTAAATTATGGAGTTTTATTTGTATCACCACCTTCCAATCTATTATCCACAATAAGGAAAATATTTTTAAAGTGCAACAAATATTGACGTAATAGAAATATTGAGATCTATAAAACACAACTAAATCGTAATTGAAAATATTGGAAAAATCATTTAAATAACCTCTGATACCAAATTTTGGTCTGAGTAGGACACTCAAGAGGGGGTTAATTTAGTTCCTATAAAAAAAATTGTTAAAAATTTTATTTATAAGATTCCCCTAATTTAAAACAAAATATCCCTTTAAATAAAAGTAGTGAATTTATAATAGGCTGATAGTTCAGTTAATTTCTCAGATGATTGATTATTTCTCAGTTGTGACAATACGGGATATTGATACATATTTTGAAACTAATATAATTAGAAAAAAAAAGTTTTAAACACTATCCAAGACTAATGGTCAACGTGAAATTCAGTTTTCTAAAATATAGGTAAAAATAAAGAAATATAAATTTGAAAATACAGAAGATATAAAACAAGTGTTTCAGTCTCAAACTGACACTTAGTCCTCTCTACTTGGTGATCAACATCCACCAAGATGTCTATATAGATAAAGGTTTAGATCCACACCCTGGATTGGGGTTTACACTATTGTTTACAACATTCTAGGTCACATGACCTCTACAGCAGTTCTTCATGGGAACAGAAATACCACCAGGTCACACAGGACCTCTACCATAGTTCTACATGGGATAAACAAGTATAAAAATATATTTTTTTGAGGATATCTAGTATCCTCATGTTCAGTGAAGGGTATAGTGTGTGTTTTATAGAAAGAGGCACAAAATACTCAAAATGTAATAAAAAGACCAGCAATGTATCAATAAAAATTAGGTAGGGTTTATGTTAAGTCTACTAGGTTAGATACCATGAGAGGGGGGGTCAATCAGGGTATTACAAATTAAAACAACTACCCTATTGATCTTATCTCATTGTTAAGAAAGACTATCTTCTCTCTCTTTCCTGCAGCAAAGTATAAAAAAAACTAAAGAATGCACAGGGCACATTGATTTTTACTTGCTTCACCCTCACTGGGCTACGTCTAAAAAACATACACCGGCAATGTGCCAATGTACCAAATCCACTAAAAGCACACTGCTATTTACAATGTTTGGGATAGATCACTTATATTACTAGGCTCACTACCTTTACAATTTTTAGGGTCATCTCACTCCTTTCCCAAAGGTCACTCCCTGTTTCTCTCTATCTGGCTCACTACCGGTGGAGAGGATCAACTTCTTCCTCTTACTTTGCTCACTTCTCTGGATAGGATCCACTTAAAGTTTATAGACCTATAGGTCTCTTGATTATCACTAATGAATGCATCCTCTGTTGTATGTAGATTCTCTGTTGAAGTCCAACTTTCACCCGTAGATGAATCTGCCTTTGCACTGAAGTTATTGGGAAATCTTCCAGATTTCATGTAGCCCTGAATCACTATCGTGCTTCAACCATACCTAGTTCCCTTCTCCAAGCCGACGCACAAGTCTTGGAATGCATGTTAAAACTGGCGCGCATGTTCATCTCAACAGCTTGCGCGACACTAGCATCTGAAACTCCAAATGTGCACAACTCACACCCTTTTACGCCCAAACCAATATTGGCACACAACCACCAACTATCGCGCTTCTTCAAAACCTGGTGTGAAAGTGTCACCAAACCACTTGTGCGACACCCCCATTATCAACTCAAAACTTGGGAGACTCCCTTCCTTTCCCACCCAAACCACTTTGGATACGCAACACTCAACTGGTGTGCAACTTCTACTTGCATGACCGCACCACCACTTGCGCGACCACCACACCTGCGTGATGGGAGCTCTGATTTTCTCTAAGTGTTGAACTCTTCACTAAATGGGGAGGGTTAGACCTCTATTTATAGGCATTTGGACACCCTGTGCGACAGTGTTCAAGTCTCTTCTCGGCGCACAAGTCTCACCTCCCTTGTCTCTACCGCGCAAGTCACTTGTGCGACCAAGCATAAAACATGAGAGCCCCTATTTCCTTTCTATTATTTTGATGTTTTGATCTTGAAAAAAATATGGTGTGCAATTTTCCAATCCTCCAAGACACCGGCACACAAGTCCCTTTTTTCAAAACACTTTTCTCCATTTTTCAATTTTGATGTCCAAAAATTTGGCAAACACTGGAAAACGGCGCCACCTTGTATTTTCTCTATTTGTACCGCCTCTGGATTGATCATTCCTTTGTCGAAGTTCTTGAATATAACATGTATCACAAACTTCATCCTTTGAACTCAACATGCCACCATGAAATCCCCTTTTTCAAAAAATTTGTATGTCATTGTTTTCTTTGACAACAAACACAACACAGAGTCTCACTTTGTCAACAAACACAATCACCTCAAAAATACTTCAATGATACCTTGAGAGATTTTTTCCCAACAATATCCCCCTTTGGGATTGTTGAAAACTCTTCCATAAAAAGATACATTGTTAATTATTTATCCACCATTCACCGATTGCGATTCTGATAGTGATCAAGGACTTACTCAACATATACTCTAAGCCCACATGAGCAATGCTCATCATGAGAAACAAGAGTAAATGAAAAGTTCATCATTGAATCACTTCAACTCTGACACCCACTGTTGACACCAAACTAATACCAATTTTTGTTAATATTCTTACCTCATTCTAGAACCACTTTTCTACATTTATCATGATCCTCAGCTGTCGTGATATCTATTCTTTGATCAATCACTTCTACCATCATCAGATTTAATATTCTCAGCCTATCTCATTTCTCTCCCCCTATATCGCTGCTCCACCTATCAGCTTCTCCCCATATCAATCATGATTTATCAAATTTCCATGTTGTCTCCCCCTTGAACAACCACTATTTTCTCCCCCCTTGTCAACGAACCCAAAGGTCACTCCTTTTCACTCTGTAACAAAGTAAAGAACACATATCAGAACATTAGGGAAAAACACGGCATACCTCAGGGAAAGGGGGTATTCCACATCCACACTCATTTAAGTGAGGGGAGTCGACTAAACTCCCAGATCCAGTAAATTCCTTTCAAACGCTTCCTTGGGTAAGGCCTTTGTTAGAATGTCGGCAACCAGCAGCTCTATAGGCACATACTCCAAATTTATGATTCCCTGCTCAACTTTTTCTTTGATAAAATGATACATTATCTCAATGTGCTTTTTCCTTGAATTATGGATGGGATTTTTTCTAAGATTGATAACAATTATGTTATCACACTGAATTTCAATCGGATACTTCACTTCAACTCCCATATCTTTAAGCTTCTTGTTCATCCACAATCACGGTGTGCATGCTTGAGTGGTTGCAATATACTCATCCTCCACAGTGCTCAATGAAATGTAATCTTTCTTCTTTCTTTGCCACAAAATACACAGTCCACCAAGATAGAAATCACTAACTGACATTGATTTCCTATCATCCACTGAACTGGCCTAGTCTGCATTAGTATATCCCAATAACTATGTCTAATATTTTCATTATATGTCAAGCCTAAGTCCACTATTCCCTTAATATACCAAAGTATTCTCTCCACTGTAATCATGTGGCATTCCTTGGGATTACTCTGATATCTCACTACTTGGCATGTGGAGAATACAATGTTAGGAATTGTGGTGGTCAAGTACAGTAAACTTCTAATAATTTTCTAGTATTCTATGATATTAATAGCCTTGTCATCTTCATTTTTGGAAAGTTTCATCCAACTAGCAACTCGAGTCTTCATTTCCTTGTAATTTTCTATTCCAAACCTTTCTAAAACCTCCTTGGAATATTTGTACTGAGAAATGAGTGTTCCATTCCTTCCTTGTGTCACCTTTAGACCAATGAAAACCACTATCTCTCCAATAATGGTTATTTCAAACTCATTTTTCATGAATTCGGAAAACTTTATATATTGAGCTTCATCTGATCCACCAAATATTACGTCATCGACATAAACCAACACCATCATCCTTTGATTACTTTCGTTGCTGAAATGGAGACTGTAATCAACTCCCCCACACTGGAAACCAAGCTTCTTCAAGTATTGATCAAGCCTTGAGTACCATTCTCTTGGTGCTTATTTCATCCCATACAATGCCTTCATCGGTCTAAAAACCTTGTTCTCATCCTCATTAATGAGAAAAACATCTGGCTGCTCAATATAAACTTCCTCCTCCAAAACCCCATTCAAGATTCAGATTTGACATCCATATGGAACACTTTGAACTTCCATTACACTACAATGGCTAGGAATAATCTTATTGTGTCCAACCTTGAAACCGGTGAAAATGTGTCATCAACATCTATTCCCTCTATCTGATAGTATCCTTTGCACACTATTCATGCTTTGTTTCGAACCACTGCACTATCTTCATTCATTTTTTTGCGATAGACCCATTTAGTTCCGATGACATTCTTATCTGCTGGTCTCAAAGAAATCTCCCACATCTGGTTCTTCTCAATCTGATCAAGCTTTTCATTCATTGCCTGAACCCAGTTTCCATCTTTAGCTGCATCAGTGAAGCATTTAAGATCAACCTATAATAGTAATGATGTCTACTGTTGTGATTTCATTATTTAGGTCTGAACTGGAGCTGACTGAACACCAATGATATTCTGCTTGTCAATTTCTACTCGACTCTTTGGATTCCTTGAAGACATAGACTTGAGACTTTCTTGTTCACAATCAGTGTCTTCTTCTAAGTCAGCATCTTCCACTTCTTCCCCTCCTATGTTATTTTCCTCTTCATCACTTTTAACATGAAACTGCTCACTGTGCTGTTGAATATTCTCTTTATTTTACACAATAGTGACATAATTTCTCTCAACTACTCTTTTATCCTCTTGTTAAAGCATTTTTATGCTTTTCTTTTTCCTCTGTAGCCCAAAAATATTCCCTCATCTCCACGTGATTCAAACTTCCTATTATTTTCTTTATTGAGAATGAATCACTTACTTCAAAATATTCGAAACTATTTCATTGTTGGATTCTTTCCATACCACATTTCATATGGAGTCTTTCCTTCCATCGAACACAATAGAAACCTATTATAAATATAGACTGGTGTCAATACCGCTTCCTTCTAAAACTTTTCTGGTAAGCCTTTTTCTCTAAGCATTGTTATGGCCATGTTGTTGATGATCCGATTTCTCCTTTCAACCACTTCATTATGTTGGGGAGTTATTACTGAAGAAACATGATTCCTTATCCCATGTTTCTCGAGATACTCTTCCAACTGACTGTTTGTGAATTTCATTCCATTTTCTGTACATAACTTCATAATTTTCTGTCCAAACATCCTTTTAAATTCTCTTAGGTATTGTTTTAAGCAGCTGAACACATCAGACTTATGGGAAATAACAAATACCCATGCCATTATACTATAGTCATCAATGAAAAGAATTTAATACCTCTTCCTTTCAATGGATTTTGGTGAAATAGGTCCACAGACATCAGTATGCACCTATTCAAGCACTGTTGTCAACTTCTTTTCCATTGCTTTGTACGTCATTCTAATGATATTCCCTTATTGACAGGCATCGTATGTATGTGTACGATCACGTGATAGCTTAGGGATGCCTCTTTCTGCTTCACACTTTACCAGATCTTCCATGGATGGTTGGAAAAGATGACCAATTCATTTATGCCACAACTTCTTTTCTTCCTCTCTAGAAAGAAAACACATATCTTCTTCTCAACTTACCAGGTTGATATTTCCCTTTGTTCTTTTTCCCTATATAATAACTACCCCATATCTTCATTTGACAACACACATCTTATTAGTAAACCTTATAGAATGTCTTGAGTCACATAGTTGACTGATGCTGAGAAAATTGGGACTGAGGCCTTCTACTACTAAGACATCAGCACGTCTCATCTCTTTCCCCCCAAACATGTCCTTTCCTGATCCAATAATCTTTAGTCCTTCATCATTTCCAAACTTGAAAGCTCCTTCTTTATCATATTTTAAACCTTTAACAGGATCTGTATTACCTGTCATGTGATATGTGCCACCACTATCATGGATCCACACACCAGAGCGATCTGATGCTTTAAGGGAAATTTCGGCCACCACGGCCTTCTCAACCTTCTTTTTTCCATATTTTTTCCTTCACACTTGGCATGTATTGAGACTTCTATTCTTTCTCAAAGTATGATTGACCAGCTTCATCTTGCAAAGCTGCAAATCTATTCTACATTTTTAACTCACCTGTTGGTTTGTTGATCTACTGCTTGTGAACATTTTGATTCTGCTTTGGCACATTCCTCTATATGGTCGAAGTGCAGTACCAAACCATGTACCCAAATCCTTCGCACCAAAAATAGTGTCCTTAAAATTATTCTTTGGAGAACCATTCTCTATTGGTCTTCTACCTTTTTTCTTGTTCCCTTCAATATCTCTTGTCTATGGAACACGCATATTGTGAATTTACCATCTTTCCACAACAATAACACCTGATATAATGTGAAATCCTTCATGTTACTTCTACAAAATGAGTTTCCCCTTAGGATCTCTCAATATTCTTATTCGGCATTATGCCCAAATCAACCTTCAACCTCAGGATGGGTGCTTGCAGTCTGACTTTAATTTTCACATATTTTTTTTATCAAGCCCTGAATTATCCTTAACGTCTATGCTCAATTGATTCTTCTTTCCTGCTAAACTACTAGGCTCATCTTTCATCTTTTCAGTCTTTTAAATGACCTTCTTTCCCAAGAATGTGTTCGCAATCAATGTTTTTTCCTAGTATTTAACTTTTCTCTGCAGACCGACAACTTCCTCTTCAAGCTCTTGAATACGCTTGATATGATCTTTCCTTGTGTTTTTTAACCCTTCTATCTCCCTTTTTTTATTCTTCAATATTGATTTTATACTCACTAACTGATTTTGAGTTCTATGGTGTTGATTACTTGAGTTTCTCAATTTCTTCCATCAAGTCAGACTTCTCTTCTTTCTGCTGCTACATATAGAGTTTGGCATCATGAATAACTTTTTTAGCTTTCTTTGTTTTGGTTCTCCAAATATCTATCTCCTCAAGAGAAGCATCTAACTCATCTTGTATATCTATTCTTCCTTCAACTTCTTCTTCATAATCATCACCTTTGGTTTCGTTCTTCTCCTAAGAACTACTGACAACTGCCACCATTGCATTTTCTCCTCGATCTTTTCAGTTCTCTATCTCCCCAACCACTTTAGCTTCAGACTCATCCAAACTGTCTATTTCTTATGAAAGAAGATTCTTATTCTTGAAAAAATTTCTCTTGAACTTCTTCTTCCCTTTCACATAGGCTGAATATTTCTTCATGGGAATTTCAACTTTATCTTCATCATTTTCTTCTTGGAACTTTTTGAGGAACCTCGCAGAAAGATGACCAACTTTTCTATATCTAAAGCAAGTAAGTGGAAGTTTACATTTAAAATTTACTTTTCCGATTTGAAGATTTGAGGAGAGGAATGACATTACCACATCTGTCTCTTATTATTTATGAGAATATTCAATGGTGAGATTCTTCATGGCCTTAAATTTTACCTCTTTAGATTTCCCCTTTTCTACAGCCTCATTATCATCATTCCTCATTTCATATGCAACCTGGGTACTATACAAACTGTCCAGTGTCAGCTCTTTTGGATCTTTATCTTCTAATACTGAAACCTTCGGATTGAACTGTGGTGGAAGTTTCCTCAAGATTCACTTTACGATCTTTATGTCTTCAATGACTTCACCAAGACCTCGCATATCTTCCACAACAATATTTACACTGTCAAAGAATGCATCAACAGATTCATTTAGGTTCATCTTCAGATCTTCATACTTATTCTATAGTACTTGTAAATTTTCCACTTTGTCCTTTGTATCTTCTTCATATATATTCAAAATCTTTTCCCACATGGCATGTTATGTTTTACATGACATCACCATCATATAGATAGCATTGGATAGGGCTCCCTATAAAGCAATTATGCCCTCAGCGTTAGAATCCAATTCTCTTCACTCAGCTTCTGATAATGACCCACTACTGATGTCAGCTATTATACCATGCATTTCTGTTGTGAATACGTCCATTCCAAAATATCAGAAGAAGTGTTTCATCCTATTCTTCCATACCTGAAAATTTTTTCCGTCGAAGATCGGAATCCCTTTATGATTAGTGACCTCCATTAGAGAGAGAACCACTAATAAAAACATTTCCCTTTGATACCACTTGTTAGGTCCACTAGGTTAGATACCCTGAGTGGTGGTGTGAATCATGGTATGAGAGATTAAAACAAATACCCCTATTGATCTTGTCTCACTTTTAAGCAAGACTATCCTTTCTCTCTTTCATGCAGCAAAGTATAAACAAAAACTAAAGCATGCACAGGACACATCGATTATTACTTGGTTCGCCCTCATTGGGTTACGTCCAAGGAGCATACACTGAGAATGTTCCGATGTACCAAATCCACTAAAATCACACTACTATTTACAAAGTTCGGGATAAATCACTTCTATTCCCAGGCTCACTGCCTTTACAATTTTTAGGGTCAGATCACTGCTTTCCCAAGAGTCACTCCCTGTTTCTCTCTCTCTAGCTCACTGCTGGTGGAGAGGATCACCTTCTTCCTCTTCCTTTGCTCACTACTCTGGAAAGGATCCAATCACAGTTTATAGACCTCTAGGTCTCTTCACTATCACTAATGAATACATCCTCTATTATATATAGATGCTCTGTTGAAGTCCAACTTTCACCCGTAGATGAATCTCCCTTTTCAGTGAAGGTATCAGGAAATCTTCCAGCTTTCATGCAGCCCTGAATCACTACCATGCTTCAACCATACCTGGCTCCCTTCTCCAAACCGGCGCGCAAGTCATGTAATTCAAGTTAGAATAGGCACACAAGTTTACCTCAAACACTTGCGCGACACTAGCTTCGGCAACTCCAATCTTGCGTGACTCACACCCTTTTATACTCAAACCAATATTGGCAAACAACCACTAACTATCACGCTTCTTCAAAACCTAACGCGCAAGTGTCACCAAACCACTTGCGCGACACCCCCTTTATCAACTCAAAACATGGGTGACTCTCTTCCTTTCTTTCCCAAACCACTTTGGAAGCGCAACAATCAACTGGTGCACAAATTTTACTTGCACGACCACACCACCACTTGCGCGACCACCACACCTACGTGATAGGAGCTCTGATTTTCTTTAAGTGTTGAACACTTCACTAAATGAGGAGGGGTCGACCTCTATTTATAGTCATTTGGACACCCTGTGCGACGGTAGGCAAGTCTCCTCCCGGCGCGCAAGTCTCGCCGCCCTAGTCTCTACCGCGCAAGTCACTTGCGCGACCTAATATAAAACTTTGGCGCCCCGTTTTCCTTTTCCACATTTTTATGTTCTGATCTTGAAACACATATTGCACGCAAGTTTCCAGGGCTCCAAGGAACCAGCACGCAAGTCTCTTTTCCAAAAAAACTTTTCTCCCTTTTCGATTTTGAGGTCCAAAAATTTAGCCACGACTGGAAAACGACGCCACATTGTATTTGCTCTTTTTGTACCACCTCCAGATTGATCATTCCTTTATTGATGTTCTTGAATCAAACATGGATCATTAACCACATCCCTTGAACTCAAAATGCCACCATGAAATCCCATTTTTCAATAAATTTGTATGTAATGGTTTGTTTTTTTAACAAACAGAGCATAGATTCCCACTTTTTCAACAAACACAATCACCTCAAAAATGCTTCAATGATACCATGAGGGATTTTTTCCCAAAAGTTTAGAAGGATATGTGTGTTATGAATTCCATATCTAGATTCATGGATGTATCAAAGTTGAATCTAGAGTCCTCTTATGGAAGCAGACACTAAGAAGAGAGTTTCATGGAGCATTGTGTTTTGGTTTCCAGGAAAATGAATTTATCCTATTTTTTCTGCAATAAAGATGTTGAAACATTGGTACACTGTAATACTTTGGTTCAAAGAAAGAGTAAATAAGATTTCATCATGTGTTATTCCTTTCTATTGGTTTCTCATTTGGGAATGCTATTTTTAATTCATGATGACCATAAGTGTACTCATTTTTGGAATAAAAAAATATATTTCCTAATAAAAATTTATAAGTGAAATAAATTGAGCTACTGTGAAAATGAAAATATATTACATGATTATATAATTTATATCCATTCATATAAAATGAATCATTATCCCTCAAATAACCCTCTCTATGGATGACTCGTTCCTCATAATTAAATGGAAAATCATCACATAAAATTTTAAGATATAGTATAAAAGGATATTAGTTATGGGACCATTCTAAAATTTATTCCTCAAGGATTCTATGGATTACACAATAGAGAAAAAATATTTGTGACTTTGTTGTCCAAAGGGGATAAATGAAAAAAAAACAATTTACATAATCATTTGAACGAAAATTTCAAAATCACCATCATTTATTTAGAAAAATATGGAATGTTTTAGAAGACAAAACATAGAAAATATTCCCTCAAGAAAAATAGAAATAAAAAATGATGTAAAATAGAATAACGTCCTCAATGGTATGAGGATATTATGTGGGACACCATAGATGAGAATGAGCTAAAATAACTGTCTCTAAAATAAATAAGATTTAGAATAAAAAACTTCAATTCATTGATTGATATTAACAACCAACTAAAATATTGGTAAAAAGAGTGAAATCATTTGGACCAAGAATAAAATGATTAGAATATTATCAGGGACAAAAGTTGTATGCTTTTTTCAATATTACTACATAATTAAAAATATATTTAATGTGGGATAAAAAATTATAGGTATGTTTGTATGTAATTTTTTTTAATTTTCTAACACTTTTATTTTTATTTTTCATTGTTTCCTTAGAAGTGTAAAAATAAAAAAAATTAACAGTTGCGTAAGTAATTAAAGATATAAATGTAAACGAAATCATGATATTATGAATATCCAAAAATTATTTACCTATAAAGATCTAAAAAAGACCAAAAATCATTCATCATATCATAATGATAACACTTATATAAAATAATAACATGGATGAAAATAATATAAATAGAAAACAAATAAGCTAAAATTTCATGATAACACTGGATAATAACTATGCATAAAAGATAATTTCCCAAAAAACTAAATATAAACACAATATTAAGAAAAAATGATGGTCTACCACACATTAAACATTACGATTAACATATTTTACCCATAAAATAGGTAGAAATCAATCTATATGGTAAATTAGATCAAAATTCCTCGATCTCATTTCCATACTAGTGGTGGAATCTTCTTACTCAAAAGATATTTCCCTGAGGTTCAATATCTAAAACTTTTCAAGGAGGAACCACTCTGGATCATTATTTAATTTCTTTTTATCAACCTTCGAAAACAACTCATGAGGTGCCTCAATATGCAAATCACAGATATAAGTGACCATTATCAATGATTCATTTAAAATAGGAATCTTCCTCAACTGCACCCCAAAAGTGTGATTCAGAAAATGAATATAAAAATATTTACTATAGATAATTTTCCTATAGATTAGTTCTATGTTTAATATCATCATCTAAATGAAAAATCCTCAATTCAAATTAATTTATTTGATGATTCATATCGTATCTTATTTGTGATAAATATTGAGGTGTTGTATATATAATTTAAATGATGACATATTTTCATCAATGATTTCAACTAAAACATGGGGATATTCAATTATAATTATGTATGGCACAAAAATATTATATTTATGTTTTATTTTCATAACATTAAGACTTTATTTTAAGATAATTACTTTATCACCCGGTGAAAAAATTTGTTGTTTGATTCTATTATCATGTCAAACTCATGTTTTATTTTTATTGACCATATCAATTTAATACAATTCCCTTCTTATCACATCTAGTTCCTTCATTGTAATATATTTATTATCTAGGGTACTTTAAAAATCAATGTTTAAGTTTTTCACTTCCATATAACCATTATATTCTAGAACTACTGGTATGTGATAGGTTTTTTTAATGATTAAATAGTGTGGGGACATTCGAATTGTTGTTTTATATGATTTCTTATACACCCAAAGTGATTTTTAATGTTCTTTATCCTAATATTTTGTAGATATATTCAATTTTTTCTCGAAATTTCAATTAATCTCAAACCTTTAAATTTTATCTTTGGAATTAGTTTGTAGATATATAGGGTTATTATATAATTATATTGTCCAAAATGAGTGATTATCTTCTATAATATATCATTTTTAAGTGAGTATCATAGTCACTGATGATAAGTCTTCTAATTATGAGCCTCGTAAATATGTATTGTTTCAAAATTTTAATTTCAGCATAAGAATTTTCTTCAATATAAGCTTTAACTTCCACCCAGTTTGACACATATTCAATGAAATGTAGGATGTATAGCCTTCTAAATGATTAATTTGGAAAAGTAACCCTAAATTAAATCCCCTATATATAAAAAATATCAACACATATAACATATTATTTTGGTATCTTACAATTCTAATTAATGTAACTAGTTATTTTAAATTCATCGTGATTCATAATAAAGTCAGAAATATCCTAATTAATGTGGATTATGATAAATCACATAGAAAAATTATCAATTTATACATTTAATTAAGTGATTTATTACTTCTACATAATTGAAATGATTCAAAATACTATCAACTTCTACTTCATGTATAAATATTCAAATCATTACTTATAAAAATCACTAAAAATTAATGGATCTTCTATGTAATAATAGAGAACTTCAATTAAAAACCTTCTCATTTTCTGTATTAATATATCTTAATACATCACACCCAAAGCTAAGGAATTCATGATATTAGCATACTATAGTGTGATGGTCTCATTGACATATAGTTATTCATTAGGAAATTTTTATTTAATCAATTCAACAGTTATATCACTTGTGTATAGTTCTAGGAATGTTAAATGATTATTAATGACATTCCAAGTTATCTTTTTATTCCTAATGTCAATGTCAAAATCATGAAGCAATAATCTCATCTATATAATTCTAGGGTTGTCATCCTTCCTTTTAATTAAATTTCACAAGTTAGAGTGATCTTTATACAAGTTGTAATTTGAGAATAATAAGTATGATTGAAATTTATTTAATGTTAAAACAATAGATAGTAGATCATTCACTATTTTTGGGTATTTATGTTTAGAATAATTAAATATTATGATAGCATAATAGATAATGATAAGGATTTTTTATTTTATTTTCCCCAACATATCATCAATTACAAAGTCCCTTATGTCGCATAATAATTAAAATTGTTTTTCCTAGTCAAGTGAAATCATTATTGGTGCTTATAAAAACATTTTACCTAATAATTTAAAATATTTTCGTTATTTAAGCATAGAAATAAGGGTTATATATTTTTTATATTGGGTTTTCAGGGGGTGGAAAATACCCGAAAAATCTTTAAATAAGTGCCAACAAAATCCCAATTTTATAAAGAAACCTCTAATGATATGATCTAATATATGCTCGGGTGGCTTATAAATTTTAAAAATCTTTCTTGGGTCAACATCAATACCTTTCATTGAAATTTTAGGGCATAATATTATCCCACATTGTATCGAGAAGTGATAATTATCCCAATTTATTGTTAAATTATTTTCATTAAATGTTATTGAAAAATTATCTAGATGTTCCAAAGATTCATCATAATAATATATATAAATATGTAATTAATCAATGAATATTTCTCATAAAAATTTAATCATGTCATGGAAAATCTCCATCATGCATAATTGGAATGTGGTTGTTGCATTACATATTCTAAATGGAATCATCCAATAATTGAATGTTTTATATAGAGAGATGATCATTCATTTCTCTTGGAATTCCAATGTGAACATCATTTGATTATAACCTAATTATTCATTTATAAAAAATACTAATATAATCTTGACGATAATTTGATAATTTTATCAGTAAATGGTCATGATAATAGATCCTTTCAATTGGAATCATTTTATTTATCTTAGTTATTTCACATTGTATATACTATCACAGATTTGGTGGGTATCAATTAACCTTTTTCATTTTCAACCACTTTGGTTCCACCCTTTTTGGGAACCACTTGCAATGGTCTGACCCATTAACCATTCTAGATTTGAAATATTAATCTCGTATTGAGAATTTTAATCACTTCATTCAAGAAAAATTCATTCTTAAGAGGCGTGAAGTTCCATTTGGGTTTATTTTAATGTTTATAAATACCTTATATAAGTATTATTTGAGTATATAGGGTAGGGATTGTATATTTTCAATTTGATACTATTTATCACATCATTATTTTTTTTTTGAAAATACATTGTGGAATTTTCCTTTTTGTTCACTTTAATGATAGTAGTTTATGGTGACTAGAAAATTGATGGGTACTTTTAAATTTTTGTATCATAATATTTTTGGAAGAGCTTTAAAATCTATTATTATAGACTTTTAATGCCAAAGTACTAACAATGTAAAATCTTCTCTATTCAATGGCTCTACCATGTTTTTGATAAATTATCCTTTTAAAATTATTTTTTTTACTCCTCCCTTTCCATATTCAATTCCTCTAGATTCAATAATTCCTTTACAAATTCATCCCATCCTTCAATAGTTTCTAGTAAATAATAGTCATCCACTGATTATTTTTCAATAACTTTCAAGAAATAAAATGATGGGTTTTCTACCCTAACACAGAATAGTAATTTTCCCTCTTGGACACTAACAACGTCTCTATTAACAGCAAATAAGGGTTTCCCAATAATGAGTGGGGTGTGTGTATCTTCTTCTTTATCAAGTAAAATGATATTTATGGGGATAAAAATTCAACTTTTAATAGAACATCCTCTAAATATCCTTGTGGACGTATCATAGATCAATCACAGATTTTCAAGTTAAATATGGTAGGATACACTTTTTCTATATTTAGGGTTATTCATCTACTCTAGATAAAATGTGTTTAATGTTAGTTTCAAAGTCGCATACAGTTATCAAAAATTGAAAACCTACCATATTATAAGGAGTTATAAAACTACCATTTTCTTGTAGTTTATGATATATTAATCTAGGTATGGATATCAAAAATTCTTCATGGATTAAAATAATCCCCATGTCATCATATTTTCTTATTTTAAATTGAATCTATTTGATAAATTTATCATGATAATATATTTTTCAATGGATTATACATAAGTAATTTTTATATAAATATTCTTTAACCTATCTCTAATCTTTTTAACTAATGAATTAATCATTCATTGCTATAATTATTGTATAAATGTGGGGTTAGTTGTTTGATCGTTCACATTTTTATTTAATTCTTGGTTTTCCTTTTTTCTTATCACTTTTTTTGAATCATCATCTTAACATGGATATACCTTATCATTTACATTATCACTGGCCTTCTTTTCCTTTAATTAAGTATCCTCTATAGTACGTATTTTTGTCACTCATATTGGTTGATTACCTATCATTTATTACTCTTTCAATTATGTACCATTGTGTAATCTGATGAATTTTTTCACTTATGTTTGGTTAACCCTCATATTACCTAGTTAAGATCTCTATTAATAGTCTTACATTTGTGGAGATATTTGACCTAGTTGATATCCATATCACAAATAGAAGCCTATATGTTTTGGGTTTCTATATCTTGAGTATCAAATTTTTATTTAGGGGTTGAAATGATTTATTCTATAATTACATCCAAATTATGACAACAATGTTCTTAATTAGGATCATATTATGTGGTTTTTTGTATCATTATGTATAATATGAGGGTGTTCAATATGTCTATCTAGATCCTTATCCATTTGACTTTAATGTATCTCTAAAGATTGGTTGAGTAAGGAATCTAGGTGGACATGTATTCTTATTGAGTGGTTGACTTTCTTTTGGTCCCTCTCAACTGAGATTTTGATTATTTCTCTTGTTGGTGTTATAATTATTTTTAAAATTTCTATATTATAATAGAATGATTTTTATTTATACATATTATTCACTAATTTGTATCATGAGAACATTGAAGAACCATGAGAGCCTCCAAATTGTGTGTAATATTCATCTTAAGTTTTATGAAAAGACTATGTTTAACTTAACTATAAGTGGTTCGTAATATTTTTGAGAGCTTAAAATTAAAAAACAATAAATTAGTGAGAGTTAAATTGAAATACTGTTACATTCCCCCAAGTAAATTCTTATAGCAATAAGAAACATTATTTCTCCATGTTTTGAATCAATGTGTATATATCTTCTAGATTCATATTCATAAATGTATCTCCAAGAACTATTTTAATAGGAAATTGACACTTTAGTTTATGTTTATTGAAGAAATCATGAAATTGGTTTACCAATTTCCTTCCATGATGAGGAAAATGTGTTAAAATAACCTTGAATCATTCCTTGGATTATCTTAGTTATTCATACTAATTCTTAGAGAGTTAATTTAGTTATTTCTTATTTATTAATGATTATGTTGTTGTGATATAACATTCAAAGAAATTTATTCTCAACACTTCCAAAGTAAAAAAAACATTTGGTTTTAATCTCACCAACCAGTAGTTTGTTTTTTCTTATAATGATAATAGAAATTCTCTTATGATAATCACATATTCAGTATAACCATAATACTTAAATAGTTAAAAAACCTAGAAAATATATTTTCATGTATTTAAGTGACTTCACTTCTTAATTCATGAAATTTTTCATGCTATTTCAGAAAGTTAATCATTTAAGGAAGCAATTCATTTTTTGGATAAATGGTATTTTGATAATCGAGCATAATAAAATTGTGTTTGGTCTTAGTTCTTGTTTTACGGTAGCCCATGGTATTTGATATTGATATGGTTCAGGAAGATACAATAGATTTTTCCACATGGAAGAGTTGGAATGTGATATTTAATGCTCTCTTCCAAGGGATGCATCTTGCTATCCGATAGGATACAACTTGGAGATATTCCTGGTATATGATTTTTGTCTTCCAAATCAAGTGCCACCTCATTTTTTTAGAATTATGAATTATGAATGATCCATCATGAACATTTTTTATATAATAATTTTTTTTATAAATTAAAAAAAATATAAAACTAATGATACTAAAAATTATATTTAAAATGACGATGAAATTTAATAAATGATTTATTTATGTGATGCAAGAATCATAAAATGTTATTATACATTTCATAAAAACACTTTTTCTGATTACATAATTATTCAACCAAATTATCGCTAATTAAAAAATTATAATATTTATTTAAAATATTATTTTTTTTATTCATAATAGATCTAAATTATTTTTCTTTGATGATAATCAATTTAGAGTTAGATTTGAATTTAATGTTTCTGTGGTAAAATAACAAAGTGGGTTTCTCAAATTTCCAAGTCACTAATTTGTGCTATAACCAATTGAGAATGATAAATTATTTAGTATCACTTAAAAAACTATGAAATAAAATTTATTACATTTATTTTTTAAAAATTGTTTTCTTAACAAATAAAACTAAATGAAAAAAAAATCCAACTAAATTGATTTAATTTTGAAATTAGTAAAAACAATTACTTAGAATTATAGTGAGAGTAATATTAATTGATTCCTCTACGATCCCCAAAAAACCTAACATGATTATTTTGATGCACAAGAAATACTAAAAATAATAAAACTTCAAAAAAAATATTTGTTTTATTTAAATAATAATTATTCCAATTTGAAAATCGTATACCTAATGGAAACTCATTAATGTTAATATCAGAAACATTAAATTGAACCCCTTGTGCATGTTATTTTCACACACAAACAATCCCTCAACATTAAAATAATCAGAATGGTCACTAGAAAACTGAGGCCACCCAAAAAAACCACAATGCATGTAAAATTATACTAAAATTTAAACTGCATGGGAGTAGGGATACCAGTAATGTAAGTGTGAACATGGGGGTGTATGGAGATAACTAAGCTATATAGGGATAAAAGAGGTGGTGATGGTGTGATGAAAATTAGGGGAGATAAAATTCAATATATAAGGAGGTGTTGGGATAAATCCCACCATTTATCACTAGAAGATGCACCATAAGAAACCTTAATCATAGAGAAACAAATAATTGTAACTTCAATGATCATAATAAACTCACCCAACCTAAAGCTACCGGAACATAGAAAGATTAAACATCACCCTAAATCATTATTCTCAGTCAACTATATCTGACACACTCAAATAAAAAAAAACTCATTCAAAGAAAAAATATATAAATAACACTTTGAATTTGCATGATTTGGACAATAAGTCATATGTACATGAGAGAATAAGACTACATTTTCATTTATCCAGAAATAAAAATTTCTATAACAACTTTTTATAAGTTATAAAATTGGATCATTAATAATAAGTAGTCACACTACAAATGTAAAATTAGCCCCAACATCTTGGTACTATGTTCTAGCCAATCATCCAATTTCATCATCTTCAGATCTTTGTAGATATTCTACCATTGAAATTGGAAACATACAATCTCCTAGAGTAATAATAACTTGACTATTGAAATGTGGTGAAATTTAAAATTACATTAATATATTTTTTTGATAAATTTTATAAATATACTCATTTTCTATAAAACATGTTAGGAATGAACATTATGTTTTATCATCATAAGTCATCAATATAAGTCATAAATTCCATTTTTTACCCCTATCATGGAATTAAGATGACTGAACACTACAACATCTTGAAGAATAACATATGGATACCCACCTACATTATATTTCACTACCTCTATCAGCATCAAATCAAGGCTAACTTCCAAAGAAATAAATTTTTATCATTTTAATTTGAAACTAAAAAAAATCACCATTACTAAAAATATCTCACTTAAATGTTTTTCTCAGGGAAATCATGGAAAAATATAACACATAGGTAAAAAACATTCAATTTTTCTACGAATAATGCCTCTACTACCTTCTGATTAACCTAGTCCTGCAATAATAGAATATTGCCTTATGAATTTCTTTACTAGTACCATAGTGACCATCTATGTCCTATTTTGTCTTTGATCTATCTTCTAAAACTCAAACACTCTATACTCTAGAAAAATTCATTACAAGAGATATTTTAGTTGTATATGTTCGTTCAGAACAACAAACACTTGATTATGAGGAAAATTTATTTCACTCTTACTATCATTGTAGATAAATCCACATTCCTACCATATTTTAGGCTCCTTTAACAAAGGCCTCAACCATTTTAAATTTTCAACATTTTTTTATACAATATACTCTAATTTTGTTTCATAGAAACTAGTGGTTTCAGCCATGATATCCATATAACTTTCATTCCTACAAATTTGAAAACATAGTCTGTTGTACTATTCTATGTATCTAATTCTCCTCCAAATATTACATCTATATACCCCTAAAATATAACGCCTTTTGAGCGCATGAATTTTGAAGGAAATGGTAAAATAAAAAAATTTCCCATGTGCCGCAAAGTGGTTGACTAGTGTCATCTCACTTGAGGAGATTCTCAGTTTCTTTTCTTACTTATTTTAAATCACCTAACCAATTTATTTTTTATATTTTTATTATTTTATAAAAACAATGATAATTAGTTCTAGGTTTTTGTTTTTACATTCTATGATAATGAAATGAAATGAAATATGATAATTTAAACTAACATGAAATGCTAATCATAATGAGTTAAGGAAGAAAGAACTTGATTTTGGTTTCAGTTTTGGGTTCAATCACTATTTTAGTTTTTTTTTGATTTTTGTTTTATAATCCAAACATGAAATCTCATGATGAATAAAAATTACATTTATTAAAAAATTTGGGAATATTTTAATGTCTAAGAAATATCAATTCTACCTCATCTAATAATGAAGTTTGAGTAAACACTTTGGATGATAGTCTGTTATATTCCATGACTCTGCTCTATCGATGCCGTTTTATCCATTGATTGGATCGAATCAATTTTTTAAGAGAATTTAGAGAGAGAAAAGTGATTAAAAAACAATAGAAATAGATTGAGTTTCATATCATGGGGGATAGTAACCCCATGAAGGATATTCATTACACCCATTCATGCTACCCATATCTACCACAACCATAAAATAAACATTAAGAAAAATTCAAGAACACCTTGACCTCCTCCAAATCAAGTCTCCAGTCAGACATCCATTATTAGAAGTAATAAATCACTTTAGTGTAGTAGGAAGAAGATAAAAATATAAAAAAAATATAAAGAATAACTATAGAATAAAAAAATATAATAGAAATAACATAAAAAGAATAAATTCAAAGAATACATATGAGAGAGAGAGAATAAAATAAATAAAATGAAATGAAATGAATAATATGAAAATAATAATATTAATAATAATAGTAATAACGTTAATAATTTGAAGAATTAGGATGGATAATTGGAACACAAAAGAATAAGAAAAATGCATGAATAAATTTTATTAAAATAAAACTAATTTAGAATTAATTTTAAAATGAAAATAAAACTAAAATAAAAATAATATAAAATAAATAAATCAATCAAAATAATAATACATCATGTGTAGCACTCACCTCTGGGGGGTTCCAAGCCATGGTTCGAGAGATGCTTCTTCAATGGTTCAGTATCCTCCTTTTATAGGAATACAGGGATTCTTGGTATTGGCTCCCATAAAAGGTTGAGGAGGATACTTAGAAGAGATCCTCAAAGATTTTATTTAATTTAAAAACTCCACTGAGACTTGAGGTGTTAAAGATGAAACACTCTTATATATAGGGTGTTTTGAATTAAAATGTAGGTTGATTCTTAGCAAGGATAGAGTGGTTGTATCCTTCCATAGTCATGAATGGTGAATGGTATTTTTGGATGATGTGGTTGTAATGGATCTCTTATAATGTAGGTACGCTATCTTATATCCCCGTGAAAGGAATAATCTTCTTCTCTATTCCATCAAAGTGTCCTTAGGAGCCTTATTAATATCCTTAAAGAGGTCTTCCATGAGTGTTAAGGAAATCCATTTTGGTTTCGGCCTTCACTTGTGGATGTGGATGAATTTTATAGTGATGGAGCTTCACCCAATGATTTTGGAGTAGTGTTTGTGGTGTTCTTTGGTTGAGAAATGATGGTCGGTGACATCGGTCAGTGGATCCACGATGAAGCAGAGTGGAAACAATGGAGGATGGTGTATGGAACTGGTGATCAGTGGTGGTGGAGCTCATGTCCCAGTTGGATATGGTAATATCCCATGAAACCATGGTGTCCAAAGTATTAGAATGAAGGGGGGGAAATATTCTAGCGGCACGTATTGGTGAGCTATGGATATGAATAGTAATATCTAAATAACGTATCCCACATCAAAATGGTATGTGGTTTTTGTATCCTTTATAAGTAAAGGTTTGGGATATATTTCTTAGTATCATAAACTCGGTATGGGATCCAAGATTTACTTTTATGCACAAAAATGTGGGCTACACATACAAATGGTCTGCACAAGCCCTTGGGCTCACTATACTCCTTATAGGCCTCACCACTCATGGGCCTCCTGCACGAGGCTTTATCACCCTTGTGTTTTCATCTCAATGAGGCTCTCTTGGGTGGATGTGTGACCAAAAATAAATCTTAGTCTAGATATGTGGTGCATGACCCTTGGATTAGGGCCTTCCTAGGCTTGTCCTATTTTTTAGATAAATCACCTTAAAAGGTTAGAAAATTTCACATGATTCAAGTAAATTTCATAGATTGACACATAAAATTTATAATTTTTAAAATTCACTAATATTATATCTAATTAAATTGATTATCATTTCACATTTATAATTTCCCCTTTTCTAATAAAACATTTAAATATAAGAGAATTATCAAATAAAACAATTATAAAATCATTGAAAATTGATTAAAAGTATGCCTGAAATTTGTTTCTCTCATCTATAATAAAGAGTGATGTTATATATTTCACTCTATTGAGATACCATAAGATTGATTTCATAGATTACCAAAAAATTTCACTTCTTTTCCATGATGTAGCTAAAAAAACCCATTGAAAATGTAATTACTTCATGATTAAACATCATATAGTACACTGGGCTTCCTATTTCTGATGAAATTGAAACTTATTTCATGTTATTCACCATATATTTCATTTAGAACACTTTCTCCTTGGAAATACTGAAGTGTTCAACTAGTGGAGTTGAGCCTCAATTACATATACATGTTTAAAACCATTGAATTAACATCCAGATGTAATCACTCTGAGAAAAAACTCATATTACATGATTCCTATCTCTCTCAGTACGCATCCTAAATATTTTCTTATCCTATAAGATATTTTTCATCTAAAATCTTCTAGAAAAATCACTTTTTATCTCTATATTCTTTATAATTTCTAAAACTTAAAAAAAATTATCCATTTTTTACGGTGGGATGATAGTGCCCCATCCTCAAATGAATTTTATTAGAAAAAAATATCTATGTTGATTTGTATGTAACCTTTCACCACCATGAATGCATTGACCATATAGTTATTTTTGTGTTCTTTTTTGAATCCATATAGGATCCTTTTGATCTTGCATGCAATGTACAAATTTTGGTAATCTTAGAAACCAACAGGATGCTTCATGTAAATTTTTTTCTCAAAGTCTCCATGAATGAAAACATGTTTTACATTCATCTACTCTATGTATAAACTATTAGAAGAAACCATGATCAATACTATATGATTGGTGGTGTGCATAAATATTAGTGATCATATTTTAGAGAATTCAATACCTTCCTTATATTGTAATCCATTAACAATCAACCAAGTCTTGTACCTTCTTCTAACATCATCTTATTATTTTATCAAAAACATATTATTATTTTTCCAATGCTTTATTACCCTCCCGTTTTTCTTTTATCTCCCATGTTTCATTCATTTGTGATAAATCCAACTCTTCTCTCATAAATAACTCCCAATTTGAAGAGTCATTGAGACCTTCCACTTAATCGAGTATTTTTGGTTTACCACCATAAATTAAATTAATGAAATCCACATCACCACTAAACCACATATCTTGTCGTATAATCCTTATAGGCCATTCCAATTTTGTTTTCATCTCTAATATTTCTGGTTTTCAAAATTCCAAATATTAATGTTTTTATTCATTAAATAAACACACTACATTACTCAATCGCATTAGTAAATATTTTTTTGGCCTAATATTTGGATTCCTAGTGTATCCTAAACTCTCTATAACTTAATTCATTTTATATAGTCAATTTAGATCAACATGATTATGGTGTATTAATTCTGTATTCTCTATATCATTTTCCTTTTTGTTTTGATCTTTATATAAGAACATCTCATTAAATAAAAAATTATATTCTCCTCCCAATATTTTAATTTTCATCATCCTTGAGCTAGAATATAACATTTTCATCATCGCATCCCATAAAGAAACAAGTATGTTAATAATCATAAATTTTTTTATTTCAATGAAATCCACATGGATATAGGCTATACATGTGAAATCCTTCAATTTGTTAACATCCATTGGTTTTAAAAACCATAAAATCTTGGAAAAATTATACCCCATTAGTTCTTATAGTCTTATATTAACTATGTATGTTATAAATTTGATTTTTTCTACCCAAATCACATTTGAAATTTCCAAAATGTAGCATCATGCTCCACACCTTCCCCATTAACCGCAGATTCATTCTCTTATACACACTGTTCTAATCTACTCTCCCAAGTATAGTATTTTCCATAAAAATAACATTATTTCAAAATAAGTACTAGAAATACCTTCCACTATACTAACCACCATTATCATACCTTAAGCATTTTAACTTCCTTCTTGCATCCCTTTCAACTATATAATTCCATTATACAAACACCCTAAATACTTTATATTTTTGTTTCAGTAAGTAAACCCATGCTTTCCTCAGTGATGTATCAATAAATTTAAAAAAATATTGTTCCCTTATATAAGAGTAGATTAGAGTGAACCCCCAAATTCCCATGTGAACTAGTTCTAAATTTTGAGATATAGGAATCATTTTGTTCATATTGAATTGTGCTTTTAGAGTATAAAAATATAACTACTGATTTTTGTGTGATCAATTTATTTATAACTTTTACACAATAAATTTCATGTTCTCCTCAGTGTGGTATCGAAGATAAAAAAGAAAAAATTCAGAGTTGACGGATTTTACAACACCAATTATTATTTTTCTTCATGATAATTTAGTCAGAAAAACTGTTATGTATTTCATACCTATGGACACCACTATGGAATCTTGATTAACAGTCCATAATCTATTCATTAATATCATTATTAATTCTACTTAATATAGGTTAATTACCAAAATTAGGTTCTTTTACAGACTTGGTTTATACTAATCTACTTTTACCCTCAAGAATCTCTCATTCTACATCTGGATATTGGTGTCACCCTTCCCCACAACATTAGTGGCCTCATCATCAAATAAGTTCCCCATTACAAATATTTTGAATACATAATTCACCATGAATCCTTTCTATTTTTTATAATATTGTTATTATCTAAAATTAATAACACATGGTTCAATTGGAATGTCGATACTCAAAATTAAACTGATACTCCCTTCAACTGAATTACAAGGACATGAACTTCTAGAATCTTCCCTTCTTCAATTCACCTTGAAATCCTTACAATCTTTATTGAGATGCCCTCTCTTCCCACATTTCCATCATATGGGATCAGGTCCAGTCGATTTACCTTGACTCTTGTATCTAGACACACCTTTTGATTTCCTCTAACTGATCTTCTGATGAGGTGGCTATCCTCCACCTTCTATATTCTATCCTATTTTGGTGGGTGATTAGACTTACACATATATTCTCTATTTATTAAAAACTATGTTTATAATATCCACAAACACTATTTTTTCCCAAAACAGTCTCTCATAATAGTTTCCATTATATCCATCTATTCTAGAAGAAATGATTATAATATATGTTCTCACAGATCATCCATGAATATGATATTAAAAAAATTGATCTTCCCTCCATTAATGTTTTCATAATTCACATGTTTAAACACAAGTCTACAATCTAATAATGTAATACTAAATAACTTTTACATCACAAATAACTTCTTCAATGTTATCATCTTTTCATACATGTCTACCAAATCATTCATTAGCTTAAATTTTTTCTTCACCTCCTCAATGTTAAAGGATACATTCCAAATCGATGAAATCCTGATCAAACCAAAAAACTTTCTATCTAGTCCATCACATTTAATTTTTTAAATTTACTCTATTTTTATTTCCATATTTGTAACATAATTATCATTCTGAATGAGATAGTCATTCATCTCCATTCCCAATAAATTAATATTTATCCCATAAAATTTATTTATCTATAAATTTTCTTCTTCTGATGTCGTAATATCTAATAATATGACTCTCGTTCAATAAAAATAACTTCAAGACAATGAAGTGTATATTACATAATTATTTTCGACCACGCACTATCAATCCCCGACACATGTTATGATACTACTTCTTCAGAAAACTACCAAAACAAATAATTAGTAGATACACCATCTAGATATTTAATCTCAATATAGAAAAGATTCAAAATATCTTTTGGATAGAAAAAAATACACCACATAAATGTATCAGAACCTTGGAAGATAAAAACTCTCCATAAATAACCTCACATAGTCAAACATCTCTCACACACTCAACCAATACACAAACACATTCAAGTGAAAATAGAAAACTGAAGAACACATTGGACTGATGTGGTTTAAGCATTATGTCTTATGTACATAGGAGAACATTTCTATATTTTTAGTTCCTTAATGGTTGCAATTATAACAATCAATATAGTCAATTCATCCAATTAGACCACTAACAACAATAAATTTTCTGTCACCTATGCAAGTATTCCCACCCAATGTTTATAGTGGGTCCAATATGGTCATCTAGTTGTACCAACTTATAATATTTTCTGATGTCCCACTATTGAGCATGGGAAACATTGATTTATTTCATAAATTAACACATGATAAATGACCTCTTGGGATCATTAATGTTACTCTCACATTGATTCTAATGAATATTATACATGTACTTATTTTCCATAAACTAGGTCATGAATGATTCTTATGTCCCGTCAGTAGAAGTATTCAATGAAATTCATAAATTTATTTCACTACATCATCTGTAACTTTTGGACACCCACCCTTTAATGCACCTGAAAGCACAGCATTCAGATACCTACCTCCATTGGATTTCAGTATTGTTATTTTTATCTGTCCTATGATAACTTCTAGGGATACTTATTTTGGTTATTTCAATTAGAACAAGATAAAAACATCACCATTCATAACTAGAGGATGAATGGTGGTTTCATAAGAATTGGAAAACTAGGGAGGGTCGTCTTGGGCTAGTCTCCTTGCATCACATGAGAACAACTACAGATAATATCATTATCTATGTGAAAATAATTTTTATGAGTTCTTTAAAAGAACTAATAATGTAATAATTATTATTATCCTTTAAAATTTATCAATAAGAAAATTAGAAATAATAAATAGGGTCATGACCATCCCAAGTGTTATCACTGATAAAGAAGTATACCAATAATAAAAAATAGTTATTTTTGTATTATTAAATAAATAAATAAATAAATTATAAATTATAAAAAAAATGCATAAATAAAATAGAAATAAAATGGGTAGAATAATATATATATATATATATATTCATGTGTGTGTGAAACATATTATGAAGGATCAAAATAATATATGTGTGATTTTTTTTGAGAGTGTGATGCATGTTTTAAACAAATATATGTCACTGATTGCACACACATTCATTCATACTAGCACCATGGTGTATTGTATTGATGAGAGGACAATTCCTATATTTAAAAAAATGAATTATGGGTCATTTTCCATATGTATCATGACAATATGGGGTCTATTTCTTAATTTTGAGTTTTGGATGCATTTTTTAAATTGAAATTTCACTTTTAAACTCATAAACATGCACTTATTCAAACCAGAAACACCATGTGTTAGATTGATTTTTATTTAATTCCTAAACAAATAAATGAATCACAAATAATTTCCTTAACATATCCCAACAATCCAATGGTTTTTCTTGGTTTAGAGTATGTGATGCTTGTATTGATTTGAAATTTATTTTTTAAAACGAAAAAAGGAAATTTTAGTCATACCAACAATATATTTTTTCATATCGATGTGAGATTAAATCCTAAAAGTAAAAAATGAATCATTAATCATTATACTAAAGTATCATGACAATACTAGTGATATTAATCATTTTTAAGTATGTGATGCTCATTTTGAACTAAAAATATCTTTTAAACTAAAAACAATCACTTTTAGTCATATTAGCCACCCTATATGCCGGTTTGATGGTAGATTAATTCCTACAAGCCACAAATGAACCCGATATAATTTTCCTAAAATATCATGATAATATAAGTTTTTTTCTCATATTTTAGTATGCAATTTTGGATTTGTATTACAATATAACTTTTTAATGATATCATTTACTTTTAGTCTTACCAGTTATAATGTGTGTCATATTGATGTGAAGTTAACTCATATAAGTCATATATAATTCAAAATTTATTTTAATAGAGTCTCACGGAAATACAAGTGTGATTTATTTATTTTGTGTATATTTCACTTATTTTTAATTGAAATTTCACTTTTAAACATAATAATCACTTCTATACATACAGCTCACAACCTGTGTTGAATTAATATGAAATTAATTAATAAATTATAAATGAACCAAATATTGTTTTCATAAAGTATCATGATAATATGAATGTTTTTAGTTATTTTAGAGTATGTGAAATAAGTTTAAAAATAATATATAATTTTTAATTAATGCACACACCTTCATTGTCGACATCCAAACCATGTATCGAATTAAAAAAATGTTAATTCCTGTAAAGTTTATCACTTATCATTTTACTAAAAAAAATAATTTGAGACTGTTTACTTGATTTTGAGTATATGACATGAATTTTGAAATAAATATCCACTATTAAATAGAAAGCACGCACTATATATAAAACCTAATACACAATGTGTTATACTGATATTTGGTTAATTCATATAGGTTACAAATAAATAATGAATCATTTTCCAGAAGTATAATTATGATCTAAGTGTATTTTATCAGTTTCCACTAGGTGACACATGTTATGAACTGAAATTTATGTTTTAAATAAAAAAACATATTGTACACATGAAACTAAAATAAAAAAATGAGTTTTAATATATTTTCAATAATGGATATGGGGACTCAAAATATGAATAAAAATTTCAACTTGTCCAGTGGAAGTATAATTATGATATAAAAAACTAAAATAAAATGCACAATGTAAAAATTTTCTTAGTAATAGTACATTAATAATTAAAAACCTCAAGTATACATTAATATTGGAGTCTCCAAACTAATTGCGATGATGTGATAGTTTTACTGTAGGAATTATTTTATAAACATCAACAACCACACTATGAAACTTTATTTTTTTTATATATGAACATATCTCCATTACATATTAATTATCATTTCTTGTGATAATTAATATGAAAAGGAGATATGTTAATAAAAATAGAACTCTTGCTGCTTATTGTGATGATTAAAATTCATAAAAACTACCATCATCTTATCTACAATCTCATACCCATATTTTTGGTATACCATTTATCAGTCAACACTATTCATTTAATTCCAAAATTAATTCAATATTGAGTCAAATTAAAAGATTCTAATTAAATTTGACTAAAATAAATATCACCAATAATGATAAGAAACCACCTCTTCATGATATTTAAAATCATTCCAATACCATGTAAGCTACTAAGACATTCTAAAGAAAATCTATTTCCTATTATAAATATGTAGATATTCAAGATCCATTATAGTATTAAAAAAGTATAGAAAATAAATTGGATAAAAAATATCATAATTAAAATGTAATTAGTTTCATAAATACCCCTTCAGGGATACTATTTTGTGGATATAATATGATATATTTCATAAATTTAAAATTTTAATAAACATAATCATTGTGATTGTTTTATTTTGAGAAATATAGAAACATTGATAAATATATTTAATTTTTTAGTCCATGTTTAGATAGTGAAATATTATTATATATGACCTATCACATATCAAATCATATAAATCCATAGGATTTATGTTTATATTTATTGTCCTCATACCATGTATTTGATGATAAAAAACACTTCCTTATCAATAAAAAATTCTTATTAACATAAACTTTTAAAAATATAATTTGATTTTTTATAAAATAATGACTATAGTGTATTAAAAATTCCTAAATGACATAATGTCTGGATGATTTATTGTATATCTATTCAATCCAAAAAATATTTTTAGAGCATCCAAATTGACTACAATGAGCATCCAATCAGTCCTATTAAAGGAATAATTTCAATCCCCTCTATCCTTGGACCATTTCGAGGTGACTATATTTGGGGTTTCGTGGGACCTCAAGAGTTCATTCCCATATACCAACTTCATCCAGGGTTCTATGTCTCTAAACATAACAAAACCTAAGGCATTACCTACATCCATATCCTAGGAGGTAATAAT
The DNA here is from genome assembly GCA_963277665.1 of Viscum album. Taxonomy (NCBI): domain Eukaryota; kingdom Viridiplantae; phylum Streptophyta; class Magnoliopsida; order Santalales; family Viscaceae; genus Viscum; species Viscum album. The sequence goes on from OY728122.1 coordinate 974,763,470, forward strand.
AAGAACCACATAACCATAAATATCAAACACCTTCAGATAAAATGGGTATAATACAAAGCATCCCTCATAATCAAACACCATTTTATCTAAATTTTATGGTCTATGGAATCCGTCATCAAATAAATCCATCGGATCCTAGGGATGTGATCCCCAGTATCCCCCAGCCACCAAGTATCAATGGATCCTAGTGAGGTAATCCTTGGCATCCCCCATTCACCAGGAATCAATGGATCCTTGGGTGGTAATCCCAGACATCCCCCAAGAAACATATATCCCTAGATACTAGTGTGGTAATGCCTATTATCCCCCTACAATCAGAAATCAATGTATCCTAGGGAGGTAATACCTAAAATCTACTAATCCCTATGACTAAATAGAACATCAATAAGTAATCCTTGACACCCCCATCACCAAACACCGTCAAATTTGAGGGATGTAGTTCCTAAATCCCCATAATTTACAAGAATTTCATTAGTCAAATTAAATTATTTAATTCATTCATAGTTTATATATCATGTTCATTTAATTTAATTATAAAATTTTCATATGATTCACATTATAGGTTCATCCAATGGATCCTAGGTTACACATAAGTATTCAATCATTATTAATTAGTGAACAATTACGGTCACCTTGATAAATATATAATGATCTTGGTCTAAAATCACCAAGGGACTACTCATGGCTGATGGGAAGGTCTAATTACACAAAATAAGGGATCAATTTATTTATTAATTTAATTTTTTTGGATGAAATCCATTATGTTTGGCACAACTATACATCACATGCACATAGAAATTGAGAAATATGTAAGGGTTAGTTTAAGAAACACCTACCTTAGGCTAATACAAGTATACTAATCAAGTATTTCCCATTTGTTTGATATAAAAATAATGGAAATGAAAATGTAGATAAAGACCCTAAAATATAGAATAGTATCTGAAACCGACATGAGAACACTATAAAATTAATGATGCTAGGAATATTCATAGAAGGAATGTTATCCATACCAAAATATCACTATGGGGACAAATAATTACTTATTCTAAAGAAAAACATAGTATAAATCACTAAGGAGAGGTAAGAGGAAAGAACAATCCATGCCATGTGGGGTTGGTATTGTGAGGGAGAATAACCTAGGGATTAGAGCTTTGAAATTCATATGGTCATTTTAGGAAATTCCAAAATTTTACGTAACTAGGAAGACCTTATGTTTTAGCTGCATGGTTTACCAAATCGTGCTACAATAATGTAGTTCCCACTATTTTAATAACCACACATCACGTGATTGGTTAAATCATGTGCCAACCATGTGATTCCCATTATTTTAGGAACAACACCACACATAGTTTCCCCACATTGTTTGTTAAATTGTGTGACAATCCTATGAAATGAACCTATAATATATTATAGGTTTTTAACAACCTCCCTTGGAAATTCACCATGTTTTAGGAATTATGAACTAGGATAATCACTTATACACATTTTTAGAGAAATGTTATAACTAACAATTCACCCCAATGTGAAAATACAATTTCCATATTTTCAATCCTTCATGTTCCTAAAAACTTCCATGTTCATAGAAAATCAAAATAAACACTTCAAATTCATAACTAATATGGAATAAAATTTATTTATAAATAAATTAAAGAAGTTAAGACCTTAAGAAGTTTTAGGGTCTTTAAATATTCCCACTATATAGTTGTTCATCTTTGATTTTCCTTCCTAAGTATAACTGGCCCTTATCGGTTAAGAACTCTAAAAAATAGTCTCAAATATCATATAATCACTCATATGTATCTTCTTTGATATGATAATTCTTCTACTATTCTTTTAGTATAGTAACCTTCATTCAATATATCCTTCTCACTCTGATCCACAATATAAACTAGAAACTCATCAAATGATATGTTAACCTTACAATTAATATCATTGACATCGATCATGTGATATAGATCCTAGTAATACTAATGAAGATATTGTATTGGTGATACATCATAAAAAATACTATAAAAATGATTTAGATCAAATTGGTATGCCATTATACTGACTATATTTATGATATTAAATAGAACAACAAACCTAGATTCCATATTTCCCTGACACTGAACATGATGATTTCCTAATTGAGGTGACAACCATAAAAATACCCAATCACCCAACTCAAACTCCAATGTTCAATTTCATCTATTATCATATGAAATATTCATAATATTGGTGGTCTATAACTACTTCATGATCAATGAGATATGCTCTAATATCCCCTGTCTAAGACTTGACTTAATCATCATAGACTCACTGGCCCCTAACTGACACTCTAGAAAATGGAATGCATACTATATATAGCTTTGAATGGATCCAAATTAATCAAATCATGGTAGAAATTGGTGTAGGAGAACACCACTAAATCCAAGTGGTGCTCTTAGTAACCACTAAAATCTTGGACACATTCTCTCAACATGTCTTCTAAAGTTTCAATAGTATTCTTGAACTATCCATTAGATTAAGGGTGATATTTAGTTCATAGATTCACTTATATACCAAGAACCCTCTATAATAGCTTCCAAAAACATAATGTGAATCATGAATCCCATACAAAAAAATAAAATTAGGTACCCCATTAAATAGCACCATCTCCCATACATAAATCATACCCTACTCAACAACTAAAAAGTTCTCTTTAATCTATAGTAAGTGACCCACCTTGGTTGGTTGATCCATGGTCACCCATACCACCTCCCTAGCCTAGGGTGTCCTTGGTAACAACAATATAAAAACCATGGTGATGTTATCACGCATATACTTTGTAATGGGTAGTGACTATAGGAGACTACTGAGTCCGTAATGCTTAGACATCACATGTGTGATGATGGATCACTATGTGGAAAAACATATTGTGTACATCATTATTGTTGGTCTCTAATATTTTCTACACATGTATTGAAATGTATTAAGAAAAACTAGGTTTACTTCACACCTTATCTCGTGTGACTCCCTCATTATCTCTCCACACATTTTCATGGGCATCATAATAAAACCTCAATCATGAATGATCTTTTATACATCAAGAGACTAATCAAGTGGTGGATCCCCATAATATATACAGTCTCTTATGACTAAAAATTGTAATTCTGAAAATTAGATCCTATTCACCCTACTGTGGAATGAGTACATTATTATTATGGGTGTAAGAGTTTTGTAAACTAGGTACTCCTACATGTCAATATACATCGCTATAAATAGATGGGTCTTCATTTACCCCTCACGGATAGACCGCTAGAATATTTGAGCCATTATTTTATATATCCCCACATATGAAACTATGTTCCCATTAATAGGTGTAAATTCCAAATTTAAATCAAACTAATATAGATAACCAACCAACATTTTTTTCTATTTTTTAGGACCAACAAAGGTAAAATATACTTTAGGCTCTTCATGTTGGTATACACTACGAACCTCTCACCCAACAAGTAGTGTTCCAAACACCTCATGGAATGTACCACTAAAATTAACTCAAAATCATGTGTTGTTTTGTTCCTCACATATGTTCACAAATATCAAGATCTACATGTAACCACATAAAAATCCCGTATTAACATTTCTCCCAACCAAACACTTGATACATCAAAATTGAAAGTATAATCCCTACCAAACATTAGTAAGGGAAGGATTGGTGTTATAGTAAATCTCCCCTTAAGATCATAAAAATAACTCTCAGGATCATCATTACCAAAAAAATCCTTTATTTATTGGTTAGACCAATCATCAGCACCACCAACTGATAGAATTATCAAATAAACCTCTATTCATAACCACACAACCCCAAAAAACTATAAATATCAAAAACATTTTTAGGTTTCTACTAAGTGAAAACTTCTTTAAACTTCTTAGAGTATATTAATACATTATCCCTTGAGATAATTTTCCACAATAAGTGAACTCATTAGATCCAAAAGTGACATTTTTTAATCTTGGGATATAGTAGATGCACCTGATGTTTACCCAAAATGATCTTGATATAGAACATGTTCTCTTCCCTCGATTATGATTACATGAGAATATCATCAACAAAAACAACCCTGATGTTTTCATGATATAGAAGGAATATTTGATTCATATGGTCCCTAAAACCCATCATCACATCCATTAGACTGAATAAAATCACCCATTACAAATGAAGGCCATTCCTACTCTTCAAGGTAGTGTATGGTAAGTCTAAATGATTCACCTTCAGCTGGTGATAATATGATCTCAAATAAATATTATATAATACTCACACTCGGTTATGTTGATTAAAAATAATTATTATGAGTGAGTGGATACTAGTTCTTGGTTGTCACTAGTTTTATGTTACGATAATCCATTTATTACCTCAAAAATGCATACGCCTCTTGTGTGAATAAGACAGAAGAACCCTAAGGAGATATATTCATCCGTTTAGATCCCTTGTCCTCTAAGTCTCTAACTGAGCCCTTATCTACCATATCTTCATAGGATATATCCTTTTAGATGGTATATAAATATGTTCTAACCCCCAAAATATGTTGGATAATAAACTAATCCTTACTCTCTAGTGTAAAATCATATAAATCATTAGAAAATAAACCCTTGAACTAGTCCTCAATAGGATGAAAAATATCCTTACAGTGTTCCCCAATAATCCAATGCTAGAATAGATTCCTGAGTTTCAATACCTCCTAAATCTTTATTTTTAGGACTTTCACATCCCTCTAATAAGTCTCATTCCCCTTTATGAACAAAACAACCACCCTATGAAAATATGAAATATTTTTGTCAATAATAACAGTTTATCTGGGAATGATAATTTTCAGAATAATATATCTATAAAATCAAATATAATCTAGTCAAATATAATATAATTTGATTCTAGTGGAATCCTTAACCACCAATCATGATAGTGAATTCCTTAAACAAATGAATGCCCTTGGATCACACCTCAAATATTTGTTGATCAACATCACTCTATAAATGTACTATTTTTGAAGTCCCAATCCATCCTCAAACTGAGATGATATGAAAGAGTGAGATACTCTGTTGTTGATCATAGAAAAACATAACATAAAATCCAATAAGATTACACCTTGAATTGTAGATGGACCAACCTCCTAGTTAGTAGGATTATGTTGGATTGTGTGTAAATGGATAGTGTCTTATCCTTGAGCTCCTATATGATATACCCTTGAAGAATCACTCTACTGTATCTAAAAAACATTTCCCAGGGAACCACATCCACTAACTAAATCTGAACAACTAGTAGGGTTCATGATACCCACCATTTATTGAATAACTAATCTCACTTATGAAATGTGTACCTACTTAGATCCTTAGTCACTAAAAACACTGATAACTCCTACAGAATCTCTATTGGTTCCGCATACTCTTATAAGATTATCAATATATTGGATTTTAATCATAATGATGTAAAATATATTTATTCTGGCCACACTATGGGAACTGAATGGAATATCCTCCAAAAGGAGGAGTAGATTAAGTGCCAACATGGATACCCTATCCACCACCACCCTAAATAAAACTATCAAAATGAAACTTTTCTACCTAAATACCCTATATCATCCTCCCCAATATAATTTACCTTCCTTGAGACTCAAAAATCTCGTTTCATCTATGTAATAATCAATTGATTTACAACCTTTTAAAAAAGATGAAGGTAATACACATTGGACTTAATTAGGACCTCATACCTCAGACCATCCTTAAAATGTTTCACAATTAAATTTCAATCCCTACAAGAATAGGGGAAATATTTTAGGTCTATGAAGTGTTTAGAAATATCCACCCCTTCAATACTTCTCTAAAATACATGAATTAAATCCTTATCTTGGTCTACCCTTAAGGTCTCTATAATGAATTAATTGATGTAGTGAGTTCTTAATTCCTTCTGAATTACCCCATGTGTTTATCGATCTGGACTAATACATACCACTAATGATTCCCAAGACCATGAACCATATAATTGACTATATTCAATCTCTTTTTTAGGGGAATCTCAAGATAGAAAAATATCATCTGGATATAATCTATCTCGAACTCAACTTATTGGGGATCCCCATCCCTGGTGAACGGATGATGTCTCATTGGAATCTATCATGTCAAATAAATAATTAAGGAATGTCTATAAGAGAATTTCCCTCTCTATTGAATATTTAAATCCAAGAAATCACTCTAAAATATTATAATGCACTACTAAAGATAGAACTATCGGAGGATCTAGACCAATCAGTGGTGATATATACTCTTCACTACCCTCATGGCGCTCTATCAGAAACCATAATGGAGGAATTTTTTAAAAATTAAAAAACAACACCCCCAAATAATTTTCCATAATATTTTTTGATATCATATTTTATGGAAGTTAATAAAAATAATATTTCCCACTATTCTTTAAAATATAAATCAGAAATACCCATAACTAAAGATCTCTCTCTATCCCCTTCTATCAATACTCAAGGTGAGGTAACAGACATATAGTATCCATTTTATTTATTTTCATTTTGTTTTCCACAAGAGTTTCGTAAATGATTGTTACTTAATTTCAATATTAATTACAAATTATAGAGGTAAAAACTTTATCAGTTGTATTTATTATTTTATTTCACATATAGTATAAAGTAACCCAAATAAATTATCAAAGAAAAATTTTCAACCAATTATAAAATTGATTAGATAAGATGTTACCATCAAGTTATATGGGAAAACCATACAAGTTGATGAAAACATTTTAAGAAACTGAAAAAAGTACTATATACATATAATAAATCATAATTAATCATGTTAATGGAATGTAAATCCTATGTTCCTATCATTATGTATTCACAATTATGCCCTAACCGTAGCTTTTTTCCAATACCATTAACTTTTTGTTGATCCAAAATAATAACCCCATGGAATTATCGACTATTTAAATTATTAAACCATTCAATAATCAAGAATATTAAGCCTCGAATCCCACCCCATAACACTACATTCAATACAATCAATTCCAGATAGTGAAAACCCACTAAATCTATTGACAATGCCAAATCTACCACACCCTTAGCTCCATGCCAAATTACACAATTAACCACACCAATATTTATTCTCTAAGTGTGACCAATATTTATTTTATAACCAAAAGATAAAAACCATGAATCATGAATATCAAAAACATGTGGTCCCACTAGTTTAAATAGATCAATTATAAAAATTGGAAAACAAGAAATACATCCCCATCTATGGTAACATAGCCTTTCTATCTTATATGAGTTGATTACTCCTAGGAAAAAGTTCCATACCAAGTTATGAAAACATCCTATCACTTTTCTAACTTATCCAAATAGAAAAATAATATATAATATCTTTGATAAAACTTTTTAATTCCCCTATAACCCCAGATCACTCAACATTGTCTAGATCCGGTGAGACATGTGACCCTGGGCATGCCTCCCCATATGCTAGTGTCTTTCGATTAGTAGGGGTATATAGTGGTATATTGTGAAGAATATAACGACATATCAAAGTCTAATAATATCATAAAAAATATCAATATCATATATCATATGAATAAGAAAAATTCATCATCATAGACATTGATAAATAATCATAACCCAAGAGATATCAAAATAAAGTTATATACATGTCTCGAAATTCATACATTGAAGAAAAATCATATGAACCAATATCCCAATAAAATGAAAAAAAGGAAAAAAACTAGGACACTCCATAAAATTGGTCTTCATTCCTAGCTCATTCCCATCTCCATACTTTACACTAGCTAATAAATCAAACATCATTCATAGGGCTCTTTTCCCTATCATGTCTTATAACTATGATGTATTATTTGGTACTATAGGAGGACTAATAAATGTGTGAGTGTGATTTAAAATCCCACCAACAATGAATTATATAAAAAATAGAGTCTAAGTAATAATGCATATTGATGTGAATAAATAATATAAGAAAAAAATAATATATAAATTGACATCATTCTTTGGGTTCTAATGTGTTGTTTAAGATCGATCATACCAACTTAGGATAGTGTCATATTTCTATAAACCTAAAATAACCAAAGGAGTCATATTTCATAAAATATCAAGAGGTAATCATAGTCATATCATAACCATAAATATTGATTTAAATCATATATTAGTGAGGTAATACCTTTAAACCCTCATCGTCAAACACCATCAGATTTGAGGGAGGTAATTCCAAGAATCTATCATCAGCACACTCTATCGGAACCAAGGGAGGTGATCCTCATTATCCCCCAATCACCAAATATCATTATATCCTAGAGAGGTAATACTTAATGACCCTTAATAACTATGTATCAATGGATTCTATGGATTTATTTCCATTCATCCTTGAATCACTAACTATCAATGGATTTGAGTGAGGTAAATCCCAACAACCCTCAATCACCTATTATCAATGGATCATAGGGAGGTAATCCCTAGAATCACCCATCTCCAAGAATAAATGGTTCATAGGTATGTAATACATGAAATCCCCCAATAACTAAGTATTAATAGATCCTAGGAATGTAGTACCTTATATCCCCCATCTTCAAACATCATTAGAACTGAGGTTGGTAATCCCCGATATCCCAGGACTGGAAATTATCTCATTAGTCCATTAAATTTATTTAATTCATCCACAATTCATATATAATGGGTGGTAATTTTATTTATAAAACTATCTCATGATTCACATACTAGGTTCTTTTTCATATACTAATCTAGGTAAGCCAATTTCTTTACGTGCATTGATATACTACAAGGAACGAAGTATATTCTTGATTGAAAAGGGTAACATGCATGTACCTTGGAATCTTATAAAACAAGATGGGAATGATTTCAATATCAATGATAAAATGATATAAAAGAAATAAACTGATTAAAATTGTTGATAACAAGACTATTTCATATGCTAAAAATTACAAGAAAAATGGTTGTATCCAAAATCTAGAAAACAAGGTCTCAATGACCAATAAGAAGACTATTAAAAACATAGAACCTAATGAAACCCTTAGGTCCATCCCCATGTGACCATAGGTTACCACCATCCCATCCCCTGGTATAAAATAAGAAAAATTGGAGAAATACTCTTCCTGATGCACTTCCATTTAACTATATCCAATAAAACCAGGGATACAAATTTCCAAAGGAAAAAATAGGGTGTGAGCACAAATTCCCAGCATAATACTTCCAAATAAAATATATATATATATATATATTGTCATACCACATAAATCCATTAGTCAAATTTTAAAATAGTTTTTTAAAACACTTCAAAATAAAGCATTTTATATTTATAAATCATCCTTATGTTTTCTTTTTAAAATAATACCATATTCAGTAAAATAAATAAATATGATATATCATATTTTAAATGGAATAAATACATAAATAAATTGTTTTCATGAAAATGGATTTTATAATGTGATAATGTGGGAGAATAATCATATCTAAATATTTTGTTTATAATTGAATCTCAATGAAACCGATTATGAAAAACCTGAAATTAGGGTACACACAACCAAACTACCAAGACTCTTAGGGGAACACTAGCCATCATACATGACCACTATAGTCCAAGAACCTCATACTCACCTAAAGGCTACCCCTTAGTCTCTATGAAATCAAGGGAACCTCTTGTATTAATATCTAACTCCAGTAAATGTAGTGTTTTCTAGTTTTAATCTATACCCTATGGTATCCCAAGTGATCTATTGCATCATCATTTTGATCAATGAAAATAAAAAACAATGTTCTATAAACAATTCCAAAAGCATAATCTAAAACCTGGTTTCACTGACATTTTTCCAAGCAATAATCCATATAATATACATGCACATATATTTATAAAAAATTATATAAATATCCACACCACTATAAATGCTTCAAAAACTGTTTCCCTTTTGAAAACATCTTTGAGGAAATTAAGCAAACACATAACAATTATAAAAAGGCTTCCATGAAAAAAATCATTTTAAAAAACATAAGATCACCCTCAAATATCAATTCCATTTTCAACAATCTAGTTCTTAATCAAAACCAGTGGAATGAATCAAAAAATGTAAGGAATTATAAGGGTTTTTTCAAAGGATAGAGACACCTACCATGGAAATTGTGAAACTAACTTTCCTATTTAAGGTCGGTGATGGTAAGAGAATAGATCAGATCCTAGAACACCCAAATTAGACAGATACATGGTCAATTATCTTTTTCTATGATAAATCAAACAATATAGTATTATATGAAATCTATTTCATGTTTAAAAAGAGAAGAAACCAAATTATAAGGGGTACTCTTACAACTTTCCGAGTAATATATATACAATCCTTTAATCCCCTTATTAATTCACCCAATTATAGTGGGAGTGAGCCAAAATGAAACCATAGCGCATCCAATATAATAAAAAATGATTTAGGGAAAAAATTTAACATTTAGTGGGATTAAGAAATCATTTGGGGCCAAAATGATGTTTTGTAACTTACTAATATATATCCCCAGAGACACAATTGGCTAGCTGGTGGCCTCCCTTAACAAGTCTAGGCATACAAATAATGACCCTATATATACAAGACTCCAGCGACTAGCTAGTGGAATTCCACTGGTAGGCTAGTTACACCTACACTCCAAGAGGATTTCTCTTAGCTAACATTGTCTTGAAAATAAAATCATGTTTCCACTAACTACCAAAATTCCATATTCTAACCTTTGAGTGATAGAAAATTCAAAAAAAAATTAAAGGACTACAAACCTAGTTCCACATACTCGGTTGTTACAATTACAACCACCATAAATTGTTTTATCCCCATAATGGCACAAGATCACAAACTAGATAAAAATAGGCTAATACTACAAAAACTATCCCCCAAGATCCCATGTATCATGTTTATATATACCACATTACTATATCACATGAAAAATTGGGGTTATCTTTCCACATTGAACCTTATCCCATTGGTCCACTATCTTAACAAGACTTTCAAACAATAAGGTATCGAGTTAAATATCCATTCCCTCACACTCAATCATATGGGACGGGCTAGATGATACTTATTCAGAGGGTTAACATGGAAAAAATCATGGATAGACATCAAACAAGTAGTTAATTCCAAATGATAAGCCACCTTACAAAGTGACTCCACAATATCAAATGGGCAACATATCGAAGTTCCAACATACCCTGTTTCCCCACATGCATATGTCCCAACATAGGTGAAACTCCATTAAAACCTGGATCACCTACCCTAAAATCTAATGGAAAATAAAACTAATTAATATAATGTTTATAGTTACCCAGAGCTATATTTAATCCATTCTTGATCAATCACATGATATTCTTCATCTCATTAATGACACTCGATCTAATCAAGGTCAATTATAAATCTTATTCCAAACTAAGACATTACTTGCAAGGACTCCCATAAAATGAATAAAATGGTTTCATTTGAATCAAATATTGATTTCTATTATTATTGGAAGACTCTACAAAGGGATAAAATTCCCCCATAATATACTGAAGTAAATAAAAAATTCTTGGATCCTGTCTCCAGTAATTTGGATGGCTTGCACAGTCTGGACATTCATTTGTGGATGCTAAGATGTGGTAACATCAATTGAGTTCACATCACTATGTGTAATAAACTCAATTCCTAGGATGTAAATTGGGGGTTTTTATCAAAAACAATAGATTATGGAACACGATGAAGTCTACTAAACTCCAACATGTACAAATGCTTAAGATCCTCTCCCTTTTTTAAACTACTTAAAAGTTAAGAAATAAATTGATTTCATTAGCAGATAAATAATCCCAAATATAAAATCCTTGTCACTAGGAATATAATCTATCACAATCAAAAATTAAATCGATATGTCATCACATTTCCACTCTAGAATGGGTAATGTTTGTAGCAACCCAGCAGGTCTCTGGTGTTCTGCCTTGTTTTTTTGGAATCTGAGGCACTATGATAGGAACCCCACAATCGAACACCGGACACCTAATCGCCAATAAGGACATATCAAACCATGGTACATCTTTTTTTCTCTAGGCTTCATGGTAGAACTCAAATGTTGTTTTTTATCCATAAAATACTTCCTCAAAATCATCAAAATAACCCTCCAACCGTGTAAGTGTAAAACTCTATCGAGAGACTGATACCAATCACCTGAGGTCTCCCTAAAAATAAATATTCCTATTGAAACACTAACACTATGTATCCTCAACCTGATTATATTGAATATTATCATTAATGAGTGATTTGGAATGATAAAACATTAAGAATAAATTTCCTTCAGTTCTCACTTCATCCAAGCGAACCTCATTAAAAAATATCATCAAACACCACTCCTCCACTGATTCTTTCACTACATAAGTCATCAATTTATTACATAAATGATCCAAAAACACCTTACCTGAACTGAGGGTACAAGAAATATCAAAATCATAGGTCAAAAAATACTCCATTGAATATCTTTATCTCAGGTTCAGATCCCTTTGAGTGAAAATATACTTCAAAATATTATGGTATGAGTACCCCATAAACCGCTCCACAAAGGGGTAGTGGCTCTAAGCCTTAAAAACATTCATAACATTCGACAACTCAAGATCATTAAAGGGATATTTATTATCATTATGGAGTATTTTATGTTATAAATAAGATAGAAACTATATTCATTATATCACAAAATAACCAAAACCCATAATCGATTCATCATAGAAGAAATTACAAATAACACCCATCTAAGGAAGAATCAAGACTAGAACTGAAGTCATTCTCATTTTCAAATTCTCAAAATATCATTGTCACTGATCATTCTATGAAAATTATAACCTTACAAGTTTACACTATCATAGGACATGGAATATTGGAGAAGTCCTGAATCAACTATAGTTACCATCCAATCCCCAAAAATCTCATATCTCAAATACATTTCTAGGCTGCTCCTAAGGTATCACCACTTGAATATTTTCTGGATCTATGGATACAATTTCCTTGAATATTTCATGGATTGGAAATTTAACTTCATGAATTACAAACTATCATTTAATTATATTTTCCTAAAAATAATTTTCTCTTCATATTAAAAGTATGATATTCAGATACTCAGCATGATATTATTCCAATTTAGAATAAAAAAGAATATCTTCATCAAAGATAGCCATAAAGGAATCCAAAAACCTATGAATGATTCTATTTATAAACACTATAAGCATCACATGATAATTATTAAGGCCAAATGGAATAACAAAATACTTATAGATCCCATACCGACACATAATCATTATCTTTATAATATAGTTCTCCCATAATCTTTTGATATGGTACCCAAATATCATATCAATTTTCAAAAACCACTAATCCCCATTAAACTAAGAAAAACATCTTAAAACCAAGAACAAGGTTATTTTTTTCTTAAATTTCGCCGAGTTTCATTTCAAATAATCAACACAAAGTCAGATACTCTGATATAAATTCTTGAAAAAGAGCACTGCTGACACCCAAGGTTAAACACTAGGATGAACAAATCTCTTAACCCCAAGATCCCCATGTTGAACCTTTAGTTATTTCATTTTTCTCTGTACCATATCGTAAGAAGGTGCATAAATGGGTCTTTTCCCAAAAATTAATTATATAGAGAAATGAAATTACCTTTGTGGAGGTAACCCCAATAAATTATTTGGAAAAACATCAGTATAATCACACACAATCACTAGAATATGGTCACTAAGACATCAATAAACAACATTAATAAAAAAACTCTAAAACAAGTAGGAAAGAAACTCAACACAAATAGAAATGTAACTGTCTCACCTAGATCATGGATCTGACTCACCCTAGAATACATGAGGGACTCCATCAGAAGAGATAAAATGTACGTAAGTATGATTGTAATAGATTTATGATTTCTAGCCAATAATCCAATCTATTAAACTGATAATTTTATTGATGTCAAGTTCAATTAATAAAAATTACCAAATGGTTTCATAGTTAGAAATAATTAACTGAAACTCAAGACATTTAAATCCATTCTCTAGATTATTTCCCAAAGGAGTTAAAAGATTCATCAAGAATGAAATAATATTTGAATGAAATCCTAATGTATCAATAATATTATATGATATAAAAGAATGAGTTTAAACTATATCAAAAAATAATAACTATATAATATTATATGAACTTGATACCTCTCATGGTATCTGGTACTTACTCTACCTCCTCTGGTGAAAACATTTTTGGATAAATATATTAAACCTTATCGTAACCCCTATTTTCTATATTTACATCACACTTAGAATGACATTATAATTCAACCCCTTTAGCTTCATCAAGTGTAAACTAAGATACCTAGGGGTGGTGGATCTGTCTCTACTACCATGGGATTACTTCTCATATAAATTATAATGACGATAATATTTTCTAAAAATGTGACACACCCTAGGTGTTTCATAAAAATCGGGTTTAAGGTGCCCCTTTTAATATACTAGTAACAGACCACCTGGCTCACCCAAATTTATATTGTTTACTCTTTCTTCCACCATGATTCTAGATATCACGCTTCCTTTTCTAATCATAACATGAACTCTGGATGTCTCATGTTATCATTAAGGCTCCCAAGATCCATGTCTTCTCATCTATGTCCACATATTCCATAGATTCCTTGTTGAAAAACCTTCTTCTATGTGTGTAGGAACATAATAATAAAAATATATCATATATCAACCATTCAAACCATTTCAAACCTCCATTATTTGAGGTAATCATTATAAATAAGATAAATAGGTATGTGCAACCACTCAAAAACCATGTAGCATACTCAATGACAAAATGATATCTCTTCTCCAATGTAATAAACTACCACGCCTTCATTTCTATCAGATTCTAAAGATATAATTTTTGGTTTAAGGCCTTCGTGAATGTAGTACATTTGAGATACTCATGACACTTGTTTTGTATGATAAAATCCAACCACATCCTCTTAGTCCTTCGTGAATATAAGTTAATAATCTAACCTTCAAGTCTTCTAATGTTTTTAGAATGTTTAAAATCCTCTCAATCATCTGGATCCATTCCTCAATATCTTATGAACCATAATTTTCATGAAATATTAGTGGTTTCTACATAGTAAATTCTGAAACATGATCCCCTTCAATTGTTTTCAACATAGGTGACCTTTTCCATATATTAACATATAATAATGATTTATTCAACCATCATTGGAGGAAGTGGAGTATTCATCAGTGGGGATTTCTCTGCAACCTTCTCTCTAGAAATCCTGAGTATACTTATTGGTGGTTATATAAAATATAAAACAAGAGAATGAGAAACATTTAGAAAACAAAATTCCTTTAACATTAATTAAATTCAAATAAATAAATCAAAAAGGAATAAACCATATACACTAATATTTGATAACCACAAACATACCATGGTAACTCAAGGGTTCTTATAAAAATGATCTATCCAGGCACACCCCCATAATACCACTTTAGTTATGATGGTCTTAGATATATTATATTGACAACCTACAAATACAATAGGGTGATACATAATAATTACCATGAAATTTAATGCAACATGAGGCTATAATGCCAATTTATGATAGATAAATCTTTGAAAACCCATAACATTACCTAAATTGACCTTCCATAAGGCATGAAGAGCATTTTTGATCGACATTGGCGGGAGATAAGAACTTAGGTATCATCTAAGAGGATATTAGAATTATTTTACAATCAAAACAATATGATATAAAGGAAAAAAGCAGTAAAATGGCAGATAACTATAATATATCATATAAAAATGATGACCTTAATTTTCACATCCAACTCTAGATAACAATGTCACAAAGAAAAATAAAAATATCCTGAATAACATAGAACTCAAAAGAACCCTTGGTTTTATCACCATATGAACATAGTTCACCACCATCCTATCCCACACGGTGAAACCATGATCAAGGAAAGTAATCCACTATATGATTATCTTCCCTTTACCTGTATCTGAAAAAACTAAGGCTAAATGACCAAAATCATTAGTAGGATATGAGAACAATTCCCTATAGGATACCACTAAAGAATATATTCAATTTCTAAATACATGAATCTATCAGTCCCAATTTAAATCATATTTTTAAAATTCTTCAAAAGAAATCATTTTAATTTGTAAATCATCATTTGGTTTTCTTTTAGAAATAATTCCATATTCATTAAAATAGAGTAATATGACATATCTAATTTTAAATGAAATAAATAGATAAATAAATAGTTTTTATAAAAACACTTCATGTAATGTGAAAAAAGTGGGAAAATAAGAATATTGAATGACCATGAATGTAATAAAATACCCAAAAAAACAAGTGTGAAATATTTGAAATGCTGGCATATAAAACAAAACCAATAATACTCTCAAAGGAACACCAGTTAACATATGTGACTCCTATAGTTTGAGAATCTCGGTAGCATGGAATGGATACTCTTAATCACTATGAAATCAAGGTAAAATCCAATATTAATCACTAAAACCACTAAGTATAATCTTTTTTTAGTTTCTCCCCATACCCTAAGGTCTCCCAAGTGTGATATTATATGATCATCACATTCATGGAAGAAAAATTCTAGGAATGGTCTCTACAGAATTATAAAAAAAATATGTTTCAAAAACCCTTTAAGAAATCATAAGATATTTAAAATCCATATTGACATATTTATAAACCATTTACATAGATATCTATACTACTATTCATACCTGAATAACCATTTTACCTATTAAAAAAAATTTGAATCAATTAAATAGTCACATAACATGTCTCAAATGGTTTTCCTAAAAAACCCCTTTAAAAACATATGATAGATCTCAAAGATCAATGTTATTTTCAACTAAAGTTTTCATAATAAAAACTAAAGTAATGTGGTAAATACCATAAGTCATTCCAATAGTTATATAAAATGATAAAGACACATACTTTATAAATGATGAAACCATGTTGTATCTTTATGACCAGTGATGGGAGGAGAAAGGATTAGATCCTAGAGAACCTATATATGATGGAAACATGGTAAATTCCCTAATTCTATGATATATCAACAATATTGTATAATAATAAATCTTTTTCATGGATAATTAAAGAAGAAAAATGTTAGGAGTCCTCTTACTAATTTTTGAATAATAGAGATCGAAGCTTTCAACCACCACCAAAATTTTCCAAAGTATTGAGGGAGATTTAGAATGTCAAAAATGAGCCTAAAAATGTATGAAATGAATTTAAGGTTGAAAATATATATAATGGGAATTAAAATAACATTTTGAGCTCAAATTACTCTTTGGTCCTTACTAATCTGAATCCCAAGAAACACCACCAACTAGCTAATAGATATAGTTAGTGACCCTATAGATGTAGGACTCTATAGGTTGGATTATGGATGTCCATTAGATAGATTATAGTACCTCTACTCCAATATTCTATATTTAATCAAGCACATACTAGGTAGTTGAGGGAACCCACTAATTGGTGGCTTATTGCTCCAACTAACTCTAAAAATTCCATTCTTCGACAAATGTGTGGCCTGGGATTAAGAAATACAAAAACAAAAAGGTAATCATTCCTAGTTCTATATACTTATGTTTGGTATTCTTTAACTGAATCCTAGGTTATATCCTGGGAATACACACAAAATCATTTTTTGACAATTAATTTGGTCACCCCATGGGTCACCGTACTAAATAGATAGGATTATTGATCTATACTGACCAAAGGACTCCTCACAACACATGGGATGATCTAATTACATGAAAAATATTACCATATTCTTTATTTTTAGCTTTACGTCAAGCACCAATTATGTAAACACAACATCACATTACATGCACATGGAAATTGATCAAAACTTTTGGGATACATCAAGAACCACCTTCTTTAGGCTCATTGAATTATATTTATCATGTTTCCAAAACAAAATCATGAAAAAATGAATGGAAAGGAAAAAACAAGTGAAAATAATGAAATACGGAAGAATAGTTGACAATATCATGATAATTATAGAAAGAACATGAAACTGATAAAGGTCTTAGTTATAATGCGAGACATACCTCAGGTTCATTATAGAAGAGAATGAAAACTATTTTTGTGGAGAATCAAGGGAGAAATTCCAAAGGAAATGGAATGTAAGGGGTGGTCCATACTGTGACAGGAATAGCCACATAATGGAGAAGAACATAGGGGTTAGTTTTTAAAATTCATAACTGCATTTTGAGAAATCCATAAATTTTAATTCAATGAGCAGATGATATGGTTTTTCCAAAAAAAATCCAAATTATTTACCAACCATGAGATTTCCACTATTTTAAGAACCCCACCCCACATGGTTTTCCCACATAGTTAGGTATTCCATCCACTAATTATGTATCTCCAATTGTTTTGGGAACCACTTCACACACCCAATTTTACCACATAGTTGTGTAAAATGTATTCCAACCATGTGAATCAAAGAAGAAATATATTATTTGTTTTTCATTGCTTCCCTGGGTATTCAGATAGTTTTTGGAAAAGTGCACCAGGCTAATCACTTATACACAGTTTGGGTGAATTGTTTGGGAAAACCATATTCCCAAACCAATAACTCCATTTTCAATATTTTCAACCCTCTAACTCCTGAAACACCTCCAAGACAACTCTATCTCCACGAAACAATTTCCAAGTAATAACAACTAAAGAATAAAAAATATTTTATAAAAAATTCAACATTTTTTTAAATTAATAAGGTAATGGGATTTATATATATAATATGAAAAATGGAAATATAAATTTATTATTAAAGTTTATAGTCTTACACATATATTTTTTGACATAATAAGGGACTATAATTAATTATTTTCTTTTAAAACACTACATATAATTAGTGTTCTTCCACTAAAACTTCATATTCCACGACTAATGCTTTTTATATAAGTACCTTGAGGAATAATGAATCCATAGTTTTTGTCAAAATCTATTCCTCTTACATTGGTTTGATATAAACTACTATAGAAAATAAGAATAGTATTAAACTTTAAATAACAGTGTCGATAAATTATTTGGAAAACAAATTATGATAATTTACCTCAATCATTTATTCAAAATTGTGGACCCCAACCGTTGTTGCTTTAGAATTTAATTTACATTCTCAAGACTAATAATTTTAGTAATAATTCCTCATGATTTTTTCATTTGTATTCAATTTTGACCATATTTATACTTTTTTAACATTTTACCTCTATAAATATTAATGTTAATAAATATGATAGTGTGATTAGTGCGAAAAAGCTACACTCATCAGGGAATTTTCCTTTTTTACTCGATACATAATATTTCCTTCAATTTAACATTCATTTCAACTTATGTTTTTTGTTTTTTGTAAAAATATACCAAGCTTCCTACCATTTTTCATTAATTTTTTCAAAATTAAATATAAAATAAATTGCAAAGTAAATACATCATTATAATTATGTTTCATTATGAGAGTAAAAATAATGATGATATAAATGTTCGAATAGAATTTTTGAATGACTGAAAACTAAGAGAATAAAGGGGAATAGGTAGCTCAACACTAAACTCAGTAGCTATGTTAATCCCTACCCTCACATGATATTTTAGAATTTGTTTACTATATAGAATTTTTCCTTGGATATTGTACATTTTACCTATCCCAACAAGGAGATGAGGGGGTATTGATAGATATAAATCAAAATCAATTTCACCCAATATAATTATAGTTTAATAAAATCAAAAATATAGGATTGGTTTACATTTATAATAAACTATTTTGGAAAAATCTATAACATTAGGTAAGGTTGGCCTTTTAGGGGAATATAAATCATCAAAATAAGGGGCGTGTAGCTCTTTGTGTTATGGTTTCTGGAGTACTAATTCATATCATTATCCCCATTGAATAAATAGTATTATCACATCATCCAATATTCTATATTTTTATATTAAAGTAACTATCTATATATACATCCTTGTCATGATATCATTTGTATCCACTTTAATTTTTTCATTATAAAATTATTCTTACGCGGAATCTCTAAAAATGATACTTCTGACATGATTATACTGTTATGGATACTTCCAATGTACTTAAATTGGTTATTCATTAGCTATAGTAGTTGAAGATTATTTTTTATGAATTGGGGGATAATATAAGAAAATAATCAGTCATTCTTATATAATATTGTTTTAAGGTATAACGTATTTCAAATTTTTTAAACATACACATGATTCACATGCTTTCTAGGTGTTTTAATCCATTATTTTTCTTTTTTTATTTACACAAGCCTCCCTCCTTAGAACATGAAAAGATATGAAAGTGAATTTACATTTCTAGTCATTTATTTAAATATATTCAAAAAAACATAATAATCTTTTTGTTTCATATCAAATAAAAAATTACTTAATATTAAAAATACATAACAGTTTTTTCAGGTGACGTGCATTGCATCCTAGCTTTACAATAGGGGTTTGGTTGTTTTAAATAATTTTTTTTATTTTCAGTATTCCGTTTCAATTTTATAAAAAAATAAATCATACTAATGTGATTAATATATGTAATTTAAAATAAATTAATATCCATTGCAATCTACCTTTATTGCTTCATCCTACCTATAGGAAATGAAAACATCTATCATTTCTTACTTTATGATGTGTCTATATATAATTGGTTGGTAGGGATTTACATTAACCTATATATACCTAAGATTATATTTCATAATAAGTTTCTAAAATTATCTATGAGCCTTTATGATGACTGTTATGATGAATTTTATTCAATAATATTATAACAGAATTTTCCTATGAGATAGATAATAAAAGATTTAAAAATGATTTATTGTTTGAATGTTTAGTAAAATAGAGAAATAATATCATAATATTAACCTAAACACATCTAAAATTATTTCTTTTTATGTAGTGACAACATTATGTCCCATATATATATCAATCGACACATTCATTCAAGTATTATCCCAAATGTAACTACTGAGAATTGACTTATTTGAGTCAATAGATTGACTATATTCATTCCATCCAACCTCAAATTTTTAAATATTACTTATTAATTAATAATTTCTATTAAAACTTTCACAATCCACCACTCCTTAATTTTTTCAACCTTTTAATTTTTCCAACTTTTAAACATTCAGGTTGTTACTCACCACCTAATTTTTTTACCTTTAACATTTTATCAATTTTAAGACCACTACTATGTTATTCCTTCATATTATTAGTGTTAGTGGGTAAAAATTCCATTATTTACAAAACCTTTAAAATATTTAATTTAGATTATGTCAATTTGAACACATAATATAATGAGGAAGCACATTCTATAAAAAAACAAATCAATGATATTTAACATATTCATTGAACTATTTTAATTTTCAATATATGTTAATAGATTATGGACCATATTTCAAGTCTCCATATCCTCTCATTATATTCCCATCTAACATGAATGAAAATATCTACATTAGGACTACTATAAAATGATTATGAAATCATAATGAAAGGTTCACCCTTAAAGGAATTTTCTTTTTACTCTATAGTTAATTTTGTTGATAATAGAAAAACTGGAAAATATTGTTTGCAAGATCTAGTGTATAAAACATTGATACATCATGTGGTTCCATTATGAATGGTTCATCCTTATACGCTTCCTTAATAAATTCATTTTCATGAATCTCAATTCAATTATTTTAACAGTTATCCAACTATCAACCTATTTTCATCAAATAACTAGAACATGGAATATTTTATAATCCAGTTCCAATATTTTTTATGATTATAATGTATAACATATTCTCAAAAATTGGATTTTATTTCCTTAATAACAGTTACATACATTTCGTCCTTCATAAGAGTAACTCCACTATTTTTATTCATAATTTATTCATCATATTAATTTTTATAGAATGTATAACTGTTAATTTACTAACCATTTAAAGATAATACATATACTCTTGGTCCTATATCTAGCCATTTTAGTCATTCAAAAATTGAAATACAATGTATAGATACAACCTTAAACATATTCTCTTGAAACTATCCTATAAACATTTTATTATGTTTGTTTTATTTCCATATTTTAGTTTGTAATATATTCAAATACCATTGAACTAATTAGTGAGTTTCAAAATATTAAGAAACCTTTTTAATCTTATATAAACAATAAATTTGAGCATGTTAGTTCTTTATAATGGTAATTACAACAAAATCTCTTCTAGAAATACCTTCACTTACAAGGAACCCATAATTAATATATTGAGATACCGACAAAATGAACATCAGATAGGTGGTCATAATATAATTCAATTACTTCCTCATAAATATATCTCTCTAGAATATAACCATTTGGATAACTTTAATTTTTGACTTCCACTTTCAAAATTTTCATACACCATTCAATTAGTGTATATCCATCAATACTATATTGGATCAGATGGTCATATTTATCTAACTTATTGAACCCTCAAGTGAACCATTAAATCATAGAATAATTGTGGGATAAATGAATCTAATTAACATAATATGACAATAATTTCCTTTTATATAGATGGAAATTTCATCAAATTCTCATTGAATGATGTCATCTATGATCAATATTTTTCACTTCGGGGTAAAATTTTATTATGTACTAGAAACTCTATCTTCATGCAAGGTTTTAATCTAAGTGTGTTCCTCCTACACAATTGGGTCCCCCTTACATTTTTTAATTTTATATCCTAAAAAATTCCATAAGTAGAAAATTCATTTATCATCCAAAATAAAATGGATCACAATGTGAACATTTTATTTCTATAATCATCGTAAAAGTTAACACCAGATTCCCATATCAGTTTCTAATAATTCAATATTGGATCCAAATAAACATTATTATCACTTCCAAAAAAATTTGACCATAATATATAAAAAGAAAACATAATTTACTTGCACTTCAATCATAGACACAATGGAAATTTATAATTTACCAACATAACAAAACATACACTATTACTACTAATTTATACACCAAATGGATTAATTTTTCAATAGATTACTTAAGAAGACATTTTCTCTCATAATTTAAAATTTTAGGATACACATGCTTACTTTTTATCCACTGAGAAGAGTCTACTGGGTGTCTAGTTTCATGTCATGAATTCTTGTATCTACATTCCATGTTAATTTCATTATAGTTTCCTCACTTTTATATAGTCATCTAAAACTTTGAATGATTATAAAGTGTTAAATGATATTTAAATTACATTCTTAATCCTTTTTATACCATTATGCACTACATTTAGGTAATTTTTATGTGATTCTTGATCCTCTCAAGACAATATACATTCAATTAGGAAAACATGTATTCATTCAAAGACTATTTTCTTAGAAGGTAACATTCATTTAACATCATATTTTTAATAATTAATCTAATTATATTATGGTAACATATCATTTAATAAATAATTTAGTTATTCAAACCTATTGTCCCTCAATCCATTTACAACCTTAAAATTATATAGTTTTATCATGGATAGAAATGGCATATACTTTGTATAACCAACATACAATGAAATATTTACATAACTATTTAACTTATCAAACAACATTTAATAATCATAAATGTAATGGAAGATTTCTTTTGAGCCTATTAATTTGTTTTTTTTGGGGTTTGGGGTGTTTTAGATGAGGTTTGAGGAAGTTTGGTTGAGGTTGGAACTGTAGTAAATAGAAGAAATCCTTTTAGAATATAAAATTATGGTTTATGGTGTAATCCAATTGTCTATTAATTTTTTGTTTGGATAGTTTATAAAATGTGTTTAGAAGATTAATATTCATTAAGTGGGTTTATTTCATAATATTTCAATTTATGGTGTAAGCATATTAATCTAAAGGCACAATATTTTTCATTGGGTGCTGAGTTTTTGAGTGTTTTATTGACTAATAGTTATTTTTATGAATTAATTTTTTCATGCCCAAGGATGTTATGACATAAAATGGTAATTTAATTCATAAGATGATAGAGTTTCACCCTGTATAAGACATGAGGTCTTGGATGAATACAGTCATTTAGTCATGACTCTCTCTTGTTTTGTTGATGAGCCCTGGGAGAATTTAAGACGCCATTGAGGTCTTCTTCACTTGATTTGTTCTCCAGGTTCTGGTGATGGTGTTTTGGTGATCAATGATAAGTACTTACCCCCATATCCATTATTTCCTTTCCTTCTTCTCTTGGAGATCCATTTCATCATTATGGTTTCATTTTTGGGGTTATTTGGGCATCATTTTGATGATCATTTGATTTGGTACATTATGATCAATCATTTCGTTGTGCTAGTATGGGATATAGGTTATTCCTAGTTCACCTGGAAGGATATAGTGAGATTTGAAAGCTTCTTTGAGATAGGGAATCCTCATTCTCTCGATATGTATGAGATATTTGTGGTTATTACATGTTTCTTTTCATTTAGTGGATAACAAGGGTGTATGTAATGATTTAATAATTAGTGTAATTGAAATTTATGGGTATGTGGGAGTAATAACAAGTTTATGATGCATTGATGTTATTGTTAATATGAATATTCCATGTTGATTCCATTATGAAAATAACAGATGTTTTAAGCATTGTTTGTGTTGGGTATGATATGATGTGATGGCCCTTTCTATGTTTTTAGGTGATCACACCCTGAATAAAAGTATAATTAATGAATATTTGGATACTAAATCGGTTGTCCATATAATCTAGTTTTCATGATAATACCCATTCTAAATTAAGATGTAACATTATTAAATCCTTTGAATAAAATTTGGAATTAAGAATGTGTTGTTATTATTGTGTGCATTTTTTTACTGTATTTCCTTGTGTGTTATGATATATTGTGAGGTGGTTGTGGTGACTAACTGGGCTATGTGATGTGTGGGTGATATAATGAGATGGTTGGTTAGTATAGATGTGGCATGGGAATTTGTTCAATTTTTATGTTGTGTAGTTTTGTTGTTTCATGTGGCGGTGGTGTGTGATGGGTTTGTGTTATATGATGTGGTGTACAATAGTTGTGTTGCATAGTGATTGTGGTTGTGAGGCAGCTTTGGTGTGTGTTGGTTGTGGTGATATAGTTTTTCTTATGTGGCATGGTGATGATGGTGGATACAAGGTGTTATGAAAGTGGTTGTGTAACATGAGTGTTTTTCACTATCACAAGAATCCTATAAAGTGATTACATACAACATAATCAATAACTATCATTCACACTTGCAAATAAAATTGCATGTTCCCTCGTGATATTAACATTTTAGTTATTCTCACATAGCTCCTAGAGAACCAACAGATAAAATCCACTTAGTATGAATCATAAATTATATTAAACTGATGTCTTATATTAAAAAATAAAATAAATTTCGATACCATAACATCTATTATAAAATAAAATCACATATCATTAATAAAAGTAAAATACCAAATAATATTTTTTTCTAGGAAGTATATAAAAATAGTACCTTAAAATGAAGATAGCGAAAACAATCTCCTTTATATTATCTTTATAGTTCATTATTACTATGAAAATAAAATAACTTTATATCCAGATAAAACATGATCCATATTAATTCCAATATGTATACAATTTATCATGGGTTCCACTAAGAGGTCTTATTATTTTAAAGAGTTAATAGAGGAAAATAAACTAATCATGATCATGTTTTCATCATAAATACACATATATACAAAACACCTATCGAGAAACTCATAATTATCTTATAAATGGTAACATTGGGTCCAAAATTACAAAATAAATAAAAAATACTATTAAAATATTTTCAATCTGGTTTTCTATAAAGTTTAATGTGAAATTATTTGGAATACTAATCCCAAAAAATTAATATATTTAAAAATAATTATAATCCTAAATTTAATTATTGATAAAGTTAATAGAAAAATATATATAATTGTATCTTAAATTTGAGAATTATTAAATAATTTGTCGTGCGAAAAGTGGGAGAAAGTCACTAAGGAATTCACATAACACATATATAACCCTTAATAGAACTACGCAGGTCAGACGTCCCATTCCAAACTTGTCATTTGGAAAAAAAATACATTTCCCTTCGAGGTTAAGCCACTTCTTCACAGCCTTCACAACCTGGTGGATTAGCCTATCCTTTCATAAAATGTATAAAAAACATTCCTTTTATTTCCCTTATCCACTTGATTGAATGATTTAATGATTGGAAGATGTCTCCCTTATCCACCAAATTGGTCCCTTTTCCATTATTTAACATATAAATCACATGATACTCATACTCAGGCATTAAAATCTCATTAATTTCCTAAATAATACACCTAAATAGAATTTTTGTGATTGTTATATAATATATTTCATTGATCTTATCTTTATTTTATGTACAACTATATGTTATTTGTTTATTTTTTGTAAGAAAGAAAACAACATGGGAATGACATTGTCTTCCAAATAAGAACAATGTAAATTTATTACACTCAAATTATAGTGGAGTCAGGGGATTATAAATATCCAAATATGGATTTAACACCCCAAATCCTGAATCCTAGAGCCAGTTTTTATGTTATTACATTGGAATAAAATACTAGGGATCTCACCACAGAGTATCATTCAGTTTAGTTGTCTGGGAGTTTAACAACCAAAGTAATGTAAATATTAAATCAATTTTATTACTTATTAATATTAATCATTTAAATTTTATATTTTTATATTAATTATGTTAATTTTATTTTTTTAGTATAAATAAGAAAACATTATTTATAAAAAATTTGGTTTTTCATGAATTATATGTGTAACACAATAAAATTCTAAAGTAAAACATTGTATTTAATATCATGTATAACACGCCACAAAAAACATAGAAAGGAATATAAAATTATAATAATTTAAAATATATTTTATATTTTAAATTTATCTATTCTATATCTTTTAAATCAAGCAAGACTTTTGTAGGTAGTGTTACGAAAAATAATGACTTTGTTTGATTGTTATCATTACACCCAAGACCTTGGTTTACCGAACAACAATACATAAATAACATATTATTATTTAATATAGTAAGATATAATATATTTGATAAATTTGTGGTTGTTAATAGTATTAATGAACTTATGGAAAAATATTTTTGAATTCATTGGTTAAAAATTAATGAGAAATGAATATCTCAACGAATTGAAAATATAAGAGATGTTTTAATAAAGAACTATTTTTATGCTTCCAAAGGATTTTTTTAGAAGTAAATTAAATTAATTAATATTAGTTAAATATATTAATTAAATATATCTATTATAAATTCAATCATATATTTTTTATTCATCCAATATATTTGATAGTAATATGATAAGAATAAAAGTATTTTTATGCTAAAAAATTATTTTCTGAAAATGGGAAATTTGTTGCCTTCTAATGGCATACAATTTTTTTTTAAATGACAATTTTATAAATTTTATTTTGAAAAAATAAAATTAATTTATTAAATATAAACATTAAAATTATCCTCGGGTGAAATTTGGTATTTTTCTGAGAAGTTTCATATTTTGACGAATGGTAAAAATTATGAATTTTAAATTAAAAATAGATTTTTCATATATTTTATTCATATAGTAAAATGATATTTCAATTTGGTTTTAAATTATATTTCGTTCCATTATACATAATTTAGTTCATTTTAGGTCCTTGGAATTAATTTCACAATGAAATTGTATGTAAAAACATATCAAATTTCTGAACATTTTTACTTTCAAAACCCGCTTTATCATCCTGTCTACAATATTAAATTTAAATTAATTTCTACCACTTCTATGATTTGAATTTGAAAAAATTGATTACATAATTTTAATAGTAATTATTTATAATTTATATTAAGTTCAAATTAGTTTTTGAATAAAAATATTATTGAAATTAATTAAATTTAATTACAATAATTATAAACAATTATGCATAACAAGGCACAAAACCTTAAACTTAAGAGAAAAATGACCTAACAATTGTCCAAAATAAATTTTATAGATATATTTATTCAATATCCTCAATTTTATATATTATTTTCCATTATTATAGGAACACTATGTATGGGAGACCTTTCAATAGTGTTTTCCTTTTTATATTTATAAGAATTTCACTCCTCATCTGCTATAAAAATTCACTCACCCCTCTCAATTATTCACACGACTAAAGTCCTTTGGATCATAAAAACCCTTAAAAAATAATAAATAAAAATCCATATCCTTCTCCTATAATACAATTTTTGGACATAAATCCAACCAAGTAAGTCTTTTGGTATAAACCAAAAGGCCTTACTCGAATAAGAGGTAATGTTCTTCAACGATTAGTTTTTTTTTCAACTACTTATCCACCCATCCAATTATTTTTATATCCTTATTATATAATAAAACCACAATATTAAATATACTAAGATGTTTTTATGATAAATTTTCAACCTTAAATTTCACAAACATCCATCAAATCAGATACGCAATCATCGTTTGGGTGTACGGTGGACTACTATCTCGAGAAATGATATCATTCAATAATTCATTTAGAACCTTAAAGGTTTGAATAATGAAGTATTTATAGTTTATACATTATATATATGATGTTATTTTTTTTATTTTTCTATAATTTTTATACGACATGTACATTTATGATTTCTATTTTGTGGGAATACGATAACTTAGATTACGGATATCTGGATTATCGCCTCCTCAAAGCGATGTGATTCATTTACGCTATACATGGAATGTATTAAAGAGGATTTTAATAACTATATGTGAGATATAAGATCTAAATATGATATAGAAATTATAATATACATATATTTAATTTACTTTTCATTAGTTTAAATACAATAAGGAAATAGAAGTATCATTCATGCATATATACGGCCTACCGTCTCCATCAACGGTGCATTTCATTTCCTATATATAAATATTTTAGATTATTATTAATACACATATACTGAATATATATGATAATTAAATTATGGTTTACATATTAGTTATTTTTAAATCATGATTGATGTGAGAAGAAAAAAATAACATGGAAAAACATAGATGAAAAACTAGGCAATTAACACCCAAAATATTGAAAATAAGGAATGATTATTAAAAAATGGTTAAAAATATATTATAAGAAGATAATATATGATATTAAAAATTTTATTTTAGTTATGTTATAAGTTAGTGACATTCTTAAAACCATTATATAAGATTTTAATGGATGTTCACCCAAATAGAAACACAATGAAAGGGATTTTATCTAAATTTCCATTATTTGAAGCATACTTAATTATTGTGAACCTCATTCTTTATGAACCATCCCCTAGGGCCTATGTTTTTACTACCCCAATCCCACCTCCCAAAGTCGAGGGTATGGAAACTAGGACCAAAGGAATTATCCCACGACTGGGAGGCATTTTCCTAAGTACCTGTATGCACGCACACACAACCACATCCCAAACTACAAGAAAGGAAAACATGCATGAAATTAAACAACCAATGAGTAAAGGTACAAGATGTAAGTCAAATGGGCTAGAATAAAAACCCAAAAAAATAAAAATTAAAAGTAGGAAAGTATAAAAGATCTCTGTAATGCATCAACAGAAGACCCCACCTAAAGGGTAGGCAATGAGGGTCTGTCGGAAGTTGTTGAAGTACATCTTGCCTATCGTATCTCACTGGGAAATATTTGTTCTCAGGCCATCAAGGTCTCTGTTGAAACTCTAGTCATCTACACCAGACACTACACGTGCGGGTGAAGCCCAGGCAGGGTTTAGTAACAAAATACTCAGTAGGGATCCTTAAACACAAGGGAAAGACTAGAAAGGAATGTATACACAAGGTATTTCCAGCTCACCCAAGTATAATCTAAAGTATTTAAATAAAAATGTTATTCATACACTGAACACCTTGGACTGCTGAGGTACTCATCCCTAATAAGTATCATGGGTCTGTTGGGTCACACAAAGATTCTCCACACTGTGTGTCTGCCAGGTCACAATAGATTCATCCCACTAAGGCCATCATAGCTGGCCCACAAAGTGCCACTTATAGTTGATCCACACATGGTCTCTTGTATCTGATCTACACAGTGTCTCTTTTAGCATATCCACATAGGTTTTCTTGTATTCGATCAACACAGGGTCGCTTGTAGTTGATCCACACAGTTTCACTTATAGCTGATCCACATAGGGTCTCTTGTAGCTGGTCCACATAGGGTCGCTTATCATCTAGGGATACATATCATCTAGGCCCACATGGTCATTTAGAATTTCTCATCATTAGTCTTTCGATCTCATCCAACCATACAATTTATTCATATAGCATGATTAATTCTTGGAGAATCTGATACTCAATTCATTCTTCATATTTCAACTTCAATTAATGTCTTCATAGATCATTCCAAAATATTAACTTCATCGTGATGGTTCCAATGCCTCAAATGGTTCACCAATCAGACACTTAGTGTGAATGATATTGGCATTTTAGTAAATAGGGGGCCAGTTGTGTCTAGGCCCAGTCCAACCTGGTCAGACAGATCTGACCAACCTAGCCTAGGGGTCTCGCATGACCCGAATCGGGTTGACCAACCTGACCTGACTCGGTTCAGTTTTTGGCCGCCCTAGTCTGACCAGGCCCATTGGGCCTTACTGCACCCGACCCAGTTCGACTGTGGGTCTAGCATGTCGGGTCTCCCAGCAACTTGGTTCTATCCAGCCTAGCCCGCAATAGGAGAGCTTGTTATTTCCTTGCTTGGGCCATCTAGTGGCTAGGTTTTAACCTACCATCCCGGCCTACAAAAGCAGGTCGGCTTGTGTTCCATCTTGGGATGCCCAATGGCCTGATTTTTACCCCCTGGCCTCCCTGGCCCAGCCCGCAAGGTGGGTCGGTCTCCTCCATCCTGGATTCTCGTTGGGCATCTGGTTTGAGCGTATGTGGCCTGATGGAGCTGGTCGTACCTAGTCTCGCACACGGTCTTTAATCTTCCGTGTTCCAGCGCATCACAGCCCACACGACGCGGGTTGCGTCTACCTCTGCCAGCCATCGGTGCACTGCCAGTGGTCCCCAACTGCAACACCATGAACCTAGACGGTTGTGGTCTTGGCCCAGCATGCCATTGTGGCATACCTCCACCCTTCCATGGCCTTTTTCGGCACCGATGTGTCGGCATTACCTTTTGTAGACCACTAAGTCTACTCTGGTGGACCGATCCCTGAACTGCCTTCGCCTCTGGGCTCCATGGGGAACCATCATCCCTACTTCAACCTCAAAAATCACCTACCTTCAATTCATAGGTTCACCCATGAAGAACACATGAACGCCCATGAATGGAGGAATCAGGTCCTTGTTCATGTTAGCCCTATTCCTCCATGTTAGAGTTATTAAAACATCGGAAGGGGGTGGTTCAAGATTCGATCAACAATCTAACCCATTAGAAAAAACCCAGAGATAAAACACCCTCCCATAATAACAAGAGACCCACTAAACAACATATTTATAGGAGTGTCTACATTTTTTGTTTTTGAAAGAAGAATGGGCTAAATCAAATAAAAAATTAAACCCCCATATGGAAAATCATCTATCGGATGAAAGGTTCATCGCTGATGGAAATCCATTCTCATGGATTCATGATCCGCTCAAATCCATTGGGGTTCGTCAATCACTGATCCCAGTTCCATTCTTCAAGGGTGTCATCACCGCTTTCTGATTCACTGGAATTCTTCGTTGGAGGGAATTCCTTCCTTTCTTGTCATAGGAATTTCTAAGTCTAAATATATTTCTCCAACCCCATCATCTCCTTAAAATTGAGTAACATGTCATAGTTTTTCTATTAAGTTGATTCTCCATACTGTTACACTGTTTCATTTCTCAAACATTGTTTTGGTTATGCTTTTTTTAAAGAGTTGTTATGTTATTTCACTTATGTAGTGATACAGTTGGATCATTGTTACGTCGCAGTGAAACAACTTTTGAATAAAATAAAATATTTTATTTTATTTTATTTTTTCTTAAAACATATGAAAACTATATTTTCCTGTGGACCCTCAACCATCGATATTAAGTCCTTTCTTCGTTTATCTTGATGTTCCAAGTTCAACGGTGGCCTTATATTTTGGATCTGAGTACTGGTTTAAATGTTATAAAAACCCACTCGCACGTTTATTTAAATGAACTTTAAAATAGTTTAGAAAAACGTTATGGCCACTCCATGTCGTGTAATCATGTGTCTTCTTAGAGACTGGTCTTGAAATAATCCCATATAATTTTAAAAAATAATTATGGAATTTCAGGACATTACATTACCCCCACCTTTAGGGCTTTACGTCCTCGTAATCAAAAGTAAGGGCTAAACAAACAAATGGGGGTATTGAGCATGAATCTAAGTCGCTCTCTACCATGTTCTCTCCTAGATATTCTCTTGTGCCCACCAAATACATACTAGAGGAATCTATTACCCCCAAAGGACCCACTATTTTCAATCCTCTATCTCCACTAGGAAATTTGCAAACATCTTCTCATCATCAATGTCCTTCTTTCCCAAGTTGATGGCGTGCGATAGATCTTACATGTACCTCCTCAATTGCAACACGTGGAAAGAATCATGTACCTAGTGCATCTATGGGGGAATAGCTGGGTGGTACACCACTACACCAACTTTGGTCAAAATATGGAAAGTTTTGATGAATCATGAAGATATCATGCTAACTCATCCAAATCTCTCACATCCCTATCGGGGTGAGACCTAAAGGAACACATAATATCTTTCCTCAAACTCCAATGGCATATGTATCCTGTCAACATAATAATTATGTCTTCCCTTTGAAATCCTCATCCACTCCTGGATAATCTGCACCTTCTCAGTGGTAACACGTACAAACTCTAGACCCATGAGTGTTGAATCCCCTCAGTATGTACAGAATATAGGTGATCTTCAAGGCCACCCATAAAGAGCCTCGAACGGTTCCATCCGAATGGTGGAGTGATAGTGGTTGTTGTACACAAACTCTACTAGAGGCAGGTGGTCCCCCCCCCCCCCCCCCCACTGTGACCAAATTCCAGGATACAAGTATGTAGAAAGTCCTCCAACACCTGAATAGTCCTCTCCATTTAACTATCAATATGGGGATAGAAATATGTGCTCAAGAATAGATGAGTCCCAAACACCTCATGTATCCCATCCACATCTGGGATGTGAAGCGATCATCATTGTCTGAGACGACTGTTGAAGGCACCCCATGAAGTCCCACTATCTCCTAGACGTAGAGGCATTCCAAGCCCTCCACTGATCCCTTCTCTCGGATATGTAGGAAGTGAGCCTACTTGGTGAGTCTGTCAATGATATCCCAAATAGTATCTTGTCCCTTGGAAGTGTGTGGTAATCTCATCACAAAGGCCATTGAGATGCCATCCCACTTCCACTCTGGTACCTCAAGTGGTTAGGCCAAGACTGCTAGAACCTAATTCTCAACCTTCACTAGATTACAAATGAGGAACCATGAAACGAACTCTGCCACAACTTTCTTCATCCCTGACCACCAGTACTAACATCAGAGATCCTGGTACATATTTTCCACTCTCAAATGTACCTCCATTGGGGATATGTGTAACTCCCTCAAAATATCCTCTCACAACACCATTAGTACTATTGTGTGTCCTACGAAAAGGATGATGTGCTCTCCTCGTATCAAAAATCTATCAGGATAATGTCTTGAGGATAACTGAGAATGCTGGTCCTCATAGTCAATATACCTAAGCTATACCTCCCTAACTTGTTTTAATAGTGGGGGAGTGATAGTCATTGACTGAAGTTAAGATCCTTCATCCTCATCCACAAAGGATATCTACAACGCAGTTAGCTGCTCTTTTTCCTCACTCAGCAGATACAAACTAGACCTCCTACCGATCACATCTTCCACCACATTTCCCTTCCCAAGATTATAGACTATCTAAAATTCATACTCCTAGAGAAACTATAGCCATTGCTGCTACATGAAGTTCAGGTCCTTCTGGGAGAATATATACCTGAGAATTTTGTGGTCAGAGTAGATTGTATACCACTCACACAACAAGTAGTTCCACCACATCTTAAAATCATTGACCACTACTACTGGCTCTAGTTCATTGGTTTCTTAGTTCTTCTCATGCTGCCTCAACTGCTGTGTACCATAGGATATCACTATTCTCTTCTACATCAGGACACAACCCAATCAGGTCCCTGATGTGTCACAAAAAACTACATACCCAACACCCTCCTCTGGTAGTCTTAATATAGGGGTACTTGTTTGTCTCTGTCACATCTCCTTGAAACTTGGATAGAAAATCTTCATCAAAATGAAGGTCTATCCATTTCACATCAAACATGGTAAGGGTGATGCTACCCTAGAAAAGTTAGGCACATTTCTCCAGTAGTTCCCAACCAGACCCAATAAACTATGCCCCTCAGTCATTCTCCTGGGTGGATCCCAGGAAAGTACCACCTCTATCGTTGCGGGATCCAATGAAAATCCATCATCCAATATAACATGTCCTAGAAGTTTTACCTCTCATTTCTAGAACTCACACTTTAAGAAAATACTATAAATCAGATGCTCTCGAAGTGTATCCAAGGCTATCTATAGGTATGTAGCATGCTCCTCCTTATACATCGAGTACTCTAGGATTTAATCAATGAAGACCACCATGAAACAATAGAGGTAAGTTTAGAATATCCAATTCATGAGCCCCATGAATTTTTTGGGGTCATTGGTCATGCCAAAAGGAATCACCAAGATCTCATAGTGGTCATACAAGCATCTGAAGGATGTCTTCGGTACATCATCATCCAATACATGAAACCAGTGGCAGCGTGATCTAAAGTCTATATTTGAGAACCATATCACTCCCCTCAGATAATTAAAGAGGTATTCAATCCTTGGAATTGTATAGCTGTTCTTCAAGGCCACCTAGGTCAAGCATCAGAAGTCCACACACAACCTCAAACCCCCATCTTACTTATTAGAAAACCAAACAGGGACTACCCATTTTGAAACACTGGGTCTCACGAAGCTCTTCTCCTTCAAGTCCTCCAGTTTTACCCTCAATTCATGAATCTCTATAGTATCCATCTGATATACTGGTGTGGATATCAGTTTCATATCAGGGTAAAAATCGATGTAGATTTCTACCTCCCTGTGATGAGGTAGTCCCGGAACATCCTCAGGAAAGACGTCTTCATACTCGTCCACCACTACAAGAAAGTGGGGACTCCCCTCATTCATTGAACCAAGGGTGAGTCTATCCAACAAGTGAGTGATTAGATGCACCCTTCTCAAAGAAATTTTGTCCGGTTCTACAAGAGATCCATTCTTTACAGTGAAGGAAAACCTAGTTCCATCATCACGGACAAACCACACTCTACACCAAAAATAGTCAATTTGAGCATCAAATGTGGAAAACTAATTGATAATAAAGATGAAATAATAAGTCCTAGACACAATTACTTGGAGATCCCATCTGAAGCTCTTGTATGAAATAGTAATATCACACTACTGGAGCCAGTTTGTAATCATCGAATCGCCCCCCTTAGGAGTCTCTAACCGTAAGGATCGATCCAATGACTGCACCAGAATCTTAGAGCCTTGAACAATGTATGTGGAAAGGGAAGGGTGATTAAAACCTATGTCTATAAGAACTAAATATAAGGTGGAGATGACACATATCATACCTATAATAATCTCCGGAGTGATATGGTCATAGGCCTTCATCGCCTGATGCTGGCCTCACCCCTTTCTACCAGCCCCCTGAGGCTGTGGTGGACAACCTGGGGGTGGTGGTGGTAGTACCTCAAACCTACACCCACCTCCTGCCACTTGTCCTACTCCTCTATCACTTCCTCTTCCCTACGGACCTCCTCACTCAAAGCTCTGACTCTACCTCAATGGTCCATTGATCATATACTAATTGTCTGTATAGGGAATATGGATATCACGGGCCATTTGTCCCTACTCACCGCATGAGAAGCATAGTTAGGCCCCTGTTGAGTCCCTCTATTATGTGAGTCCCACACTACCAACCCTGGGACATGGGGTCATCCCCTAAAATGTGTTACCCTCTTGGATCCCCATGTCTATCGCCTGCTTCCCACCACTGAAGACTTTTCCACCTTATGTCTACTGGTGGCTCCAGTTATCGGTACCTGCTCTACCAAGATGATTTCTATAAGTAGGGCTCACTATAGCACCCCAGTCTGGGTGTGGATGTTGAGAGACACTAGGGACGCCCTAATCTCATGGCGCATTCCCTTATCATAGGCTCGATACATGATGAACGGTTCTCACACCATGTCTATAGAGTAGAGAGAAATCTCAGTGAATATCATTGATTACTCTACTACTATCATGCTACCCTTTTGTAGGTGTAGTAGCTCCTTTATGTGAAAAGATAGAAACATCACCAGGAAGGACTCCTCTATAAATAGGTGCTCGAAGTCTATTCAAGTGAGGGTCACCTCATCATGTTTCTGAGTCTTCAAGCTCTACCATCATCCTATCGAGCCCTAAAGAAGGCTTGCGGCTAAGATTGAAATCTGGTCAAGAGGCATCCTCACAAGATGGAAGACTCATGTCACTGCATCAAGACAGTCCTCACCCACCAGGGGGTTAGTCTCACCCTTGAGCCTGGGAATTCTCTGCATTTGGAACTCATGCAATTCACTAATCCTACATGTGTCCTCTTTTAGTAGTGTCGATAGTAACTATTGATCAATGGGTGGTGGTCACACTGGTTCACCACCTGTTGGGGCCATCTATAGCCCTGGTACCTGAACCGACGCCTCATCACTAGGTGGGATTTCCTCACAGTCATGTATTGGATTCCCATATTGTTGTCTATATGGAGGAATCACAAACCATATCACTATGTAACACATTAAATAGATTATACCTGGTGATTGGAATCAAGAAGGACAAGAGTAAAATACTCAAAATCCTAAATGATGTGTGCACACTTTATTTCCCGCAACTAGCATTTCCATGTACCAAGTTGGAAAGCAGGTGTCTAGAGTCCTAGTCTATGGATACGTAGGTCGCCCCACCAACACTCTAGTCCCTTTCCAGATATCTGAACTCACAAAACTTAGCATATTTTCCCCAAAAAATCCATATACTTCAGTTCTTTGAGGTAGATTCGACCTCCTTTGATACCACTTTGTCACGACCCATCCCATAGGGACCGTGTCGTGACTACCCCATTCCCACCTTCCAAAGGCCAGGGGATGGCGACTAGCACCAAAGATATTATCCCAGTAGTGGGCATAATTTTATAGATTACCTATACGCATGAAAACACACAACCACATCCCAAATAGCTAGAAAAGAAAACATGCATTCCACAAAACAACCACTGAGTATGGTACAAGCTATAAGTCAAATAGCCGAGAATACAAATACAACAAAAGAAAAACTAAAAATAGTAAATTACAAAATATCTATTTAAGACATCTACAGAAGA
Source organism: Viscum album (assembly GCA_963277665.1). Taxonomy (NCBI): domain Eukaryota; kingdom Viridiplantae; phylum Streptophyta; class Magnoliopsida; order Santalales; family Viscaceae; genus Viscum; species Viscum album. Next base: position 974,801,009 of record OY728122.1, read on the forward strand.
CCCCACTTGAAGGGTAAGAAAGTAGTGGTTGTTGGATGCTATGCATTTATGCCCTTCCTGTCGTATGTCACTAGGCACTACCTAGTCCTAGGACACCGAGGTCTCTATCAAATCGTCTTTCATATGCACCAGACACAACACATGTGGATGAAGACCGTGTAGGGGTGAGTAATAAAATAATGAGTAGGGATCCATAAACACAAAATAAAGACAACAGAGGAAAATATACACAAGGTACGATCTATTAATGTAGGTATAATCTAAAGTATATAAAGAAAAACTGTCATTCATATACTAAACACATTATACTACTGAGGTACTCATCCCTGTTGAGTATTGTTGGTCTAATGGGTCACACAGAGCCTCTCCCCACTATGGTTCATCCAAGTCACATAGATCTGATTCCGACTTAGGCCATTATAGTTTTTCAACACAGGGCTGCTTATAGCTAATCCACACATGGTTGCTTGTAGAAAATCTGCATAGGGTCTCTTGTTTCTCATCCACACATGGTCTCTTGTAGCCAATCCACACAAGGTTACTTGAAGATAATCCACACATGGTCACTTGTAGCTAAACCAAACTGGGATTCTTGTAACTGTTCCACATAGGTACTCTTATAATCTAGGCATGTAGGGTCATTTAGACCCACTCTTCAACAATCTTTGGGTCTTATCCAGTTGTAGGACTCCCACACATAGTGTTCTTGATTACGAGAGAATGCACTCCTAATGTAATTTTTTATATTGAAACTTCCATTAAATATTAATTAGATATTTCCAAAAAAACATCTCTGCGTGAGGGTTCCAACCCTGCAAACGGATCATCGATCAGACATCTGGTCTGAAAGATATTGGCATTTTAGTAAACAGGGGACAATTGTGTCCAGGCCAGGTCTCACATGGTCAAACTGGCCTGACCAACCCAGTTCAACCGACCAAGTTCGGTTTTGGGCCAGCACGGTCAGGCCTGGCCATTGGGCTAGGCCCATTGGGCCTTGATGGACCCAGCCCAGTTTGGTTGTGGGTCCAACCTGCCGGGTCGCCCAGTAACCAGGTTCCATCCGACCCATCCCACAACAGGTGGGCTGTTTCTTTCCTAGAATTGGCCCCCAGCTGCCCAGTTTTATCCCACCGCCCCACCTCAGAATAGAAGGCCGACTTGTGCTCTATCTCGGGCTACTCATAGGCCTGGTTCACGCCCCCTGGCATGGCCCGCATGGGGATCTAATCTCCTTCTACCTGGATGCTCGTTGGGAATCTGGTTCGAGCGCACATGGTCGATAGGAGATGGCCTCCAATTTTCCCAAATGTGGTCCTTGTTGGACCATATTCCAATGCGTCGTGGCCCGCACATCATGGGCCACTCATGTATGCCACCTGCCGACCTGCTGCCGGTGGCCCCTGCTGCACCACCTCCGTGCACCATCATGGCATGCTGTTACCCTCCCACATCCATGCCACAGGCCACCATCACTAGTGTCAGTGCACCATTGGGGCCTTCTGTAAACCACCAAGTCCCCTCTGGTGGTCCGATCCCCAAACCGCCTGCACCTATACCTCCTTGGGTGTCGTCTTCCCTATAGTGGCCTCGAAAATAGTGGTCCAGCCATGAAGAACACCTGAACACCCATGGATGGAGGCATTGGGGCCTTTTTCGTGTTGGCCTGATTCCCCCGCATTAGAGTATTTAAAACCTGGGAAGTTGGATGTTCATGATTTGATCAAAAATCTAACCCTCATGCAAAACCCTATAGATAAAACACCCTATCATAATCAACCTATTCATGGGTTGATCTGTGTTTTTTGTTTTAGAATAATGAATGGGGCAATGCAAATAAAAAAGTAAACCTCTGCCTAGATAAGCTATGATCGGAGGAATTGATCGTCGTAGATAGAGATCATTATATAGGGATTCACAATCAGTTTGAATCCATTGGAATTCATCCATCTACAATCCCAGGTCCGTTCTTCATGGGTTTAATAACTGCTTTCTAATTCACTGGTGTTTGTCATTGTAGGGAATTCCTTACTCACTCGTCAGATGAATTTCTTGATCTAAATCTATTTCTTCAACCTCATCATCTTATTAATAGATAGGAACATGTCACATCGTTTCTCTTATGCTGAGTCACCATGCCATTTTTCTATTTCATTTATGAAATGGTGTTTCTGTTACACTTCACTTAAAGATTCATTACACTATTTCATTTACAGAATTAAACATTCGGTTCTTCACTGCATCGCAGTGAAACAAACTTTGAATAAAATAATATTTTTAATTTTATTTTATTTTTTCTTAAAACATCCTGAAACTATATTTTCCAGTCGACCCTCATTGGTCGATTTTATGTCTTTTCGTGGAGAATCCTGATATTTCAATTTCAACGGTGCCTTCATATTTTTGATCCGAGCACTAGATTAAAATTTATAAAAACCCACTCACTCGTTTATTTAAATGGACTTTTAAATACTTCAGAAAAACATTCTAACCACTTTAGGCCTCGAAATCACATGTCGTCGTAGAGTCTGGTCCCAAAATAATCCCATATAATTTAATAAAATATATGGAATTCTTTTACATTACATAATTTCTTACATATAGTGTGAATACAACCACTTGAACTTATAATATCATGACTAATTAATTCTTTATTATATTTTTAGTTTCAATTTGAATTATATCATCTATGTGGATTTACACTTAATTTACCAAGTTGTAATGAAATTTCATAACCACTTCCTTTTTATTAGGTTATATTACTTATTCATTATCATTAATATTATATGATTATGTGTATAATTATTTTTACCATATATCGATGTATTTACACTTACCTTATGTATCTTTACATTTGATACACCTAATAAATTAATTATTTGAGTCTCACATTAACGTTTTACTCTTTTTAAGGGTTTAATTCACAATATCATTTTATTTAGGATTATTTTCACATAAATTTCCATTTGAGGAAATTATTTGATCCTTTCTTAATAAAAAAAATTATTCTACTATGGTTATTCTTATCATTTTTTAAGTAATAGTACCATTTTTTCAATCTTTGGTACATAAAATGTTTTATAGAAAGTTTTTATGGAAAACCGACTTTTTTCCCTCTATAGTCGGAGATCGTGTTTTCTTCTAAAAACCATGTTTTCTAAAAAAATCAAAACTATTTTTAAGATTTCAAAAATTATTTATTAAATTCATTTTTACCCTTTTTTTCTTTTTAAAATTTGTTCAAAGGAACCTTCTTGTCTCTTTCCAAAAAATGAACTTTTATAACCTTTAAACCATGAAAAAGGAATGTTCTTTTTACCTTTTTCATCATTTATAGAATTACCCAATATTATTTATTTAAGGATTCCTTTATAATTTTAAAAGGATAATTTTCAAAGAATTTTTTTTTTGTGATTTTCAAAGAAAATTATTTTCAAAATGAAAATGGTATTTACCTCATTAATGTTTTCAAAATATATGTTTATAATATTTTTATTCTTCAATAATAAAAACCCATTATCCTTACTCTACGTAGGATATTTTGTATTGATTCTATCCTTATTCTTTCTCTGGATGGTTTATGATTTATTTTTATAAGAATAGTATTGATACTCACTTCCTTAATTCATTTTTTCAATCCACATAAAATATTCAATTTCCAATAATAATTGAACATTAAATTTCCCACCAATATCCATATCATTTATCATGTATATGATTATTTCTGAAATTTTTTACCAGTTTTATATATGATGTTTAATTTGAACATTATTTGATATATGGGGAAAAACTTATAAATCTGTATATTTTACTGTATACAGATATTTGATAAGTCACATTACTTATGAATTAAATGGATTATTCGATATATGATGAATGACCTGGATAGGTATGACATGGATTTGGGACCATTTAATACAATCTCATTGATGCATTGGTAGTCTCATGAGATGAATTAGTTGGCCAAATCAGATTGGTTTCTACCCAATATGCTAATTCATCTTGTGAAACATCTTAGTGGAAATGGAACCATATACCTAGGAAACATGGAATCCAATAATTAATAATCTAATTTATTGAGAATTCACTTATTGTTATAATTATCCGTGACATTTTTTGTTTGAAATTATATATGGATTCATTTTTATTCTCAGTTGATTCATTAAATGGAATGTGACTTCAGTTATTTTCCATTCTATATTTATTATACCTTATTGATCCATTATTACATCTTCTATACGCTTACCCTTAATATGAATTTGATCTCACCCTTATTTTTTTCCTTTCCCTAGGATATAAAGATGAATTCTTGGAAAGAACTTCAAGCATGCAGTTTATTAGTCTCTATTATGTATTATGTTTTATTTTATACTCCCAATGTAATAAGGGTATCATGTATATAATATAGTATTTCAAAACTTCTAAACTATTTAGTCCTTTGGGATTTTATTCCTTGGAATCATGCCAATTTAATAAAGTAAGGCACCGACTCTAGGTTTTTGGGGTTAGGAAATTATAGTTGGCATCAGAGGAAGTTTAGTATAAACCTTGGAAACTAGATTTATAAAACCTATATTAGGTAATATAATCATAAGATAGACTTTGAGGATTAGTATAGAAGAACATCCCAAGGAAACAATGTTTATGATTTTTATATTATATACACATAAATTTTTCAAATTTATGTCAAGTATTTTATTTGTTTTGGGATTATATATTATGTTTCATAATGATATGACCTAATATGGTGTATGTATTAATTTATAAATAGAACCAAATATAAGGAATTTGAACCTCCCCAATGCACAGGATACAAATAGTTATAAGGATCATATTTTTTTGGTCTTAAGACAATATTTATAGGGGAAATAGTGTCCTAATAATTATCATCATATTTGGACATAGTATCATGTGCTAATGATATAGGTAAAGAATTATCCAATCCCCATGGATTTAAAGGGAAGGATGAGGAAAAGACAATGGAAGAGAAAATGTGTATAAAGGGAAAAACGAAAAGAAGTATTTTCCCACGTATGATAATTGCAAAAAGAAAAACCCTGGTACATGCTGAAAAGGACTGGAACTTTTCTACATGTGTGGAGAGAAAGGCCACTATTCTTGTGATTATATGTGAAAGAAAAAATTTTACAACTGAAAATTCTTCAACTGTAGGGATATTGGACACTATGAAAATCAATGTCTTAAGATCCAAATATATATACCCCAAAATATACTACTGGATCGTGGTTAATATTATGTGATTTCCACAGGTGGAGAGGAAAGATTAATGTGAAAGTGTATTTTGATCCTTTTTTAATGGTGTAAAATTATTTTATCAATGATTTCTTGGTTATAAGATTTTTGAAATTTATAAGGATTATAATTCCTACTATTTAATTGTGGATTTGATAGATTATGTTGAATGGTACCATGAAAATGGATTCAATGGAAAGTCAAACATTCATAAAACACATGAGGTAAAAGGTAATCATTAATATGTCATTGATGCTGAGATAATGATGTTGGAATAAAGAGATGATGGATTTGAATAGTACTGAAAAACTTAGAACTCATTAATGATTTGTTGACAATGTAATTAATTCCATCATTGATGGAGTTTACCACATTTTTTCATTTAAAGAATATATCCTATAATTTATGTTCACTTTAAGGAATATAGAATCATACATGTTTTCAGTAATGTTGTATTGTGATTTAATTTATTTCCAAATTACCATATAATCCATGATACAGGTATTCACATATTTGGTATGTGATTATTTAGATCTAACATATGTTGCTTTCAATAATAATATGTTCATTTTGGAAAATCAATTATTATCTTTCTAAGTATTGGATCCTAATATTTTGAGAAAATTTTACCACTCATGAAATGGTTTATATAGATATTTAAACAAGTTTCTAGAGATATAAAATGTGCTAAGCGATTATGTAAAAATAGTTCATGGAACAAAAAAAGTATAATATTATTATTATGAAATATAGATATATCAAGTAAGTATATTTAGATATATTCTTAGAGATTGAATGAATTCTTCAAATCTTGGAAAAGGATCTTGAAACAAAAATGTTGTCCTATTATCATCATTTTTTATTTTATCAGTATCTTTTATTGACAGCTATAGTTTATGGAATTGTGGTGAAAATATTTATCCTAAAAATGTTCTCTACCACTAACCCTCAGAAATTTAGTGTTGTATTTTTCTTCCATGTCTATTTTTTCAGGAATGTTCTCCTATTCGAAATCTGAGTTTTGTCAAAACCTGTACATTTCCCTATCCTTCATATTAAGAATATGTGTTGTTAACCCTATTTATGATGTGTGTTTTTCAACAATAGTATTTTAAAATTTCAAACCCTCGATTACCGAGATCAAGTTTAAATCTTGGGGATGAAATTTAATTAAGTTGGAGAGAATGTAACACACCCAAATTATAATGTAAGAACATTGTTTATAATAGCTTGTATGACATGAAACACCAAGCGTAGAAAGGAATATAACAACTCAAGAATTTATGATATATTTAATATTTTTAATAAATCTATTTTATAGCTTTTAATTTAGGAAACACTATGATAGATTGTGTTACACGCAATAATTCCTTTTTCAGATAGTTTGAGTTACATGTGAGATATAGATTTTCCGAATAACAATATATTATTAAAATATTATTTCTTAATATAATAATATATAACCTAGCCATTATATTTGTGGTTATAAATAAGATTATCTAACATACGGAAATATATTTTTTTATTCATTGGTTTAATATTAAATTGAAATGAATATCAAAACCATTTGAAAATATAGGAAATCTTTTTATAAAGAAATATTTTTATGCTCATAGAGGTATTTTGTAATAATAATTAAAATTAATTAATATTAGTGAATTATATTATTGAACTATTTTTATTTTATTTTTATTACAATATTTTTTATATTCATCCAATATATTTGATAGGCATAAGATAAGAATAAATCCAGTTTTATGCTAAAAAAAATTATTTTTCTAAAATAAAAATTTTACTGCCTTTTAGTTGAACACCAATTTTGTAATAAAACATTTAAACTTTTATAAATTTTTAATGACAAAATAAACTTTATTTCTGAATTTGGAATGCTAAAATTATACTGGGGTGAATTTTTATTATTTTTCTGGGAATATTCATTTTTTGATGAATAGTGTAAAATACTAAATTTTAAATTGAAAACCGCTTATTCATATAATTTATTTATAATGTAAAATTATATTTTAATTTGGTTTTAAAATATATTTAGTTAATTATACATCAATTAATCCATTTTATTTCATTTTAATCAATTTCACATTGGAATTTGATATAAAATCATTTCAAACTTTTGAACATATTTACTTTACAAACCCGCTTTGTTGTCCTATATATGGGATTAAAATTAAATTAATTTCTTCCACTTGTATTATTTTAATTTAAAAAAAAAATTATTTCATATTTTGAATCATAATAATTTATAATTTCTAATAATTTTAACTTATTTTTTGACCAAAAAATATTATTCAATGTTATTAAAAGTAATTAAATGATTGAGGTAAAATTAATCTTAAAAATGGATTAAACCTTAAATATAAGGGACCAAATTACCGATTCACTTGTAAAAACTCCATTTTATGGACCTATTTCTACCCTATATTTTCTTTTATCAAATATGGACCATTATTTTATGAACACTATTTAAGGTAGACCTCTAAATAGTGGTTTCCTTTTTATATTTATAATAATATCACTCCTCCTTCACTATAAAAAGGCACCCAACCCTCTCATTTATTCAAACCACTAAAGACAATTTTATCTTATAGAACCTACCCAAATAATCTTCCAAAATACCTATCCTCAAACTATAATCTTACTTTGGGAAAAAGTACTAGCAAGGAATTATTTTGGTATAAACAAAAAGGAGTTACCCTAATAAGAGCTAACGTTCTTCAATGATCACTTTTGTTTCATTTACTTCTCCATTGCTTAAATTGTTTTTATATAATTTTTATATAATAACCTAATTATCTTAAATGTACTGATATGTTTTTAAGCTAATATTTATACTTATACCTTCACACGTAACTATAAAATGGGATACGTAATCATCATTCGCATGTACAATGGACTACCGTCTCACAAACGGATGTCATTAGTTCTTCCATTCCCACATTTCAACTTTGTAATAATAATAGATTAATAGTTTATACATGATATATATGATATTATTATTTATTTACTATTTTTTAATTTTTATATATCACATAACATTATGTTTTCCATTTTTTGGGAATATGATAACTTCATTTGTGGACGTGTGGACTATCGCCTCCTCAAAGTGATGTGATTCATTCATGCAATACATGAAATATATTAACGATGATTTTAATAAAAAAAAATTAAATATATAATATAAATATGATACTGGAATTATAATATATTTATATATCAACTAATTTTAATGCTTTTAAATATGACAAGAAAATGGAAGTATCGTTCATGCATACATACGACTGACGTCTCCATGAATAAAGAATTTCATTTCCTATCAATAAATTTTTTGGAATATAATAAATAAATAAATAATATATATATGTGTGATAATTAAATATTTTTTTACATCCTTTAGATTATTAAATCATGTTCTATGTAAGAAGAACAGAAATAACAAATCAAAACATACTCAAAAAACCTTGAAATTAACACTAGAAATAGTAAAAATAATGAAAGATTGTTAACAAAAGGGTAATAAGATATTATAATAAAATGTTATATAATATTTCAAATATTATTATGGTTATATTATACGTTATTTATATTCATAAAAACATTATATAGGAGGTTAAAGTATCCTCACCCAACATAAAATGCATGGTAAAGCACTTCGTCTCAATTTCCATTCTTTGATGCATAATTTATTTTTTTAACGTAATTTATTATATATTATGTAAGTAAAACAACATTGACTTATAATATAATTATTAATTATTTATTAATGTTTTTTTTAGTTTTAATTTTAATTATTTCATATAAGGTTATTTATACTTAAATTTTAGAAGTGGAAAATAAATTTCATAACCCAATTCATTTTCATTGGGATATATTACCTCCTAATTATTGTTTATATTTTATGATTATTTGTATAACAATTTTTAGAATATATTGATTTATTTCCACTTCCATTATTTATATTAATATTTGATACATATAATCAATTAATTTTTTGATTGTCACTTTAATTTTATGGACTTTTCAAAGGTATACTTCACAATATCTATTTATTCAAGATTGTTTACACAAGAATTTTACTTAGGGAAAATTATTTGGTAATTTTTTAATAAAACCATTAATTTTTTCACCTATAGTTAATCATTACATTTTTCAATTAATAGTACCATTTTTATATTCTTGGGTACTTAATATATTTTATAAATGTTTTTAGGAAAATCCAACTTCATTTCCTTCTGTAGTCGAAGAACTTGTTTTCTTCTAAAAACTTAGTTTTCACAAAATGTTTTAAAAAATGTTTTCAACATTTACAAACTGATTTATTGAAGTAATTTTTACCTTTTTGTATTTTAAATTTATTTTCTAATGAATATTCTTGTCGGTCTTCGAATGAGGCACTTTTCTAACCATTTTACCGTGCAAAATAATTTTTTTTACCTTTTTTGGTTTGTATAGAATTACCGTGAATTATTTCTTTGAGGTTTTATTTACATGTCTAAAAGTTTAATTTTTAATGAAAATATTTTTTTAAAGTTATTTTCAAAGAATATTATTTTAAAAATTAAATGTATATATTCCTAGAGAATTTTTTCAAAATATCGTTTTAAATTATTTTTAATCATCAACCACAATTACCTCATATCCTTACTCCTACCTAGGATATTTTGTATTGATAAAATCCTTATTCTTCCTCTGGATCGTTTATGGTTGATTTATCCAAGAATAGTATTTAAATTAACTTCCATGTTTTATTTTTTTATTCCCCTTGAAATATTCAATTTCTAGTGATAATTTAACATTAAATTTTTTCCAAATATCAATATCATTTATCATAGATATGATTATTTCCTAAACCATATACCATTTTTACATATGGTTTTTACTTTGAATGTTATTTATTATCTTGGGAAATATTGATAAATTCATACATTTTACTCAATTTATATATTTGATAAGGTACATTGTTCATGAATTAAATTTAATACTTTCTATATGAGGAATGGTTTAGATAGGTACGACATGGGTGGGGGATCGTTTAAATTAAACCCATTGATGCATCATTAGTCTCATGAGATGAATTATTTGGACAAATAAAATTGGTTTATACCTGATATGAAAAAATAGTATTATTGGATGTATTGATATTAAAGGTACTATATACCTAAAAAACATGGCTTCCAAAAATTAAGCATCTCCATTATTGAGAATTCAGTTATTATTATTATTATCCATGATATTTTTTCTTTGAAATTATCTATGGATGCATTTCGTTTTTAATTCATTGATTAAATGGAATGTTCCTATAGTTATTTACCTTTGTATATTTATTATTCATTATTTATTCATGATTACTTTCATTGTATGCATACCCTTACTAAACATTTGATCACACTCTTATTTTGTTTCCTTTCCTGAGGACATGAAGATGAATTCCTAAAATGAGTTTCAAGGATGTACTTTATTAGTATTTATTATGTATTATTTTTTATGTTTTATTCACAATGTAATAATTGTATCATGTATGTAATCTATTTTTCCAAAACTACTAAACTATTTAGTCCTTCGGGATTTGATTCCTTATAATCATGCCAATGTAATAAAGAAAGGCACTAACTTCGAGCATCAGGGGTTAGGGCGTTAAAACATGGTTTTATAAAAATATATAATTTATAAATATTAGAATTATAATTTTAGAAAAATTATATCAATATATAATTATACATGTAAAAATTATAATTAGATGATTTGTGGGGTTGAAAAAGTCGATTTTTGGGTAAATGTTTGAAAATAATGATATTTATTGAAAAATACCTTTCCATTTCAAACATTTATAAAATTAAATTTTAATAAAAACTTTATTCAAAGTAAAATTAGTTCATTTATATTATTTATCAAAAATTAATTTCATTGGAATCTTTTTTTTTATTTTGGTTTAAAGAAATTATTATTAAGAATAAATATTTTCTAGGAAACTACTTTTCATCGTATACTGTAGGTTTAATTTTATATTAAATTCTACTAATTTTATGAATTGAATATGATAAAACATATTTTATATTTGGAATCACATTAATTAATATAATTTAATATTTTCTACTTAATTTTTGGTCATTATGAATAGTAACCAAAGTAATTATTTTCCACCTTTGTAAAAGATGTAAAAATAGGTTTAAACTATGGGGTAAAGCAAAAAAATCACTATAACATGTGATTTCAACCACTTTATGTGTTTTTTTTACCAAATATATTATTAATGAGTCAAATAATATATTTTAAAAAATATATTTTAAATTTGGGAACCCATCCTCGCCTTTTGGGAGGGTAACTTATATTTTCTTCAAATTATGCACTATTTTTTGGCCTTTGCATTTAATGGTTTTGTTGGGAGATCCCATTATATTTTTAATTATTAAAATATATAAAAACATTATTTTTGATTATTTAACCCAAAAAAATTGAAACCAATTTGTTACTTCATTTCATGGTAAAATTCTTTTTATTCTTAAATCAGGTATTTTCCAAAAATCTTTTTTATGTGTCTTTTGTTCTTATATTAATAGTAAATTATTCCACTGATATAAATTGAACATAATAAAATGGAATCCTAATTTTAAATCATAATTCACGCGTTTTTTTATAATTTCTTTAACTTTTTTCATATAATTAATTTATCATGGTAAACAATTTATGTTATCATGGTAAGGTTAAAATGGTATAAGTTGTTTTACTAGAAGATAATGCATAAAATGTATCGAAAACTTATGTAAATGTAATTTATTGAGTTTATTTAAACCCCATAACACCTTATATATTAAAATGGGGTTCCTTCATAGAACATGGAAAAATTATTATATATAAATTATTTAATCATTTAATTGATTCCAAGTCAGTCATTTCCCTCAATTATAAAAGTGCAACTTTTATCCTATATTCCTCACGCATTTTGAGCACTCTATTTCTGTAAATCAAACCCAAATTATTTTTAAATTCCACTAAAATAACCTATAGGCCCTGTATTGATCAAAATATCCACCTTAGGATACCAATGGTGTAAACCTATTGAGGTTTTCTAAAGAGTGTGTAAAACACTTAATTGAGATTTTTTGTTATATTTCTTCCTTTATATCAATAAAACCTCTCTTAACCATTCAAATATAGAAAAAAATATCTCCCATATATTGATAAGTAATTATGTTTATGTAATAAACTTAATTCATCTCATCTTTCATCAAATGGGAAATAAAACCAGTATGTATGTGTACAGTGCAATACCACCCCATGAACCGATGTATATTTTCCCCCACTATCTATCAAGTATGGTTATAATAATGCATCAAATGAATATATATGTGATATTTATGACCTAATTATAATTTTACAATGATAATTTATCATCCATTTCCTTACATGTCCATCCATTTAAAAATGATAACATCGGTCGTGTATACTGATGGATTACCACCTTTACAAACTGATGTGATGTGTTTTTCATCACCCCCTCACACAGATTATAAATATAAGTGTATTTAAAGAAATAATATTAAATTTATGATATAATCATGATTATTTAATGATAAAATTATTCTTACCGTATTTACCTCAAGTTCATTGAAAAATGTAAATGTTACTTAGGTGTATGTATGACCTACCATCTCCATGATAGTAATATAATTCATTTTCCAAAAACATCACACATAATTGGTTTTAAAATAATAATTAATGTATAAAGATGATTATTAAAATATTATTATTATTATTATTATTTAAAAATTACCTTACGGACCATGGTCAATATACCGAAGATGTTTTGGAATTATGAATAGAACATCCTCAAAACACCCGATATATAATAGACTAGTTAAGTAATTGAATATGTTTTTAGATAAATGAAATAGTTGATCTAATGATAATGTATTAAACAATGAAAAAATTATTAATAAAGTAAATAATAAATATAATTCTCAATATATATTATTTATTGAGTGTACGTCGAATGTTTAGTGATAAGGTAAGGTATTTCTTGTCTCAATTCCTTTTTTTGAGACTTAAGCTATTTTCACACATGTTTTATTTATTGGGGGGATAAAATGACTTATAGATCCATTTTATCAATAATTTATTAAATTTAATTTATTAAAAATCCATTAAAATCTAATTCATTCAATGTTTCAATAGATATAAAGTTATTAATTATTAAGGGAAACATTGCATTAAAAACCTCTTTTTAAATGTTTTAAATATTTATTTGTAAAAAATTTTCATTAATATCCATAGTCTTAAAATTATTTTATGAATGTATTTATATGGAAATAAATGAATTATAAAGTAAAATTTATGTCTCCCATGACTTTATCTTGAAAGTTTTTATATAAAATATTTTGACATATTTTATAGGGAACATTTTCAATTTATTTACAAAAGAAAGAAGAACGTTATATTCAAACATATATGATATCGATAGATTTCCCCATCACTATAATCATTATTTGATATTTTTATTACTTTGGAGATTAAATTTTTTACTTTAATTAAAATATCTTATTTTATTTTTTCTGTGAATTTTTGTTTTGAAAATTTTTCTTTAAAAGGAAAGGGTATTTGGATATGTGAAGGTTATTTTTATTTATGTTAAAAAGAGTTTTTAGGGGTTTATAATAAAAATATACATGCAAATAATTTCTTATTCATGATATTTTAATTGATAATTATAGATGATGATAGGTGATTCAAATATATATTATATAATAGATAATCCCAATACATGTCATAAGATTTGTGAGCCTGATAGAGCTCTAGAATGCATTGGCTAATGTTCCAGATCTCCAAAGGAAAAAATAAGAGAGTTAATTAGAGAGGTTTCTCATATGGATGTAACTAGGATATAGTTATTTATTACATTATTAAACATAAGTTACAAACATAATTCTTTAAGATTTTTACATAGATTTCAATTTTCATTTTATGGGTTTTGATGGTTTTTCTCTTAGATAAAAGTGTGTTTTCAATGTGGATGTGATTTACTTTTTAAATTTAAATAATAAAATTAATAAGTTACAAAATTTATGGGTTCTCATGTTTTCCATTGCACTAATGAATTTATTAATTTTATGACCCTTACAATGATTTTTCTTCCAATCTAGTTTTTCAAAAAAAGTCAAAAGGTTTTAAGTATGTGTATGAACAAAGAACAAGTCAAGATGAAAGTTGTGAGGATTTTTAATGAAATGAAAATGTATTCCTTTTTTAATGTTTTATTTTTTTCAATGATACTGAGTAAAATCATCCATTATGTAGTGTATGAGTATTTTATAATTTTTTTTACCAAATTCTATTAATCTCTAATCCTATAAGGTATTTAGGAAATAAATTAAGTAAATTATATTCTAAGACACAAGATTATCTAATGTATTAAGGTTGAGTTCTTATATTTGTTCTTTTTGAATATTTTTATATAAATTTTCATGTTAGGATATTATTAATAGAGTTCCCTTAAGATATTATAATTTATGTTTATGTTGAAATGATAAATCATTTTAATATTATCATATTTCCTCATTGAATCTATGTATATTCATAATTTTTTACATAGAAGAAATAGGGAAGTTGATGAAAGAAGGTATAAATAATGTAATATCCTTCCAAATCAGTATCATAGAATGGTAATAATTGGAAAAGAGTAGTTTTCTTAACACCCAAATATCTTAAAAGAATAGTCTTTTTGATGACATATAAACCTTAAACATTAAGCTTAAACAAACCATGAAATATTTTTATTTAAATATTATCAGTATAACTTAGTCATTGATTTGGCGAGTATGAATAAGAGAAACTGAATTATGAAATACATACTTACATACTTATCTATGTATATATATATATATATATTTGTCCTACCCAATGTATATTTATTGATTAATTCATAGTAAATTATCACTCCAATTTTAGTAATGTAATCTTGTCCTTTAAAAATACATTTTCTTCGAATATAATTTTAATTTATTTTTTTTCATAAAATATTAAAATTAATTTATTCCTATTTTATAAATTTTATTTTATAAAAAATATATAATTTTTTTAATCATTAAATCAAAATTACCTTAATGTGAAATTTTGGTATTTTTCTCAAAAATATTGATTTTTCATGAATAGTCAGGAATGCAGATTTTTGTAAAACTGTCATTTCTGTTAATTTAGATTTTATATTATGCTCTTACTTTTTTCATAAATTAACACAATATTTCTTTATTTAAAAATAATATAATTTATTACATAGGAATCACCATTACACCTAATTTTGGTATAAGTTTATTTTTTGTTTAAAAATGTATTTGTCTAAAAAATATTTCTCATTACATTTTGGGTTTTTATATTATATTTTTTACTACACCTTCTATAACATGAATCAGGAAAAATGGATTCCATATTTTATATTTGGAGTATTATATTCATTGTAAAGGTCCCTTTTATTTTTTTCAATATGAATATTAAATATGGTAAATATTTCTCAACACTAAAAGGGTAAATCGAACAATTATGGTTAAAAATAATATGATAAGAAATAAAAAATACCAATACGATTGGATTTAAAAACAAATTATGGGTGGGTTTGTATAATAATCATCCATTATTTGACATTATATAATTTTTTCCGTTCTTCTTTAAAAACAACATATATATTATTTTAAATAAATGAAAATAAAAAATGTCACTCTATTTGTTTTAAATTTATCATAAATGTTCACAAAGGGATAAAAATATTTTTTTTACTGAATTATAAAATTTATTTCTTGTAAAATTAAAATTTTTATTATTGTAATTTATTTTTAATTTTTAGTTATGAAATAATTACCTAAATATCTTACACAACACCAACATAATACTTGTTCAAGTAGTTTAAAACCCAAGTAATTGGTTTCCAAATATTTAAAAGTAATTTTTTTGGTGTGATTTAATATGTGAAAATAATTTTTTATAAAGATATAAATATTATGGATGTATTAAATGTATATATAATTTTCCATTTTTATATTGATGAATTTTAATTCAATATAAATCAAATGATCCAAAAATAAAATTAAATATATATTATAATAGATAATGTTTTGTTAATTGATTTGATATTCATAAAAAATTATATTATCAAAGAGAGTGATGAATAGTGTAAAATATCATTCATGTTCCTTTAATGTTTCCCATGTCCTTTTATAGTAACATTCATTACACCTAACCTTAAAATTAAATTTTTATAAAATGAATACTTTTGTAGAAAAGTGTGAAACCACCAAGTTACCACCACAAAACATTTGGAAGAATATGAGATGATAAACTTATTTAAAGAAAATTTGAACCTAATAGAGACAAATTCCTTATATAATTTCCATAAAAGATCAGTTACATGTATATCTATTTTAAATTTGATCATGTCTTTAAAATGATAATCCACTTTGTATCATGTGTGAAGGTACTCATCCACTATTATCTTCTTTTCATTAAATCCTTTTATCAAAATTAGATATTTTTTATCAATCGAAACAACCAAATTCCTTGTTTGTAACCACTTGAATTGGTTGGTCATAAATATTATTTTCCTCCTCCTGCAAATCATGAATAATCAGCACCTCCTAAAACATGACTTCCTTAGAGTGTAAGAGAAGTTACCACTTTCCCATGTCTCCACCTCAGCTACCCCTAGGGATCCATGCTTGGTCTCTAAAGGAGTATTGGTATTATTATCCTCCTTTCATGATTATCCCTAAGTAACAATCAAGTCATCCTCACTAACCAAAGAGTTTTACTATTTTCAAAATTGAGCATCCACTGTGATACCTATTATCTCATGATCTTGTTCAATAGAGTGATCACCTTTGACACCTACACTTCTACTCAACAGGTTCAAACAAACCACCTCCGCCTGATCATTCTTAGAGGGCTCGCTCTTAAAAAACATGTACCTAGTTTTTTTTTGCAGAACATGTTTCTATTGATTTAGTTATATATGAGTAATCATTTTACCCAATGTAATTCCTCTTCATTATCACTATAAAACTACATGGATCCCTGTTTTCTTTCTACCCATTATTACTCGTTAGGATATGAAGACCTCTAATTAGGACTTCATTTTCACTATCATTAGAGAATTTTTTATAGCTCTCCCCCATAACTATCCTAAGAATCTCATAGGGTCTCGTTTATCTTTCCCTAAGAAAATAGTTCTAAGAGCTTTAAAATGGTAACGAACATTAATAAGTTACAAGATCCTTCTTGGATTTTATCTTCCCACTACATTTATCAAATCCTCATACACCTTTGGTGTGTTCATATTATGATTATTATATCCTTTTCTATCTACTTGTACAATATAGGAACCCTTACCTAGTCGGGCAGTATTTTCATAGGAAGTAACATTTTCACTATTGGTATCTAGTTGCATATGATAAGTTGTAGTAATTTCCCCTGACCTCGGGGGTTCTATTCGAGTTGGATTAAGATCCAAAAAACACCTTCTCATCCTATCAAATATTTCCATGACATTTGGATTTGATGTTGTTGAGATTCCTCCTTTTGAATGGGAGATGCCTCTATAGCTAAAGCACCCATGGCTTCCGGTCCAAGTGAATGCCTTGCTAACTGATCCAGAACCCTATGCTGAAACCCTATGACCCCATCAACATGAGAGAGAATAATTTCATAGGTTTTTATAAGATAATAAAAGATCATCCCATGATTCTAAGAGCACCCCCTATTTACATCAGAAGTCTTCAGCTACTGAGATCCAAATCCACTCCACCGGTGATCTTGAAATGTCAACATCAACCCAAATTCATGGTGAAATTGGGTGAAAAATAGACTCAGTCCTACAATCAGAACAAAAAAATTCCCAAAAAAATTCCCAATCATCCACAAAATTGAAGGGTTTTTAAAGGGGAGTGGATGTTCAGGAATCCATACCCACAATTCAGTCATAGGAGAGTCTCGATTCATATGTAAATCATTAGACAAACAACATAAGTATAAGGGGTACTCATTGAATATTATCGAAGATATGGATGAAGCGAGAATGAAATCTTCTTATAAATAAAATTTAATAATCATGTGTTTTTTTAAGAAGTACCACCACTGCATGTCATTGGTGACCCCAATAAACATATACGTACTTATCAAAGTAATCAACTGAAGGTCGGTGCTTTCTGAATAGAGCCACCAATGTGAGATTAAGAGGACCTAAAGAAGTTGTAAACTCTGATGTTGAGATTATAGGGTAAGGTGAGCCATTATTTCTATTATAGTGAAAATTTTATATTATTTTTCTATATGTCTTATTTTTTTTAATAATTCTATCCTTATAATGAGTAATGTGTAATGAAAAGGAGGTTATCTAAAGAAGAGGTATATAATTTAACCAAATATTTTAGTTTTATTTATTCTTCTAACTCCTTAAAATATTATTACACTATGATGAAATAATAACATAAATATATTACATATAGTGATATGTTATTCTGTTAGTCTAATTTCTTGTTTTTATATCTTCTTCTACAAAATGATAAATGTAACTATTGGTCTTAGGTACGACAAACTACTTCCTCGCGAATTGATGTAATTCGTTTTCCATGACCATCTCTCATATATTGTTATAATGATGGATTTAATTTATATAAATTATATTCATTATAATATTATCATGATTAAATGATAATATATCATCTATTTTATTATAATTTTTTCCATTGAAAAATGATAACGGCATTCGTGTGTATGTGTGGATTACCACCTCTACGAAGTGATGTGATTCATTTTTCACCATGAAATCACATTTATGGTATATGTAAGTTTATTTAAATTTGTAATAATATATTTATGATGTAATATTATCTCTATAAATATAAAATTATAATTACATTTTGTCTCTCATATTCATTGAAAATGGAAATGTTACCCACACGTATGGGTTGCTAATATTCTCCATGATTATAACATAATTAATTTTTCATAAACATCATTCATGGTTTGTTTTAAAATTATAATTAATGAATAAAAATTATCATTATATAATGATTATGATTTTTGATATTATTTTGAAATTACCACTTTGACAATATTCATCTTACTGATGCTACATTGGGATTAGGAACTGAATTCCCTCAAACATCCAACTTAAACATAACTGATGAAGTAACTAAATAAAACATTATAATAAATGATATAAATGGGATAATAATAATGGAAATAACATGGAAAGGGTTCATAATAAAGTAAAAAATTCACATAATTTTATTATTCTAGATGATTAAGTATGTCATGAGTCAGAATAGATATAAGAGACACTTTAACTAAAAATACCTTTTTAAATGTTTCAAATATTTATTTTCTAAATCATTTTATTCAATTTCCATATTCAAAAAATAATCTTATGTATGTATTTATATGGATATAATTAATAATAAAATAAATTTAATGTCTATTTTTAATTTCTTATAAACTTTTTAGGGGGAATCTTTTTATGTATATTATATAGAAAGTTTGGAATTTCTTTAAAAATGGAAAAAATGAATGTTTTGTTTTAACATATACATCATCCATGGATTATCCCACAAATGAAAAACTTATTTGAAAATGTGATTAATTTATAATATTTAATGTTATATTTTGAATTGAAAACGCTTTATTGCTTTGTTCTTGTTATTTAGTTTGAAAAATGGGTTTTTAAAAGTAAAAGGAATTTTAATATCCAAAAGTGTTGTTCATATGGGTCCAATATAGTTTTTTAGGATTTTAAATATTAAAAGGATCAAGATTAAAATGTTTTATTTTTGATATGTAACTTTATAATTAAATATTATTCTAGAGGATATTAATACATATTATACGATGAGAGATCCTTATACAGCTTATATGACGAGAGAGCCCAATACAGCTTTTCCAGCATTTGATCTGAAAATAGATTATAAAATTGGAGATCCCAATATAGATATCTAATACCTTGGTTAATTTTACTTGTATTTATATAAATTAAGTAGGGTGTAAAAAAGTGGGGTTTATCCAAATCATTTCACTAGGATATAGTTATTTCTTACACGAGTTTTTAATATAATGCTCTAAGTTTCCTAAAATGGTTTTCATTTTTTAGCTATGGGTTTTTATGGATTTATTTAAGAATTTTTTTAAAAAAAATATTTGATTTATTTTATATTCTCATTGAATGAAAAAAAGGTAAACATTTTATGATTTTTCATGTCTTTCATTAGACTAATAAATTTCATACTTCTATTCTCCCTTCTATGATTTTGTTTTCCTCATCCCGAACATTTAAAATATATTTAACAAGGATTCAAGATGAGTAGATTTTTTAATAAAGTCAAAGATATATATATTTTTGTTACCTTTATCTAAGAAGGCACGTATTTATAAAGAACATATTTTTTATAAAATTGGATATTGTGTGGAAGTGCCTATTTTGATACAGTTTTTCTTAATTCTCTAAAAATCTAATCCTAAATGTTATTTGTGTATGTAAGTGATCCAATATTTATTTTTATGTTACATGTTTTATATGTAAAAAATTTTGTCACATTTATTGGTATCAAATATAGAAATGTAAATATTGTGTTTTATTGCACTAGATCTGATAGAGTGGGTATGGGGTAGTTCTAGTTGGTTCAGAGGAGGGTTTAGATAACTTTGGAGATTAGGATGATTTCAAGTGAGTATAACATTAGAGTTATGGACAACATCATGGATTTATAGTTTTAAGGTTAATCATGTGTTCAAATTCATAGACACCCCCTTTGAGGTTTTAAGTCATGGGAGTTTAATATGATTAAGAGTATTTTTGGAGACATTTATAGTCATGTAACCCAAGGTTTTAGTATATGTTTTTCTGAAAATATAATTTGAGTAATAATGCATTTATATTCTATTGTCACAATTTGAAATTTCGTTATAACCTTTAAGGATAAGATGATTTATGATGTTGAGCTAATTATAGTTAATCAAGATAAAAGGGTTATTTTATGTTGGGAAAATAAGATTTATCATATAGATAACCATGTTATTAAAAGTGATATGGGGACTAGGTCATTAATTTTATTTTGATGAAGTTCAATATTTTTGAGATATTTTACCATTAATTAAAATAGAAATTATTTTGGATCGGGTGATATTTTTATTTGAGTAATAAATGTTGAATTATCTTATAAAAGTTTATATGATTTTATTTTTTCTTTATAGTGATTCAGGTTATTTATGGGAATAAATTATCATATTATGGATATTATAATATTAGGACATATACATTTTTTGGGTATATTACTTTATGACTAAATAATATAGTTTTTATTAAATGTTAAATTAATCTAATTAGAATATGTGATCAAATCCTTCCGATTTTTCAGTTTTTAACTTAGTAAGAAATATTTTGGATATTTTTAATGATGGTTATTTTTAAAATTATTTAAGTTAAAATTTCAGTGTTATTGTTAAATTTTTTAGATTAATGTGTTATTTCTTCATCTTAAGGTTTTTTAAATTCAATGATTACATTAATTCATTCTAAATATTTTTGTTTTTATTAATTTATATAGATAGGAGGAATAACTTATTATGATTTTATGGATATTTTACTCTATTAGAATTTGATTTTAGTGATCTAGGCATGAGAAATTCATCTTGAATAATAATAATTTGGTGAAAAAGATGGTATTGTGGTTGAAATTATTTAAAGGATGAGATTTAACATTTCAAGTAATTATATTTCGTTATTTTATTAGACTTCATTGAAAAGGAATTTCTAAACTCTAGTAAAAGGTTCAAAAAAACAAAAATGATATTATATTACCTTTATTTCTGCTAAATGGATGGAATTTTTCACACCTCATTGTTTTATGATTTTTTGGTCATTGACTTTCTCATGATCATTAACTTTATTATGATCAATATTCTATATCACTCTTCATCATTATTTAGAAATAAATATTTTTTTTAATATCCATTTATTCACTTCCCACTAAAATTATCATATTTAGAAAACTTTTTATTTATTAATTTATATGACCTATGTACTTCCCTTTCCCTATTTTCAAGAGGAAGTTATATAATCCCATATTTATGATGTTGGTTTTTAAAAAACTATTCAAAAATTTACAACCATTTTTTAATAAGCTCTAGTTCATATTATGAAGATGAAATTTATGAAAGGGGGATAACGTAACACCCCTTATATTTTAAAAAAATCTTTGTTCAATAGAGTATACAACACACAACACCAAACTTAAACGAACCATGAATGTTTATTAAAAAAATTAATACTGATATTACATAACCATTAAATTGGTGAATATGAATTGGAGAAAGAAAATATCATACAATTATATGTTTCCTACTCAATAAAAACTTATTGAATAATTATTAGTAAATAATCACTCAATTTTAAGAAAATTCATTATAAGATACGAAAAAAAATTATTCAAAAATGATTTTTATTTATTTTTATGTTAATATTTTATAATTAATTTTTTTAAATTTTAGAAATTTTATTTCATAAAAATTTTATCATTTTTTAAATCATCATATCAAAATTATATTACGGTAAAATTTTGGGATTTTGCAAAAAAGATTGATTTTTCAATGAATAGATAAAAATACATATTTTTGTTAAACTAACATTTATTTTCATTTAAATTTAACATTTTGAATTAAATTTTATATTAAATAAAATAAGTTTAATTTATTTATAATTATTTTAATTAATTACATAGTAGTCATTATTATAAATTATTTTTATAAGTTCTATTTTGGTATAAAAAACACATTTTTCTAGAAGCTATTTTTCATTGTGGTTTGTGTTTTTATATTAAATTAATTTTTTCCAATTATATACATCTAATCATGAAAAAATTATTCAATATTTTTAATTAGGATAAAAAAAATTTGTAAATATTTACCTTTTATTTTTTTCATTTTGAATGGTAATTGTAGTAAATATTTATCACCTCGATATGGGTAAATCGGGTAATTATGGTTATCCATAATATGATAACAACTAAAAATAAC
Organism: Viscum album; assembly: GCA_963277665.1. Classification (NCBI taxonomy): domain Eukaryota; kingdom Viridiplantae; phylum Streptophyta; class Magnoliopsida; order Santalales; family Viscaceae; genus Viscum; species Viscum album. The sequence continues at coordinate 974,824,319 of OY728122.1, forward strand.
CATATCACTTGAATTTAATCTATTTTATGAGTGTTTATATACTATCTACATCTGATAATCGATTTTATGGAAAAAAATTCCATTTTAATTGTAAAATTACTTATAAATATTTTATGAGCTCAAAAATACAATAAGTCACTCTCTTGCTTTTAAATTTTAATTATATGTTTAAAAATATATAAAACTATTTTGAGGAAGAATATTAAAGGTTATTTTGATTGTAAATACTTTTTAATGATAATATTTATTTTAAATTTATAGTGATGACATAATAACCTTAAATTATTATGTATGACATAGTGTATATGAAAGCATTGTAAAAATAAAATAAATGATTTCAAAAACTCTTAAAGTAATTTTGTGTGCATAAGTAACAGTGTACCATGAATTTTATATAAATTTAAAACTATTTTTTATTTGATAAAATTAAATATTCTAATTACATTTTTATCGTTATGACTAGTGTCTAAGTAAATGAATAGTTTTAAAAAAAAGACATTAATGATATTTTATAACAGGAAATATTTTATTAAATGGTTTAAAATTAATATAATCATAGTATTAATCCCATTTAGTGATATTTTGTTGAGAATATCAACCATGTTCTATTTATGTGTTAATTATCCTTCTATAGGGACTTTCATGAACCCGGAAGAGTAAAAATCATTTTATCACATTAATCATCAAAAGGGTTAACAGAGTATTTAAATAAAGTCATAAGGGTAAAAAATCACCTAAACTTGTCCAAGTTTTTTATGCGAATATTTATGATCATACTCATCATATAATTGAATTATAACAATTTTTTCACATTTCCTTGAAATTTCATACATTAAGTTATTCTAAGAGTGTCCCTCACATCATATATAAAACATTACCTCCTTTCCTCTCTTCCTACCACCTTTTGAGAAATTGAGATCTATAAATACCTACTCAAATTCCTTCACATCATCTCTACTCATTTTATTGAGATCTTAGTTTTAGCATAACAACAACCTTATGGGGACAAATGTGTATATCAGAGGAGGTTGTCTAAAGAAGTGGTATGTATTTTAACCAAATATTTTAGTCTTAATTCTTCTTTGACCTCGTTAAAATATTGCTAAAACATAATTATATAGTTATATAAATATCTTACATATATTTAGATATTAGTATGTTAATGGAATAACCTATATCCATCTCCTCTTCCACCAAATAGGAATTAAAACTGTTGCTCATCTGTACATAGGACTACCACCTAGCGAAAAATATAATTTATTTCTATCTCCACCACTCTTATCTGGTTTAAATGATATATTTAATATATATATATATATGAAATTCAGTTCATTGTATCATTCTATAATGATAATATATTTTAACACCAAAATATTTTTAAAATACGAACATCTTTTTTGATACTATGAATGACACAGAACAATTATATTTTAAACGAATATAACATCGCTAGACTTAATGATACATTTATTTTTAAATAAATTAATTCTCTTTGATATATTTTTATTCATACGACACTTGGTTTAAATGAATCATGATAGCCTATTAAAATATTATTATCTAAACATGACCATTAAAACCTAGCCATTAAGTTTGCGAGTATGAATGATACTAACTAAATTCTGAAAATTATTGGATTTACACATGTTTAAAATAAATTTAATGGTTATTTATTGATTAAAAATAAAATAAGAATCAATTGAAAGTAAAATAAATGTTATATTAAAAACTATATGTTTTTAAAAGGTTGTTTAGTAGCACTTTGCACACATAATTTATAATTTTTTTTTACCATTTTTAGAAAATTTATTTTAAAAAAACATAATTTTTTATCAGCATTTCAGAATTATCGTAGGGTTAGTTTTTATGATTTTTTTGAAATGATTCATTTTTCAATTAATAGTGAAAGATTCTAATTTTTACTAAAAACTACTTTTTCATTTAAAATATTTACATAGTTAAATTCTTTTTTAAATTTGTTTCAAAATAAAATTATTTCAATTTTATTAAATTTTAACTAATTTAGGTAATTGGAATAAATTTCATATTGAATATTGATATTAAAACCATCTATAGTTATGTTATTTTTTTCTTTGAAACCCTTCTTTTTCATCGCATCTATGGGAATAATTTTAAATTGAATCATGCCACTTTTGTTAATTTAATTTGTAAAATGGTTTCCATATTTGGAATCAAAATTATTTATATTTTCAAATAAGGTGAACTTAATTATTTACCCCAAAAAATAATGAGATCAATAAAAATTAATTATCACGACTACGGTAAAAATGGGTTTACGGTGTCATTAATGTAAGAATATAATGCTTTAAATGACCTTTCAACTTGTCAAAATGTTATTGGATGGCCATATTTCCACCTTAACCTATCTCAAAATCTATCCAATGGTTATTTTTAGGGTCTTTTCATGTGAATGAATTTATCTTGTTTAGAAAATTTTGGGAAATTTAGAAGTTATTTCCAAGAGGGTTTCCTTTTCCCACATATAAAAGGGAACTCCCTCCCCTCACTTTTTCACACCCATAAATACTTTTTCCTCAAAATCCCCTATAAAAATACCTCTCCAAAATCCTTTGAAATATTCTAGAGCTGTTGGTTATTCCAAAATTCCATCCCTAACATTCTTAAGATGAGATGTAAAGAAGGTTTCTCTTATAGAATGTAATTATCTAAATAAATCTCTTTCATTTTATTTCATCTTTTTATAACTTCAATTTTCATGTCCCGTATAAGAGGGTCCCATTCCATGACTACCCCAAGCCCACCTCTGATAGTCCAAGGGCTGGATACTTGTACCGATTAAGCAAAACCCACAAATTGGAGGCATTTGACTAAGTACTTATATGCATGCACACATCTCCATGTCCAAAATGATGAAATGTAAAAACAATAAGTAGAAAAAGCATGAATACACTAAGATACCAAACACAGAGTACAATAGTAGAAGACTAGAAAGTAAATATGGCTAGAATATAAGCCCACCAAAAGAAATAGTCTGTAAAAGTGAAAACAGAAGTTCATGAAACTCATCTGCAGAAAACCCTTCATGAATGGTTGTTGTAGGATAGTAGTTAGAATATATTGGAGAACACCGTGTCTATCTATTCTCTCAAATAACCACCTTGTCTTGGTCCTCTTAGGACTCTGTAAAAGTTTTTATTATCTGCACAAGAAACATCATGTGCGGTCAAATCCCATGAATGGTTTAGTAAAACAATCCTTAGTAGGACACCCAGAAACCTTAAAGGAATACCACAAAGAAATATAAAAAGTGTTCCAAAAATAAATACATGAAGTACAGTCAGCTCAAAAGAGGTATACGTTTATAACACACATACCAAAGATATCTAGATATACTAATAACCATCCAAAAATTAAAGAGGTAAGTCACACCCAATCTATACTAGAGGGTTATGTTTGAGGCACGCTCATTCCAAGAGAACTCACTTATCAATCCATGATATCTTCGGAGACACTCGCGATGAGGTCCTGCTAATTTGGGCCCTACCCAAAGAAAAATATACTAATCAAAGATCATAACATATGGAGAGGGGAACCTTTCTAGAGAATACCGAAAACCCAATATGTATTATCCCACAACATTGGGGATACTTATCAAAGATTACTAACAACCCTACCAATGCAGCTCATAACGTAGGGAATCTATCTTAGAGAATACCAACAACCATATCGATACAACTAGATAGATGAATAATATCTCTCTACACTCAGAGGTCACATCAATTCCCAAAAAAACTACATAAGGGGTTATAGTGGACTACTTCTGTCCCAAGGAGGGATACCATTACTATATCTCGGACATGGACACTAGAGGGGACTATTATCTAAGGATACGGATGTAATACCATACTGAAGCCTCAAGGAAAAACCCCAAGGAAAAACTCACTACGTATAATTTTCCATGATAAAAATCCCCCCAAGATATCTCAAAAATACCCCCCCCCCCCCCCCCCCCACTGTCACAAGGGTCCAAATTCCATAGGCAGCTCATCAAACAAACCTTCTGTTTGAAAGTTATAGACATTTTTGTGAAAAATTATAACTGAGGTCTATTTTAGGTCCGACCTGACCCGCCAGACCCAGACCAATCCAATAGTCAACCCGACCTGACGCCACCCAGTCCAGTCCAGCCCACACAACTGGTCTCGGCCCGCTGGGCTGGCTAGACCCGGTTCACCGAGTCCAGCCCATGGAGCCACTGGAGTAGCCTGTCTCCCCATGGTCGGCCTGCACTGTGGTCCGGTTCACTACCTCACATGTTGTTCACCCCAACTTTGTTCCTCAAATGTGGTTGCAGTTTCGATCCATATTCCACATGTCAAGTCAGCTATACCGCCTACCTTGTGGCCACACCTACATGGGTTCCTCTGACGCGACACAAACCTGTGTCCCAGCTTTCCATCACAGCATGTGCCCTCCAGGCCCATCGGCCACAATGCGGCCCCCCTTCTATACTCCACCTTTATTGACTACCCTATTGGCAACCTCACCCTTCCAGATCATTGTCCTCCACAGATAGGATCCTATATTCTTGAACTAGTGTAATCGCGTTGCACCTTCACCGTTGCACCTCTACAGTGTCGTTGTAGTGTCGGATGATCAATCTTTGGTTTTTTCACCATGAATAGAAGACATAAAAACTATATGCTCATGAAATCATAAATAATTGAAAGAATAGGGTAAAAGGAGAATCAAAAAATAAATAAAAGGATGATATTTTCCTTTTTTCATGTTGGACTCGATTCATCCAATTTAGCGAAGAATGAAGAAATACACAGATCTAACTTCCATTTAAAACCTTGAATGTGATCAAACCATAGATAAACCATTTCATTAGTTGGTATTTGTTCATAATAAAATTTATGAATGAGAATTTAATCACAAGGAAAAAACCCTACCTTGAGTTTGGATCAGTCGTTGATGAAAGTAAAAGATTTGTTGTCATTGTTCTTCAATCCCTCGATCTTCAATCCAAGTTCTGATCTCTGATATGTAGTCGTCAGGATAGAACCTCCTTGTCTTTGTCTCAAGGAAACTCTATGGTTAAAGTGACAAACCTAGATCCCTAGAAAACCCTAATATAAAGAAAAATGGAGTTTTTGCATCAAAATAATATATTTTTACTAAATATTTTATTCTTGATATGTCCAAAATATAACATTCACATCCAGACTATTCTAGACAACGTTAGGCCCTGCCTAAGGTAAATTCATTGTTCTGAATGTAATGGTTCCTCTGGATTTCTGGTCTCAGAACCTGTTTATATTTTATTCTAGTTTTAAAGAAAAATAACCTGCATGCTTTATTAAAAACATGACTCTTTTAAAATAATTGTTTTGGGAAAATTGGGCCTCATAACCAGACACCATCTCGGTGCCTAGTATTAGAATTTTCCGAATTAATTAAAAAAATAAAACTGGAGAACATTCTAGTCATTAAATTCTCCTTATCTTAGGTATTTAGGTCCCCAAAATCGAAAACAGGGTCTACTTATAAAAAAAATATGACGGTACTAAGCTTGAATCTAAGCCTCCTGCTCCCAAGTGCTCTCCTAGAGAATATTTTTCTACCACTAAACACACACAAGAGGAATAAACCACCCCTGAAGGATCCCCTCCTGTTGATCTTTGATCTCTAATGCGTTGTCCCCAAAATTCACCTCATCTTCAATGTTTATCTTTCCCCAGTCCATGATGTGCAATAGATCATGAACAAACCTCCTCAGCTTTGACACATGGAAGATTTTGTGCACCCAATGAAACTATGGGGGTAGAGCTAGGTGGTACGCTACCTCAGGAGCTCTATACAAAATCTAAAAAGGTATGATGCATCTCAAAGATAACTTGTCTCCCTGACCAAATCTCCACAATACCCATCAATGTGAGACCAGAATAAACACATGGTATCTCTCCTCAAACTCCAGGGCCTCCATTTCCTATCAATATATGACTTCTTCATGATTTGTGAAGTCCTCATCTACTCCTGGATGATCTACACTTTCTCAGTGGTAGCATGCACCAATGTTGAACCCATGAGTGCTGACTCTCCTACATTGGTCCATCAAAGTGATGACCTTTATGGTCACCCGTACAATGCCTTGATTAGTTTTATACCAATAGTGGAGTGGTATTTTTTTAAAAAAAAACTCCACCAATGGTAGGTGATCCTTCCATATTTAACCAAAGTCCAAGATGCAGGCCTGTATCATATCCTCTAGAACCTAATTGGTCCTCTCCGTATAGCCATCTGTCTGGGGATGGAACGCCATGATCTAGTGTAACTAAGTTCCAAACACCTCCTACAATCCCTTCCACAACTGGTATGTGAAACAATCATCATGATCTAAAAATATCTTCAAAGTAACTCTATGAATATTAAATATATCCTTCATGTAGAGGTGTCCCAGGCTCTCCACCAAACATTTCTTCTGGATAGGTAGGAATTGGGCCGACTAGGTGACTCATGCAATGATCAAACAGATGGTATCATGACCCCTATACATGTGTGGTAATCCCATTATGAAGTCCATCGATTTCCCATACCACTTTCACACTAGCACCTCAAGAGGTTGTATCAAGCCTGTTGGAACCTGATTCTTAGCCTTCACTTTTTGGAAAGTGAGGCATTGAAAAATGAACTATATCATTGCCTTCTTCATCCCTATTAACTATAACTGGAATTGGAGGTAATAGTACATATTCATCATCCACTGTTGTACTGCCAACATGGATATGTGTAACTCCCTCAGAACCTCATCTTACAATACCACTAGTACAACTATGGACCCTCTAAAAAGAATGACATTCTCCCCACATATCTAATATCCATTAGGGGAATACCCTATGGACAACTGAGTACGTGGAGTCTCACAGTTGATATCTCCAAGTTGTGCCTCCCTGAATCGTTGTAGGAGTGGAGGGGTGACAACCATTGACTAGAGCTAAGTTGCCTGATCACCATCCACAAAGGATATATGTAACATGGATAACTACTCGGACACATCATTCAACAACAGCAAGTTGGATTTCCTATTGAGATCATATAACACTATGTTCCCCTTCCCAAGAGTATACACAATCTCAATTTCATAGTCCTGCAGGAACTCTAGACATCGCCTCTATATAAAGTTCAGATCCTTCTGAGAGAAGATATACATGAGTCTCTTGTGTTCAGAGTAGATGATAAACTGCTCGCCAATTAGGTAGTGTCTCTGTATCTTCAATGTGATGAATATCGATGCTATCTCAAGATTATAGGTTTCATAGTATTACTCTTGTTCTCTCAACAAGAATGAAGAATAGGTAATCACCTCTTTCCCCTTCATCAGGACACAACCATGACCAGTCTTAGATGCATCGCAGAACACTACGTACTTAACACCCTCCTCTTGTAGTCTTAAGATGGGGTCACTCATCAGTCTATGCCTCAACTCCTGAAATCACTATTGAAAATTATCTATACAACTGAATTGTTTCCCCTTGCATGTAAAATCCTTAAAGTGTGATGCTACTCTAGAAAATTTTAGTACAAACCTCTGATAGTACACAGCTAAACCTAGGAAACTCCGCAACTCAGTAATGCTCTTGGATAGCTCCCAAGCAATCACTGCATCAATCTTCACTGGATCAACTATAAATAAAGCATCTGAAATAATGTGTCCTATAAAGTGGACCTCTCGAATCCCGAACTAAAACATCAATAGATTCCCAAAAATTTAGTTCTCTCAGAGTATGCCTAGGCCATCATCAATTGTATTGTGTGCTCCTCCTCAGATGTTGAGCACACTAAAATGTCATCAAAGAAGACCACCATGAACCGGTCTATGTAAGGCTGAAAGATTATATTCTTGAGTCCCATGTACATTGATGGGGCATTCATCACACTAAATGGAAACACTAAGTACTCATAGTGTTCTTACCAACATCAAAAGGTTGTCTTATGTATAACCTCATCTTGTACATGAAGATGGTGATATCCAAATCTGAGGTTAATCTTTGAGAACCACTTCACTCCATTTAGTTGATCTAAGAGGTCGTCAATCCTTGGTAATGGATACTTGTACATCATGATCATCTAATCCAGTTTCCGTAAGTCCACACATAACCTCAAGATCAAATCTTCCTTCTTGGAAAACAAAATTAGGGCAACCGAGGGTAAAACACATGGTCTCATGAGTCACTTCCTCTATAGGTCCCCCAACTATACCCTCATCTCACGAAGCTCTGTAGTAACCAACCGATATAAAGGGGTATATATCGATTCCATCCCATGGTATATATCAATTTATAATTCTACCTCCCTATGGGGAGGTAATATGGGGACATCCTTAAAAAAACGTATTTATACTCTGCCACCACTATAGGAAACTGAGGACTCCTATCATCCACGACACTAAGGGAGAGGCTAGCCAACTGGTGAGTAATTAGTTTCACCCTCTTTTTAGTAAGTCCATCCGACACTACATACATTTCCTTTTCACCAACAAAAAAAACTTTATCCCATCACCATAGATACACTGCACTCTATGCCTAAAATAGTCAATCTGATCATGGAATATAGATAACCAATCCATACCAAGAATGACATTGTATGTCCTTCACGCTGCTACCAAGAGATTCCAATTGAAACTCTCACATCCAAGAGTAATCTCACACTATTGGAATCAGTTTGTGACCATCAAATCCCCTCCTATATAAGTCTCTAAATATAAGGTTAAAGTCAATGGTTCAACCAAAATCTTCAAGCCCTGAATAAGGTCTATGGAAAGAAAAGAATGATTGAAACATCTATCTGTCAAAATTACTTCTAGGGTGGAAAATAAAAAAAAATCATACCTCTAATCACCACTGGAGCACCAGGGTAATAATCCTCCATCACATGTAGCTTTCTTTATCCCTGTCCATCAGATCCCTGAGCCTGATGTGCACCACCTAGGGGTGGTGTTGGTAACACGTCAAACCTCCTCCCACCTCCTAAAACACTACCCACTCCTCTGCCACATCCAATTCCATATAGACCACCCTAATCATTTCTCTAACTTTTCCTTGGTGGTCCCTCAATTTTCCATCGATTTTCAGTACGTCATCTTGGGAAATTTCAAGCTAGATCCCTCTGACCACTGCATATGTAATACCACCAATCTCTGGGATCACTCGTGCCACCCTAGAATCCATGCACCACTAACCCAGTATCCTAGGGTCGTCTCCTGAAGTTTTTGGGTCTCTTGGGTCCTTATGACTATCTTTTTCTACCTAAAATCAAAGACTCAGCTTTATGGTTCCTATTTGTAGCTACCACTACTGGTTTCTACTCCTCTAGAAAGCTCTCCACTAGTAGATCTCGCTCCAGTACCCACAACATATGTTGTAATGATAAGGTATATCATGGAAGCCATGATCTAATAACCTTGTCCCTAATAAAAGTTCTTATCCCAAAAGAACGAGTCTTGTACCATATCCATGGATTAGTGATAAAGATGAGTAAACCTCACTGAGTACTCTGCCATAGTCTGACGACCCTACTATAGATCAAGGAGATCCTGGATGCACACTAATCACAAAATATCTGGAAAGAACTCCACCTTGAAGAGATTCTCAATTTCTTTCCAAGAGAGAGTCTCCTCATTATGTGTCTGGATCACTAATCTCAACAATCTCCCTACAGATCCCTGAAGAAGACTCGTGGCTAGGACCTCTATCTAGTTGGAAGGTTTCCTAACAAGGAATAAGACACATGTAACCTCCTCCAATAAGTACTCAGTTACTTTGGGGTCTATATCACCTTGAATCCTATGAGTTCACTACCTATGTAACTCATGAAATGCACTCATCATGCATGCATCATCAACCGGTAGCACTGGTTTCTTGGAAAATGGTTCTGCGCCCGGCTCATCGGCGTTCGGTGAGGGTTTGCCTTGCCCCCAGGTCTCTATTTCAAGGATTCCCTTCTTTAGCAGTAGTCTTTGGGTGTAGATCTACCGCAGAGTGATGCTCCGGCTGGCCGGGATGTTGCGTCTGATTTCATGGAAAAAGGTTCTCCAGTGCTTGAGGTTTCAGCGGCGTTGTTTGTAGAGGCGGCTTTGAATCTCCAGGGGACGTTGGTTGCTAGGTTTGGTGCGTATAAGCCTTCTTTGGCGCCTTTCCATGACTGTGTGAGGCGTTGGAATCTAGATCGGCTGGCTATGGTGTCGACTCTGGATCGCAAGTCCTTATGCATCGTGATGGCGTCCAAGGAAGACATTGTCACTGATTGGTGTATGAGGCATCAATTTGTGGGGCGTTGGAGGTTCTCCCTCTCATGTTGGTCGATGGATGTCCATCAAGGAAGATAATTCTCTCGCGTGGTGGTCTGGATCTCTCTTCCTGGGTTACCTCTTCCTCTCATGAGCGAAGCCTTCCTTAAGGTCATCGGGGATTCTTTGGGTTGCTTCCTGTGCGCGGATGCTCACACTCTTCGTTTGGTGGAGGCGTCAGCAGCTCGGATGTACGTTTAGATGGATCTCTCTCGTCTGTTGCAGGATCATTTGGTGTTATGGATTGAAGGGATGTCAGATAGGATTCAACCACTGGTCTACCCTGTTTACCCCAGGTTCTGTTCTTTTTTTCATCTCTCTGGAAACTCTTTGCAGGTCTACTGAAAAGCATGTTCGAAGGGTGCTGAAGTTTAGGTGAATTCTCAGTCTTCTGATTGGGGACCTTCTCTAGGCCTTGAGGGTAGTGGTCGTGAATGTGGTAAGGTATTGGATCCCTCTGTTCTTTCATCGTCGACATCTTCTTCAAAGCAGGAAGGGGAGGGGACTGCTTCTCCATGTCGTGCTTTGGTTCGAGTAAGAAGTTCTCTGGGAAAAGGGACTTTGGGTACATCATTCAGTGGTAGAGCTTTTTTCCTCAGATATGGGAATCATGGGTTTCCTCCGGCCTCGGGATCCAATGGTGGACAACTGGGTTCCCTCGAGTAGTTGCATCACTATCATCTCTGTGGTTGAATTGGGCATGTGTGAGAAAAAGGATTTGCAACATTCTAAGGGGATTCCCCTCCTATTATTCGATCCCTTCCTAGAGGTGTCTCCCTCTTTGACCAGCCCAGTGGTCTCTTATCCTCCTTGCTTGCCAACCGTGCTTACAACTCCTCTCCGTTCAGCTGCTTCCTCCCCTCCTATGGATCAGAGTCATGGTCAGGGCCTGTGTTTCAACTCTCCATAGGTCCCCTGCAGGGCGTTGTCCAGCAGTGGAATTTCTCCTATTACCTCCTCCACGCAGGTGCAAATGGGTGTTAAAACCAAGTCAAAATCAAGAGGTGATGAGGGTGTATGTGTTATCTCTCCTCTTAAGGGAAAGCGCCAGGATTCTGGGGCCAAATCCAAACGGGTGCGTGTCAATGTTTAAAGCCATAATATAGAACGGTCGTGGATTTGGGGCCAGGGTCAAATCATATTTTCTTCTTACTGAGTTAAGTAATAATCAAGTCTCTCTGTTTGACTTCTTGGAACCTAAACATGCATCCAGCAACATCTCTGAGTTTTCTCAAAGGCTTAAAGTATGTGGCATTCTACATGGGGATCCTCCTAATTCTCACATATGGATTTTTTGGAAATACCACATCAGTTTTGATCTATTGAGTACAACGGAGAAATCCCTTAACACAATGATAACAGTGGGGCTCAAAGAGTTTTTCTTCTCCTTCGTATATGCCAAGTGAAATGCTCAGGACAGGGAGTCTTTATTGAGTGATCTTGAGGGATTCAATCCTGTTGCGGCTCCCTGGATTGTTGGTGGAGATTTCAACATTGTGGCTTGTACAGAAGAGAAAAAAGGGGTGGAGCTTTCCTTGGGAATTCCAGTCAATCTTTTGTTACTTTCATGGCTTGGAGCAGCTTTTTGGATGTGGGTTTTGAGGGAAGTATCTTCACCTGGTGCAACAACCAACGTGGGGGTAGTCATTCATATTGTCGTCTTGATCGATGTTTGATGAAAAATGCTACAATATCTATGTTCCCTGACTCCCGAGTCAATCACATGACTCGGAGTTTGTCTGATCATTCCCCGATTCACATGTCCCTGGGGGCAGGGGTGTCACTGGAGGAACATGATATGTTTTCCACATCTTGGGTGTAGGAACCGGGTTTTTTAGAAGTTTTCAGTGAAGCTTGGGAATCTCAATATCAGGGGAATCCATGGACTACTTTTCACAACAAACATAGGAGGGTTAAGAATCTTCGTCGCTGCTGGAGGAGAACCATCCCGGCCCATGACCATGATGTCTCTAAGATCAGTGAGGAGGTGGACTGTCTGGAGAAAATATTGGAACAAGAATGGGATGACTCCATTTTTTCTGAGCTGAGAAGGAAGAAAGAATCTTTATCCAATAATATGCTTAAACAGGAAAGGGTGGCTAGAGATAAATCTCAGGTGAGATGGCTTCCAGAGGGGGACCAGAATATAGGGTATTTTCATGCTTGCATCAAAGAATGTCGGCATGTCCAGAGGCCCAATATCCACAGGGAGGATGGATCCTTCTCCATAGACCGGGAGGAAGTTGGGGTTATGATTAATGAAACTATTCAATCTCTAATGGATGCTCCTAATCCTACCATAGAGGGGGGTATCCGAGTGGGGATGTTTAGATTTTTTAGGGTCTCTCCAGCAGAGTTTCAGAGGGCGTTGATGCTGAATTAAGGAATATTCCTGATGAGTATGAAGTGCATGAAGTGGCATGGACCTTGAACCCAGATAGTTCCCCAGGGACCGATGGGTTTCCTGGATATTTTTACAGGGCTTCGTGGGAGATTATCAAAGGGTATCTAGTTTAGGTTGTTCAGGATTTCTTCCTCAGATGGGATTTTCTGCATATTGCATGTGATACTAAAATTATTATTATCCTGAAGGTGAATAATCCTCTGTCCATTGATAAATATAGACCCATCAGTATGTGTAACTTACCATACAAGATCCTAGCCAGTATTCTTAATAAGTGATTGTCCATTCACCTGGATGAGTGGATGAATCCAGAACAACATGGTTTCATTAAAGGGCAATCAATTCAGGGTGCGATCGGTCTGGTCCAAGAAATGATTAGTGGCATCAACAACAGGTCTTTTGGGGGCAACTTGGTGGTTAAATTGGACATGAGAAAGGCGTATGATAGGATGGAATGGGGTTTTTTTACTCAGATTCCTGGCTTGTATGGGGTTCTCCAACATGACTATTGACCTCATTTTTTATAGCTTTAGCTCAGCTTGGATTTCCACTTCCTTCATGGGAAAGCATTTTGGCTTTTAAGGCATGGCGTGGTCTTAGGAAAGGGGATCTTTTATCCCCTACTCTCTTCATTATTGTGCAAAATGATTTCAGTTTCTACATTAATAAGGGGCTCAGCTCAGGTAAAATCCTTCCTTATCACAATAGGTATGACACAAGGGGAATTTCCCACCTGTTGTTCACATATGACACCATAATTTTTATCAATGTAAGTAAGAGATTTGTGAGGGGCCTTAACGAGATTTTAAAGGAATATTGGAAGTTGAGTGGGCAGTTGGTGAACAAGTAAAAGATCCTCTTATTTACATCAAGGGGGATCTCTTTGAGGAGGGAGAGGTTATTGAGAGCCATCATGAGCATGGGAAGGGGATCTTTTCCCTTGGAATACCTTGGAGCTCCGATTAGTACATCTTCTCTGAGGGTGCATCACTTTGGCAATCTTTTATGAAAAATTACAGGGCGTATCCACAACTGGAAGAACATATTTCTCTCTTTTGGAGGCTGCATCACTCTAGTCAACAGCGTTCTTATTTCCATCACTATGCATATTCTTTCTACAATAAAGGTCCCAAAAAGTGTAATTTCCATGTTGGAAAGGATTATGGTGGAATTTTTTTGGGATGGTCAGATGGATGGTAGGCATCATTGGGCTTTGGGGAAATGGTTAGGAAGACCTCTATCTGAAGGGGGTATCAATATGAGAAGTGTATCAAATTCCATGTAGGGGATCCATGCTAAGTTAGCTTGGGAGGAAATGGAAGGCTGATCTTTATGTGACAGAATCATACAGAATGTATATGGTCGGAATTTGAATATTCAAAGAAGGAAATCATCGAGGATATGGAACCTGACCCTCCCATATCTGGATATTCTTCAGCATAAATCCTGATGGATTGTGGGTAGGGGGAATATCAACTTTTGGCAGCAGGACTGGGGGGTGTTCAAGCTGTTGTTACTAGGGTGCCCTACCCCGGATTTATCTTTTAATGAGGCGAGTACTCACCCAAGGTTCTTAATAAACCATTCATGATTCCAGTCAATTGGAAATTTTCAATTCTATTATTGTTAAAGATGAGGATGACCGGCTGGTTTTCCCGGGCTCTTTGTCAGGTGCCTTCTCCATCAAGGATTTTGATCGTGTGACAAGGATCGGTGGGACTGCAGATCCATGGGGGAGTCCTTGTGGTGCAATGATATCCCTTCGAAATTTAACTTTCTGGTGTGGCTTGTGCGGAACAGGGCCCTACCTACAGATGATAATCTGCAGAGAATGGGTGTGAACATGGTCTCAAGGTGTTGGTGTTGTCGGGCTTTCAAATGATAATTACTGGGGCATATTTTCTATGATATTGAATGGGACAGAGGTATTTTTCAGACTTATGGGGCCTTGTTCGGTTGGAATGGGTATGAAGGTTCTCCTGGAAATTTTCTATAGGAATGGTTTAGTAGAGCTGGAAACCAAGGGGCAGAGAGAAAGGCCAGATCAATCATCCGAAGTGCGGGGTGTTGGAAAATCTAGAAGGCCCGAAATGATGGTAGGTATAAAAACACTTTGGGATCCTTGACCTTCATTCTACTCAAAATGAAAAACAATGTTAGGGATCTGCCTCGAGTATCTCCTAACTTTCAATCAGTGCCTTCGGTAAGTGCTCTGGTTCTGTCTCTATCTACAAAACATCAGTCTATTGGTGTAGGGCGGGGTCGTTGGATTCGGTGGAGCCCTCAGAATGAAGGGCTAAAGCTAAACTCAGATGGGTCGCTGTGCGGGGGGAGATCCCTAGGGGCGGTGTCGTGAGAGATAAATTTGGGTCAGTGTGGCCGGATTTCAATGCTTCGTTCGGGGAGGGTGACTCACTTTAGGAGGAGGCCCTGGCTTTGGAAAAGGGTTTGGATTTTTTCACCAGTAGCCAGATTCATGTTTTGTCAGTGGAGACTGATTCCCTTCTTCTGTATCGAGTGCTGGGGGACATGGGAAGAATTTCTTGGAGTATTGTTTAGGCTGTCAGGAGATGCAAAGCGCTTATGGGGTCTCACACGGTGATATCATATACATGTCGGGAGGCAAACACAGTAGTGGATTTTCTGGCATCAATGGACACATCTAATAGCATTATGGTTTCCTTTTTTAGTTTGGGATCATTTCCTAGTGATGGGATGAATTTTGTTGTCAATGATTCGTTGGGGTTGCATTACTTTAGACCTCCGTGATTCTTTTTCTTTTCTATGTATGGAGATCTCCCAAAAGAAATAAAAATGTCAACTTTCAGTCTTATATGATGCATGAATCATTAATTCCATGGAAGAAGTGTTTTCATATACCGAGTCAAAAAGGAGGAGTCTAGAGTCCTGGTTTATGGATATGTCGGTTGATACACCAACACTGGAGTCCCTACCCTGAAATCCAAACTCGAAACACTTAACAATGTTTCCCCAAACCAACCTCGCTAACTCCCGGTCCTTAATTAAAACCAACCTGGCCCGGATAACACTCTGTCATGACCCATCCCAGAGGGGCCCACGCCATGACTACCCCAAGCCTGCCTCTAATAGGCCAAGGGGTTGCAACTAGAACCAATTAGGCATAACCCACAAATGGGAGGCCTTTTCTTAAGTACTTGTACACACACACATATCCAAGCCCAAAATTCTAAAACATAAAAACACTAAGTAGAAAAATCATGCATACACTACGATACCAAGAATAGAGTATGATAGTAGAAAACTAGAAAGTAAAAAATGATTTTCCCACAAAAAGAAAGAATCTATTAAAGTGAACATGCAAGTTCCTGAAACTCATCTGTAGAAAACCCTACCTAAAAGGTAGGTGTTTGACAGCTGTAAGTAGCCATAGAAGCACACCATGTCCGTCTAATATCTCTAAACACCACCTAGTCCTAGTCCACCAAGGAATTTTTCAAAGCATCGATTTTCTGAAAAAGACAAGACACGTGCGAGAAAATCCCATGCATGGGTGATTAAAACAATACTAATTACGACACCCTGAAACCTCAATGGAATACCATAAAGGAATATACAAAGTATACCATAAATAAATACATGACGTGCAGTCACCTCTACATAGGTATACCTATATAACACATATACCAAGTATATTCGGATATACTCATAACTGTCCACAATGTAAATAGGTAAGTCACAAAATATTGCTACCATAGGTTTTTCTCGAGGCATGATCACTCCAGGAGAGCTCACTTCTTGAGCCATGATATCATCGGAGACTCTTGTGAAGAGGTCCCACTATTTTGGGCCCCACCCAAAGAGATATATACTAGTCATATAACATAACATAAAAAGAGGGGATCCTTCCTAGAGAATATAGAAAACCCAATTTGTATTAGCCCGTAATGTAGGGGATCCTTCTCTGAGAATACTAACAACCCTACTGATGCGGCTCGTAACATAGGGGGCCCTTCTCAAAGAATACCAACAACACTATCAATACATCCAACTAGGAAAAATTCATGAGGGATGATATAGGATTTCTACAGTACCAAAGAGGGATACTATAACTCTATCCCGGACTTGACACCTATAGGGGACGATTATCTAGTGATGTTGACGTAATACCGTTCTGAACCATTGAGGAAATAACAACATGAAAACACTCTACCTATACTGGTCCAAGTTAAAAACCCACCAATCTATCTGAAAAGGACCCACCCCAGTCACAAGGATCACAATTCCATAAATGGATCATCAAATAGAACGTTTTTTTAAAGTTAGAGAATTTTTTTTGTGAAAAAGTCTGACTTAGGGCCGGTTCGGATCCAGTTTAACCCGATCAGGATGACCCAACCTGGCCCAATGGTCTTGGCCCGCTGAGCCTATTAAAAATGGACCATTGGGATTCTATACCACTGGAGAAGCCTGGATCCACCCTAGTTTATCCTTCATTGTGGTCCGGTTTACTCCGTCGCACATGGTCCACCTTGACCACGTACCTCTCTTGCTAAAGTGGTGTTGTGTCACATTCCACATAGTCGTGCTGATGCACTGCCTACCCTGAAGCCTTGCAGCCATGGGTTCCACTAATGTAGCATAGACTCGTTTCCCATCTCGTGGACATATCATTATTCCATGGCCCCAGGTCAATTTTGTGGCCTCCTACCATAGTCTACACTCTTCATCCCCAACGCGGACCCCCAGTCGCGCTCCGCCTTCGTCGAACATCCCATCGGTGGCCTCACCCAATAGAATCACTGTCCACCATGGATCAATTCCACCTCACTTAAAATGGTTTAATTTCTACATGAATTCTTCTTTACACCTCTTTGGTGTTGTTGTGGTGTCGAATCTTCGGTCTCGGGTTATTAAACCATGAATCAAATGTGCAACAACTGTCCGCTCATAAAATCATGAAGATCGTGAAGAATAGGGGAAAAGAGAATCAAAAAACACTTGAATGAAGGATCTTGGGATTTGTTCATGTTGTCCTAGATTCATCCCTATTATAAGGGTTGCAAAGGACTAATCAATACACAGATCCATATTCCCTTTAAAATTCTACAAGCATAACACCTTTCTAGAAACAAATTAAATCACAGATCAACCTGTTCATCTGTTAGTCAGTGTTTTTCATCGAATTTAAGAACGGGGAATGAATCAAAAGAAACAAAACCATGCCTAGTGTTTTGATTGGTCATTGATGAAGTGTGAAACTACATTTTTGACATTATTTGATATAATGATATGATAATCTCCATCCATGTTTTTATCTCTAATCTATCATCCTCTTCAAGAGAACCTCCTTCTCTGTATCTCAAAAAAACTCCATGGTTAAGGTGATTACCCTAGATCCCTGGAAAACCGTAATATAAATAAAAAGGTAGTGTCTGTGTCGAAATAAAATATTTTAATTAAATATTTTATTACCGATATGTCCAAAATCTAACTTTCACATCTGGCCCGCGTCAGTCGATGTTAGGCACTACCTAAGGTAAATTCGATGTTCTGAACGCAACAGTGACCTCATATTTCTATTCTAGGAAACTGTTTATAGTTATTCCTGCTTTGATTCATAAATGTCCATGCTCTTTATTAAAAACATAACTCTTTTAAATGAATTTTCCTTGGAACATCGGGCCTTAGAACCACACGTCGTCTCAACCCCTAGTCTTAGAATTTTCCCAATTAATTTATAAAAATAAAATTGGAGAAAATATGAATCATTACATCAATTGTTTATTAAAACATCCAATATGGAACTAGTATATACCATATATTGATATTTTACTTTTTTATAGAATAATATATATCCTTTTCCACTTCCATCAAATGGGAAATGAAATCGTCGATCATGTGTATGGAAGACTACCGCCTCGCTAACCGATGTAGTTCATTTTTGTCACTGCATTTCAAGGACAGATATAATGATGTATTTAATGAATTTATATGATATTTATGATATTAATATACTTGGGTAATTTTAATATCACATATAATTTTTTACATTCCCGTTCATTTCAAATACAATAACATCGCTCGTGGGTACGGTAGACTACCACCTCGCAAAGCAATGTGATTCATTTTTTGATTAATCTTTACATGGAAAGTAATAAAAATACGATAAATTATTATATGTGATATATATGAGATGATATTTATTTTTTAAAATTAATATATCATCTACTTCCTTAATTTTTCACTCGTTAAGGGAATGATATCTTCTCTCATGAGAATGTACGACCTACTGTTTCCATGAAGGGATGCGATTAATTTCCGATTTCCAAGATTCATAAATGGATCTAAAAATGTATCTAATGATTAAATGTGATATTCATAACCTTATTATAATTATTGAGATGATATATCTATATATATCCAATACAAAAGAACTAAATAAAATTTGACAAAACAAGCATGATATAACAATGCAATTAACGCCCAAAACAATGAAAATAATGAAATATTATTAGCAAATGAGTAGTAAAATATTATCGGATGATCATATAAGATATTATAAATATTATTATGGTTATAATATAAATTAATAACATTATTAAAACTATTATAGATGATGTACGGACATGTACAAAGGAAATAAGACATGATGTAAGGGTTTTTTATCTCACTTTTTCTTCCTTGAGACATATATCATATTCACCAATAATTTTTTTTGTGTATATAATTCCCATTTAAAATATTATATCATGAATAAATTTATCTTCTTGGTATTTAAATTTTCATTTTACGGTATTTATTTTATGGGGATAAAGATTAAGAAGTTACCAAAGGGGTAAGGTTTTTTTCATTATCTCATCATTATTCAAAATTATTTAGGTTTAAATCTCTCATAGAAGAATTATTTAACATTTGTATCTTAAAATATTTTTCCCACACCTATATTTATTCATATACATTTTAATGTAAAACTACCATTTTCTAATCTTTGGTACTTAAAATGACTGAGAAATTCTTTTTATGAAAAATGTACTCTATTTCACTCTTATGTCAGAAATATTTTTTCATAAATACCCATGTTTTCTAAAAAAATAAAAAATATTTTTCATGCTTAAAATGATTTAATAAACACATTTTTCCAATTCTTTACTTTTTACAAAAAATAATTTAACGGAATATTCATGTCATTTTATAAATAATGCATATTTTGATTTTACAAAAAATGTGAAAGGAATATTTTTTAGCATTCATATAGTGAATGGAATTTTACACCATCATAACCAACAAATTTTTTAATTCTTATTTTTTTAGTTTTAAAATTTTCCTTTTAATGAAAATTATTTTCATAAAATTTTGTGAACTTTTTGTTTTAAAATGTGACTTCAAAATGAAAAGGTTATTTTTTCCAAAAAATTAATGATATTTTCATTTTATTTATATTCATCAATAGAATAAACCCTATACTTTTCTTATGATCCACTATGTATATGTTATATTAATTCCATCCATTTTTTTCAAATTGATTATGATAATTTTGATTGGGGATTTATAATTTTTTTACAATTTTCTATTTTACTTTCAATGGTTTATGATTATGTTTATTGATTAGGGTAAGTATTAACGTTTATTATGTTATCTTTTCAATGAGAATGTTTATATTGATTAGGTTTCACCACAGTCAAATGATGAATTCATTGGACGTAGTTAGTGATGGGTGGGGCCCTTTATAGCCCTCTATGCATCAATAATTCTCATGAGAAAAACTATATTTGGTTTTTCCTGATGTCTTACCCATTTATTTGGATATCATATCATAAGGACTTGAAAATATATTTTAGATATTTGAAATTATTAATTATATAATTATGAATTAAGTTATTTATAGTCCATTTGATTATTATATTAGATAAAATATTCATCGTTAGTTTTTTAACCTCATGTTTTTATTTATATAGAATTATCTAATATTCATTTATTCCTATAATATTATTTACATGTTATTGATAAAATAGAATGTGTTTTAGTCATTTACCATAACAAATCTTATATTGTATTGTTACTCATATTGAGCATCTGAGATCACGCCTTTCTTATTTTGTATTTTCCATAGGATATTAGAAAGTGTTTTGTGATTAATATTTAGAGATATGATATAAGGAATAATGGTGTTTTCAAAGAAAATATTTTTTTGTACTTCATTTTTTAAATTATAATAACAGTTTCTAGTTTTTATATTGTTTATCAATAATACAAAAATATTTGTTCCTTCATGATTAGATTTTTTGTATTTTATACTAATATAATAAAGCTGACACAAGGTCCAGACTATTGTTGTTACGATTGATAAATTTGGTATCAGAAAAATTTTAGTCGAAACCTTACAAACAAGATTTAGGAAAACATAGGTTTGAGAAAAAAACCCTAGGATTTAATTTGAGAATATTTATATCAAAACATCATAAAGTTTTTTTAATTAAGAGTTTATCTGTTTTTTTCATTGAAAATATATATTTTCCTAGATACAATTAGTGGATGTGGTTTTGGAAAAAATATATCTAGGGGTAATACGTTTAAAAAGGTCACATTTATCTTGACCTGATCATCTCTGAGGGCATGAAAATGGGCCTTACTGTGCACCTAGTTTGACTAACATAGGGGATATGCTAAGTATAAAACATATTGTATTTATAAACCATTATAAATGAGTTTAAAATAAATATGTTTTCAAGGAAACCATATTTATGATTACAAGATTATCAATGAATATATTTTTTAAAATTCATGTTAATTGTTTCACTAATTTTGGGATTATACATTATGTTTAATAATGTTGTGATATAATCTAGAATATTCTATTTTTTATAAATGGTTCCTAGTGGAAGGAATAGAAACTTAATTAATTCATGTAATACAAATAGTAAGAATGGTCCTTTCTTTAATGGTATTATGATTATATTTCAAAGGGAACTACACTCCCAAACATTCCCATCATACAAGGACATAGTATTATGTTTTATAAATTTATAAAAATAATTATCAATGTACTATGTATTCTAAGGGAAGTAAGAGAAGAAGAGGATGAAATATAAAAAATAGATAAGGGGAACAAGGGAAAGAAGTATTTTCCCAGATGTGATAATTGTGGAAAGAAACACTTTGGTTATTGCTTGAAGGGAATGTGAGTTTTATAAAAGTGCTGATATAAAGTAAACCATGATAATGTTGTCAGGGGTAAGAAAGAAACTTCCCATTTTCATTGATTCAAATATAATGATATGGTTCACTATAAAAATTAATACCCCAAGAGTCAATGGAATATACCTCAAAAGAAGATAATGTATCATGGTCAATCTTATTATATTATCATAGATGAAGTGGAATGATTAAATTTACTTTTTATTTAGATTAAATAATTTTATTATAAGTACTTTTTCCTGAAATGTATAATGATTTTATTATAGTACTATTTCTTAAAGGATTTTAAAGAATATGCTAAATGGTATTAATGACCAAGAAAAATGATTTTGTGACATGTTGAACCTATTAGAAAATAGGAGATTAAGTGAAAATAACCATTAATATGTGCTCTATATTGTCATAATAATGATAAATATATGTTTATGGGATATTATTGGTGTCCATGAAACTGGTTAGAGTTTTTTTATGTCATATTTTCTAAAGTGTACTTAAAGTATTGATCTATGGAATACATTTGAAAACTGATTTTTTTTTTCATGAAAGAATTCATGTTTTATTTAGTGTTTCATGATGATTATGGTATTCATATGTTTTTAAGGTGACATTAAAATTTATATTATACTATTTGGGGGATCTAATGTAAAATTTATTTTGGAAATTTAGTGACCTTCATTCCAAAAAAAAATTGACTTTGAATTTGGACAGACATATTTTGGATGTGTCATAAGGTTAACTATATATCGAATGGATAAGTTAAACTTTGGGTGTTATTGGGTAACATGTACTAACCATTTTGGTTTTGGAAAATAACTAGAGATAGGAGTAATTACTTTTCATTCTAAGGATCTCTTAAATGTTCTTCAAGCATAAAAATTCATTTTTGATATTTATTTATTAAAATAAGAAATAATGTGGGAATTGATTGGAGTACAACTATGGAATAAAATTATTTGTATGAAATAAAGGGATATCAGTTAATTATATTTCTTTATATTATTAAATTGTAAAATAATTACCCAATTTTTGGAAAAGGATATGGAAATAAAAATGTAATCTTAATACCTTCATTTCTGATAAACTGATTGTCTTTTAACCCTTTACAGATTTATGGTTTTGGGGTCGTTAACCTTCTCCAGATCACCCACTTTCTTAATATCAATGATCTAAAACAATATCTATAATTATTTATTCCTTTCTCAAATTTCCAATTATTCAATTATAATTTATGTTCTCCTACTTTAAACCTAGTTATTTGATATTCCATATGACCTTCATACTTCCATTTCTCTCTTATTAAGAGGATTTTTTATTAACCATTTTTATGATGTTGGTTTTTAATGAATGTGTTTTCAAATGTCAAACCCTTGATTATCAAGATCTATATTCAATTGCAGGGATGCAATTTATTTTAGAGGGAATGTAATAGCGAAAGATTTTTAAAATAGGAACATCAGGTTTGATAATATGTATGACAAAAAACACCAAGCATAGAAGATAATATAACATCTTGAGACATTAAAATACATATATTTTAAAATAAATTCAATATCTTTAACTACTTTAGATGCATACAACAATGGCTTTATCCAAAAAATGATACTCTATTAAAATATTATTATTTAAATATGACATTCATAACCCATACATTAATTTAGCAGGTATGAATAGTACTAAAAAATATGAAAATGATATGGTTTACACATTCATAAAAAAAATTGTGGTAATATACTGATTAAAACTAATATAAGAATCATTTGACTGTAAAATAAATATTTTTAGAAAAATAATATTCTATTTAAGGTTGGCTTAGTCTTACTTTGCACACATAATTTATAATTAATTTTTACCACTTATAGAAAATTTATTTGAAAAAATAAAATTAATTTTTTAAATCATCGTATCAAAATTAACTTAGGGTAAATTTTTTTTATTTTTCTAAAATGTTTTTCTTGTTGATGAATAGTGTAAATACGATTGATCATTTTATTATTTCAATAAAATAAATCACATTAATTTTAAGCGAGAACCAACAAGAAGACCAGAACCCTAAAGAGATCTATAAGTGGGCTGGGCAAGAAACCATACCAAAGACAAAACCATCCCAAAAAGGAATACGAACCACACAAACCAAAAACAGGCCATCCAAAAAAACCCTTTCTAGGACCAGACCCTCCCATAAAAATAAACACATGAATGAATCATTCCCCACAACATCACCCGTCACCACCAAGCACTACACCCATGTTACATCCATCACATGGGTCAAATAACCTTAGGACATAGTGCCACTAATTAACCAATATCACGTTGAAAGCTGGGAAATCTCACCAGTTCTAGATAGGGATCTACCAAGAATAGACACTACGATTGGTTCCATGCTTTAGGATACACCACCTCTAACCTAGATGAATAGAAGACAAATTAGATAAAAATGAACACCTCGTAATCGTCAATACCAGAGTCTAGAAACACCTAGAAACCCCAAAACCTCATCAAAATAGCCACAAGAACCACCAAAATGGGAAATAAACTAGCCATGAACACAGATCCCCTAGTTGATCCATCATTACAGAAGCCAACAACACAATTGAAATCATCGAGGTGGCCATCTAACTAGACCGGATTAGAGTCTTTTTTGGGGGGTCTAGGTGAAATGGTAGAGGGGGCTAGAGAACAGCAGACCCAAGTAGGTGAAATAATGAAATTAGAAAACAACATGGAAAAATCAAAAAACAATACCTATACAGAACCTTCAGGGGATATTTAACTACAGAGATGGCTTGATAGCCAATGATCTAGAACACAGAACTATAGAACCTAGAATAAGAGGAATCTTGAATTTAATAGCCACTAGAAGAACAAATGAAGGATCCATAAGAGATTAACCCTATGAATTTGAGGTCATTGCAAAGGATAAGACCATTAAAATGACTTTTTTTATGGTGTTTGAATGGTAATGGTACATCGATAGAGATCTAGAGGCCCTTCCAGTCTGTGAAACCATGGGATGGTCTGCACAACACCACGCCATTACCGCATATCCTGACCATCAACCAAATCATGTCCAACAAGGTAGAGGGGGATTAAGAGAGTATAAATGTAGTAGAGAAACCCAAAAAACATAAGGGATCTCATGTGTGTCGACGCCCCTTACAAGTCCAATAATAATGAAAAATATTTTTTTACAAAAAAATCATTTCTTTTAAATTGAATAAATGTTAAATTATATTTCAAATTGGTTTTTAAGTAACATTAGTTAAAATATATAATAATTTAACTAATTTAGGTAATTGGAATAAATTTAATTATTAATTTTGATATTAAAACATTATATACATATGAAAATTTTCTCTTTCAAAACTCACTTTTTCATTACATCTTTGGGTATAATTTTAATATGAACTCTTCTCAGTATATGAATTGAATTTGGAAAAATGGATTCCATATTTGAAATAAGAATAATTTATATTATATAATAATTTGAACTTAATTTTTAACCAAAATTAATAGTGAAAAAATTAAAAAATAATTTTCATGGTTAAGGTAAAAAATGGATTTACCTTGGGGTTAAATTAAGAAGATAAATGTTAAAATAACATATCAAATTTTTAAAATTTTATTTTTTGGACATATTTACATATTATACTATCAAAATTTCAATACAAAGGTTATTTTTACACTTTTTATGTGAATAAATTTATCATTTTGGATTCATTTTTTAAATTTCTAAGTAATTACCAAGAGGGTTCCCTCTCTCCACATATAAAAGGGAACTGCCTCCCCTAAATTATTCACACACCTAAAGCCTTTTATCTCAAAAAAACCTAAAAAATCTCTCCCTATAATCCTTATACATATTTTAGATCTATTGGTTCTCTAAAAAAACTAATCATGGTGTCTTTAAGAGCAGATCCAAAGGTAGTTTCTCTTAGGGATGGTAATTATTTTAACAAATATTTTTCTTTTTCATTTTTATTTTCAATATTAAATTGTGTATTAACACTTAAAATATAGTAACACCAGTATATAACATATATTTAGATTTCATTATGCTGGTTTCATAATATTTATCATTCTCCAGTTCCATCAAATAGGAAACAAAATCATTGATTGTTTGTACGACGGATTACTGCCTCATGAACCGATATAGTTCATTTTACATCACCTCCATTAAAGGATATATATATAATGATGTATTTATCAAATTTATATGATATTTATTATATTATTATACTTATTTAATTTTAATACCACAAATACTTTTATTATAATCTATTCTATTTCAAATAGGATAATGTCGCTTGTGTGTATAGCAGACTACCACCTCGTGAAGTGATGTGGTTATTTTTTCACTTATACTTTACATGGATTGTAATAAAGATAAAATAAATTAATATATGTGATATATATGATATGATATTGATTATATAAAATTAATATATCACCCACTTTCTTATCCTTTCAAATGTTAAGGTAATGATATTGTCTCTCATGTGTGTCTATAACCTACCGTCTCCATGAAGCGATGTGATTCAGTTTCCATTTCCAACATTCAGAAATGGATATAAAAATGTATATATTAAGTAAATATTCTATTTATATAGTCATTATAATTCCATAAATTATATATATATATATATATATCCTATTCACAAGAACCAGAACATTCATGACAAAGCGTCCATGATAAAACAAGGAAATCAACACCTGAAATATTGAAAATAATGAAATATTATTGAGAAATAGTGGTATAATTTTATAATAGGATAATATATGATATAATAAATATGATTATTTTTATAGTATAAATTAATAACATTCCTAAAACCATTACACCGGAAGTACAGATACGTATGATGGAAATCATAACTGAGGTAATGGTTTCTTGTCTCACTTTTACTTTTGTGAGACATAGGTCATATTTACCACTAGTATACTTTGTGTGGTTTATATAATTCCTATATAATTTTATACTTCATGAATCTATTTATCTTCATGATATTTATGGTTTCATTTTATTTCATTTATTTTATGGGGCTTACAATTCAGAACTTTTCAAAAGTGTTAAGAGCTTATTTCACAATCTCATCGTTATTTGAGATTATATAAGGTTACATCTCCCTTAGAGGAATTATTTTTTATCTATATCTTGAAATAAATATATTATCCTCACATATGGTTATTAAGAAACTTTTTCAAGTAATAGTGCCATTTTTCTCCTCTTTGGTACTTAAAATGATTGGTAAAATGTTTTTGAGAAAATATGACATTATATCTCTCTTTAGTCAGAAATCTTTTTTCATCAAAACCCATAGTTTCTAAAAATGTTTTTAGCCTTTTCAAAATGATTTATTAAATTATTTTTTACACATATTTACTTGTTGAAAAATGTTTTTAAACTAATATTCATGTCATTTTCAAAAAAATACTTCTCTGTGTTTTATCGATAATGTTAGAGGAATCATTACTTTAACATATATTGAAAGAACACAGTTTTCCCCCATAATTACCATTAATTTTTTAAATTAGTTTTTTACACTTTTTTAAAATTTTATTTTCATTGAAAATTAATTTTAAAAGGTTTTTTTAACTTTTTTAAGTGGATTTTCCAAATGAAAAGGTTATTTTTCATAAAACTATTTTTAAGGATATTTTCATAGTATTTCTATTCATCATAAATATAAAATATATATTTTACTTATGATCTACTTAGGATATGTTTTATTGATTCCATCTATAATATTTCTCTAAAATGTTTAGGATCATTTTGACTGGAGATGTATAATTTTATTACCATTCAGTATTTTACTCTAGATGGTTTATGATTATGTATATTAGTTGAGGTAAGTATTAAAACATCATATATTATTTTTAAATATGAATTTTTATGTTTATTATTTTTCACCCCTTTCATATGTGGAATTCATTGGACTAAGTATCTAATAGTCGGGGAATTATATAGCTCCTCAATGCATTAGTAGGTCTCATGAGACAAACTAGGTTGGGTTTTGGCCAAGTCCATACCCATTTATGTAGATTTCTTGGCATAAGGACTCAAAGGTATTCTTTATATGTGTGGAATTATACATTCCATCATAGGGAATTTAGATATTGATATTCCATGTGATTATTTCTTTAATTAGAATATCTCTATTTATATTTTCAAGATCATGTGATTATTTATATGGCATTATTTTATCATGTTTTATTTCTACCATATTATGAACTAGTTATTAATTAAATGACATGTGTTTAAATTTTTTACCTTTCCATATTTATTATGCAATATGTATTCTTAGCATTCATTATATGTTTACCCTTACTGAGAATTGTGCTCATCCCTCTCTTTTGTTTTATTTTCCCCAGTATACCAAGAAGTGTTTTATAATTGATATGTAGGGATACACTTTGATGAAATTATGGTGTTCTCAAAGAAAATACATTTTTTATTTTATGTTTTCTATTATTATAAGTATTTCATGTATGTATCTATTTTAACAAGACTACTAAACTATGCAGTCCATTAGGATGTGATTCCTTCTATCTTATGACAATGTAATAAAGTAGAAACCAGATTTGGGATACTGGGGTCAGTGTCACCACATATATCATCAATTATCTTACCATTACATCCATGAAAAAATGAAAATTTCATTCATCTATACATGTGGTTTACCACCTCCATGAAGTGATGTTATTTGTTGTTCATCACATCATCAGATGGATGGTATATATAGGTTTATTTAAATATATAATATGATATTTATAATACAATAATAATTATTTAAATATAAAATAATACTGACCTTTTTTCCTCATGTTCCATCAAAAATTAAGACATTACTAATGCGTGTATACAGCCTATTGTTTCCTTGATGGTAACATAATTCATTTTAAATAGCCATATTTCATGGTTAGTTTTAAAATATAAAAAATATAAAAAATTATAGTTATCTTATTGTTATTATTATATATATATTTGAATAATTTCTACTTTGACCATATTTATCCTACCGAATCTATCTTGGAATTATGAATTGAACATCCTCAAGACATCCAACATAAACTTAACTGATGATATAATTAATTAAAACATTATCATTAATGATATAAAATTGATAATAAAAATGGAATTAACCTTAAATTTATTCTTAATAATGTAAATTATTAACTTTGGATTATTATACAAGAAGATAAAGAATTTATGTAACAATTTATACTTCAGGTAAAGAACACATTAACATAAAATATCATTTTAAATGTTTTAAATATTTATTTTCTAAATATTTTTATTCCATGTTTATCTTCTTAAAATTATTTAATGGAAGTATTTTTTATATATAAATGAATTATGAAATAAATTTTATCTCTCCTTTTAATTTCATAAAAATGATTTCAAAAGGAATATTTTTATATTTTTTATACCAAACATTGTAACTTTATTTATAAAAGGAAAATAAATATTCTAATTTAATGTATACTGCATCAATAACTTCTACCTAACCCACAAATATTTTTTTATGTATTGATAAAATTGTAATATTTCATGTTTTATTCAAATTAAAAAAAATATTTCATTTTATCAGGGTATTTTAGAATTGAAAATTGTATTTTAAAAGGAAATGGTATTTTAATATCTGAATGTGTTTTGCATGTGGCTTTAAATGTGTTTTTTAGGGCATCAATATGAAAATGTAAAAGATTAAAATGTTTAATTATTTATATTGTAATTGATAATTATGGATGAGGATGTTTTATCTTGATAAAACTTATATAATGGGTGGTCCTTATACCACTTATACTACAGGTGATCATGATATAGCTTATATAGTGAGGGATCACAAAATAAAATATACAATTAGTGATCTCAATGTATCTCTTCAATATATTAGTTTATATTTCTTCTCTTAAAATAAATAAAGGTGAATTAACTAGTGAGGTTTATACTATGGATTTAATTGTGTTCTACTTACTTCTAACATGGGTTATGAATTTAATTATTTGTGTTTCGAAAAAAAGGTTTTAATTTCCTTGCAATAGGTTTAAAATATTTTATTTGAGGAAAAGTTAGTTTCACATGGGGGAATGATTTATTTTATATGCATAGAGAACAAAGGGAAAAGGGTAAATATTTTAAGGTTTTTCATGTTTCTCTCTAGACTAAAATATTTCTTACCTTTAATTCTCTAACTGAGATTTTTTATTTTTTTCATCCCACATTTTTTAAAGATTTTTTATAGGGCTTAAAGATGAGTATAAAAGATAAAAAAGTAAATTTCCTAGATATAAAATTTTCCTTGAATTAATAATTAATGTCTTTATAAATAACTTATAATTTTATAAAAATATATATTGTATGGAAGTGCCCACTTTTATATGACTTTGTACTTATTCTCTCAAAATCTAAAACTAAAAGGTCATTTTGTTTGTAAGTCATCCAATATTTGGTTTTATGTTATTTACTTTTGATGGAAAAAATTGTGTCATGTTTATTTGTACC
Source organism: Viscum album (assembly GCA_963277665.1). Lineage (NCBI taxonomy): Eukaryota > Viridiplantae > Streptophyta > Magnoliopsida > Santalales > Viscaceae > Viscum > Viscum album. The sequence continues at coordinate 974,854,733 of OY728122.1, forward strand.
AAATCAATAAATATAATGATTATATATTTTTCACTAGATCTAGATGTATTGTTTTAGACTTTTTAATGTTTTTTATAGTGATGTATTAGTTGACACATGTTATAAATAGGGGTGTAACATCCCAGATTCGGGTACCACACAAAAGTACCCTGAACCCTATTGGCTACATAACCTCAAGTGCATTTCCCAAAATTCTAGAGGTTGCCAACTAGTAGCAAGGTCCATGGTGTGATAATAGGAAAACAATTCCCTCATTGGCAGAGTATAAAAAGTGGAAAAAAAATATTAAACAATAGTATAAGCATAAATACGATACAATAGAAGTAAACATAAGAATATTGATAGTAATAAAGAAACTAGAGCATATATATATATATGATTCATGTCATGTGTGTCTAAGAAATCATCCCAAAAAGTCACAATGTTGGAAATACAATACAAAAACCAAATTAAAGAAAAAATAAGTAAACTCCAACAGCATTGCAAGACTTAGCTTAGTCCCATGCTCTCCAGCTCCAATAAAAATAAAGTACCAAATCAGGAAGGGAACATTCCCTTATCTATACCTTCAACTATATAATCTGTTTGGGTCCAGAACAAGACCCAAATAGGTTATGAGACGAATCCCAATAGGAAACAACCAAATGATTTTTTCCTAAATTTCATTGAATATATATAGCAGGTAATATGCCGAAATGAAGGAATAAACTAGAAATTACTTAAAATTAAACAATCCTTCAGTTTTGAATGACTTTAATTTACAATTATTATTCATACTTTAAATCTTGTGAACTCTATATCAAGCCTAAGCTCTATATCCCCCTATGTAATAGTAACAAAAAAGATTTCTCATAAGACCATTTAAATGATCAAGTAAGACCCAGTCCAGCTTGTGTTTTGGCTTGGCAGACTCATCATAATCACTCAATCATTCATAAAAAACCCTCTGGGAAAGCTCTCATGGTTTAACTCCTTTTCTCTAAGATAGAACCAATTCATTAAATAACAGACCTCTAGAAAGGTTTCATGGTCTAACCCCTTTGGTCTAACATAGCACTAATCATTTACAAAATACCACCTACACACCTCTCACGGTAAATACCACTAGGTCAACACGGCATCAATAAATTATAAAATTCTTCCTAGGTATCTCTCATGTTCAATACCCCTAGGAAAAAATTGAATAAGTTAATTATAAATAACCTTCTAGGTTACGCTCACGGTCAATACCCCTGGGTCAATCATCTACACTGAGGCTCTTACGGTCCTGTTTAAAAATAGTATGCATATAATATCAATGAAGCTGATGTAATATGAAGCTACTAGATAGATAATCATTAACAATAATATCACATTTATTTAATATAATCAATCTAACTCTATCCTAATTAGCCAAGGAATGGAAAATGATTCAGTTCTAACAGGCATCCTAGACTAAATGGTCATAAGCAACCAAATAAGAAAAACACACTCATGGGGTGTCCCATTAACTAGGTATCTAACCTTAAACATGTGGAACTACCATTTATCAATTAAATAAACCATATCATGTGGTAAACAATGTTAAATTCCAAATCAATAAATACCCAAAATAGGTGTATGTGGCACATTAAGAATATAAATTCCTAGACAACACAATGAAGGCACAAACCACCTACCTCGATGTTGTATGATTGATATACTTGAACGTGGGCTCTTGAATCAGCCTAAAATAGAATAGATATAAAAAATTTGAAAATTCCTAACCTTGAATAACTCACGAGAGGGGAAGAATTTGGAATAAAGTCTCTAAAGGATTCAATAACTCCCTAGTGGTATTCTGATGCACTTGACTGTGTCTCAGATAGAGCTCAAACAGAGAGGTGGGAGGGGTTCAGAGTTCATCAGTCATTCTCTCACTCTTCTGTAAAAACCATGTGGAGAAAAATACATATTTGGACATAAGGTGTGACCCTGCTATGATATATCAATTAAAAATAAAAGTACATGGCATTTTCCTTAAAACTAAATGTTGGGTATTAGCCTCAACCAGATCCCGACTTATGCGGGTCAGCCAGGTCATCACATAGTTATGCACTCATCTATTACATAGTCAGTATCTGGTTGTGTGCGGCTACTAGGTACACATTTTGTTCATGGATGTACACTATTTGTACTCAAAAAATCTGCATTTCTTCCTTTTTCCTTAAAAACAACACGAAAATAGGATCCATACCCGAAATAATGATATGGGTACTTACAAACTTATCCCTTTAAATTAATTCATCCCCGAATTTCCCTTCCAATGGTGGTGAAAAATAATTTTTGAACAAATCTAGCCACTGTGATCGAAAATTGACCTCCCTCTCCCAAGTCTCATCCTAGACTCACTCATGCTGACGTAGCACCCGTACCAAAAGAATAGCCTGGCCACATAGAACTTTCATGTTGTGATCCACAATCCCAATACATTGTTCCTCAATCGATGCATCCACCTCCAACTCAACCTCCTTGGGTTGAAAATCATGAGATGGTTCTGAAAAGTAATGTTGTAGCTGAGAAACTTGAATGATTTAATTCATATCTTGGTACATCTGAGATAACTGAAAATGATAGACTATCATCACGACTCTCTCAAAAACTTCAAACAGCCCGACATATCTCAATGAAATATTCCTCTATCTCCTAATCCTATTATATACTAACCTTGGTGTGACACGTAGGAAAACCTTATATCTGACCTCGAACTCTAGAGGTCATCTCTGTCAATCATCATAATATTTATAGTGAGATTGTACAGTATCCATCATCTTCCGAATAAACTCCACCTGCACATTGGTATCCTCGACAAGACAAGGTCCCAGCATAGTTTCCTCTCCTATCCCTAGCCAACATAGGGGTGACCAGTGTGGCCTACCATACAAAGCCTCATAAGGTGACATCTGAATCATTTCCTAAAAACTATTGTTTTAGGAAAACTCCACCAAGCATATGTGTCTCTCCCAAGAGCCCCTAAAATATAGAACACACACTTGGAGAATGTCCTCCAAAACCTAAATCATATGCTCAGACTGGCCATCTATATGGGGATGGTAAGTTGTACTCAAAAGTACATGTATACCCAAATCCCTCTGTTGTCCCTTCCAATCACGAGAAGTAAACCTAGAATCCCTGTCTAAAACAATATAAAGTGGAACCCTCTAAAATGGTACTATCTATCGAATGTAAAACCTTCCAAGATCATAAACATTCAAGGTTTCCTTGATCATCAAGAAATGTGAAACCTTCATGAGAATTTTGATAACAACCCAGACTACATCATTCCCTTGAGGTGACCTTGGTAAACCTGTCACAAAAGCCATCATGACATCATTCCACTTTCACTCAAGAATGGTTAATTGCTTTAAATTCCCTTCTAGTTGCAGATGCATTGCCTTCATCTACTGATAGGTGCAACATCTGGTAACAAAACTAGAAACATACCTCTTCATGCATGGCCACCAATACTGACAATGTAGGTCTTAATAAATCTTGGTGACACCAGGATAAACTTCCCATACTAAGGCATGAAAATATCATAGCATCTTCTCACTCATGTCTGGTGAAATCCATAAATATCCATGAAAATGAAAAACCTCATCCTCACCTACATTCCACCAAGTAGTAGGGTCTACACCTGTCACATTCTCCTGTAGGACTACTCTTTCAAAATCTAATAGCTTCCTCATTCACACATGATCTAGTAGAGTAGAGTTAATAGATATGGTTGAATGAAATCCCTTCCCCTATGTTTCATGAACCTCTAAATGCATCTCAGAGAGCAGATCTATAAGCTTCCACTCACCGTTGGCCTCCTGAAATTCCTGTATCTAAGTTCTTCTGCTCAATTAATCAGCCACTTATTTTCCTTTCTCGAGTGTGTATGCATTATCAAAGTCAAAATACTAAAGGTACTTAACCCACCTTCATTATCTCAAATTCATATCACGTTGAGTTAAGATATACTTGAGGATTTTTTGTCAGTGAATACCACAAAATGATCTCCCAAAAGATAATATCTTCAACAGTGAAATCATGCACAACTATAGATAACTCAAGATCGTGCATCATGTAGTTCCTCTAATGTGGTCTCAACTTCTAAGATCTATATAAAATTACTCCTTCCCCCAACATAAGAACTACTCCCAGCCCAATAACTGAAGCCTCATAGTAAACGGTGTAACTCTTGACTAGCTCTAGAAAAATCTTGATCGGTGCTGAATTCAATCTCCCTTACAGCATTTAAAATGATGAATCACAAGAATATATCCACAAGTACTTTTCACCCTTCCTAGTCAGGCCTGTAAGTGGTGCTGCAAAGTGTGAAAAGTCCAGAATAAAGTGTTTATAGTAACCATCTAGCCCCATAAAACTATGTACCAGAAAGATGTTCTTTGGATACTTCCTGGAAACTATTTCTCTCACTTTCTCTGGGTTTACTAATACTCATGTCTCTAAGATTACATGACCCAAGAAATAAATCTGGTCCATCCAAAATTGGCACTTTGAAAGCATAGCATATAAATGATTCTCTCTTAGTGTAATAAATATGATCTCAAGATGGATGGCATAGTCATGTAGAGTGTGAGAGTACACCAAGGTATCATCCACGAAGACTACCACAAAATAATCCAAGTAACGATGGAACACTCGGTTCATCAGTTCAATGAAAACTATTGGTGATTTTGTGAGACTAAATGGTATAACCTGAAACTTTTATAAACTACACCTACTATGAAAGGCTATAGGAGATATATCTGATGGTCTAACGCACAACTGATGATAACCAAATCTCAATAAAATCTTAATAAAAACATTAGATCCTCATAGATGGTCATAAAGATCATCAATCCTCGGAAAGGGGCATCAGTTCTTGACCATAAACTGGTTGAGGTTTTGATAATCCACACAATGTATGAGGGTAACACTTTACTGATTCACTAAAAAAACAGGTGAACCCCAATGAGAAGTACTAGGTCATATGAAACCCTTTGTTTAAAACTCCTCTAACTGCTTCTTGAGCTCCTAAAATTCTGGTGTAGCCATTATATGAAGAATGGACATCATTTCCGCTCCTAGAACAATATCAATAGAGAAATCTAGCTATCTTTCCAGAGGTAAACCTAAAAATTCATCTGGAAAGACATCTCTGAAATGATCCACCACAAGAAGGAATTAAATCAGTAAATTCCCCTAGTCATATAGATATAAACTAGAAATATGGTAGGAAATTCCTCCCAACCCATGATGCTCAGGTCCATATCTTCTCACATTAGACATTCCATTCACCCTTATTTAGAAAAGATCCTCTCAATGGTGATTTGAAACTCACCCTACAATGATATTAGTCAAAAAAGGCCTGAAAGGATAACAACTAGTCTATTCTAAGAATCAAATCAAATCATGTCGTCTCTAAGACATAGAGGTACCATAAGAAGTGACACCCACCAATCTCAAGAGGACACTCATTGCACTGACGGACACTAGTTGTCCTAATCCTCAATAGAGTGTTTAGCATCATAACATCATTATATGTAAAGATACAGAGCCCAAGGCTCTCTACAATGGAAATAGATGTAAAGCATTGGGAAGCCCCTGTACCAAAAAGAGAAGAAGCTAAAACTAAATTAACTAGAATTTCACCTCTAATCGTAGAGGGTCTAGGGTCCTACTCCTACTCAGTCTGTTCCATTGCAAAATTCTAACTTGTATAGCGGCCCTACAACCCCGCCTGCCTACCTTGAGATGGTCCACCCTGTTGTCTCTAAGAACCTATCGTGTAGTTAACAGGGTTGTGACCACCTCCTCATCCTGAATATCCTGAAGATCTCTAGTTCCATGACTGATTATAAATTGGTGGTCCTTTTCCTATACATGGAGTCATAATAAATCTCCTCTCACTCGCTGCTGGTGAGAACATCTGGAAAAATGCTGAATATCACCAATCTTTCTGTAATATCGGCACTCAACTGGGTCTCTCGGGCTCTGTGGTCTTGTTTCACACTACTTCTGCACAGGTAGAACCCCATTTGTCTACTTGAATATACACCATGGCTTCTGGAAGAACCATCGTGTGTAATCTCCATGTGGTACTTCCTTCTATCGGTCGAAAGAGTACCAACTCTCGATGATGAACCACACTATCTCACAACTCAAAAATCCCTCATATTTAACTTGGTAATCAACACCTGGTTTACTATAGCAGTCACTGAAGTCATCCTTTAAACCTTTACCTGCAATTAGATGTTGTACTTAAGACTATCCTCAAATTTCCTATCTAGGGATAACTCATCACCTCTGAAAATAGGTGTGAAGTGGTGAAGCTCTATAAAATGATAAGAATAATCCAACACTCAAAGAGCACCCTGCTCCAAATGCATGAACTCCCAGACTAATCAGCCCTCAACATATCAGAGTAGAAGTAATCATAGAAGTTCTTATGAAACTCTTCCTAAGCCATATACTGATGACATTTTGACTATGAGATAACATCCCACTATATCTTGGAGGAATCGTGTAACATGTACCTTGATAGCTTCACCCTCCTCTTAGGAGGCATCTCTAGATGCTTGAATATAGAAATAATGTCTTCTAACCATGACTCTGTAGCCTGTGGTCCTCTATCCCCTGAAAAAATGGGATGATACTGCTACTGGAACACCCACATCAACTCTACCATAGTCAGGGCAGGATGTCATTCCCCCTAAAAATTATGCATCAACCTCAAAAAGTTTTCATGGAACAATGCATCAACACCAATGTCTGGTATAACAACTAGTTCCAAGACGAGCACGATGGGAGGATCTTCTAGTAGTCCATACTCTACCATTTCTAGTGTCTAGTCATCACCCCACATTTGGCGTACAACCAGAGGACATCATGGTGGCATGACTCTACAAGATCAAACACACACCTCAGTTCAAGATTATCAAGTATAACAAATTAGATGTTCTAGAATAGTACAGGTGAAGGAAATCATTTAAGTTTTAAAAAATAGGGTCGCAAAACACGTTCCCTTAAGCATTAACATGGGTGTGTACCTATGCTAACCTGGTCGTGTAACACCCCATTCACACAGCATGTTACTCCTCAAACATGGAATATACTTCAATATTCCCTCCTTCCCAAGTACTCTTACATAGGTATAAATACACGGTTCTATTAGTGTAACACAACATAGTGTGTTCATCCTAGACATGATGTGTACTCAAAAGTTCTATCCACCTGTGTCGTTAGTCACACAGTCGACTAAATCACAGTGTGTACTCCTAGTACATGGTGTATTCTACAAATGTTTTACTAATACCATGTTTCTTCTCACACAATCAGTCACATGGTGAACAACTACATAGCCTGTACATACAGTACATAGCAAGTACTTAAGAAAATTCATTTATTCCCGAACAGAAGAACACATGGTGTGTGTTCATAACATCACATGTTGTGTTGTCTAGTTTTCTATATGGTAAGCCTTTGAACCTTATCTGGAACCCTCAAAAACATAAATTTTTTCAAGTCATTCCATTGTCTGATCCATGAGATCCCATACTCCACAATAATCAATGTTTTCCATCCTTATTCATCTCATATTTTAACAAACTTCAATTAAATTTCTAACATGATCCACCAAATTATGATCCAAGAGGGCCCATAACACCTCAGGGACCAATGTTTGGCATACATCCAAGTGAAAATTAACATATACTAATAACCTATAAAAATAGTAGGTATTTTTATCGTGGAATCTATCACAATAGCATGTATATTTATCACAACATCATGAAATCAGTAATGCACCCTAAATGGCATGATAAGAATGCATGAGATGTGATCTCTAAAAAGTTCCTATATGATGCATGAGATGTAATATCCTAATCTCATCGATTTATAATAGAAATAAAACCATAATGATATCAATCACAACAGTTCAAAACAAGTGAATCATTGAACGGTGAAATGAAATCAACTGTAACAATTTCAAAACCAGAAAAATTGAGTTATTTGAGATAACTTGGCATCTTTTCCTATACATGGGTTTGATACTCCTGAGCACAACTTAATACTAAGTTCTTATTTCTTTCTATCCCATTATATAGGCTAAAAATATTAAAGAAAATCAAAAAATAAACTTCCTCTGATACCACTTTTTAACATCCCAGATCCGGGTGCCACCCAAAAGTGCCTTGAACCTAGTTGATCAAATAATCTCAGCCACATTTCCCCAAATTCTAGAGGCTTCCAACTAATAGTGGGGGACAAGGTGTGATAATTGGGAAACTATTTCCTCATTGATAGTGTATACACAATGAAAAAAATAGTAAACAACAGTGGAAGCAGTAATACCATACAATAGAAGTAAACAGTAGAAGACTGATAGTAATAATGAAACTATAGCATATATATAAATGATACATGTCACATGTGTCTAGGAAAGAAGAAAAACAATTAATAATGCTTGAAATAAAATTTATAAACAAAATTATAGAAGAACTAAGTAAACTCCAATAGCATCGCATGCCTCAGCTTGGTCCCAAGCTCTCCAACTCCAATAGCAATCAAGTACCTGATGAGGAAGGGTACTTTCCCTTATTTATACATGTACCTATATAATATGTTTTGGTCCAAAACATGACACAAATAGGGTGTGAGATGAATCCGAGTAGAAAACCACCAAAATATTTGTGCCTAACTATTAGTGAATTTATATATAAGGTAATATTCAAAAATGATGTAATGAACTAGGAAGTACTCAAAAGTAAACAATCGCACATTTTTCAATTACATTCATTTACATTTAAATTTAATCCTTTGAATCGTGTAATCTTAGTATATAGCCTATGATATATATCCCTTTATATAATAGTAACAAAAAATATGTCTCATAAAACCATCTAAACAATCAAGTAAAACCGAGTCCTAGCTTGTGCTTTGGCTTGGTAGACTCATCATAATCATTCAATCATTCATAAACAACCCTTGGGGAAATCTCTCATAGTCTAAACCCTTTATTTTAAGATATCACTAATTTATTAAGTAAATATCCTCTATGAATCTCTCACGGTATAACCCTTTCGTCTAACATAGCACTAATCTTTTATAAACGACCACCTAGGCAGCTCTCATGGTCAATACCCAAGGGTAAAAATTGCGTTAATAAATTATAAATGACCTCATGGGTATATCTCACAGTCAATATCCCAAAGTCAACATAGCATAATGTAATTATAAATGACCTCCTAGGTAGCTCTCACGGTCAATAACCCTGGGTCAATCATCTACACCAAGGCTCTCACGGTCCTATGTAAAAATAGTGAACATATAATATCAAAGAAACTCATGTAATATGAAACTACTACATGGATAATCATTGAAGTGAATATCACATGAATTTCATATAATCAATCAAACTCCATCCTAATCACCCAATTCATGGAAAACAATGCAATCTTAATAGGCATCCTGGACCAAATGGCCCTAAGAAACCAAATAAGGGAAATGCACCCACTAAGTGTCCCATAAACCAAGTATCTAACCTTATGCATATGAAACTACCTTTTATCAATTAAATAAACCATATTAAGTGATAAATAGGGTCAAATTCCAAATCAATAAATTCCACAAACGAGGGTATGAGGCACATTAAGCATATATAATCCAAGAAAACCCAATGAAGCCATAAACCAGTTACCTTGATGTCGTACGATCAATATACTTGAACAACAGCCCTTGAATCATTGTAAAATAGTGTACATATATAAAAAGGTGAAAAATCCCAACCTTGAATAACTCCTGAAAGATGAATAATCAAGAATAAGGTCTCTGGAGGATTCGATAACTCACCGGTGGGATTCTGACACTCTCGATGATGTCTCAATCAGAGCTCAGATGGATAATCAGGAGGGTTTCGGAGTTTTTCAGTTGTTATGTCACTCTCCGGTACAAACCATGTAGAGAAGAAGATGTATCCAAACAATAGATGTGACCCCACTCTAATATATAAATTAAGAATAAAAGTACATGGCATGTTCCTTAATGCTACATGCTATGTATTAGTCTTAACAGGCCCCCGACATAAGTGGGCCTATCAAGTCATCACACGGCCATGTACTCAGCCATTACACGGTCGGTACGCAACCATGCATAGCTATTGGGTACACAACATGTACATGGTACTACACAGCGTGTAGTTATAAAATCCGATTTTCTTTATTTTTTCCTCAAAAACAACACAAAAACAAGATCCACACATGAAATGATGATCCAGGTTCTTAGAACTGGTGGAATCAATGTTCAAGGGAAAATAGATTTACCATAATGGATCATGTCGAATGTAGATAATTTTATAAAAAAACCTCTATATTTTGGTGTAACATCAAATAAATTTGTAACCTATGTATGGATCAATGCTCTATAAAAGACATTAGATGTTATGGGATATTCAAAATGTCAAAAGGAAAGTCTTTTTATTTACCATTTTGAAGGTGAAGATAATAAATGGGGGTCATTGGTTAATAAAACTAGAGAGAGATTCATTATCTTGATGCCTTGGAATGTGATAAATTTAAGAATAATTTCTAGAGAAATATTTACCTATAGTTATTCAACTCAAATTGAGGAAATAATTCATCAAATTGGTGAGAAATGAGAAGGATTTAGAAGTAGCGTATGAAGAAAATGTAACAGAATTTTCCAAGTATAAATATGATTGTGTTAAGGACCATGATTTTAAAATTAATATATTTTACTCAAGATTGAAAGCATGTTTATAAATATTTTTAGACTCATATAAATTTAAAATTTATGAAAAAATTATGTTGTGCTAAGAATGTTGAGATATATTTTTATGACACTTATGTTCCTCAAGATAAAAATAGTAAGAAGTGAAAAAGATGGAAATAAATAAAGAAATAATCAACTAATAAATCACTAGGTAATCTCCCCAAAAGTTCCAAGCATGGTAAATAATATTTCTATGAATTATTGATGGAATATAAAATGCATTTATCATGATGTATGCTTGTTCATACGTCTTTTGGATATAATGAAAAGTTTCCTGATCAATCCAAGAATGGGTTAATGGATAAAAAGCTAAAGGTGGGTTGTTTTAATTGAAATTATTTGGATAATTATGATAATTTATTCACACATTTCGTAACACATGGAGTAATTAACAAATATTGAATACATAAAAGGTGTGTAAAAATTACTTGATGATATTTTGGTTGTTGTTGGCCTGTCAAATGAAGTGTTTAAATGTATGTTACTTTTTTAGTTAAATTATAATAATCCCCCATTAAACCATAGATCTTTACATTACTTAATATCTGATACACTATAAAGCCCCGACCCCAGTTACCCAGAGTCGGTGCATTAATTACATAACATTGGCATGATCACAAGAAAGATCAAATCTCGAAAGACTGATTGGTTTAGTAGCCTTGGAAACACTAGATATATTCATAAGTTTTACATTACATCATCAAAAAAACATCTTGTCTTCATATCCCCTCATACTATCCCTGCAGGTCATTCATAAATTACTTCTTCATAATCCTGGGAAAAATAAAACATTGAAAGGGGTGAGCTCGGATGCTCAGTAAGGATAACATTATAGCAAAAGCTTTCATAAATAAGCATAAACACTTAAGGAAATTTATAACTAAAACAAAAGCCTTTTAAATTTGAACTTCAGCATAAAATGGAAAAGGTAAAATGAAATAATGCCATTTACTTAATCACATGGATATTCTACTAGTCGAATGATCACATGCAATATCAATAACCACTTTCATAATGATGGAATGCATAATGCCAAACTTTAATTTCTTTTTCAAGGCCTCATCCCAAGACCTTGGGGCTAACTGTAACCGGAACCCAACCCGGAGTGCCTCTAATAACCGGACACCAACCCGGAGTGCCTCTAATAACTGGACACCAACCCGGAGTGCCTCTAATAACCGGATACCAAACCGGAGGGCTTACTTTTACCAGTCCCTATCCTGGAGGGCTTACTTTTACCAGTCCCCAACCTGGAGGGCTTACTTTAACCAGTCCCCAACCTGGAACATACTTGTCCAACACATTCATATGAAGTAAAGGTTGAAATATAACATAAACATTCTTATTGGAACTAGCATACGAAATGTCAATACTTTACTCATAAACAATGAATTCTATATAAATAACACATCTACAGTCAAACATATCACAAAACATCATTACAATATGTAAGTTTTAAATCATAATAAATCAACTTCAAATAATCTTAAAATCCATCAAAGGATGTTGATATAGATGAAAATGTTTTTTTTAAAAATTATTGAGAGAAATATCCCTTTTTCATGAAAACATTTTAATGTTACACAATTTAGAAAGTAAGGCATTTAAATACATTTTTGAATCAAAGTGTCCCATACCACTTTGAAACTTTTTAATGGAATTAACACTTTTAAAACATTCATTTTTATATAAATAAATCCTTACAAACCATTTTGAAAACGTGGACATAAATGACGATGATTTAGAAGAATAAATATTTAAAACATTTAAAATGATGTTTTAGTAAAAGTTACCTTATAAATAATCCCTTTGAAAACTCTTTTATGAAATATGGACATGGATAGTAAATATGTCCCTGTAGATACTTACGTAAAGACAACCTCGGATATTAAAGAGATTGTGAAGTAAACCCTTATCAATTTGGTAACTTATGAAACAAACAACCCATGAAAGAGGTATCATACAATGAAAATGTAAACACACATAAGGTAAAGTGTATTACACAAAGAATACAATTATGTGCAGTACATACACCACACAAAAGATAATAGTGGAAATATGGCATGAATCTCACGGAAATAAAGAGTGAGATGAAAACCCCTTACCACGTTAATCAACTGAGTCGTATGGACAAAAGTTAATAACCACCAAATGATTTCCAGAATAAAATGAATATAAATAGAATCATGATAATATATATCAAATGGCAGTACACAATACACCACTTTCAATAATTTAGTGGCGAACAATGGAAATCTCACGGAATTGAAAGTGAGATAAGAAAATCCCTTACTTTGTACTTTTTCCTTGGTCGATGGTAGGTTTACCTCCTGTATAATGGTGAAATAATTGTTATTGAATAATACAAGAATCATTTACTTTAATATGATATCATATATGATCTTTTAACATTGATTTATTAATAATATCTTAGTATTATCGTCGTTTCGGGTGATAATCGATTCGTTCTTCTTAAATGTTTGGTTACGTAAGACATGTTTGTAATGGATAGATTATATGTTATTCATAATCAGAATGATATTAACATTATTTTTAACCCTAAAATGAGAATAAGACTTGAATGGATACGATGGAGGATGGATCTCACCGTGTTCGTGGAGACGGTAGTCCATACGTACGCACGAACGCTACTTCCATTTAATTTTTCATTTTAAAAGAATTGAATCCAAATTATACATAGGTATATTATTATTCCAGTATAATATATTATTTTATATATGTTACTTATGTTCATTAACACCATTCTTTATACGGTCCATGTGTGGTATGAACGAGTCATATCATTTTAAGGGGGCGGTAGTCCGCACTTCCTCAAATGAAATTATCGTATGTATATACAACATGAAATGAATAATGGTATGAAATAAAATGGAATTACAGAAGCTTATATATAAAATATGTATCATTAATATCACACTTAATTACAGTGTCATCATAATGTCTACCATGAGAGGTGGTAAGATGTATTTGAACAATCATCGTTTCGTGAGGCGTTAGTTTTCCATTCACAGAAACATTATGTTCATCATCCATTAGATGGAGGTGTGTGTATGTGTAGTTATAATACTTCTTATAAAAACATCCTAGTATATCTAGGATACTTTTTTTGTTACAAAAGAAAGGAAATAAAAAGAGTTTGGGGGTTGGAGAAGAAAAATAAATGAAAATAATTTAAGAGAAATCGATACCTTTAATTTAGGTAACTCACTTTGGTTGGAACCAAAGGACTTCTTGGAATGCTTTCTGCCTAAGGGGAAGCTTCAAGTATGAGGAGAGGGATTTGGGGAGCTTATTTGGGCAGAGTTTGGACGAGCCAAGTCGCTTGAGAGGTGTGAGGAATGAGTAGAAGTGGTCTCCTTTTATAAGGGAGAGGAGGGGCTCTTTAAGAAAGAGTGAAAGTATTACTTTATAATATAATTATATTCGGTTTATAATGGTCCAAAAATCATTGAGGTCGAAGATAAGATGACTAATATTCTAAATAAAATCAACCAATAAGAATTGGACAGGTTTTAGATAATATTTTAATCATTATAATCTTATTTATTTAAATGATTTATTAATGAGGTAAACATTGCATCATTATTGTGTCATTAATAATTTAAATTATTTGATGTCTAAAAATTATATATAAAATATCCTTATATAGGAAATAGTTTTAGCTTTCTAATGAATATTTATAATCGAAAATCCAACATGTATAACCCTATGTAAAAATTGTTCTTCTAAAAGATGTAAGCTTATGCCATTTTTATTTTTATTTTAACTTTATTAATATAATGTGTCCCTACCACATACATGTGGCTCCAAGGGGTCCCCAAATCGACCCAAGGATGCCCATGGTCGGTTATGTGTCCACCAATAAGGTTAGGACACGTTTTAGGATAATTTTGTATTATTATTATATTATTTTTTAACCCTTATTTACCGGATTTACCCTTTAACCATGGTAAATAAAATATTTACCGCAGTAATTATTCAAAATGTGTAAAAATAAAAGTTACCTATTTACATAATTTGGAAATCCTGATTCCAAATATGTAATACATTTTTTCAAATTCAAAACACAGAAGTGGCATAAATTAATTTAAAATTAATTCCCGTTGTTAAAATAAAAAGCGTGTTTTTAAGAGATAATAACTATCAAAAGATTGACACTTGTTTATGTCTGGTTTAATTGTGAAATTATGTCCAATGACAAAAATTAAATTAAATGGTAAAAATATATTCTAAATATACTTTAAAACCACTCAAATTCATAATTTATCAATATTAATTATTTTGATTAAAAAAGTTGTTTTTAATTAAAATTTAGTAATTTTCACTATTCATCAAAATATAAAAGTTATCCGAAAAGTACCAAAATTTCACCCTAGGCTAATTTCGATATTCCGAATCCAAAAATGATATCCATTTTGAAATATAAAATATATATGATTTCAAAATTTAGGTATTATTATCCATAACGGCTAGTTTGATCGGTTGTGGTGTGTGTTAAAACTCGAAGTTGCGTACAACACACGCTACTGTTTTATTCAAAGGAAAGCGTACCGTGTAAGCTTGGGATGTTTCATTTTAAATTTTTGGATGTCCCCATTTAGTCAAAAAGTTTAAAATATTGTATTTAAAAAGTTTTCACTATTAAAAGTTGATAAAAGTGCAATACTGAAAATGAATCTGTTCTTGCATTATGACTAAGAAACTCATAATATGGATTCTAAAATTATAAAGATTATATAAAGTTTAAAATGTAGTTAATGATATTCATGACCTCTTTTAATGGCTTTTTTTTGTAAGTCATGGTGTGATTGAACTCGGTGTTGTGTGTAGTGCAAGTTATTGAATTATTTTGAAGAAATAACACACTATGAAATCTTGGGGTGTTACATACAATTTCATATAAAATGGGAATATAACTTCAATAAATTAAGATATAACTTTTGTTGAAAACTCATGGTGGAAGTATTAAAGCAACCAATATTTATTAGGATATTCCTTTTGTTATCAGTAGAGTGGTTTTTCTAGTAAATCGTGTTTAAATTCCCCTAGTATAGTTTCATGTTATTCCTGGTATGGATTGGATTTCAGTTTATCATGATAAATTTATTTTATTTATAATAATTTTATATTCAATGATTTTATAACATTGAAAAAATATCAAGAAGTTGAGAAATTGATTAATTATATAAGTGATATTTACCTAGATCATATTGTTGAAATGATAAAATATTCTTTAGATTAGTGATAAGAAAGTTTTAAATGAATATATTAATGTATTTCCTACTAATTTTATGGTTTTTATTCTATATTAGGAGGTTTTATTTACTATAAAATTACTACCTAATGTTAATACAATTTAAAAAAACCCTTATCGAATGGATAAAGTGTAAATTTTTGAATTGAATAAGAAGTTGTGGTAATTTCATGATAACAGTTTCATTTATCCTTGCACTTCACTATAACAACCCGGACCCGAATAGCCACTCGAACAGTGCTAAATGGGTCGGGTGTTACTACCTTAGGCGCACCTCCCTGAACACCAAAGGCTTCTGATAAGTAGAAAGGGTCTTATATGTATAGTGGAGAGGCTATAACCTCTCGAAGGATAATAATGGTATCAGTCTGAGTATAATAATAAATATGCAATGAAATAAATGACTCATCAGATTCGAACTAGACCTGAAGAGAGAAAGCACATTTAATATCAATAAACAGTGGAAGCAATAAATATAAACACCAACAGTGGAATGTAAACAGGGAAGCAAGCTGATCACTTATAACTACTGCCAAATAACAAAACATGCATCCAAAGCAGGTCATACATATCCATATATATAAATGGTGCCAATGGCTAACCAAATTTAGCTACATAACAAGTAAGCATGTTGATACAGGAAAGGAAGAAAAACAAAATAATCTCCATTTAGGAAAGTTTCCAAGGTCCATACCATCTCCATGCAATAGCTAATGTAGTCCAGCTCCTGAAGATGGCCTCTTTCTTGCACGTAAATCCATAAAGACTACACACTTCTCGAAGGGCCTGTGCAGGGTGTGAGATGAATCTTAATAGGATACCACCCAATAGTGCATACCTAATATATGTGTTTAATCAGGCACGCAGTTATAAGGAAAATAGTAAACAGTACGATGCACAAAAAGAAACACAAACTCTACAGGTTCTCAGAAGCCACCATGGAGTGTCACCTTCTTTGGCCAATATCGGGATCTTTGTCATGTAACCTAGCACCATATGCCCCCTAACACCACGTGTCTCATGTACCGACATCCTGAAGGCTGGCCCAAGAAATAGTAGCTTGGAGGAACAGTAATGCATATCCTCAAATAAGTAACCCGAGGGACAACGATGCCTGCCCTCAAATAAAGTAACCAGAGGGGCAGCGATGTCTACCCTCAAAGAATGTAACTGGAGGGACAACGATGTCTACCCTCAAATAATGTAATCAGAGGGACAGAGATGTCTGCCCTCAAAAAATGGTGAGCCTCTACCCCCAACCTGATAGCCTCAATGCTATCCCTAGAAGGCTCCTCACCTTCCGTGTGGCTTCCTACAGAAAGCACCCCCAAACCAACAGTACCTAAACCACATCTAATGGGGTCCTCTACCCACATGAGTGGTCAAACCCACCTCATCAGAGAGTCTCTATTTTTTCACACTAATCAAAGTTTCGGGTGAGTGGTAGTCACCAAAGTAAGTTCCCAAGCCACAACCCCTTGGAAACCTCGTGCACCAGCAACCATGCCGCTCATGTCTAATGGACTTTCCATCAAAGTAAGTCAGGGCATGCCCAACCTAACAGTCACTCTGCCTCAAGCTAACGTCCATGATGCTCAATCCTGTGGTCAGAACCACCCAATGTAACCAAAGCCAAGACCAACCTATGATCAGCATCACTCAAGAATATCTAGGTCATTCCCAACACAAACTTAAGGGTTCCAACATATGCAATTCAATAATTACATATATAATCAAAAGAGTCACTTATAAACATGAAAAATACTAAACAGTTGAAATGCACTAATCACGTATTGTCCCATACCAGCACTGAGGTCTTTCAAGTCTCCAACAATTCAAATCAAGGTTCAATAAACTAAACTAAATAGTTTAAATCAATACTATTCAATTATAACTATTTTGGAATCCTCCGGAAAAAATTCCCTGATGTGCAACGACCACTCACCCGGCCTCGATCCAGCAAAACAGGTTACAAGGCATACTCAAAGGAATCCCACAGGTCAAATAACAATTAAACAGGAAATAACAAGTATAACAAAGTCATCATCAAAATACCCGAAAATGCACCAAGGGTCACGCCACCCAAAAGTCTGCAAAAACACAAAAAGAGGTATGAACCATCTACCTAAGAGATGTAGATGTAGTCATTTCTGATATTGAGCTCTAATTCAAAGATAATATTTGTGGATCTACGTTTCTATCAAATCCCAACAATTCCACTCAGATGGAAACTACAACGTGTGAGGCAAAGAAACTAGAACAAAATAGGGTGAGTGGGTATAGCCTCACTATTGCAATCCTTCATCCACTAATGGATTAAAGAATATACATCGGATGATGATTCTAGGAGAAGAAATGTTTTTGGTCTTTCGGAGCATCAAGGTTCGAAAATAGAAAAGAAGGTATTTTATGGAATAAGACTTGATTAACTTTCATCTAAGAAAATAAAAATAAAAGTGCATGGCGTGTATTAGGGACTACATGTCATGTAGTATCCTTTTCCTTACTCTGACTTAAGAATAGTTAGCCACATGGCTTGGACGCTTCTCACGAGTTGACACACAGCTTGAACTCAACTGGTGCGCAGAAAGTAGGATACATAGTGTGTCAAGCAACACTATACGCCATGTTGTAGGAAATTCTGACACGGTTATCACACGACAAGTACTCAGTGAGCACACAGACAATACTCACCTAACCCATACACGGCGTGTATCTTAGAGTACACAGAGTATAGCCTGGAAATTTACAGAACTTCACAGATTTTCCCAGTTTCCACATAAACAAGTCAAAAATTCAAACATGGTTGGGATTTTGACCCATTCTAAAAACCCAGGTTCTTACAATATCCCCACCTTAACATATCTCATCTCTGAGCTATCAAACAAAACCCAATGATGGAAACGAACATACCACCCCGATTAAAATAACCTGGACTCCCTCGGTCTCAATGATTCTAGCTAAATTCCTTAAGGGGCTCCCCACCTTAAGAACTACCTAACTCAGTATCAAACCTACAAAACTCAACAAAGAAAGAGTTTACTAACCTATTTCCAGACTCATGGTCTTCTTATGATGCATCATCACCCCTTCACCTCATTGGTTCTTCAGTGTCATTCCCAACACCCCCAACATATCCCGTACTACATCGGTGTATGCCTCTTTGAGGTCCTACATCTCATGGATGCCCAAAATTAACCTGGTTCCCAGCACCTCAATTAACCCACATTCTTGATGCCCCGAGGCCCAAGGAACATCAAGTAACCCACATACTTGATGCCCTAATTCCACACATCTCATATATATATATAAATATATCATGCACCCAATATGGTGCCAATCCCACTGATTAGCATCTATTCAGTCAAAATAAATCCTGTGCACCTCATGCACTCAAAACAGACATGACTCAACAGGTCATGCCAAAAAGAAACAAGAAATTCATGACCACACTTGCGGTGTACCTCTAACCGTCATCGGCTCACCAGCCTGCTCATCCACTGGCATCTCCACGGCGTGCACCTGGCCTGAAGTATGATTGCCTGATGCATGACCTCCCTGCGGTGCTACTCTAGTCATTGTCCATTGTCCCCTCAGAGGGGTCCCATTGTCCCTATCACACCCTCTACGTGTAGTTGAAACTCGGCTACCATCTCCTGGTACAGAACCTGAACCAACTACAGATGCCACAGTCGGTCTGGGTCCCTGCCTGCCAGCTATCTAAGAAGGATGCCTGCAGAACCTTTCTAGATGCACGACCTGTCCACATGCCCAGCACTCCTTTGGAGGCCTATCGCACTGATTCTGAACATGTCCCGGCTGCCCACGATGAAATAAAACCACTGAAAAATTTCTACAAGGTGGTCTAGCTGATTCATTGGCCTAACTGCACTACTGGAATTCATCCCATCCTCGCTTCCTGCTATCTAAACCATCACCTGAAGCTATCGTATGGCCAACCTGGGTTATATCCCTTTGGTTACCCTCTGCTATGAGCGCCTGATTCACAACCTCTAAAAATGAACCCAGCATAAAAAAATTCACCTGAATCCGAATATCGTGTCATAATCCATCCTCGAAGTGCCTCACCCTAGCTGCATCATTTCTTACCATATTGGGTGCAAAGCAAGATAGCTCTGTGAAAGTAGAAATATATTCCATGATGGTCATGTCACCCTAATGAAAGATCAATAAATCCTGAGATCTCTCTTCCCTCAGTTTCTCTAGGTAAAAGTGCTTGGAAAAACTATCCTTGAATTCTTTCCATGCTAGTCCCTCATGCCTTTGAGCCTGAACCTTCACATCCCACCAGCGCTTTGTTGGTCCTCAGAGCATGTACGTCACCAGCTTGACCCTCTACCCTGGAGGCATCTCGATCTGCTCAAAGATCATCTGCAAGCTCTCTATCCAGCTCTCAACAGCCTGTGGACCACCCTCACCCTAAAAAGCGGCGGGTGCTGCAACTGGAACTCCCACATCAGATATTCCATAGTTGGATCTTTACCCTATGCACCTCTGTCAATCCCCTGTAAGACAAGTAACATGCTTTCTCAGAGATATGCATCGATCCATGGTCTGAATGCTACCAAACCTTATTGTTTTCTTGCCTACATTGGATCCTAGACCTATTCCTATCCCTGGTCCAATACCTGCGGCTCATGTTTGGCCTGCACCAGGTCCTAAACCGGACCCTGCTCCTATGACACTGTACCATCTCCCACTTGATGCTCCATCTGAGTTTACTAAAAGGAACTCACTGAATACCATAAATAGTCAAACAACCCCTTTATATATATATATATAACAATATATACTCAATACAGATAAGGAAATCAGTAAATAGGTAACATAAACCAAATACCCTTACTCTCCCCTATCGCAACCCATTCCCACATTATCCCGACCTCATCGCCTCCTTACCCACCCTCGACAGAGCCAAGTATCCAAAATACCTCGAGCCTTCCCATCCTAACAATGTATATTTCCTCAAACCGATGATCGATTCTCCAAATCCTAGTGATCAAAATCACCTCAACCATAGAACTTGCTTGCTCATTCAAGAGCAAGACCCAAATAACCTACCACATTCAATCTACAAATTTATAAAGCATGTCATAACACATTGCAATCAACAAAAATTCTATTAGTAATTTCATCTATTCCCATTTAAAATCATACAAATCATGGAAATATGATATTATTCACATGGAATTATTACTTCACAAAGCCTAAATGTAGTTATAAAGTTGAAATACCCTAAAAATGTGCCTATCAAAAGCCAAAAAACAGTCTTTCCATACCGGGAAAGGTCAAATTTTACCTTACTGCACTAGTTCAAGGGTCACATATCAAAATAAATAACATCACACACCAAGTGAGCCACCGAGTTGGAAATCATATAAACTGTAATATGAGAAAAAATAAAATAGTAATTCCTACCCATGGAAACTTGGTTCATCCCTCGTACCTGGGGCTACAAGAAACCAATCACAAGCTAGAAACCCAGTTCCAGTCAAAACCTATCTCTATTCAACCATATCCCAAATAGAAAAACAATCATAAATAAAAAGAGAAGCCTCAATCTCATTACTAGCCAGCAGAACACTGCTACTGAATCCTGGTCAAGAACTCCTCTGATACCACTTTTTTATGACATGGACCTGAATAGCCACCCAAATAGTACTAAATGGGTCAGGTGTTATTACCTTAGGTGCACCTCGCTGAACACGAAAGGTTGCCGACTAACAGAGAGGGTCTTATAGGTATATTGGGGAGGCTATAAGCTCTTGGAGGATAATAATGGTACTGATCTGAGTATAATAATAAATACGTAGTGGAATAAAAGACTTAGCATACTTGAACCAAACCCGTAGAGCAGAAGCACATTCAATATCGATAAATAGCGGAAGCAATAAATATAAACAACAATAGTAGAAAGTAAACAGGACAACATGTTGATCACTTGTATCTACTACCAAACAACAAAACATGCATCCAAAGAAGGTCATACATATCTATATTTATAAATGGATCCAATGGCTAACCAACTATAGCTACATAACAAGTAAGAATGTTGATATGGGAAAGGAAGAAAAACAAAATAATCTCCAACTAGGCAAGACCTCATGGTTCATACCATCTCCATTCAACATATAATTCAGTCCAGCTCTTGAAGTCAACCTCTTTACTGCATGTAAATCCATAAAGTCTACACGCATCCTGAAGGGCCAATGTAGGGTGTGAGACGAATCTCAATAGGATACCACCCAACAATGCGCACCTAATATAAGTGTTTCAGAAGGAATACATTTTTAAGGCAAACAGTAAATAGTATGATGCACAAAAAGAAACACAAACTCCAATGCTGCTCAGTAGCCACAATGGAGTGTCGTTTGCTTCATCCAACATCAGAATCTCTTTCATGTAAACCGGCACCATGTGCCCCCTGACACTACGTGTCTCAAGTACCGACATCCTGAAGGCACACCCAAGAAATAGTATCTCATAGGAACAGTTATGTCTGTCCTCAAATAAGTAACCAGAGGGACAGCAATTTCTACCCTCAAATAAAGTAGTTTGAGGGACAGTGATCTCTACCCTAAAATAATGTAACCAAAGGGTCAGTGATGTCTTCCATGAAATAATGTAACTATAGGGACAGTGATGTCTTCCCTCAAATAATGGAAAGCCTCTGACCCCAACCTGATAGCCTCAATGCTATCCCCTGAAGGCTCCTCACCTTCCACGTGGCTTCCTATGATAAGCAACCCTAAACCAATAATACCTAAACTGTAACTAACACGGGCCTCTACCCACATAGGTGGTCAAAACCACCTCATCACAGAGTCTCTTTGTGTACACACAACTCAATGTTTTAGGTGAGTGGTAATCACCAAAGTAAGTTCCCAAGCCACAAACTCTCTGACACCCCGTGCCGCTATGACCATGTCGCTCAAGTCTGATGGCCTTTCTATCCATGTAACCTGAGCCATGCCCAACCTGAGAATCACCCTACCTCAAGCCAATGGACAAGATTCCCAATATCATGGTCAGAACCACCCAATGTAACCCGAGATAATCCCAACCTATGATCTGCATCACTCAAGAATATTTGGGTCACGCCCGACACAAATGTAAGGGTTACAACATATACAATTCACCAATTACATATATAATCAAAATAATCACTTCTAAATAGGAAAAATAAACTAAACAGTTGAAATTCACTAACCAAGTGTTGTCCCATTCCAGCATAGAGGTCTTTAGTGTCTCCAATAATTCAAATCAACGTTCAATAAACTAACCTCTATAGTTTAAATTAATACAACTCAATTATAACCATTTTGGAATCCCCCAACCAAAATCACCTGATGAGTAATGACCACTCGCCCTGCCTCGCTCAAGTAAAACAGGTAATAAGGAATACCCAAAGGCATCCCATAGGTTAAATAACAATTAAACAGGAAATAACAGGTAAAATAGAGCCATGCTCAAAATACCCAAAAAAGTGTCAACTGTCACGCCACCCAAAAGTCTAAAAAAATAGAAAAAGAGGAATCTAACACCTACATAAGACTCATAGACATAGGCATATCTGATATTGAGAACCAGTTCTAAGATAATCTTCGTAGATCTAAGATTCCATCAAATATCAGAAATTCCACTCTGATGGAAACTGCAACACATGAGGCAATGAAACTAGAACAAAACCGGGTGTGTGGGTTTAGCCTCTCTATTGTGATCCTGAAGTCAGTGATGGATTGAAGAAAAAATGTCAGATTATGATTCTAGGAGAAGATACATTTTTAGCCTTCTAGAGCATCAAGGTGTGAAAATGAGGAAGAAGCTTTTTACTGGAATAAGACGTGATACCCTTTCATTTAAGAGAATAAAAATAAAAGTACATGACATGTATTAAGGACTACACACTGTGTAGTAGTCTATTTCGAACTTTGACTTAAGAAGAGGTATCCACATGTCTTGGATTCTTCACATGGGTCGACACGGGGCTTGAACTCAGCCGGTACGTAGAAAGGAGGATACATAGTGTGTCAAGAAACCCTACACGATGTGTAGTAGGAAATTCCTACACGATCATCACATGACATGTGCTTGGTGAGAACACGTTCAGTACTTGCCTAACTCATACACGTTGTGTACCTTAGAGTACATGGCATGTAGTCTGGAAATTTCCAAAACATCCAATATTTTCCATGTTTCCTCAGAAACAAGTCAAAAATTCAAACAGGGTCAGGATTTTGACCTGTTCTAAAAACCCAGGTTCTTACATTCACCATGTGCTACTCTTAGTTTATTTTTTAAAATTATATATGGTACAATTATACTTTTCATTGATAATAGATCTCTCATTAACATCTCTATTAAGATATAGTATCTTTGAACTCATATTGATTATATGTTTCATAACCACTAGGTAGTTAGTATTTTTGGAAGATTGATTTTTGGTCAAGCTACCATCAGATGAAATTTAAGGACAATATATTTTATAGATGTAATTTTAGGATAGATATCAGCATTATGAGTATATGGTTATTCCCTTGGGGTTGTATAATTAACCAGTTGTATTAATGGATATTATTAATAGAGTTTTCCATGAACATTTTGATGTGTTTTTTATTGTGGTTTTTAATTATATTTTCGCATATTCTAAAACTCATGGGGATCATTAAAGACATAAAAGGATTGATTTTAAAACCTTGGAAGAAAGTTATTTATATGTAAAATTTAATAATGTGAGATTTGGTTATAGCATATGTTTTCTCATTTGAATATTATTTCTATATATGGTATAATTGATAAACCTAATAAAAATAATACGGATGGGTAATTTACTAGGACAAAAAATGTCATATAGATTCATAGTTTTTTTATATTGGTGGGAAAATATTGGTGGGTTATTGAAAACATTTCTCAATTTCTTATCCCAATGATTAAGTAAACATGAAAAGGACTTAAATTTATCTTGATGAAAGAGTGTGATGATTTTTTCTAGGAACTTAAAAGAAGATTGGTGAATTCTTCAATCCTTTCCATTACCTATAGAAATGGTAAAATTTTCATCTATATCAATTCTTCCATGAAGGGAATTTTGTTTTAACACATAATGATCAGGTAATTTCTTATTATTTGGGTAAATTGAAACCTCATAAGTTAAATTATTCTACACATGATCTGTATCTAGATCTTGTTTTTTCTATTTTTGTTTGAAGGTACTATTTATATGGAGTATAGTGTGAAATTTATACTAATTATAAATTTTTAAATTTTATTTTTAGTCAAAAATTTATGAACATAATGTATAGAAGATATATCTAACTGATAATGGATTATGAATGAATGATTCATTAAAATTTAGGAAAAGAAAAGAAAATTTCCAATTCTTTGAGTCTAAAAGATAATACATAATTAACCACACTCTATTTTTAACATGGTCCATTGGTAAATGAATTAATGAATTATGGATTAGAAATTTTTCATGAAATAAGTTACTATATTTTTTTCATTTTCAGTGTAGTCTTATTTTTTAAATATAATTAATCAATCTTGGAAGGATAACTATTATTTTCATAAAAATAAAGAACTGGTAAAAAAATATAAGTTATATAAATGGAACAATTATAGTGAATGTGTTTTCAGATTTGGTAAATGGTTTTCTGCATCAGATATCTCCTAGTTGAAAAAATATTTGTCAATTAAAGCTCACAACAGTCCATTTTCTATTCATCTAGGCAGTACTAAAATGCACATATACCATTAATAGTATTACTATTCAGATGGAGTAAATAAAAATAAAACATATTTTATAATGAAACTTTTTCCTCATAAAAAAGTTAATGATGTATTACAATTACCAAAAGGGATACATTAGTCATTTCTAGTTCTACAGTGGAAATGGGAAAAATATATCCATGGATTTCATGGTTGGTTTACAAAATATATCTTGAGGTAATAATTCTATTTTATTATTATTTATTGATAAAAATAATCTATATATTCAATTTCTATTCAAGATACAATGACATAATGTCATATTTATTTTCATTATATTAATGAGATAGTTTTTTATATGGTGTTCCTATTAGTATTGTATCTAACCGTGATCCCCAGTTTACTTCTATTTTTTGAAAAGTCCTTCAAAATACATTTGGTATTGAAATAAATTTTTGAAAAAAATCATCCTCAATCTATTAGACAGTCAGAGAAAATGATTAAGAATTTTGACTTCATATATTGATCATGTTTGGTGGATTAACAAGGATATTTGAATCAAAATATTTCTTTGTTAGAGTTTTCTTAGAATTATAGTTTTCATTCCAATATACATATGACACCTTTTGAGGATATTTATTGAAAGCCTTTTCAAATACCAACTTGTTGGGATGAAGTAGGTAAAAGGAACTAATTCAGACTAGAGTTTTTAAATGAAATGGTTGTTAAGGTAATGATGATTCAAAATCACATGAGAGTATCTCATAGTATAAAAAATAGTTTTATCAATATCCATAGGAATGATATTTCTTTTGGGGTTTGAAATCAGGCTTTCTATAAATTATCTTCGTTGAAAAGTGTTATGCATTTTAGTAAAAAGGGATATTTATATCTATAGTTCATTGAACCAAATTAAATAATAGAAAAATGTGTATTATTTTCTTACATAGTGTCCTTTCCACTAATTTTATCTTAGGTGCGTGATTTATTTCATGATTCATTATTAAGGAAATATGTGTAAGATGCATCTTGGGTTTTAAAAATTTAAGTAGTATAGTATGATCAAAATCATTTGTATGAGGAACAATTAGTATAGATTCATGATAATAGAGATTAAATTTCATGGAATAAGGTTATTCACAAAGTTATGGTTTTTTTGAAGAGCCATATGATTTAATAGGAAACATGATAATCAGATAATGCTATAAAGGAAAAATATACCCACTTGATTAAATAATAATATAATATTACAAGGATTCAATTTATTAAGGGGTTAAGAATATATAAACCCTGGTAATTTTAATAGTAAATAAATTTCATGCATATTCCTTAATTTAATTTTATAGTGTTATTTTCATTATAAGAATATTAGGAAATGTTTTTAGTCAAATGGAAAATCATTTATTTTGAACCAAATTGGGTTAAAATGCCTTATATGTTTTTATTTTAAAATAAAATTTATAAATTTTAAAAATTAAATTTTAAAAAAAATATATAATTTTTGAATTAATCATGTAAAAATTAGTAATTGATGATTTTTTAGGAATTTTCTTAAAAAGATTGTTTTTTGTGAATAGTAAAAAATACTGATTTTTATTGGAAATTTTATTTTCATTTAAATAATTTACAAAGTTAATTTTCTTTTAAATGTATTTAAATTAACCTTAGTACATATATATTATTAAAAATATAATTTTAATATTTAGAACCAATTTTATGCTTGATTTTTGTATAAAAATTTATATACATAAGAATTCATTTTTTTCAAGAAAATTGATTTTTATCATGTTTTTTATGTTTAATTTTAAATTATATTATTCCAGTTTTTTAAATTTAATTTGGTAATATATATTACATATTTGGAATCTATGTATTTAAAATAATTTAGTAGAGTCTATAAAACCATGAAATTATAAAATAAGAACATTATATTCGATAGTGTATATGATATGCAACACCAAACTTAGAAGAAAATATAAAATCTCAATACTATATGATATATTTATTTTTCAAAATTTTAAACATATTTAATTACACAAAACACTGATTTTATCTTCTGTTATAGGAAACACTGAGTTTAGCTTGTGTTATACATAACACTGAGTTTAAAAAGAATGTGATGTATTACTAAAATATTAATATTTAATATGATATTTATCACCCATCCAATAAATTAGTGGTTATGAATAGTACAAACTAAATTGTGACAATTATGGTTATATAATTATTTTAAATAAAATAAGAATCATTTAGAATAAAAATAAAATGTTTTAAAAAAACTGTATTTTTTCTAAAAGATGGTTTAGTCATGCTTTGTGCATATAATTTAAAATCAATTTTTAAAAATTTTAGAAAATATATTTGATTAAATTATATTAATTTTTTAAGTTCTAGTATCAAAAAAATATTAGGGTTTATTTTTTGGATTTTTTTGAATAGATTCACTTTTTAATGAATAGTTAAAAATACTGAATTGTGGTTGAAAACAGGCATTTCCTTTATATTATTTATAATGTTAAATTATATTTTATATTGGTTTTATATTTAAATTATTTAAATAATATATCTATTAATCAAATTTATTTCATTTTAATCTTTTTTATATTTAATTTAAATATAAAAACGTTGTAAACTTTTGAACATTTTCTCTTTAAAAACCGATTTTTTGTCGCATCTGCATATTTGATTAAATTATATTATGAAAATTCTATTAATTTAATTTTATAAAATTTATAAAATATCCCGAATCATAATAATTAATATTTTTTAATAAGTTCAAATTAATTTTTTTTTCAAAATAATTAGTAAATACAGTAAAATTTAATTACCATAGTTAAGGTTAAATGTAGTTTTTTTGCACATTACATGCATTTGTGTTAAAATAAATTTTCAAAATTCAAGGGATTTTTATTTGGTAAATTAGATTTCATATTTATAATCATTAGTTCCAAATTATCCAACAATACTCTCTTTATTTTAGGTGTAAATATTTAATTATCTAGGTTAAATAAACTAATTACTATGGTGAAAATTAAAATGGTAGACGTGAGTAAAATCTAATGGATAAGGAATGAAATATTTAAAACAGGTATTTTTTCTTTTTCATGTTTTTATAGACCATATAATCACTCAAATGTATTATTAATCAATTTTGGATCCACATGAGGTGACAGTTGCATCCTATTATTTAATTCTTTTTTATATTTACCCAAATGCCACTCATCCTCAATTATAAAATGGAACTCACTTATTTTCACCCATAAATCCATTTGTATTAACCCCACATTGAAAAAATAACCTCCTAAATTCAATACCCTCATCCTAAAAGCTTTATTTTGTGCATAAATGAATCATTTTAAGGCTTCTGGTGCAAACCTAAGGAGGTTACCCAAAGAAGAGGTAACATTATTCAATGAGCGTAATTATTTTATTTCTTCCTCTACATCCTTCAATTATTATTAAACCATGATTATATAATAAAACTATTATATTATATTAAATTATATGTTTTTATATTATGTAAATTATCTATAACCATCCCCACTTCAATAAAATGGGTTATGAAATCATCATTTATGAGTACGGAGGATTATTGCCTCACGAACCAATATCATTCATTTTTCCATTAAAACCTATCTTGGTTGGTTTTAATGATGAATATATTGTATATATTTGATATTTATAAAAATATTATACCTATTTATTAATTATATAATATATATACCTTTTAAATTTTCATTCCATAGGGGATACAATAACGTTTCTCATGTGTACGGTAGACTACAACCTCACAAATCGATGTGAATCATCTTTCACTAACACTTAACATAGAATGTGATGAGGATAAATTTAATGAATATATGTGAAATAAATGAAATATTTAATATATTCCTGAAATATATATCATTATTAGTAGATAATATATCTTTTTATTTGTTACCTTTTCACTCATTGAAATATGATAACGACGTTCTTGTATATGCGGACTACCACCTTCAAAAAGTGATGTGACTCTCTTTTCATCACCACCCCACATGGATTATATATATATATATAAGTATATTTAAAGAATTAATATGTTATTTATGATATTATAATCATTCTATAGAGAAAAAATAATACTTACCTCTTTATTATAATGATCGTTCAAAAATGGAAATGTTGCTCATTCGTATGTATGGATTACCGTCTCCATGACCATAACATACTTCATTTCTCAAAACCATATTTCATGACTGAAATTAAAAGTATAATTTTTGTATAAATATGAAAATTATTTCATGATTTTTTTATTTATATGGTTAAATAATGACCTCTTTGACCATAGTCAACTAACCAAAGTCATTTTTGACATGTAATCCAAATATCATTGAAACATCTGACATAAACTTAGTTGACTAATTAATAATATATAACATGGTAATAAGTGAAAATAATGGAAATATAATTATTGAAATAGGTTATTAATCAAGTAAATAATGTAAATAAGTTTATTATTTGGGAAGATTAAGAATGTATGTGTCCAATCAGACTCAAGGTAAGGGTTTCTTGTCTCACTTTTACTTTTGTTAGACATATGCCATATTCGCCACTTATTTAATTTTTTGGTGTATATAACACCTATTATATATGTTATATCAGGAATCTAATTATATTAATGGTATTTAAATTTTAATTTGATGTTATTTATTTCTTGGGGATTATGATACAAAAGTAACCAAAGTGGTAAGGGTTTATTTCCCAATCTCATCATTATTTTGTATTGTTTTTCTTTAAGTATGAATTGGGTGAATTATTTGAGATTTATATCTTAAAATAAATATAATTTATTATTATTTGGTTATTCTTTAACTTTTCATGTAATAGTACCATTTTCCCACACTTTGGTACTTACAATGATTGAGAAATTTTTTTTATGAAAATCCACCTTTATTTCTCTCTTCAGTCGAAAATCGGTTTTCATCAAAACCCATGTTTTCTAAAAATGTTTTCAAATATTATTTTAACCATTTAAAATTGATTTATTAAATAATTTTTTACCCAATTTTATTTTATAAAAAAATTAGAGGAATATTCATGTCTTTTAAAAATAAAATCCTCATTTTGGATTTTACCAAAAATGTTACAGGAATATTTGTTTTAACATTCTAAACAAGTAAATACTTTCATCCTATCATGAGCACTCAATGTTTTAAATATTCGTTTATAATATTGAAATTTTATTTTCAAAGAAATGGTTTTTCAAAAAATACTGTGAACTTATAGTTTTAAAATGTGATTTTCATAAGGAAAATGATATTTTCCTCAAAAATGTTTTTAGATATATTTTTGTGGTATTTCTATTCATCGCCTATATAAAACATTTATTTTACTTATGATACACAAGGGATATGCTATATTGATATCATCATTATTATTTATTTGGGTGATTAATGATCAATTTAATTTAGGATAGAGTATTTTATTAAAATTCTCCTTCATACTCTGAATGGTTTATGATTATGATTATTAATTAGGGTCAGTGTTAACATTTCATAAATTAATTTTTAAATATGATTTTTTATATTGATTACTTTTCACCCCTTCTATATTGGAAATTTATTATACTTTTTATGTGATGGATGGAACCTTATATAGCCCCTAATTTCATTTTTAGGTCTCATGAGACATACAATATAAAGTTTTTTCCAAGGACGTACCCATTTACATTGATGTCATGGCACATGCTCGATGGTACTGGATTTATTGAAACAGGAATCAATAGTATTATATGTATTAGAACAATCCTCGGTGGTATGTTTTAGATTTCCATCATGATTCATTCCATCCTTATGAATTTAGTTATTGATATTCCCTGTCATTATTCTGATAATTAGAATATCCATTGTAAATATTTCAACCTCATGTGATTAATTATATGGAATTATTTGATCATAATTTATTCCCACCTTCTTATGCTCAAGTCATTGATTAAATGGATTGTATTTTAGTTGTTTACCCATTCATATTGATTGCTCTTTATTTAGTCATTGCTTTTATGGTACACATACTCTTATTGAGTATCTGAGATCACCTGATTATTATGTTTTATTTTCCCTAGGATATCAAGAAGTATTTTTTGAAAGATATGAATAGATAT
Source organism: Viscum album (assembly GCA_963277665.1). Classification (NCBI taxonomy): domain Eukaryota; kingdom Viridiplantae; phylum Streptophyta; class Magnoliopsida; order Santalales; family Viscaceae; genus Viscum; species Viscum album. The sequence continues at coordinate 974,886,673 of OY728122.1, forward strand.
AATAAATGGAATAATATAATTCTCAATGAAAAATATTTTTCTATATTATATTTTAAAATGTAATTTGAATTTCTAGTATGTATCGTTTTTACCAAGACTACTAAACTATTTAGTCCTACAATATCTTATGACAATGTAATAAACTAGACACCAGCTCTGGGATACTTGGGTTAAATCACTATAGTTGGTATTGAAGTATTTTTAGAATAAATTTTGTTAAATAGATTTATAAAAACATAGATTAGGGTACATAACCCTATGATATAATTTGAGGACCAATATAGAATAACATCTTAGTTTTTTGGTAAGTAAGAGATCAAGTGGTTTTTCCTAGAAATCACATCCATGTGTGGATACTACAAGTGGATGTGGTTTTGGAACTGATGTACCTAGGGGTAATAACTCTGAAAATGGAACATTAGTCTTGACTTGATCATCATTTGTGGATGATAATAGTCCTTATTATTTACCTGATTTGACTCTCCTAAGTGTTATTCTCAATATAAATGGAATTTTCTTTACAAGTCATTATGAAGGAGTTCAAAATAAGGATATCCCCAAAGAAACCATGTTTATGATTATGACATTAATTATTCATAAATTTTTCAATTTATGTTAATTATTTCACTAGTTTTGGGATTATGCATTATTTTTTATAATTATGTGATGTAATATAGTGTATTCCATCATTTAGAAATAGATCCCAGAAAAAGGAATGGGAACCGCATCAATGTAGAATATCCAAAGAGTAATAAAAAGAATTTCTTTGATGGGATTAATCCAATATTTCAAAGGGAACTAGTATCCCAAAGATTTTCATCATATGAGGATATAACATCATATGATTTCAACATATAGAAATAATTATTTAAGCATTATGTAATCAAATGGAAGACATATGAGAAGAGTATGTTATAGAAAACATAAATAAATGGAACAAGGTAAAGATGGGTTTTACCACTTGTGATAATTATAGAAAGAAACACCTTGGTACATGCTTAAAAAAATGGATTCTGCTGCATTTGTGGAGAGAAATGACACTATGCTCATAATTGTAAGGGATATAAGGAAATTTACAAAGTATAATTATTTAACTCTAATGACATTAATCACTATTCATATAAATTCTCCCAAGTGTTAAATAAATATACCATAAAATTATTTAATAGATCATGTACAAGTTTTTCTGTTACTATCGATGAAGTGGGATGATTAATGTTCAGGTTTTTGGATTCAAAAATTATGACATTTGAGTATTTTATCAATTTTATCATGGTTATTATAATCATAAAATGTATTTGTATTTTACTATAATATCATTTATTAAATTATTTGATATCATATGTTTAATAATACCAATAAACAAAAAATTTGATTTAGTGGAAAAATAAACTTCTTGGAAAACACGTGATTGAGGTAATTATAACCCTTAATATGTTCCTAATGTTGAGATAATGATATTAGGATAAATACATGATTCATATTGTTAAAGTAAATTGTAGATTACTGACTACCATGGGACTTATTAATGATTTTTTTAAAAAGTGGTTTATGCTATCTTTGATGGAGTTTCCATAATTTTTGGATTTAAGGAATATATCCAATAATATATGTTTTTCATAGGTAATAAAGAAACATGATGGTTTTAAATAATATTTTATGGTACTTCAAGTTATTACCATGTTTCAAAGGAATACATGATGAAGGTATTCACAAATTTGATATGTGATGATTAAGAACTACATATAGTTGTTTTGGGGATTAATGATAAGTAAAATTTTTAAATTACATGACCTTATTTATGATGTTTTTTATTGTATTCTTTTAGAAGATTCATATGGTTAATCATTTAAGAAATTGTTGAAGATGAACATTGAATGAGGTTTCGGAGATTAATGTATTAGATCATTATATGGAGTTTCATGCATATTAGATAATTAGTGATAACCATTTTTGTCACACCCCAACCTATATTTTCTTTTATTTTAATTTATTTATTAATTTCTTGGTTTTTTATATTTCATTTGAGGTTCGGGTTGAGTTATTAATTATAATTTATGATTTTTGAATATTTCATCTTGTTTTTGGCCCTGTACATGGTTATGTGCATAGTTTGGTGAGAAATTGTGTAGCTGGTGAAGGAAGAGGGTGTTTTTAGATAATTGTATTATTATATAATATGAAATTTCATGGTATGAATATAGTTTTCCTAAATCATGCATGTCCAAGGTGTAACAATGTATCATTTTGTTGGTGTTTGAGTTAAGGTGCAGTGGTTGCATACGGTTTGTAGAAACCATGTAGTACGTTTGAGAGAGGCTCTATATTTTTTATAGAATCAATTTTCATTTTTGTTATGTAGTTTCCCAAACTATTTGTAAATCCTAAAAAGGAACCCCTTCTCCTTAGTAGGGTGTACACGTTAGGTGCACAGTTTGGAAAACCATGTGGCAAAACCATGTAACAAGCCTATATTCATAAAATTTAGAGTTTACATGTCTCAAAATCCCTTATTTTAACCCCAATTTGGGATTACCCTCCTTCATTTTCCCTAGGTTCACTTTAGGGATCCCAACTCCCCCTTTTCCTTGGCTCCTCATCCATGGTTGAGGCTTTTTTGGTTTAAGGTGATTTCTTCTTAGATCTTGGTCTATTTTCTCTTCTTTTTCACTTTCTCTCTTATTTCTTGGTTCCACTTAGTGGGTTTCACTTTTTTATAAACCATAGGGGTGGATAGGGTATGTTTTCTTATGTTTATCATGATTTTTGGGTGTGTGTTTTAGAATTTGGGTTTAGATCTACCTTCTCTAGGTGTTTCATCACATTCATACATCACTAAGGTAGGTCTTTCTATCCATTTCTGTTATCAATCTTTGCATTTGATTCTTGGTCCTTCTTAAATAAACTCTAAATGTGTTATTAATGTTTTTGACCTTTTATTTTCATTTATTTTTGTGATTTCATGTTGTAAAATTGATGAAGATAGGTTTTTACGGTACTTTATTAATTATGCTTATATGTATATGCATGCAAAGTGTTAGATAAAATTAAAATTGGTCTTTTAAGATGAATTTAAATACTTTGATATTGTGTTTGACCTTTTTTAAGTTTTGGTAGTTGGGTAACATGTGTAATAGAGCGTTCTGTGTGGGTTTTTGTGCCTTTTTGGTTGGGTGCTTATGTGTGGATCCTTTTGTTTGGTTGTGAAGATTATTATAATTATTTAAATTGAAATCTTTAGTGTTTTATGGTTTTGTATATGTATATCATGGGATTTGGAAACATTCATGTGTGCATGGGGTTTACACATGGATATTTACACACATAAATAAATGGTTTTTCATGAAAATGTTCAACTTTAACCCAGTTTTCAAAAAAGTATTCCCACACTTTCCTTTCTCTCCTCTACTCCCTCTTTTTAATAGTTCTATAAAAAACAAAATGTTTTCTAAATGGCTACCAGATTTAAAAAATAACCTCCAATGTGGTTCCTTAGTGTGTTACCAAGAACTTGGATGGTTTGGTACCTCGAAACATGATTGGTAACCCCATAACTTTAAAGGATCATTTGGAACCTTCAAAGCATGTTCCATGTTATCACCTTTATTTGAAAATTGTTTTAAGAAGAAATATATTTTTATTATAAATGGTTTTGGAATTGTAAATGTTAAGTAATGATTGGTACTTTGTTTCATATTTTAAATTTATTTTAAATTTATATGACTTTTAAGACTGGTTGGCACTTTGAAAGGTTCAATGTGATATGGGAACCCCTATGTTAATCCTTCCATTGAGGGGGCCTTTGCATAGTTTGTGTTGGGTATTGGGAAAGGCATGTACGGTGGAAAATGTGGGTTAAACAAGGAATCTGATGACCTCCTCATTCCCCTTTATAATATTATTATGGGATTCATGGACATTATCTAGATATTAGAGTGATTATTTCTTTATGTTCATTATTATAAGGATTATAATTCCATAGATAGAATATATTTTAGGTGCAATTTTCCATTGGTGAGGCTAGTTTTGAGAAGCCATGTTTGTTATTGACTGTAGAGGTTCACCATATGTTGGTATGTGGTTCCAAATAGATTTTATCTAGGTATTTATTTTAAGAATGCTTATTAAATGACCATGATTACATATGTGTATGTTTCTACATTATTTTTCTGTAATTTGGTTACTTATTTATTTTGAATTTCCTTACTTGTACTAGTATTGTTTCCCATTGCTTCTAGATTTATCTATTTAACCATGTTTCTCACACTTTAATTAGACTTTTATTTTGTTTATGCATTACTTTAAATTTGTTTCTACTTAGAATTTTCTTTTCAAAACAAGGTTTTAAATGAGAACTAGTTTTAATATGGAAAACTATGCCTTGTTTTCAAAGTGGTATTTTAGAAAGTAGTGTAAACTGTTTTATAGAGTTAAACATCAATTTTCATAAATGTATTTCAAGATAGAATACATTTACTATTTTTGGAAATTAATTGTATTGATTTTGGGGTTCTTACCTACTATGATATTTTATAATCATGTCCTACTTGTGAAATTTGGCATTGGTAGAACCAATATGTTTTTTAGATCCAACTTCTAGTTAGTTTTTCCTTCAGAGTAGGTTCATTTTATAAATGGTGGTGACCAAGAGGTCACATTGATATTGGGTTGGGTTTTGGTTTGGGCTTAGTTTTTGTTTTGTTTTAGTTTTTAGTTTTGTTCTTCTTCTATTTTACCTATATCTATTTATGTATTAATTTTAATCAGTGGTTTATTTGATTCTCTTGTTTTGAAATGTACTCTATTTTGTTTTATTTATCAATTTTTTATTGCCTCAGTATTTCCCAATATGATGATCTTTGATAATAGAAATATTTTCCAACCTAGGAGGATTGAGAATGCCTCTTGGGCCTTGTCATGGGCTATCTTAGGTGATCATTTCAGGGTAGACCCAGGTTTGTTTATGAAAAAATGGTATCAGAGAAACCCTTTTTTATTTGGGGCGTTAGGTATCTTGGAGATATAACTTTAGGGAATCATGTGGTTGTTAAGGGAAGACAGTCATGAATTATTTATTTTCCTAATCATCATGTTTTTAGGGAAGTTTTGGACTTGATACTTTCATTTTATTTTATTTTTTATTTTTTATTTCTGGATTTATGTTGTTGTCTCTTTTTGGATTTGTGATTTGTGGAATGCCAATAGAGTGAACATGTGAAACAATGTGAGATTTAATATAGTAGAAACCCATGAGGATCCCAAGTGAATAGTTTAGTATACTTTAAATTATTGGTGGTTTCTCGGGGCATGGTCTGCTAAACCATGTGATTGGGTTATGCATGGCCACTAGTTCCCTACCTAGGAGTTTCAGTGTGAGTTATGTATGATATTATTTTAGTTGGTATGAGTGTATTTTGATTGAAAAATGGTATTTTAAAGAGTGGTTTCAAAAATAAAATGATTTTGGGACATTATGTTTTTTTAGAAGTGGGGTTGGTGTTCAAATTGTGTTTGTAAATATGTTTTGGTGTTTTAAAATTAGACTTCTAATAAAGAGGTTTTAGAATTTGGAATGGTAATGGTGGGTTTTTAAAGAGGGTATTTGTGGTTATATTAGTGATTCTTGGATTATGATATTGTTTTTTTGTCTTGGAATGTCCATTTTTGGGTGAATCATAGGTTAGTGTTGATTTGTTTTTGGGTTTATTATGTTATTAGATTATGCTTCCTAAAAATTTCTCAATGATTTTTAATGAGTCACTGCCAGTATTTAGCTATGCCCAGACTTTTATTGGGGTGGAAGAGTCAATATATTCTAGTTTGTTTTCAGTTTTTTGTTTTAATTGTGGTTTGATAGAATCTATGGAATGTCTTGAGGTAGTTGAAAGTGTTTTTGGGTCTTTGGGAACTCCCAATCCTTTGAGGGTAGGAGCTATTCTGGGTTTTTTTTAGTTTCTGGGTTTGGATTAGTGGAAGGTGATAGTCCTATCATAATTACATGTTGGGATATATAAGAAGTATTTAAGAACAATTTTACCCAATTTTTCATGCCTGGGGAGGTAAAGATGCAGAAAGTGGAATAGCTCTTGGGTGTTCAGTAAGGTCAATAGATAATGAAGTCATATGTTTATCATTTAAAATGGATAGTTTCTTTTTCTCCAAATATAGCATCAAAAAAATAGATAAAAGATCCTCTATCTATATAGGTTCTTCATTCATATATTAAAGATCAATTCCTATCATATGGTAAATTTATTTTCATAAATCTAGTGTATGATTCATTTCTAGCCATGTTGGTTCCCAAAAAGAAGTAAGTAGCAGTTGGCATTCAAGAAGGTTCCCCATTCGGTGAGAAGTTTGTACCATAGGTACCCATTCCTGAGAAGTCACCTTATATAGTTCATGCTCCTTGTTCATCAGGCTATTCATTCGTGTTCTTCTAGTGTGGTCATTTAGGTCACTCAAAGCCTTCTTTCTACAATCCTTTGAAATATTGTTGATGATTTGGTCATTTGGGTCACTTGGAGATGTTTTTCAAATTATATCACCAGAGGAGGAAGTCTCTATTGAATAATTTCAAAACCTAGATATGTGGTAGTATATTCTTCAAGGAACACAGGCTCTATCCATAGGCTATAGATTGAATCCTTTCATGTGGTAAGAAATTTCTTCAATTGGGGGGGGGGGGTCTTAGCCCATATTTTCCCCTAATTTTGGAGTGGGGATGGTTTAGTTTCTTATTTTTTGGTTTTCTTTATTTTTGAAAATCCTTTTTATTATAAGGATCATGGTAACCTAATATTCCTAGAATTTATATTGTGGTTCTTTATGTATATAAATCTTTGAATGGTTGTCTTTTTTATAGATTATCCTTAGTTTTGTGTCATTCTCATTTGGGATATGTTTGTGTCTTGTGTAAATGATGAATCATTGTTTGTTTCAATGTTTTATTTGATATTATTTAATTTTTTCTCCATTGTGTTAGGAGTTTCAGTGGTGGTGTGGTTATATTAGTCAATTTTTGTGGTGGGGAGTCCCCTCTCTTTTCCATCAAAGTTTTCCTAGTTATGTTTTTCTTGGGTTTTTATTGGGTGTAACTTGTTTATTGTAAAATGGTCACACTGAAGTTTGTGGTTTCGTTTGACCTCATTTATCTGGAATCTCAATTTTTATTCCCCGTTTGGTAAGGTGAATTTTTTGAGGGAAAATTGTTATGTGGTGGGGAGAATTGGAACACCCCAACCCTAGTTTTATTTTATTTCATGTTTTATTCTAATTTCTTTATCTTTAGGTTGAGGTTTGGGTTGAGTTTCTAGTGATATTTTTTTTTAGGTTATGGGTTATTTAAAATACTTTTCATGATTAGGGTACACGGTTTAGGGAGAAACCTTATTGTTGGTGAAGGAATAGGGTGTTTTTAGTTCAGTTTTTTCTTTCATGGTTTGACTTTCACATTTGAGCACAGTTTGGCCCAAACTATGTTAGGCCTAGGAGTAAATATGTATCCTTTTGTTGTGTCTAAGTTAAGGCGCATTCCTTGTACGTAGTAAGTTGAAACTTTTTAGAAAGAGTAATAGAGGCTCTACATTTTTTATAGAAAATATTTTTATAGTTGGCACATTGTTTCCAAAACATTTTTCCAGCCGATATAGGTGCCCCTTCTCTCTAATAGGGTGAACATGGTTGGAACACAGTTTGAAAAACCCTATGGCTTACATAGATTCTTAAAATTTGGAGTTTCCATGTTTTCACCTACATCATTTTAACCCCAATTCAGGATTATCCTCCTCCATTTTTCTAAGTCAAACCATGGGGCTCCCAACTCCCCCTTTTCCTTAGATCCTCCTCTATGGTTGAGGCTTCTTTGGTTTAAGGTCAGTTCTTCTTGGGTATTAGTCTCTTTTTCTACCCTTCTTCACTTCCTCTCTTGGTTATTGTTTCTTCTTAGTGGGTTTTTCTTTTTTATATACCCTAGGGGTGGATACGTAATGTTGTATTGTGTTTATCTTGATTTTATAGAGTTTGGTTTTCTTCTTGGGATTAGTTTTTCCTTCTCTAGGACTTTCATCGCATTCACGCATCATTTAGGTAGGTGTTTCCATCAATTTCCATTGGGAATCATACTATTTGATGACTAAGACTTCTTAAATAATTTCTAAATGTGTTATTTATGTTTTTTATGAGCAATTTTGATTTATTGTGGTGATTTCATATTGTAAAATTGATGAAAATTGGTTTTTAAAGAGCTTTCTTAAATATGCATATATAGATATGAATTAGAGGAATTAAATAATATGCCAATTGTTATTTTAATATAAATTTTAGAACATTGAGATTATGTATTACCTTTTTTGAGCTTTGTTAGTTGGGTGACATATGGAATCAAGATTTATGTGTGGGTTTTGGTGCCTTTTTGGTTTGGTTCTTATGTGTGGATCATTGTGTTTGGATGTGAAGCTTCTTGTGATTATTTAAAATGAAACCTTGGGAATTATTATAGTTTATATATATATATTGTTTTATGTGGGAATATATATGTATTCATGGGGTGAACACATATATAGGCATTCACACATATAAATGGTATTTCATGAAAATGTTCTACATAAAACCGATTTTCAAAACACCCTTCCCCCATTTTCCACTCTATCCTCCTCCCCCTCTTCCTAAAGGTTCTCTAAAAACCATAATGTTTTATAAATGGATACTTGATTTCAAAAATAACCTCCAATGTATTTCCTTAGTGTGTTATCTAAAACATGGATATTTTGGTACATTAAAACATGATTGGTGACCCCCTTAATTCGAAGGTCCATTTGAAAACTTATGAGTATGAGTTATGTCATCACCTTGATTTGAAAATGGTTTTTAAGAAGAAAGGTATTTTAATTAGAAATTATTTTGGAATTTTAAATGTTAAGGCCCAGTTTTCATTTAGTTTCATCTTAGAAATTGGTTTCAAATTCGTATGGTGTGTATGCTCAATTTACACTTTGAAATATTTTATGTGAGACAAGAACCCCTATGGTCGTCCATACCTTGATAGGGTTTTTTCATAGTGAGTATCGGGGATTAAAAAAGGCATGCACAGTGGAAACAATGATTTATGTTAGGTATGTGATGACCTCCACATTCTACTTTATACTATTATCTTGTGATTCTTATACATCATATAGAGGGTCAAGTGATGATTTATTTCTAGTCTTTATTAGAAGGTTTAGAACCCTTGGATAGATGATGGTTCGGGTGTTATTTTCCACTGGTGAGTCCAGTTTAGAGTAGCAAGGTTGGTTATTAACTATGAAGGTTCACCATATATCAGTAGGTGCATCTTAACTGGGTGCTTTAAGTGATTTATTCTAGGAATATTTAAGAAATGACCATGATTATATATGTGTATGTTCATGGTTTATTTTTCTTTACTTTTTTTACTTGTATATTTACTATTTCTCTACTTATACTAGTATTATCTCGATTTTTTCTAGCTTTATCTTATTTACCTTACCACTCATAATTATTTTATACTTTTCTTTTCTTATGAATTACTTTAAATTTTTTTCTACTTAGCATTTGGTTTTCGAAATTGGGTTTTTAATGAGAACTGGTTTTCAGATGGAAAACCATATCTTATTTAAATAGTGGGATTTTTTGAAAGCGATATTAATTGTATTAAAGTGGGAAACCTTATTTTTATTAAATGTATTTTAAACTAGTGTATAGTACTATTTTAGGGAAGGAATTTTATACATTGTATGGTGATTACCTACCATGTGTTTTATGCTCACACCTTACTTGTGCCACTCAACGTTGGTAGACTTGATTTGTTTTGTAGGTTCTGCTTCTAGTTAGGTTTTCCTATGCAGTGGGTTAGTTTTGTGGGTGGTGGTCACCATGTGATAACATTGATATTGGGTAGGGTTTTGGTATGGGTTTCGTTTTGGTTTTGTTTTACTGTTCAGTTTTTTCCCACTAATATTGTATCTAGATATGTTTATGTTTTTTTTGATCTATGGTTTATTATATTACTTTGTTATGTTGGGAACTAAATTTTGTTTTATTTATCTATTTTTATGGTCTAAATCATTCCCAAGTGTATGATATTTGATTCTCGACCCTAGTTTCCATCCAAGGAGGATCGATAACACCTATCAGGTCTTGTCACAAGCCAGCTCAGGTGACCAGTTTGGGGTCAACCCAGGTTTGTTTGTGACAATTTTTTCATAATAATAACTATTGATCGAAGAAATTACTTATCATTATATTTTGGATATTACAATCCATTAAAAATTAATTCAAACACTTCAGTTATAAAAAATAATTAGTGGGTATTCATTTCATAGAGTTAGGGATGAATTGGAAATTGATAAAAACGTAACCAAATGATGAAATTATGATTATGAAATATAGAAATATATATTGAGTTTATATTCTAATATTCCAAAATAGTATAATAATTCCTTAACATTAGTAAAATTATCTTCAAACAAAAAAGTTTTCCAATTAAATTCATATTTAATAAATTAGATGATCCTTTAAATCATCACATATTTATGTTTTTGAGGCCTTCAACTTTCATTTTATCATTCACTATCTTGTGACCAATAACCTCAATCACTCTATAATTATTTATCCTTTTCTTCTATATCAATATCTTCACTTTCCACTAATGTTCTCTAACATAGAATCCTAGTTATGTGTTATTCCATATGACATTTTTACTCCACTTTATATCATATTAAGATGATATTTTATCCACTCTTTTTATGATTTTGATTTTACAAAAAAAATAATTCTCAATCCCTTGATTATCAATATCAAGTTTAAATTGTGATGAAGTAATTTATTTAAGGTGGGGTGAAAGTAACATCCCAATATTATAAAATAAGAAAATTGTATTCGATAGCATGTATAAGACATAACACCAAGATTAGAAGAAAAAATAACAACCCAAGACATTAAAATATAATAATATTTGAATAAATCCATTCTCTTTAATATTTTTCATTACACACAATATTAATTTTAGCTTACATTACATGTAACACAGAATTTAATTTTCATTACATGTAACACTGAGTTTAAACAAAATGTGACATACTATTAAAATATTAATATTTAATATGATAGTTATCAAAAAGAATATAAATTAGTGGGTATAAATATTACAAACTAAATTTTGAAAAAAAATTATTCATTGACTATAAATATAATAATCATTATTTAAATTAAAGTAAAAATGTTTTTTCAAAAACTATATTTTTTCTAAAAGATGGTTTATCCATGCTTTGTAAAAAGAATTTAAAATAAAATTTATTTGATAAAATGAAATTATTTTTTGAAATAAAAATATCAAATATATCATAGGGTTATTTTTTTATTTTTCTGAATGTTTTCATTTTTTGATTAATATTGAAAAATACTAAGTTTTAATTAAAAACAGTGTTTTCATTTAGGTTATTTGTAATAATAATTTTTATTTTAAATTTGTATTAAATTAAAATTAGTTAAATTATATATATTAATCCAATTTAGTTCATTTTAATCATTTTTATACTAAATTTTGATAGAAAAACATTTTAAACTTTTGAACAATTTCTCTTTCAAGACTCGTTTTTTGTCGCATTTGTAGTTTCAATTTAAAATTAAATTCTGCCAATTATATGAATTTAATTTGATATAATGGGTTAAATATATGGAATAATAATAATTTATATTTTTGAATAAGTTCTAATTAATATTTTACTATAATAATAAGTAGGGATAATGAAAATTAATTTCCACAATTAAGGTTAAGAGATGGTTTTTTTCACATTACATGCACTTGTGTTAAAATTAATTTTCGACGCACGAAGATTTTTTATTTGATAAATTTGATTTCATATTTATAATTTTTTTCCAAATTATAAAATAATTATTATATTTTATGATTAAATATTTAATTACCTAGGTTAAAAAACTAATTACCTTGGTGAAAATTAAAATGGTAAATGTGAGTAAAACTTAAAGGATAAGGAAGGAAATGTTTAACTTATGTGTTGTTTTTGTTTTGTTGATTTGTCTCGACCATATCATACCAACACTTCATTATTTATCAAATTTTGAGCCATATAAGGTGAGATTGACCTCCCATTATTGAATACGTTTAAGTATTTAAAAAAATTGCACTCCTCAATTAAAAAAGGGAACTCACTCCCCTCACTTATTCACACATATTAAGCCATTTGTCTAAAACAAAACCTAGAAAATTTCCTAAAAATTTCATTATCATAATAATAGAATCTGTATTTTTTAATAAATCAAACCTTTGATGTCTTTGGGTGAAAACCTGCAGAGGCTACCAAAAAAAAGAGATAACATTCTTCAACGATCATTTTTATTTTACTTTTTACTCCAACACCTTCATTTTTTTTAAAACTTCAGTATATAATAACCTAAGTTTATTTAGAATTCTTTTTTGTCCTTATTTTATGTACATTGCCTAAAATCATCCCACTTCGATCAAATGTGTTATGAAATCATCATTCATCTGTAGGGAAGACTACTGCCTCGGGAACTAATGTCATTTGTTTTTCCATTACCACCTCTCACAGTTGGTTATGATGATAGATATAATTTATATATATGATATTTATAACATAATTATACCTATTTAGTTATTAGTTCATATTTGTCATTTTACTTTCCATTTCATAGGGTATACAATAATGTCGCTCGTGTGTACGGTGGACTACCACCTTATGAAGCGATGTGATTCGTCTTTTAATAACGCTTAACATAGATGGTGATAAGGATAAATTTAATGATTATATATAATATAAATGAAATAATTATTAAATTCATATCATATTTATCATTATTAAAAGATAATATATATTTTCCTTTCTTACCTTTTCACTCACTAAAAGATGATAACATTGTTCGTGTACGTGTGGACTGTCGACTTCACAAAGAGATGTGACTCTCTTTTCATCACCACACCACATGGATGATATATATAAGTATATTTAAAGAAATAATATTTTATTTATGATATTATTATAATTATTTAAACACAAAAGAATAATTAACTCCTTTGAATAATGATCATAGAAAAAATAGAAATGTAACTAATGTGTATATAGGACATACTATCGCCATGACTGTAATGTACTTCGTTTCTCAAAGACAAAATCCATGATTATCCATAAAAGTATAATTTATATATAAATATTATAATTATTTCACGATTATAATTCTTTTTTTGTTTAAATAATGACCTCTTCGACCATAGTCATCCTACCAAAGTCAATTTTCACACGTAAACCAAATATCATCAAAACATCCAATGTAAACTTAATTGATTAAGTAATCTTATATAACATGATAATAAGTGAAATAAAAAAGAATAATAAACATGAAATAGGTTCTTAATTGAGTAAATAATTATCATAAATGTTTTATTTAGGAATATAAATAACGTGCATTCTTATTTGGACTTAAGGTAAGGGTTTCTCCGCTGACTATTATTTTTATAAGACATATACCATATTCACCACTTGTTTCCTTTGTGTGGTTTTTATACTTACCCTTTGTGTTATATCATGAATCTATTTTTTATCATGGTATTTAATATCTCTTTTTATGTTATATATTTAATGGGGCTTATGAAACAAAAGTTACCAAAGTGGTAAGGGTTTATTTCAAAATCTCATTGTTATTCAGGGCTGTTTTTATTTAAGTATCACTTGGGGAATTATTTGATATTTATATATTAAAATAAGTAAAATTTATTATCCTTTGGTTATTCACGAACTCTTTAAAGTAATAGTACCATTTTTCACTTTTTGGCATGTATATTGATTGGGAATTTTGTTTTTGATAAAATTTTAACTTTATTTCTCTCTTTAGTCGGAAATCTATTTTCCTCAAAATCCATGTCTTCAAAAATGATTTAAAAAATATTTTTAACATTTTAAAAATAATTAATTAAATAAAATTTTACCCATTTTTAATTTCCAAATTTATCTAGAAAGGAATATTTATGAAATTTTCAAAATAATGTATGTTTTTCTTTAACTGAAAATGTGAAAAGAATATTTTTTTAACGTACTTGACATGTATATAATTTCCTTCCATCATGACCACTCAATGTTTTAAAGATTAATTTATATGTTTCGAGGACTATTTTCAAAGAAATGTTTTTCAATATGTTTTGTGAACTTTTAGTTTTAAAATTTTATTTTCAAAATTAAAAGAATTTTTTAAACCAAGAATTTTTTTAATGATATTTTTATGTAATTTTTATTGGTCAATGACATAAACCCTTTATTATACTAATGATAAACCAAGGATATATTGTATTTATATCATCCTTGTTATTTATTTTTAGGATTTATGATTATTTTAATTGAGGATGCATAACTTTATTATCATTAACCATTTTACTCTGAATAGTTTTTTATTATGTTTATTGATTGGGGTAGGTATTAAAATTTCATATGTTGGTTTTTCAAAATGAATATTTTTGTTGAATATGGTTCACCCCTTTAATATTATTAATGCATTGAACATTATAATTAGTGGTAGGGACCCACTATAGCTGCTTGATTATCAGTAGGTCTCATGAAGCATACTAAATATGGTTTTGGTTGAGGCTTTACCAATTTATATAGATATATTAGCATAAGCCTTGATGGTATTATATGTCTTGACACAAGACTTTATGATATTATATGTCTTGGCACAAGCCTCTAATGTATGTTTTAGATGTCTAGAAATATGAATTACCTTATTATGAATTCAGTTATTGAAATTCCATAGGATTATTAGATAAGTTAGAATATTAAAGGTTAAGTTTTTAAAGATCGTGTGATTATTTAAATGGAATTATTTGATCATGACATATTACAACCATATTATGCTCAATTTATTGACTAAATTTAATGTGTTTTAGTTATTTATCTCTCTATATTGTTTATACCTTATTTATTCATAGATATTTATGTATTCTTATGCTTAATGAGCATATGATATCATCTCTTTATTATATTTTATTTTCCCCAAGATAACAAGGAGTATCTTTTGATTGATATGCAGGGATACAAAATGGGAATGATGGTAATATCAAAGAAATTTTTTTTAAAAAAATGTAATGTGAATTTCATGTATGTAACTAGTTTTCCAAGAGTGTTACCCTATTTATTCCTTTGGGATGTGATTCCTTGTATCATATGTTAATGTAATAAAGTATACACTGGATTCAGGATATTTTATTTGTGTATCTTTAGGATCAAATTAATTTTTCATCATCATAAATAATAATCAAAGTAAATATTTTTTACTTCGGTAAAAGATGTAAAACTAGGTTAAAACTAATGGGTAAAGAATTAAAATCCCTATAACACTTGACATTACACTATTTTATGAGTCTTTTTATTCCAAGGATATGATTAATAAGTTAAATAATTTATTTTAAAATATTATATTGAATTTTTGGAAACTAGGATTGACTTTTGTAATGATAAGTTATATTATATTCAAATTAAATACTATTTTTTGGGTCTTTTCATTTAATGGTATAGTTGGAATATGGAATTCATTTCTAGATCAACAAAAAAGAGTAAATTCCTTACTTGTTTATTATTTTACCAAAAATATCAATTAAACCACTTAATTTAGTTATTTGAAGGTAAAAATTTTTTACACTAAAATCTCATATTTTCCAAAAAAACTATTTTCCTTCCATTTTGTGTTCCTATATTAAAATAAATATCTTTCACCAATATAAATTCAACCTAATAAAATATATTTCAAATATGTCATATTTATCTGTAAATGTTTTTAGAATTACATTTTTATTTTTGGTAATATAACTAATTTATCATCATAAACAGTTATTTTATCACGATTAAGGTTAAAAGGGGTATATTGTTGTTTAACATAGAGATAAGGCATAAAATATATCCAAAACATGTCTAAATTTCATTATTTTAGTTTATTTTGTCCTTTTAAAACTATAAATTTGAATATGGGTTACCTTGTTTCCACATGACATGAATATAATATATATATATATATGTATATATATATATATATATATATTTTAATCATTTAAGTAATTTTAAGTGTGTCCATTCACCCACTTATAAACGATAACCTTTTATCCTATCTTCATATAACATTATTAGGACCATAATTCATCCAATTATAGCCCAAGTACATTACTAAGTTCCCTAATAATATCCTATAGTCTATATTTTGATCATAAAACATACTTTATTGGGATAAAAGTGTAAACTTATGGATGTTATTTGAAGAAGAGGTAAAGAAATTAATTAACTATTTTCATTTTATTTCTTATTTTTTCTCTGAAAAATCCTCTATTAAAAATTAAAATATAATAAAATTAGTATTTCCTATATGATAAGATTTTATTATGTTGGTTTACTAACCTTATTACATCTCCTCTTCCATCAGATGTGAAATGAAACCAACATTTGTGTGTACGGTGGACTATCGCCTTGAGAACTGATGTAATTTTTTTCCATAACCACCACTCACAACATATTATAATGAAGGATTTAATGTATATATATAATATTAATGAAATAATTATATTTATTTAAATATATTCTATCAAATATTTTATTATATTTCCATTCCTTGAAAATAGATAACATCATTCGTGTGTACATGTGGATTACCACCTCTATGAAGCAATGCAATTAGTTTTTCATAACCGCCTCCCATGGATTGTATTTATAATTTTAGTTAAAGAAATAATATCATATTTATGATATAATAATAATTTTTTAAATATAAAATGATACTTAACTTCATTCCCTCGTCTTTATTGGACAATGGAAACATTTCCCATGCATATTTAGAGCCTATCATCTTCATGTTTGTAATTTAATTCTTTTTTCATAAATATAGAACATATTTGGTTTTAAATGTGTAATTAATGAATAAAAATTATAATTATGACATGATAAGTATTTTTTAGATGATTTAATAATGAATTATTTGATCATGGTCAACATACAAAAAAATTGTAAGTTATAAACTAAACATCCTCAAAACACCCATCATTGACTTCATGGATTTAGTAATTAATCATGTATTTAAAATAAATTAAATATTTGATTATATGATAATGGATTAAACCAATTTAATTTTATTATAAATGTAAATAATTAATATATTTTCATTATAAATAAATAAATAACATACATGGAATGTTAGGATATGAGGTAAGTGATTTCTTTTCTAAATTCCCTTTCTTTTAGACTATATTTATTTTGACCACATGTTTTCTTTTTGTGGAGTATAAACATAATTATTGATGTATTTTATAATTAATTTATGAATTTTGGTAGTTTAAAAACTCTTTAATATTCATATCATTTAATGATAAATTGGTTAAAAAGTTATCAACTCCTAAGAGACACTTTTCTTTAAAAACCTCAATTTAAATGATTTAAATATCTATTTTCTAAATCATTTTATTCCTGGTCCATATTTTTAAAATTATTTAATGAATGAATTTATAAGGAATTAAATGAGTTTTTTAGTCATTTTATTATTCTTTCTAATTTATATCAATGGTTTTTTCAATTGAATAAGTTTACATATTTGATACAGAATGGTTTGACTTTACTTATAAAGGGAAAAAAACAAATGTTATCTTTTAATTTATTTGATATTGATGACTTTTAAAATCACCAAAAACATTATTATAAATTCTTCCTCAATTACATCTTCTATTTTCTCCACAAAAAAACCATTCTTCCAATTTTTCATGGTATTTTAGAATTTAAAATGGGGTTTTAAAAGGAAAATATCATTCGATATTATTATGTGTTTTTCATATGGGTTCAAAATAATTTCTCATGGGTTTTATGATAAAAAGGTGAAATCTTAAAATGTTATATACATGATACAGTAATTAATAATTATATATGTTGATTAGAGATCCCGGTACATCTTATATTACGAGTGATATAGATACATCTTATACAATGGGTGATCTCGATACAGATGATACAATGGGTGATCTCGATATAGATCTATAATACAATTAGAAATTTTCATTTTCATTAATATAAAGATTGTTAGAGTTAACTAAGGGGTTTATCATATGGATTTAACTAGGATACTTTTATTTTTGAAACAAGTGAATATGGTTTATGAATATAATTATTTACGATACCTACAAGGGTTTTAATTTTGTTATTATGGTTTTCAAATATTTTTATCTGAGATAAATGTCTATTTTCTTTATGGATATGATTTATTTTAAATTCTAAAAGTATAAGTTGGGAAGGTAAAAATTTTATGGTTTTCATTTTTTCCCTAGGCTAATGAATTTCTTAATTTTATGCCCCCTGTTGAATTTTTTTTCATAACTCCCCATTTTTAAATGTTTTATGTATTGTTTGATAAATGAGTATGAACAATGAATTAGATCTGTTGAAATTCATAAATAATTTTAATCAAAGAAAATTTCTTCATTTTAAAAAAATTATATTTTTCAAAAAAATACATACTAAGTGTAAGTATCCACTTTGAAATTTATGTGTTTACTATGTAAGAGTTATAAAATAATTCTCTAAAATCTAAACCCAACAATTCTTGGATAATGAAATAAAGTGGATTATAGTCTAAGACACTAGATTATGTAATTTTTTTAAACCTAGGACCATATATGAAAACTAGATGCATACATGATTCCCATTTAATTTTGGAAATAAAAACATGTCATGGGAATAATTAATTCATCATTGAAGTCATTAATAACATCTTTATTCATATCTCAAGGAAAGGAAAACAAATAATGGGTTAGTTAAGATTCCCAGTAATGGTAATGTAATGTCGAATCAATCATGATTGAATAATGCATAATCAGCATGGTAGAGTGGATAATAAAAACATATTCTGTTAAATAAACAAATTGGATTCAATGAACATCCATGGCTAATATCATCATTGAAATCATAGGGATAATGGAATCTGAATTCTTAATAAAGGAAATGTTTAAATCTATAAATTCATAATAAAAGTTCTCTCAAAAAAATATTATGAATCTTAACACCATTACCTATTAATTAATATGTAATTATTATTAAATGCATAGGTATAAAAGTTATCAACATCTAATATGACATTACTATTATTTTTTCTCTTGAGCCATGTTGATATATCAAGAGGTATTCTAAAATCAGGCCCCACTCATCAATTTCACATCTTATTTATACATCATATTTTTAATGGTCAACGTAATTGATTATCAAAGTAACTTATAATTAAAAAATTATCTTTATTGAATCAAGAATATAGGACATCAATATTCCCCATATAAATAAAATAACATACTTAATAATATTCAATAAATTAGTGTAATATGTAGAAATAGTATAGGTTTTAAAGATCATGAAATTAATATAAATAATTATTAATTCATAAAAAATATTAAAAATATGGACATTAAAGAGAAAAATAATTCCCATTGAATATTGGAGAGTGAAATAGAATTTGATTTTAAGAAAATGAATGATCTAAAAATAAGTTATAACCCATTATCAGTAAATAAATATCATCGATCCATTAGAAAGAAAAGTTTTTTAGTAAAACCAAGACTTTAGAAATGAATGTAGAATCTATAATTTAAGACTAACATCCTTTAATCATCATGTAAGAACAGGGTTATAAATTACTTTACAAAATTATTTTCATTCCTTTTTGAAATTAACAACTTTTTCTTTTAATATCATTTTAAATAAAAAATATTAAAAAAAATTAGAAATAGATTTTATTTGAAAATAACTAAGTCACTTTATAATGTAATATTCAATTCAATGATTATTAAAAATGGTAGAAAAAATAATTTTTGTGGGGTATGTTAAAAAATATTTCATTTACACCTTTGGTAAAAATTACCCCACACAAAAAATGATAGGAAGATTCCTATTAATTTTTTTTGTATAAATTCAAAAATTAGTAAAAATAAAATTAATAAATATTGGGGGAATGTTATAAAAAATCCTGAAAAAAAATTAATGAAAATATTGTCGTTGAAAGAATGGGTTGGGAGGAAATTTCATAAAAATATTTGTAAAATAAATTCAATTGGATGTAACTTACATATTGATTGATGATCCAAAAAGAGAAAAAATGGAAAAACAAAATATGTGCAAAAACATAACTATATTCTCAGAAAACAAATGGTTTTTAATAGGTTAGGATTATGTAATTTTACCAAAGGAAATCTGAACATAAACAATCCCATTATAGTAGAAATATCTAACTACAAGTTTCACTTTCCTCATATGTGATTTAAACCTCCTATATAATAAATTTATATATGTTATTATATATAATAATGATAAAAATACTTATAATAGAATATATGATCCACTTATTGTATATAATCACCAATTTATTAATAATTCTTGATTAAATTCATCATTTATGAGTGTTAATGATTTAATTTTTCATTTAAGTTTCTATTCAATAGTTTTGTTCCTTTAATATTTCTCGAATTCCATAATATATATAATTTTAATAATGATATAAATATAATATATATATATATATATTCATTATATATAGATTTATAATTATTCATTAAATCGAGACATTAAATATTAATTTCATCACGTCACGGAGGTAGTAGTTCACATGTTAGTACAAGTGACATTAAGATTTTTTTAGTGGGTGGAAGGGTAATAAGGTAAATGATGTCATATAATTAAAAAATCATAAATATTTAATAAATTTCATATATATCATATTATTTCATTTTGACCAATCTTTAAGTCAAATCCTAAGAGGCATTGATGAAAACTGAAATATATCATCTTCATAAGGTGTTAGTCTACATGTACTCATGAAATATGTTTTCATTTTCCATTAAATGATTAAGTAGATTAAAAATAGTGATATAAAAAACATAATAAAATTTAATTATAATGGATATTCTTGTATTATTATCGCACAATGGTTAGGAGACATTTGAAGGAGGAAAATTAAGAAATAAAAAAATAAAACACTCGGTTAATAATTATACCTCTTCTTCAGAAAACCTCTATAAGTTCATACATAAAGCCTTTATATGAATGTATTATGATAAAATAAAGAGGAAAAAATAGGGGTAAGGATGTTATAAAATTATTTATTATGGTATTTTCTGAGATAAGGGACTCTTCCAATATGATGGAGAGAGGAGAGGTAGTGTCTGTTTATAAGGGAGTGAGAGGACGCACTTGGAAGTTTTCAAAAGATTAAAATAAATTAAAGTCGTAATCAAGAAAAATGGATCCAAAATGACTCTTCATCAAAGTGGATATCATATAGGGTGTAAATATGAAAATACAACTGGATTTAGACATTTTTTAGAATATTATAACTCATATAATTATAGTTTTAACCCTTTTCAGCAGTTTTACGCTACTACAAAAAATACCTTTAATAGCACTAGAAAAGGCTTTTATCAGTGCTAAAAAAGCACTAATAATTGAATCATAGTTATAATCTTGAAACATTTATCAGCGCTAAAAAATCAATGTTAAAAGGATCCTTTAACAGTGCTGTTAAAGGGAATTTTTAACAGTTCTTTTTTAGCACTATTAGGGGGCCTTTAATAGTGTTTTTTAGTACTGATAAAGGAAATATTTTTAGAGTGGGTAAAAAAATTCAGACAACTATACACCCAAACCCTTTATCAGCGCTTCCATGAAACCTTTAATAGCACTCCACACCTACTTTATCATTGCTTTCCACCCCACCAACCCTTTTTTCAGTGCGTTGTGAATTATCAGCCTCATACACGCCTGCCTGGATTTGAACCTAGAACCACTAATTCTCAATGATGGAATGCCTTTACCACTACACCATGTTTTTTTTCCTATTTAATGAAATTTCTATTTATTTATATATTTATTTACATATATATATTTTTATATATTTAATATAATTATATAATTATTTTTTAATAAATTTATAAAATATATGTGTGTGTGTGATATATATTATATTTATTTAAATATATTATATATTATATTCATTTACATATATTAGATTATAATATATATATATCTGTTTTTTATACACACACATATGTATATATAAACATTATAAATATATTTATATAATGTAAAAAATGGTTAGATATTATTTTAAATACATTTTTAGAATATGTATTTATTTAGATATATTAGAATATACATTTTTACATAAATATGTTGACATATGTATTTATATGAGTGATTTATTATAGGTAAATATAAGAAAACATGCATATATTAAATTATAAATTAAATTAAATTATGAAAAATGATAAAATTTAAAAACCATAATATCAATATGAATTTAAGACCTAGGAATAAATTTAGAATCCACTAAAAAAGGTAAAAATAATACCCCTTTAAATGAGGCTGAAAATCCATCTAATGTTAAAAAAATTGGTGTACCTAGACTAAAAACTCTCTTTTGGAGGCTTTCTGGGCCTTTTTCTGCCTCGAAAAATGTTATTGAGATTTAATTCTATCACTAAGGGAATATTTCTCATCATAGGCTTCAATTTGATATGTAGTGGAGACCAAATAGAGACCCAGGAAAAAGTTAATGTCTTTTGAAGTTCGGGCTACTTTTACAACTTATTTTAGATTTGTTTTTATTTTTTGACTTTATTTAAATTTTTGACTTTTTTTATCATTAAATTGATATTAAGTGAATATTACTGGGTAATAATAAGAAAATTATTATTTAAAAATTATTTTACTTATTTTATAATCCATTTTCACTAAATATCTTATATATTAAGGGTAAATTCCTATTTACCTTATCTAAAACATATTTTAAAAATATATATATTATATTTAAATCAATATTAATATATAATTTTTAATTAAAAATAATTTTTTTAATTAAACTTTTATCAGAACATTTTTAAAAGTGTTGATATAGGGTGGTCCTTTATTAGTGCTTGTAAAAAAGAACTCTTAAAGGTGGGTCTTTAATGGTGCTTTTTATGCTATTAAAGGCCCCTTTTAAAAGTTCTCCTTTTAGAACTAAAAAAGTGGGTCTTTAATTGAATTTTTAGATAGCACTATTAATCCCCTAGTGCTGGAAAAACCCAGTTTTGTAGTACTATTAACTCATATCGTGGTAATTGACATCTTTTTCCAAAGGTATTATTCATAATGTCCAAAAATGAAAGTGGTAATATTAAAAAATATAGGAATTATGATTCCTAATATGTAATCAAGTTATACAATTTAATTTCTATACCTACAAGAAATTAATTTATAAACAAACTCACAAAACGCGATGAAAAATGGTTTTCTAGAAAAATGTTTTTTGATGTATAAAAATAATTTTATAGTAAAATAAAGAACAATATTGATTTTGATGGAATTAATTTAATTATATTAAATTAAATTAAATTTATTTTTTATTAAAAAAAATAAAATCCAAATAAAACCATATAAATACTTCATTGAAATAGAATAACTAAAAATTGTATTTATTTGAAAAAAACATTACTTAGATTTCCAAAATGACAAGAAAGTATTTATAAGCTCAAAATTATCATTTTATATTCTATATATTACTACTTAAATCTAAATTTGTTCAAGAAAAATGTTTTGGTAATCTTTTATCTTATTCATATATAATTATAATCACATAAAAGTGATTGTTTGGTAAAATTGGTGTTTTTAACTATTCACCTAAAAATCAACTATTTCTGAAAAATCTCAAAAATTAATCTTAAAAAAATATTGACATGATGAATTAAAAACTAAAATTAACTTCATAAAATTAAATATACTAAATTTCATAATTTATTTTTTAATCATATAATTGGATAAATTTATCTCCATTATGCTAGAGTATCTTTATGTAGGATAGTTTGCTTACTCAAATTGAATCTCAGGTGTTGTATTCTTTCATCCTTCAAAAATTTATTCCTCAAAACTTCTAGAATATTTCCTCATGAATAGTTGTGGGTAGTTATTTATAATAAATTATTCAGCTTTCCATTTTTTCTATTCTATATTATGATTTCTACAAAGTACATTTACCAATTGATTCATCGGGTTCCATAACACTTCTTCCCCAATGTCAAGAATCTAGAGAGGCTCTTCAGAGTAAGATAAATCAAATTCCAATTATTTTTTTACTGAAGGTTTGAATACATGTTGGTTCAATCATGTACTTACTTAATAAAGAGATATGAAACACTTTAATAACTTTAGAGAAGCTTTGTGGTATTTCTAAGAGACAGTACAAAGCTCTAACTCTTTCCAAAGTTTTATATGGCCTGATATACCCGGAACGTAATTTCAAATAATTATTGAACCTTATAACACCTTTCCTCAACTAAACCTTTATGAAAACATAATTAACCACATAAAATTATAAATTATTCATTTAATTATATATATATCTCTTTTCCTTACTTTAATCTACCTTGATATGAATCTGAGTAGTTCTCGTGTTTGTCATTATGTCCTCAACATGTGTTGGTCCTAAAAGATTTTATTCACTAACTTCATCCCAAAAAGTTGGTGTACTAATTTTTTTCTTATACAATACTTCATATAGTTCCATTTTACTGCTTTAATGGAAGCTATTATTATATAAAAAATCCAATAAAGTTAAATGTTGATAACATATACCTTGAAAGTCAAGTGGGTACGACCTCAATATGTCTCCTAATGTGTGAATATTCCTTTTGGACTCTCCATATATATATTAATGATAATAATTACTCAAATATATCTCAGTTTAAAGGTCCATTTAAATAATTTTATTGTATATTTATGTAATACATGGGTCACAGTCAGATACAATTGAAATAGGATCACAAATAAGTCTCACAGCTTTATTAATATAGATTTGTGAAATCTACTCAAAAGGGATATATTCCCTTAAAAATAGAAATTTTGAGGACATGGTATGGTGATCAATATTAACCCATATGGAATCATTATTTATCAAATTCATATAAAATATAGTGATAAAATTTGTAGTAATATTATCCCATTTCCATACAAGAATAAGTGGAGGATTCAAGACTCATTTAATATGTTGTCTCTCTACTTTTACATATTGATAAACTAATCATCTAGAATTATAGCCTACAATTTAAAATTTTATTTTATCACAACAAAAATGTTTCTTAAAATACCTATATATTTTGGTGTTACCATGGTTTAAAGGTAAATTAGAGTGATGGGCTTCATCTGATATTTCTCTCTTCAGCCCTCGTATAGATAGAACATGTAACCTATTTCCAAATTTATACACATAATATTTATAAACAAAATCTACAAGTTATCCATCATCAATAGAACTAATTTTAATTTAAAAACCTTTAACATTGATCTAATAAAATTTTAAATTTTCTAATCAGGTTGGTTTTGAAATCATTTGTAAAATTATTGATATTTCTCATTCCATAATAATTATCACATCTATATTTACTTAGTCTCTCAATATTGAATCATTTTTAATCCTCAACATGGTTATAATTCTAGTATATTTTCTACTAAATTCATCAAAAACATTATTTGCCTTCCCAAGGTAGTAGTGTATCAAACAATCACAATCCTTGAGTAGCTCTAGCTATCTCCTTTTCCTCATATTGCAGTATTTCTATGAAAATATATTTTTAAATCTATTATTATCTGTATATATCTCACATATTTATCCATATATATAATTCCACCATATCTTCATTGAAAAAATCACTACTTCCAATTAATGATCATGAGTTAGATAAATCTATTCAAGGACATTAATTTCCTTCATACATAGATAATAACCCCTTTATTTAGCATTAGTATTAATCTATTTACCTTATTCAATGTGGCATTATATAACACAAATACATCCCTTACCAAATGTAATATTAATACTGGTTTATTTAAAATCTCCCCATTAATTTATTAAAAACAAATTCATATTATACGAACCATATAAAGTTAAACAACTTACATGTAAACTTAGTAAATGCATTAGTTAATTGAGTAAAATTTTAAACAAATCACTGATAGTAACCTTATAATCCAAGAACCTATACACCTCTGTTACATTCATTGGTTTTTTCCATTCTATAACTACCGTTTTCTTTAAATCATAAGGTAATAATTCATATTTAGATAAAATATTACGAGGAAAATAAACTTCATGAAGACAAATTTCACATTTGCTAAATTTTTCAAATAAATTCTTTTCTCTAAGAGCCTTAACACTGATTCACAAATGAATCTTATGATTTTAATAGATTTTAGAGTATATCAGGATATAAAAAATAAATACTATAATTAAATTATCAAGATAATTCCTGAATACTGTGTTCATCAAAACCATAAAAATAGAGAGTTTATTACTCAATTCAAAGGGAATTACTATAAATTCATATTTTTCATACCCCATTTCAAATTTCATATTTGGAATATATTCTTTCATTACTCATAGTTGATAATTCCTAAAATAATATATCAATCTTTGAAAACATATTAAGATCCTTGAAATTGATCAAATTTGTTATAAATTTGAGGAAAAGAACATAATTTCATTATTGTAATGGCATTTAATTCCCAATAATTGATACAAAACCTCATAGACCCATATTTCATCTTAAAAATAATTAGTACTCCACATATTGAAATACTATGGAATATAAATCCCATATCACAGAAATACTAATGTTTTTTATTTATTTCATTTAATTGCAATATGGTTTTCTTATAGGGAATATTAGATATATTTTATGCATCATAGATGAGACTAATGAAAAACTCAACTTTATTCTCAAGTGGATGGATAGGTATTTATTATGTAAAAAATCAATGAATTATTTAATAATCAGTACTTCTCCTACTATAAGGATACCTTTCCAATTCATAGGGTGTTTTTCCTCTTATAAAAAAATTTATTATTGAGATATATTAGTGGAGGATCCAAAAAATATTTATATAATATATTCTCCCCTCTTATGACAAGGTATTCGACATCACTAATGTGAATCATAATATCATATTCCTACCAATAATATTTTATTTATTTTAAGATCCAATCAATACAATGGATTATGTAACACTACATGATTATATAATATTTTAATTTTTGAATAAATTTAATTTTCTTTCTATATTTCTTTATACACAAAACCATGTTAATCTTATTCTACACACAACAATGAAATATATTTCATTACACACAAGGGACAGTTTTACCAAACAATAATATAATATTAAAATATTATTATTTAATATAATAAGAGATAAACTAATCATTAAATTAGGGGTTATAAATAGTATTAACCAATTTTTTAAATTTTATATATTATATATGATTTTGAAATTCATATTATTTGTTTTCAAGACATGATATTAAAAAAATCCAATTTTTTTCATAAAATAAGTGTTTTTCAAAAATCATAATTTTAACACCATTTAATGGAAAACCAATTTTTAATATAATTATTGACACATTTAGAATTTTTATATGAAAAAATAATCAACTTCTTTGAATTTGGGATGTCAAAATTAACTTAGGCTTAATATTTAATATTTTTCTGAGAAGTTTCATTTTTTATTAATAGTGAAAAATACTACATTGTAGTTAAAAACTGAGTTTTTTATTTAAAAATTATAAAATTACCTTAAAATCTTCTTCAATACTAAAAATATTATATATTTAATTAACAGAAAAATAATATAATTGATTTTAAAAATATTAATTTTTATATATTTTGCATGTTTTAACATGTCTAGTTAATTTTATATATCTATAAGATATATTAGATATGTTTTAAAACATTATATTTTACTTCCAACATTGTATTGATGTATTTAAATTCAAATTAAATGAATACTTTGAAATTTTTCAATAATGATATTTTATTGAATTATTATTTTATTAAATTATTTAAAAATCATAAAAATATTAAATAATTAAAAATATGGTAATATATGGTCTATTATATCTTCAAATATTCATTGATATTCTATTTTTTAGACTTTGGCTCTAGAATAGCCTTATTATATTTTAATATTTTAAATATTTCTAAAAGTGCCCCTTTCCTCTCTCATAAAAAGTAACCGAATCCCTCACTTCCTTACACCTCTTTGGGCCTTATACATTAACATAACCTAAAAAATTTCTCCTTCCAATAGTATTACCTGAGTTTTTTAGGTCTTGTTCTTTGAAAAAACCAACCCTAGTGTCCCTAAGAGGATATCCAAAGGAAGTCCATCAAAGAAGAGGTAATTGTTTTTCCAACTCATTCAAGTTATTTTATTCTTCTACTTTCTATTACAATGTTGTATCCAAAATAAATTAATAACTATATCCTCATATATATAATGATATTTTATTATTATTATTGGAAAACTATATTCCTCTTTTTATCCAACCTATAAAAAACATTATCACTATGTGTGCGTATGTATGGCTTATCGTCTCCACACTATGGTGTAATTTTTTATTCATCAAAACATTATTTGGATTGGTATAATAGTGAATATAATGGATATAAATAATAAATATAATATGATATTTATTATTTATAATTAATATAAAATCCAATTCTTTAACACTTTACCATTAAGGGAATGATAACATTGTTCGAGTGTACATACGGCCTACCATCTCCACAATGCGATGAGATTCATCATCCACGTTAACCATTCAATAATGATTAAAAAAATTTATATGATGAGTGAATATAATATTCATTAACTTAATAAAATTATTTTTATGAAGAAATATAACATATGAATAAGAAGCAGGACTTACATGACATACATGTATAGGAAAATGAAGCTTTTAACACCCAAAACACGGGTAATAACGAAATATTAATATCAAACAGGTGATAAGATGATATAATAGGAATATATATATATGATTATAAATATAATTATTGTTCTGGTATAAGTTAATAACATGATTAAAACCATTATACATGACTCTAAAAGACGTTCACCCAAAAGAAAATTCAAGGTAAGGGACTTCGTCTCAATCTTCTTTCACTGAGGTATAGTTTGATATTATACACCCACCTTATTTTATGAGTTGTATATATAGACCCTTCAACCTATCATAAAATTAATTTATTTATTATCAAGTTATTTAATTTTTTTTAAATATTATTCTTTCCTTGGGTTTATAATTTAAATGTTCAAAGTGGTATGGGACGCTTAGAATGTTTAAGTGATTAATCCTTTAACCATTTCAATATTATTGAAATTATTTTACATATTTATTTATATAGATATAAAATGATTATAAAGGATATATTATGTCTATTTTTAAGTTCATTCCAATGTTTTAAAAATTAATCCATTTAAGGTTTTATTTAAGTGACTCTTTAACTAAAACATCGTTTTAAATTTTTTAAGATTTATTATTCTAAATCATTCTCATTCTTGTATATGTTTTCAAAATGGGTTTTATGAATTTATTTATAAGGACCTGAATGTTTTAAAATGTTAAATTTCTATTTTTTATCAAATTTTTCAATGTATTATGGGACACTTTGATTCAAAAATCTATTTTTTTTAATTTTTTCTTTTATAAATGTGTGTCTTTTAAAATAAATGATTTCAAAGTAAAAAAGGGGTATTTTATTAAAGAAATTTTTTATTATTTTATTAGATTATTTTAATCTATTTCTACATAATTTGTTGAATTTTATTCTTAATTAAAATTTATTTATTATGATACAATCTACCATGCTTTATTGTAGGTTTATGATGTGTTTGATTGTGGATATGCTATTTTGATACCATTCATGTTTATGGTTAATGTATTAACATTTCGTATGCTTGTTTTAATACAAATTTTTTTGTTGGTTATGTTTCTCTATTTTCATATGATGAATTCATTGGACTTAGTAAATGATAGGTGGGGTCTGCTATATACCTTTGAGGCATTGATAGGTCTCACCAGACAAACTAGTTTGGGTTTTAGCAATTTATGTTTGGTGTCTTGGTCCAAGCCATGACAGTGATTTTTAGACATTTTTCATTATGCATTCCATCAATATGAGATTATTTATTGAAATTACATGTAAATATTCGACTAGTATAATATCCATGGTAATCTTTTCTAGCTCATGTAATTATTTTATAAGGTATTATTTGTTATTTCCATATTAATCCCATGATTTTTTTAAATGGGATGTGTTTCAGTTAATCACCTTTCCATAATCGTTTATGGTTATTTATGATAGTTTAAGTTATATTACTTACCCTTAATGATCATTTTATCTCACCCATTTCTTATGTTTTATTTTTTCCTAGGATACAAGGAATTGTTTTGATTTTAATATGTATGGTTACACAGAGGGGATTAATGTAATGCTAGAAGAAAATTAATTGGGTGATTTATGTTTTAGATTTCAATTTAAATTTCATGTATGTATCTAGGTTAACAAAACTACTAAACTATTCAGTCCTTTAAGATTTTATTCCTTCTAAAATGAAAATATAATGAATTAATGTACTATCTACTAGCTTCAACGTTCAGGTCATTGCAGTTGGTATCAGATTAACTTTAGTACAAACCTTGGAAACTAGATTTAGGAAATCATGGATTATAAAACTCACCCCTATGACTATATTTGAGGATAAGACTAAGTGTATGAAATAATCATATTTATTTGGTAATGGCAATGGATAACTATGGTTAAACCTACGGTCTCATAGATTGAGAAAAATATGTCATGATTTAGACACCCCATAAATGATTCTTCATGACTCTATCACTATGATTAGTGTTTCTTACTTTGTGCCTTGGGTTTTAGTCAATGGTTAGAATCAGAAATATTATAAAATTAATGGTTAAACTGCTAATGATGAAGAGACTATAAAATAAAAATGAAAGGGAGGAGTTATAAATGAATAAGATAATGAAGTATAGTTAATTGTTTAAGAATGATGGAGAATGATTATAGTTCTTGTGTATTTGGATTCAAAAATTATTTCATCAATGGTTATCTGGTTATATGAATAATGATATATATAAGGATTATACTATAGTACTTCTTTACTAAGGATTTGGAAGAATGCATATTTTCATTAAGGTTTTAAAGTTATAAAATATTTTTTTATGTGATAATAAGAGCAAAACTACATTGTTTGGAGAATATAATGTTACTATTTATTTTTGATATTTAGTGACTCATTTGGACTATGAAATTGGATAGATGTATTTTGGATGAGTATTATAGTTTTAATGGGTTAAGATGAACATTAGATATTATTTTTCAAGGTTAAAGTATGATTTTTTAGATATTATGTGCTAACATTTTTTGTTTAATTAAACATTTTGACAATGAAGGAATTACCTATAGACCTTATGATTCATTAAAAATTATTTAGGCATAAGAATTTATCTTGAATATCCATCCTCAATTGTATGAAATGAAGTGTATATTGATTAAAGCGAAACTAAAGTATGGAATGAAGTCAAGTAAGTATATGTTCGTGAGAGATCTGTCTAAGTGCTAAAGGAATTCCTCAACTTTCATAAAAGAATCTTGAAACAAAAATTTTACCCAATTACCTTTATATTTGATGAATCAGATGGTCTAATATATCTTTACATATTTATGGATTTGAATCCCATACCTTTTAGTTTATCATTAACTTTCTTAAGATGAATAACCTCTATAATTCTCTATAATTATTTTTTGGCATCTTCACTTTCCACCAATGTACTCCAATTCGAAAGTCTAATTTGGTGGTGACCTTCACATTTCCCTTTCCCTCCCATTAAGAGGATATTTTATTATGCCTACTTACGATGTGGTTTTTTCCCAATATAGTATATTTAAATATCAAACCCTATACTACCTAGATTTTGTTTAAATTGTGAGGATGAAATTTAATTAAGGTGGGGAGAATGTAACACCACAATATTTTACAATATTTTCATTTTTTAATTAATTGAATTTTTTTCTAGATTACATTATACACAACACCATGTTATGGTTACGCTACACACAACAATATGTTGGCTTGCATTACAAATTTTGCCTAGTTTTACTAAACAACGATATATTATTAAAATATTATTATATAATATAATAATATATAACGCAGTCGTTAAATTAAAAGTTATGAAATTTATTAACCAAATTTTGAAATTTATATATATTAAATTTTAACATTTATATTTTCTGTTTTCTAAACATGATATAAGAAAAAATACAATTTTTTCAAATAAAGGAAGTATTCTTCAAAAATAGTAATTTTAAAGCCTTTTAAAGGAGAACCTATTTCAAATATGATTTTTGAATATTTTATAATTTCTATATGAAACAATAATTCTCTTATTTTAATTTGTAATGTCAAAATTAACTTTGGGTTAATTTTTAGTATTTTTCTGAGAAGTTTCATTTTTCGATTAATAGTAAAAATACTGCATTATAGTTGAAAACAACAAATTTTATTTAAAGAATTATTCTACTTTAAACTGCATTTTAAAGTCTAAATTGATGGATTATACATATATTAATCCAATTTAGGTCATTTGAAACATTGTTTTATTGAAATTAGATATAAAAAACTTATTGAACTTTTCTACATTCTTTTTACCCACCTTCTCGCCACGTCTTTAGGATTAGCGTTAAACTTAAATTTATCACTTCTGTGACTTGAATTAAAAATGGGAATATATTATGGTAATAAATATGAAATTTAGAGTATAGTGGGATCAACTTAATATTTGGGATATTATGAATTGTAACTTTAGAAAATTTTTATCTACCACGGTTAAGGGTTGGATAATTAATGTTAAAAATAATATTATAAAATTATAAAATTACCCAAACACTTGTCTTAATTTAATTGGATAAGTGAGTTTCAACCAAAATAAATCTTAGTCTGAAAATATAATCTTTTCAATCCACTTGGGTATGAATATGAAATTTATAATATTTTATTTAAAGATGAGTTAAAAATGTCATAATCATGTTTTTTAATAAGTATTACATTTTTAATACACTGATATAAAGAAGATAAATTCTAATATAAATGGTAATTAAAAAGATAAAAAATTTATAATAATCATTATAACTTATTTTTAATCTCTAGAGAATAAAATATTTAATTAGAGGCTTATATAACAATGATGAAGTAATTGTTTAATTAATGGAAATATCAAATAAATGATATTAAAATATACTCAAATAAATATAATTTGACATAATTAATTACATAAACTAATTATATAGATAAATTATACATTTTATTGATATATTATAAGTATTGGTTAAAAGTTTTCATAAAGTTATGATATTTTTAAAAAGACAAATAATGAATAATTTAAAAATTAACATAAATGATACTTTAAAATAAATAATATTTTATTAAATGATATTAAATTTAAAAATATATAAAATTCATAAAAAAAATATAATAATGTCAAATATTTCATAAATGAATAATTTATTGTTTGTTTTAAATTTTACAGTGACTATATTAAACTTAAATGAGTAAAATAATATGTTGTCATGTGAAAAGTTAAAGGGTTTAAATAAGGTTTAAAACAATAATATATGGTTATAACTATGACATAAAATTGTATAAACATTATTAAATGAATATTACTCTATAATTAACACATTAGGATTGAATTTTAGTTCTTTAATGGAAACTTTTCCATGAAAATAATTTATAAATTATTTAAATCAAATATAGTTTCAAAATTTCACTATATTTGTATTTAATATCACTTATGAGTCCAAATAGTGATAAATTCAAGATATACACTAAATTAAATGTTTATTTTGATCCTAATGAAGTTATTTTCATTATTTAAATTTATTTTTTATTTTTAAAAATTATATAATTAATTTAAAAACTTTTTCAATACTAAAATTTTATATATTTAATTAACAGAAAAATAATATAATTAATTTTTAAAGTATTAATTTTGATATATTTGGGTTGAGATAATGTGTATAATTAACTATATAGATCTATAAGATATATTAAAGATTTTTGAAACCATTATATTGTACTTTCAAATTTTTTTTGATATATTTAAAGTCAAATTAAATGAATAGTTAGAAATTTGGAAAAAATGATATTTTATTGAATTATTATTTTGTTAAATTATTTATAAATCACAAAAATATTAAATAATTAAAAATATAATAATATATGGTCTAAAATATCTTCTAATATTCATTAATAGGCCATTTAAAAGTTTGTGTCTCTAGAATAGCTTTGTTATATTTAAATATTTAGAGACTTCCGAAAGTGCCCCTCACCTCTCTTATAAAAAAGCACCTCCTCCCTCACTTCCTCACACCACTTTGAGCCTTCTGGATCGACCAAAACTACCTATTTATCCTCCCAACATTATTAGATATTGTATTGAGGTATTTTTCTTCTAAAAATAGTAAACCTAGTGTCCCTAATAGGAGATCCAAAGGAAGTCCAATGAAGAAGCTGTAATTATTTTACCAACTCATTCAAGCTATTTTCTTCTTCTACTTACTATTAAAATATTTTTTCCAAACTCAAGTAATAAATACAGTATCGTATATATTTTTAGTTTTTTAATATGATTATGTGACAACCATGTTCCTTCTTTTATCTATCCTATGAAAAACAATATCCTCATGCGTGCGTGCATACGGCTTACCATCTCCGTGTTGTGGTGTAACTTTTTTTCATCATCACTTTATTTGGGTTGGTATAATGATAAATAAAATGGATATAAATAATAAATAAAAATTATATTGATTCTGTATAATTAATATAACATCCAATTACTTAACACTTAACCATTAAGTGAATGATATTGTGACTCATGTATACGTACAGCTTACCATCTTCATGACATGATGAGATTCATCCTCCATGTTAACCATTCAAGAATGATTATAAAAATTCATATGATGACTGAATATAATATTTATGATCTTAATAGAATTTTTTATATGAATAAATATATCATATGTATAAGAAACATGACTTACATGAAAAACATGCATAGGAAAATGAAGCAGATAACACCCAAAACAAGGGAAATAACGAAATATTTTTATCAAATTGGTGATAAGGAAATATAATATGATAACATATGGTATCATAAATATAATTATGGATCTGATATAAGTTAATAACATGTTTAAAACTAATATAAATTAGTTTAAAATATTTTCACCCAAAATAAAACTCAAGGTAAGGGACTTCGTCTCAATATTCTTTCATTAAGGCATAGTTTGATGTTATACACTCACCCTCTTTTATGAGGTGTACATACAGACCCATTTACTTATCATATAAATAATTTATTTATTATAAAATTATTTAATGTTTTTATAAATATTATTCTTTCATTGGGTTTATAATTTAAATATTCAAAGTGGTATGGGATGATTTAAATGTTTAAAGAATTAATCCTTTCTCTGTTTTAATATTCTTAATATTATTTTACATATTTATCTATATGGATATAAAAGGATTATGAATGTAATTTTATGTAAATTTTGAATTTAATTAAAATATTTTCAAAAGGAACCTTTTAAAGGTTTTATATAAGTTACTCTTTAACTAAAACATAGTTTTAAATGTTTTTAGGATTTATTCTTCTAAATCATTCTCATTCATATCTATGTTTTCAAAATGGGTTTTATGGATTTATTTAGAAGGATGTGAATGTTTTTAAATTTTAATTTTAGAATTTCTCTCAATGTTTTCAAAGCATTATGGGACCCTTTCAATCAAAAATCTCTTTTTTAATATTTTAATTTATAAATACATGGAATTTTGAATAAATGGTTTCAAAGTAAAAAAGGGGTATTTATATAAGGAAATTTTAATGATTTTATTATATTATTTTCATCTCTATAAATATCCTTCTTTGGATTTTATGCTTAATTTATGTTGATTTATTATGATATAATCTATCATATTGTATTTAAGGGTTTATGATTTGTTTGAATGTGAATGTGATTTTTATACCATTCCTGGTTTATGGATAATCCATTAACATTTTGTATTATATTTTTAATAGAAATTTTTATGACGGTTATGTTTCACCCTTTTAATATGAGGAATCCATTGGACATAGTATGTGATGGGTGGTGCCTGATAGAGCCCCTTGACGTATCATTAGGTCTCATGAGATAAACTAGTTTGGTTTTTTACCCATTTATGTATGGTTTCCTAGAAAATTCCTTATAGAGAGTTTTAGACATCAGTAATTATGCATTACCTCCTTATGAGATTAGTTATTGATATTACATGTGATTATTTCACTAGTAAAATATTAACATTTATTTTTTCAAGATCATGTGATTATTTTATATGAGATTATTTATTATTTATATATTAAAATCAAGACATTGTTTAAATGGAATATTTTTTAGTTAATCATGTTTCCATAATCATTTATGCTTATTTATGATATCTTTTATTGTATTACATACCCTTACTAAGAATTTGATCCCACCCCCTTCATGTGTTTTCTTTTTCCCAAGGATATGTAGAAGTGTTTTGAGTTTGATATGCAAGCTCACACTAAGGGGATTAATGGTGTTCCTTGTAACA
The DNA here is from genome assembly GCA_963277665.1 of Viscum album. Classification (NCBI taxonomy): domain Eukaryota; kingdom Viridiplantae; phylum Streptophyta; class Magnoliopsida; order Santalales; family Viscaceae; genus Viscum; species Viscum album. The sequence goes on from OY728122.1 coordinate 974,923,236, forward strand.
CCCCGACCCTTGTTTCCTAGAGTTCGTGCATTATTACATAACATTGTAATGATCACAAGAGATCAAGTCTCTAAAGACTAATTAGTTTAGTAGCCTTGGAAGTAATAGATACATAAATAAGTTTTACATTACATTATGAAATGGAAAAACAACAACATTGTGTCCCCTTTGAACTCACTCATATCCCTTATGCTATTCTAGCAGGTTAATCGTAATATAATTCTCACATTCTTGGAAAATAAAACATAAGAAAGGGGTGATCTCAGATGCTTAGTAATGATAACAATATAGTAGAAACTATCATAAATAATAATAAAAATTTAAGGCAATGTATAAGACCAAAACAAAATCCTTTTAAATTTAAACTTTAGAATAATATGGAAAAGATAAGTAAAATAATGTCATTTACTTATTCACATGTATATTCTAATAGACGAATAATCACATGTAATATCAATATATAATTTCATAATGATGGAATACATAACGTCGGACATCATGACCATATAGTCAAGGCCTCGTGCCATGAATACAAATAAGATTTTTTCAAGGCCTTTTTCCAAGACACTAGTTTTTCTCATGAGACCTACCGATGCATCTAGGAGCTATAGCAGGCTCCACCCATCACTTACTAAGTCTAATGCATTCTTCATATGAAAAGGTTGAGACATAACATAAAGATTATTATTAAAACAAGAATACTAAATGTTAATAATTTAACCATAAAACATGAATGGTATAAAAATAAAACATCCACATTAAACCATATCACAAAACATTCTATACAATATAGAATATTGTATCATAATAAATCAACTTCAAACAAGTTTAAAATCCATCAAAGGATGTTGACATAAATGAAATCAAAACTATTTGAGAGTAATAACTCTTTCTATTTTGAAATCATTTAAAAGTCACATAATTATAAAAGAAGACATTTATTTTGAAAATATTCTTATAAACTTGTAAGAGAAGATTTGAAGATGTTATAATGGCAGAAAATAGCCGCACTCGCCGTATACGTTAAAAAACATTCTTACCTTAATTTTTCGAAAAATTCATCAAGTACCTTGTTTGGAAAACGACAGAAATATTGCTTTCAAAACATTTTAAAAAAATTCAAACTAGGTTAAAACTTAATCTAACCCATAGTCTAGTAAATATTAAAAATGTTTTGAAATGAATTTTTAAGAAACACAGATGTGGATGATAAGGAATTCCCAGTAGATAATTACGTATAAACAGCCTCGGATAATAAAGAGATTGTAAAATTAACCCTTAACTTGTACTTTACCTTGCTCAAGGGTATGTCAACCTATAGAATAATAGTTAAATCATTTTTATTAAATTATAAAAGAACCATATACATAAATACGATCTTATATATGATCTTCTAATATTTCATTAATAATAATACATCAGAAGTATCATTGTTTTGGGTGTTAACTGATTTGTTTTCATTTATATGTTTCGTTACGTAAGTTATTTTTGTTATGTATAGGATGTATTTGATTCATTTACAGAATGATATTAAGTTCTTGAACATTATTTTTAATCAAAAAATGAAAATTATTCTTGAATGGTTACAGTGTGGAATGAATCTTATCGTGTTCATGGAGATAGTAATCGGTATGTACGCACGAGCAAAAATACCATTATATTGATGGCGAAATCATATTTAATTGGATGTTATATCATTTATACAGAATCATTAATATGTTATATTTATTATATAAATCAATTATACTCATTATTATACTCATCCAAATAATGAATTGTTGAATAAAAAACTACACCACAATGTGGATATGGTAGGTCATACATACGCACGTAGGGTGACTTTGTCATTCATAGGATGGATAGAGTAATGAATATGGTCATACCGTATTTATAATAACATCACAGTATGTATAAGGTGCTGGATTTATTATTTTGGTATGTAAACTACAAATAAATAGGAAGTGGAAGAATAAAAGAACTTTGAAAGAGGTGATGAAATTATTACCTTTTCTTCAGGTGCTTCCTTTTGATTTGATCAAAAGGGATCCTTAGTTCGGATTTCTGATCAATGTAAAGCATCTCGGTTGAAGTGAGTGTATTTGGAAAGATATTTTAGTGGGGTTTGGTAGATCCAAATGGCTTTAGAGGTGTGATTTTCAGATAAGGGGATGTACCCTTTTATAAGATAGGTGAGGGTCACTTTAAGAAAAGGCTGAAATGTTAATTTATTAAATAATCATATTCTGTCTATAATGGATCTAAAAAATTTTATTTAGGGGATAAGGTGGGGATATGTCTAAAACCATTAAACAAATATGTTTTAGTCCAGTTTAGTTCACCATATTAACCTTATCTTTTAGATTTAACTCTTAGTTAAATATTTTAACTTTTACAATGTATTCTTGTATTATTAAATAAATATTTAATAAACATACTATAAAAATAAAATAGAACCCAAAGTTGTTCATTATTGACATATATAACCTTATCTAAGTCCTTTGGCAGAACCTTGTATTTTTATAAATATTATATTAATTAATAATATAGTATTTGTTTTGAAAACTCTTTTATCCAAATTTTGACACTATTTAGTATTTGGTTTTTGTGAAAGTCAAAAAAATATGATTAATTCAAAAAAATATAAATTAAATTATTCCTAACATGTCATGTTAACCTATTAAATTATTTTAATTCATAAAAATTCTCAATTTACATGTCACGACCCGTCCTCGGGCCCGTGTCGTGACTACCCCAAGCCCGCCTTCCATAGGTCAGGGGCTGGCGACTAGCACCAAAGGTGTAAACCTGATAAAAGGGAAGGCATTGCCTTTAAACTTGTAACACACAGGGAGTAAAAGTAGAAGTAAAAACTAAGTAAAAACTATATACAAAAGAAGTTGTTGAAAGTAATGGGGCCAGAAATACAAGCCCAACTGTAAAATATAAACAACTAAAAAGGTAGTACAACTGCTGTAAAGTAAAATAGAAACTACTGAGTCATCCTCTGGGATTCCCACCTAAAGAGTGGGTACATATGGCCTCCTCAACACCCCATGTCTGTCCATCTTCTCCATGTAAATCTAACCAAGTATCCCACCTCTGGGTATCGTCTAACTCTACAACTCTCTACCTCGATCAGTGTTGTTTGTCATCTGCAACCAACACAACTAAGTGCAGGCACAGCCCGTGCCGAGGTTAGTATAACGATACTCAGTAGGGACCCCAAGACCCTCAAGGTCTCACAATATCTAACAAGGATAACCCACATAGAAAGATACAATCATGAAGTGTCAACCAACCTTACTTAGGTATATGCCCAAACATATACCTAAGTTACCAATAACAATTCAGCTCCAACTCTTGAGCCCAAGCACAACCCAGTCCACAAAGGAAGTACAATTCAATCACTACGATGATAATGGTTGAAAGACAAGACTCGACACACACAGATATAAATCTTTTGTAGAGAAATAGAGATGATCAGATTTAGTCACTAATTCATTTAAGTTGTTGGAACCACATAGGATACAGGACTAGCTAAGATATCGGACCCACACAGGATATAGAACCAGCTATATCATCTAAGTTGTCAGAACCACATAGGATACATGAATAGCTAATTTGTTGGACCCACACAGGATATAGGACCATCTATTCGGTCAGACCCACACAGGATCCAGGAACAGAAGTCAGAACTGTCAGACCCACGGAGGATCCTGGTATAGTAGTCATCACTATCGAACCCACGGAGGATTCCATTATAGTAGCATCACAGCCATCCCTAGGGTTCCCGCACACAGCATGCTTGATTCTGAGGGGGTTTGATCCTCGAGCCATGTTTCGATACATCAACTATCACAATATCCTGAGTTGATGTATCTAGTAGTTACTTATCATCATAAGAAACCCAATTTGACAGACGGCGTGTCAATCGGACGCCCGGTCTGAGAGTTATTGGCATTTCCATTCGAGGGGCATGGTTAGATTTATGCTCGATCCAAACCCGGCCATTTTCCAAACTTGTCCAAAACTCACTTAGAGTATTCCAAAATAACCACCTCGTCTCTAGGGTCCCATTTCCGCAGACGGCACGTCAATCAGATGCGCGGTCTAGGAGATATTCTCATTTAAGAAAAGACGGGCCTGGCCCATCAATCCCAGTGGGATGACGGGTCAGCCCGACCCGGCTCAGCTGGTCCGACCCAAATAGGGGTCGGCCCAGTCCAGTGGGGCACGACCCACCTGCAGACCCGGCCTGCGTTGCAGGCCGGTTCGGTTCGCCCGGCGGCGCCACGCGGCGCTGCCTCCACCTCTACCCGGCCGGACATAGCCGGCCGGTTTGGTCAAGCGCATGCGGCCCACGGACACGGGCCGCGGTTCTCCTCACGTGGCACCTATGCGCACCGTGGTGCTCAAACCCAACTGGCACACGGCCGGCCGGTTTTCCCAACCGAGCGGCCTGTGGACGCGGGCCACGTCCTCCTCCACACGGCGCCCCGTGCGCCACGTTCCTCCAGTGGGGCGGCTCGATTGGTCCGTCGGTCGTCCCGCAGACTGGGCGGCCTAAGCGGCCGCCTGTCCCTCCACGCGGCCGGTGCAATGGCACCGTAACCTCCTCCGCGGCCCAGCCTAGCCATGTCTCTACCTCACTGGCACGATGTAACGACTCGAAATTTTGAATAAATCTTGTTTTCTAATTTTATGTGTTATTTTATTTTTATACTCAACAAAAATGTTTCATTTGATAACATGAGTATAATTAAAATGAGACCGTTGGGTTTTGACTGTTATATGACCATTGTTCAATATGACCGTTGGAAACTAAACGTTTTGATTTTTGTCTCTAAATACAAGTAATCTTGGTTAATTATTATAGAAAGAAGATTCGATGGCCTCACCCAGTAGTCTTGGACCGATCGAAGCCCATCTAACAGAACTTGGGAAGGAGGTAGCACCACTAGGCTTTTCTCTGGACCAAACCCAAGCCGAACGTCATCGTGTGAAGCTAGAATGGAATCTCCATTGTGAGAAGTTCAACCTGATAGAAATTACTACTCATGCGATGTTGGCCGAGCCTCCCTCGGATTCTCTCACCTTAGCACACCTTACACTTAGTTCCTATGCTGGCGTGATAAGGGGATATTTAAGAAGACCGTAACTTCCTTGTGTAATCCTTTAATTTAAATAAAATTTGGGATTTCTTCTTATGATAATGTTTATGACTTTTTAAATGTCCAGATAAATATTGTATGCATATTTTTGGTGAATTTTAGAAAAAGGATATTTTAAAAATGTTTATGTAAACCTTAAATAATTAAAAATGTGTAATGAATTTCAAAAAATGGTCTTCTACAATTATGTTCAGTACAAAATTTAGAGTCTAATAAGATCAACTTATTTTTTGATGAATAGTAAATTATAAATAGTGGTTTTATGCTTAGGATTAGTAATGTAACCAAATATATTAGTAATCTCACTTAAGGAAAGTATTAATATAATCTAGTCACCTTGATTAAGTAATGTGATTCAATAAAATGGTTAAATAACGGTTTCATAAATTATTATTCAAGTATTAGTATTTCCGAGTGAATAGTGTTTTTTAATTAAAAATTAAATTAAAAATATTTAGAAAATTATTTTTATAAAATGGATTTCATTTTTGAACTCATAGCATCGATATTATGTTAAGGTAGTTTTTGGGGATTTTTTCTGAAAAAAATGAATTTTTGGTGAATAGTGTATTTATTTAAAAAAATAAATTTAAAATATTTAGAAAATTATTTTTATAAAATGGAGTTCATTTTTTAAATCTGAGCATTGATATTTGGTTAAGGTGAAATTTTTGGATCTTTCTGAGAAAGTTGAATTTTCAGTGAATAGTAAAAATATAGTTTTAGGGTTTCGGTATGTTTAATGACATCATAACTGTGTCATGATGATATCGTGAGATATTTTATGGGTTGGCTGACCAAAGGTGGTGAATAATTGTATGGGGGCCCCATGTGGCCTAGCTCCATGGGAATTACTATGGGAGAGAACATGGTTTTGAGAAAACCACTTTTGAGGTGTCCCTTGGCCATTAATGCCTTGTCCCCTCACTTTCCCTATAAATACCAAGCCATCCTCTCATCCATTTCGACTCCCCACTCTCCCCCAACGAATTTCTGGTCTCATTACCTCCCAAGGAGTCCTCCCAAGGTTCCCCGAATCCCTCAAGGTCCCAACCTTTGAGTTTTAAGAGTTATGTTTTAAGGTAAGGGATCTGACCTCTCTCTTTCTTTTCAAGAAATCTCTTTTATGTCATTTCTTTTATGCTCCATGTTATAATGTTAAAGGATGTTCTTTTATACTCATCTTAATTCCCTTTTCATGTTCATATAATTATAGATCTCCTCTTACTCTCATTATTTCGTTTTATGAAGTTTTAAGTGACGTCGTTAGGCTGCTGAAATTTTTGTAACAGATTCTTTCTCCCTTCTCATTTTTCAAGATATATTTTCATGTAAAGTATTTCAAGTTCCTTTTTATTATGTTGGGGTATGATCTATAAATTTATCATACTGATATTTTATGATCATATTATGAGAGACCCCATTTGATCTCTTCAATTCGGTATTTTGAAGTTTTAAGTGGTGTCGTTAGGCTGCTGAATTTTTAAGGGATTCTTTCACCCTTCTCTTTTTCAAGTTTTATTTTCTGGTAAAGTCTTTCAAGTTCCTTTTCATTATGTTGGGGTATTATCTCTATATCTATAATACTGATCATTTATGTTCATATGATGAGAGACCCTATTTGATCTCTTCAATCCATTCTTGGATGTTTTAAGTGACGCCGTTAGGCTGCTGAATTTTTAATGGATTCTTTCACCCTTCTCTTTTTCAAGTTATATTTTCTGGTCAAGTCTTTCAAGATCCTTTTCATTATGTTTGGGTATGATATCTATATCTATCATACTTATCATTTATGTTCATATGATGAGAGACCCTATTTTATCTCGTCAATCCAGTTTTGGATGTTTTAAGTGACGCCGTTAGGTTGCCGAATTTTCATAAGAGAAATCTTATTTTTGTATTCCTTTCAAGTTTTTCGTTTCATATGGTATATCATTCAAATTTCATTACCATGTTCTTAAATCCTTTATATTCTGTTCCTCTACTGTTTTATGGGTCATTCATGAATGTTTGACCCATTTCCCTTCTCTTTTCAATGTTTTCTAAAACCTTGTAACATAGCCGTTATGCTGCAGAATTTCTGTCTCAAAATGTCTCTCTCTTATTCTTGAATTCATTTATTTAATTACGTGAATATGAAAATATATTTGTTCTAAAGGGGTATTCACATATATATCAAAATTTTATATTTTAAATTCTGGGATTTACATACATGAAACCCGCTTTCCCTTTTTCGTGGGTTTAAAGGGACATAAAGATCATGTCTTTAAAACAATTTTTAAAACGTTATGATTATAAAATGAAACCCATTTATTTTATTCTATATGGGTTTTTTATGAAATGTTTTATGATGATATATGTGGCTCACATGATAATAAATACATGTCAAGGGTACACCCAGATAGCGCTCCAATGCATTGGGTAAAGACTTAATCTCTAGAGATGACTTTTTAGACTGATACCTTGGTGAATAACCTTGGTAATTTTTAATGACACCTTGGGGATGGAACTTGGTGAAACGAAATGATTTTCAACATTAAATGTTTCATCCACATATTAAAGTTATGAAAAATGTTATTTTTTTTATTATGATATATATCATGATTTATTTCTCATGCCTTAATGTTATTTTCATGACCTTATTGAGGTATCTCAAGTTCACATGTAAAATGTTTCTCTTGTTTCCCTTACTGGGCCTTCTGCTCACCCTTTGTTTTGATGTATGTCCCCAGGTTATGAGATGCAGTAATGAACCTAGGATGAAAATGAGGAGAATACTTTCAAGTGTTTAAGAATAATGTTTTATGTTTTCATGTTTTAAGTTCCTGGTTTCCAAGACACTAAACCTTAAAGATCCTCGGTTTTGTAAAATGTAATGAAAGTTTATGTGATCAAAAGGCAGGATTCTATAGTTGGTATCAATGGATGGTTTAGTTATTTGTAGAAATTAGGATATGAAAACTCTAGGAATAACCTTATAGAAAAGTTTGAATATAGGAAATCTTCCTGGTATTTTGGTGAGTATTGAGTAAGGTGTTTCCAAGCAAATACATCCTTGTCTGGATACGAGCAGGTAGAGGTGGCTCTGGTACAGATGTATATAGGGGTAAAACCCGAAAACACCACTTTGAGCTAGACTCGAATGGGAACCGATACACAACAACAATCCTTGCTGCACTCTTGGTTATGACACTCCTGGGGGATATGCTTTGTTAAATTCATAAGCTTAGTATGAACCATTATTAAAGGAACAAAGATAAAATAAAATAAAGATTCACATAAGAATATATGATCATTGATTACCTAGTTTTAAACCCAGAGGATCACAAGTTAGGGTATACTTTTCTTATACAAGTTATCCTTATATGCTTTAAGTTCCTTTTCATGATTATTGGTTAAGTATTTAAGCCTCTAATTATAATTTCTCTTCATAGTTAATAGTGGGAAATGGAAGAATGTGTCCCAACAACCAATGTGATAGGAAATGCGACAATTGCCGTATTAATATGACAGAGATGATTAGGGGATTAAAAGATGATTATTATTTTGGAAGATGTTCACTATTTTGGGGACCCTATATGATCGAGGTAAATAGATTACTACGGTATTTTCATTGAGGAGTAAGGTTGACTTATATTTTGAAGAATCGATGAATTTAAGGTGGACTTATAGTAATTTAGGTTACTTATGGGAATGATTAACCTATCTTGGGTAAAATATGTTTAGGTTAGCTACTTTTGTTATAAGATGTTAGGAGTGGTTGATGTGTTTTGGAGATGAACAATGAAGTTTATTTTGGAAGACTATGTTATCAAATTCTTCTTGTATTTGGGTTTCAATCTTAGTTTGGTTTATTTTGAGGAATTTTAAGAACAATTATTTATGGAATGGTCTATGATGAACTTTGGGTATTACCATGGATCTTTGAAGATTTAAAAGTAGTTTCCCTTCCTATGGGATTCTTTATTTTTTAAGAGTTGTTTTACCTTACCCTTTCTGTTTTTGGGATAATGTTTAAAGATAGAAGAAAAATATAGTTAATCTTTTGTGGATTATGTGATTCTCTAGAAGATGATTCTTGTGTTTTGATGAGACCAAGTAGTTTTGAATGCTCATAGTTTGGAGAAAAGATTAGTTTTGGGTAGAAACTTATTAAAGGACGAAACTCTACATGAAGGTAGGTATATTTTCTTATGTTTTTGTTCTATGTAGTAAATTAATTCCTCAAAATTATGAAAAGGAACGTAAAACAAAAACATTGTTGGTTTACGTTTCCTACTAGGTAATCAAAGACCATTTACACACATCATAAGTTTGGGATTTTCTTATGGTTAAATTTCTCCTAATCATGTTCTCTATCACTCTCCCTCAGAACATGACCCTTTGTTTTTCTTCCATGTCCATGTTTTCCTATATGGAATCCTAGTGTGGGTTAACTCGGGTGACCTTTGTACTTACCTTTCTTTCTTTTAAAGTAATAGTTTTACTGACTCCTTTTCCGATGTGGGAATTTCAATGAAATTTCAAAACCCAATTTTAAAAATTGCAAGGATGCAATTTCTTAAGGGGTGAAGATTGTAACGACCCTAAATTTTGAATAAATCTTGTTTCCTAATTTTATGTGTTATTTTATTTTTATACTCAACAAAAATGTTTCATTTGAAAACATGAGTATAATTAAAATGAGACCATTGGGTTTTGACTATTATATGACTATTGATCAATATGACTGTTGGAAATGAAATGTTTTGATTTTTGTCTCTAAATACAAGTAATCTTGGTTAATTATTATAGAATGAAGATTCGATGGCCTCACCCAGAAGTCTTGGACCGATCGAAGCCCATCTAACAGAACTTGGGAAGGAGGTAGCACCACTGGGCTTTGCTCTGGACCAAACCCAAGTCGAACTTCATCATGTGAAGCTAGAACGGAATCGCCTTCATGAGAAGTTAAACCTAATAGAAATTACTACTCGTGCGATGTTGGTCGAGCCTCCCTCAGATTCTCTCACCTTAGCACACCTTACACTTAGGTCCTATGCTGGCGTGTTAAGGGGCTATTTAAGGAGACCGTAACTGCCTTGTGTAATCCTTTGTTTTAAATAAAAATTGGGATTTCTTCTTATGATAATGTTTATGACTTTTTAAATCTCCGGATAAATATAGTATGCATATTTTTTGTGAATTTTAGAAAAATGATATTTTAAAAATGTTTATGTAAACCTTAAATAATTAAAAATGTGTAATTATTTTCAAAAAATGGTCTTCTACAATTATGTTCAGTACAAAATTTAGAGTCTAATAAGATCAAAATATTTTTTGATGAATAGTAAATTGTGAATAGTGATTTTATGCTTAGGATTAGTAATGTAACCAAATGGATTAGTAATCTCACTTAAAGAAAGTATTAATATAATCTAGGCACCTTGATTAAGTAATGTGATTCAATAAAATGGTTAAATAAACGGTTTCATAAATTATTATTCAAGTATTAGTTTTTTCAGGTGAATAGTGTTTTTTAATTAAAAATTAAATTAAAAATATTTAGAAAATTATTTTTATAAGATGGATTTCATTTTTGAACTCAGAGCATCGATATTATATTGAGGTAATTTTTGGGGATTTTTTCTGAAAAAAATGAATTTTCAGTGAATAGTGTGTTTATTTAAAAAATAAATTAAAAATATTTAGAAAATTATTTTTATAAAATGGAGTTCATTTTTTAAATCTGAGCATTGATATTTTGTTAAGGTGAAATTTTGGGATCTTTCTGAGAAAGTTGAATTTTCAGTGAATAGTAAAAATACAGTTTTAGGGTTTCGGTATGTTTAATGACATCATAACTGTGTCATGATGATATCATGAGATATTTTATGGGTTGGCCGACCAAATGTGATGAGTCATTGTATGGGGGGCCCCATGTGGCCTAACTCCAGGGGAAATACCATGGGAGAGCACATGGTTTTGAGAAAACCACTTTTGAGGTGTCCCTTGGCCATTAATGCCTTGTCCCTTTCCCTATAAATACCAAGCCATCCTCTCATAAATTTCGACTCCTCACTCTCCCCAATGAATTTCTGGTCTCATTACAGCCCAAGTAGTCCTCCCAAGGTGCCCCCATGCCATCAAGGTCCCAACCTTTGAGTTTTAAGAGTTATGTTTTAAGGTAAGGGATCCGACCTCTCTCTTTCTTTTCAAGAAATCTCGTTTATGTCATTTATTTTATGCTCCATGTTCTTATGTTAAAAAGATGTTCTTTTATACTCCTCTTACTTCCCTTTTCATGTTCATATAATGATTGATCCCCTCTTACTCTCATTATTTCGTTTTATGAAGTTTTAAGTGACATCGTTAGGTTGCCGAAATTTTTGTAACAGATTCTTTCTCCCTTCTCATTTTTCAAGATCTATTTTCATGTAAAGTATTTCAAGTTCCTTTTTATTATGATGGGTTATGATATATAAATTTATCATACTGATATTTTATTATCATATGACAAGATACCCCATTTTATCTCTTCAATTCAGTATTTTGAAGTTTTAAGTGGCGTCGTTAGGCTGCGGAATTTTTAAGGGATTCTTTCACCCTTCTCTTTTTCAAGTTATATTTTCTGGTCAAGTCTTTCAAGTTACTTTTCATTATGTTGGGGTATGATATCTATATATATCATACTGATCATTTATGTTCATATGATGAGAGACCCTATTTGATCTCGTCAATCCATTTTTGGATGTTTTAAGTGACATCGTTAGGCTGCTGAATTTTTAAGGGATTCTTTCACCCTTATCTTTTTCAAGTTATATTTTCTGGTCAAGTATTTCAAGTTCCTTTTCATTATGTTGGGTTATTACCTCTATATCTATCATACTGATCATTTATTTTCATATTATGAGAGACCCTATTTGATATCATCAATCCTTTTTTGGATGTTTTAAGTGACGTCGTGAGGCTATCGAATTTTCATAAGAGAAATCTTATTTTTGTATTCCTTTCAAGTCTTTCGTTTCATATGGTATATCATTAAAATTTCATTACCATGTTCTTAAATCCTTTATATTCTTTTCCTCTACTGTTTTAGGGGTCATTCATGAATGTTTGACCCATTTCCCTTCTCTTTTCAATGTTTTCTAAAAACTTGTAACATAGCCGTTATGCTGCAGAATTTCTGTCTCAAAATGTCTCTATCTTATTCTCGAATTCATTTATTTAATTAAGTGAATATGCAAAGCTCTTTATTCTAAAGGGGTATTCACATATATATCAAAATTTTCTATTTTAAATTCTGGTATTTACATACATGAAACCTGCTTTCCCTTTTTCGTGGGTTTAAAGTGACATAAAGATCATGTCTTTAAAACAATTTTTAAAACATTATTATTATGAAATGAAACCCATTTCTTTTATGCTATATGGGTTGTTTATGAAATTATTGATGATGATATATGTGTATCACATGATAATAAAGACATTTCAAGGGTGCACCCAGATAGCGCTCTAATGCATTGGGTAAAGACTTAATCTCTATAGATGACTTTTTAGACTGATACCTTGGTGAATGACCTTGGTAATTTTTAATGACACCTTGGAGATGGACCTTGGTCAAACTAAATGATTGTCAATATTAAATGTTGCAGCCACATCTTCAAGTTATGAAAAATGTTATTTTTTTATTATGATATATCTCATGATTTCATTCTCATGCCTTAAAGTTTTTTTCATGACCTTATTGAAGTATCTCAAGTTCACATGTAAAATGTTTCTCTTGTTTCCCTTACTGGGCTTCTGCTCACCCTTTCTTTTGATGTATGTCCCCAGGTTATGAGATGTAGTAATGAACCTAGGATTAACATGAGGATAATCCTTTCAATTGTTTAAGAAAAATGTTTTATGTTTTCATGTTTTAAGTTCCTGGTTTCCAAGATTGTAAACCTTAAAGATTCTCGGTTTTGTAAAATGTAATGAAAGTTTATGTGATAAAAAGGTGGGATACTATACACGATGTGACAATGACGTGCTTCCTCACTGCGGCCTGCCCTGGCCGTGGCCCTCCTTCGGCGTGGTTCGATGTCACCGCACCCTTTCGGATCCACCACGGCCCGCTTGGACGTGGATTTTCTTTTTGTGGTGCAACAACAGCCATTGCACCATCGACCTCTTCCGTGTTCCACCTCTATCATCAACACAAAGAGAATAATAACAACGGGAGGTAGGGTCGGACCATGTTCATGCAGTCTGATCCCTCCTCGTTACATTGTTAACATTCGGCATTATGATCCCAACACATGATGAGGAAAGGAGAGTATAACTCATACAAAAAAATAATCCAATTTCCCCCTACCTCGTATTTGTCTTTGTACATTGATGAGTCGCAGAAGACGGACGTCGCAGAAAATGGATGTCGTTTCGTCAATGTCGAAGGAGGTAGATCTCGGTGAAGATGACTCAAGACAATGCCCTCGGTGTACATCGTGGGCGGCGGTGCTTCCCTTCCTTGCTCTGGTTGAAGAATGAAGAATATGATGCTTCACGTTCTTCGGAGATGAGGATCATTCTTCGTTGGGTGGATGTCGTTCTACCAAGAGTTCTCCCAAGCTCCACTAAAGAATAATCACCAAGCCAAAATAAAATAATAGCCTCCTTATTATTTTAATGTTGCCATGCATTTCAAAAGAATTAAAAATAATTCATATCACTACAATTTAATTAATTAAGGCATTAATTAATCCTTTTGTTGGCACCATTATGAGAGAAGGTGGAAAGGCTCCACCATAAATTGGGTGTTCAAGAGTTAAGGGGGGTTAAGAGGAGTTAAAGGGTTCGGGTGGGCCCCACCCTAAAACATCCTCCCATGGGTGGTTAGGGTGTGGTGGTCCCCACCACTAACCTCCACTTGGTGGTTTTAAACACCATTCAAATAAAAATGTGGTACACTAATTTTTATTTAATTTTTAATTAAAACCCCAAGAAATTAACTCCCAATCACGATAAAACGCAACTACAGTAAAGGTCTCCTTAAGAGAATACCGGTGTTGCAAGTTCAACAGTGCCCTCAGATTTCAATTTTGAGCACCACTTCAAAAGATATAAAATCCCACACGTATGTTTACTGAACGTACCTGAACAGAACATCAGAAATTGATTTCGGGCACATCGGGCCTCAGAATCAAGCACTGTCAGAAACTGCAGACTTGTAAAATTCCCATGTATTTAAAAGAAATTCATGGAATTTCCGAGTCAGTACATTCTACCTACCTTAGGCCTTTACGCCCCCGTAAGCTACAACACACACTAAGGGAACAAATGGGGGTATTGATCATGCATATGAGCCTCCCACTCCCATGTGCTCTCCTGAAGGTTCTCGTGTTGCCAGCGAACGCACACCAGAGGAATTGACCGCCCATGAAGGACATGCTTCTGTCGATCTTGAATCTCCACTGGAACCTCCATTAATGTCACCTCGTCATCGATTTCCATCTCCCCATGGTCGATGCTGTGGGATGGGTCGTGCACGTATCTCCTCAGCTAAGATATGTGGAAGACGTCTTGCACCCAGTGCAACTGAGGTGGAAGATCCAAGCAGTAAGCCACCTCACGTACCCTGCTGAGGACCTGAAAAAGTTCGATGAATCACTGAGATAACCTGCCGCCATAGCCAAATCTTTGTATACCTCATCAAGGTGAGACCCGTAGAAAGACTTGGTTGCCATCCTCAAACTCAAGTGGTCTCCGTCTCCAATCATCATAGGACTTCTGTCTGCTTTTTGTAGTATTCATCCACTCCTGGATGATCTTCACCTTCTCCATCATAGCCTATACCATCTCTGGTCCCATAAGTTATGACTCCCCTGGGTTAATCCATCATAGAGGGGATCTTCAAGGTCGACCGTACAGTGCCTCGTAAGGTGCCATCCTGGTGGTGGAGTGGTAGTTTTTGTTATATGAAAACTCTACCAAGGTTAATTGATCCTCCCAGTTGAGACCAAAGTCAATGAAACATGCCCCGGAGCATGTCCTCGAGAGTCTAAATGGTCCTCTCAGTCTGACCATCTATCTAAGGATGGAAGGTGGTGCTCAAACGATGTTTCATCCCGAAAGCCTCCTACAACCCCTTCCATAGCCAGGAAGTGAAATGGTAATCTCGAACAGAGATGATAATCTACGGAACACCATGAAGCCATACGATCTCCTGTACATAGAGGCATCCCAAGCTCTCTACCAATCACTTCTCTCTAGTTGGTAGGAAGTGGGCTGACATGGTGAGTCAGTCTAGGATCACCCAGATAGAGTCATGACCCCTGGATATATGTGGAAGCCCCATCCTGAAATCCATGGATATCCCGTCCCACTTCCACTGTGGGACCTCTAAAGGCTGAACCAAGCCTGCTGGAACCTGGTGCTCCACCTTCACTTGCTGACAAGAGAGGCATCGTGAAACAAACTCTTATACTTCCTTCTTCATACCTGGACACTAGTACTGTTGTCATAGGTCATGATACATCTTTTCTACTCTTGAATGTACCACTAGAGGGGATGTGTGGAACTCCCTCAACAATTCCTCCAAAAGTGCAACTGGAACCATCGTCTATCCTTTGAAGAAAATGACATGCTCCCTACCTTCATAAAATCCATCAGGTGCCTGCCCTGAGGATATCTTTACATGTCACGTCTCACAGTCAATGTCTCCACGCTGTGCCTCCCTGACTAGTTGAATAAGTGGAGGAGTGACTATGAGAGACTACAGAAAGGCTTCTCAGTCCCGATCCACAAAGGATATCTGCAATGTGGCTACCTGCTCCATCGCCTCTCCTAGCAGCTGAATGTATCATATCTTACTGAGAGCAGCAGCTAAAACATTCCCCTTCCTAAGAGTATAGACTATCTTGAATTCATAGTCCAGGAAGAACTCGAGCCATCGTTGTTGTCTCGGGTTTAGGTCCTTCTATGAGAATATGTACCTGAGACTCTAATGGTCAGAGTAGATTGTAAAATGCTCGCCCATCAGATAGTTCTGCCACATCTTCAAGGCGAAGACCACTGCTGCTAACTCCATGTCATGGGTAGCGTATTTCTACTCATTTTGTCTCAACTACTGTGAACCATAAGTGATCACTGCTCACTCCTGCATTAGGACACACCCAAGTCTGGTCCTTAATGCATCGCATTAAACTACGTACCCAATACCCTCCTCCGGTAGCCTCAATATGGGTGCACTGTTCAACCTATGCCTGAGCTCCAGAAAGCTCTGCTGGCATCTCTCTGACCAAACGATGTTTTTCCTCTTATTAGTCAAAGATGAAAGCAGTGCTATAACTCTGGAGAGGTCTGGAATAAATATCTAATAGTACCTAGCCAGTCCTAGAAAACTTCGTACCTCCGTCACACTCCTAGGTGGCTCCCGAGAAAGTACTGCCTTGATCTTCACTGGATCCACTGAAACTCTAGCCTCTGAGATGATGTGTCCCAAGAAATGAACATATCGAATCCAAAATTGGCACTTCGAGAGCTTACCATAAAGCTGGTGCTCTCGGAGTGTATCCAGTACTACCCGTAAATGGTAGGCATGCTCCTCTTCAGTACCCAAGTAAATCAGTATGTCGTCGATGAAGACTATGACAAAGTGATTGAGGTAAGGATGGAATATCTTATTCTTGAGACTCATGAACACTACTGGTGCATTGGTTACACCGAAGGGCATAACAGAGAACTCGTAGTGGACATACCGACACCTGAAGGTCGTC
This sequence comes from Viscum album, assembly GCA_963277665.1. NCBI lineage: Eukaryota > Viridiplantae > Streptophyta > Magnoliopsida > Santalales > Viscaceae > Viscum > Viscum album. Next base: position 974,940,145 of record OY728122.1, read on the forward strand.
TTCTGCACATCCTCATCTCAAACTCTGAGCTGGTGATAGCCTGACTTGAGGCCTATCTTAGAGAACCATTGTGATCCCTTGAGGTGATAAAAGTGGTCGTCTATCCTCGAGAGTGGGTACTTGTTCTTCAAGGTCACCTGATTTAGGAGACGGTAGTTGACACACAGTCGCAAGCTCCCATATACCTTCTTGGCGAACAAAATTGGAGATGCCCAGGGTGAAGCACTGGGTCAGATAAATCTCTTCCCCTACAAGTCTTCCAGCTGTACCTGCAGCTCACGAAGCTCTGCGGGATCCATCTGATATGCTGGTATGTATATCAGTGTCTTCCTTGGGTACATGTCAATATAGAAGTCTACCTCCCTATGAGGAGGTCGTCCTGGAACGACTTCATGGAAAACATCCACGTACTGATCCACCACAATAGGAAAACTCGGACTCCGCACATCAACCGCTCCGGGGATGAGACTATCCAATTGATGTGTGATCGGTTGTCCCCTCCTTTGCGTAAGTCTATAATGTGCTGAAAAGTCTCCCTTCTCACCAGTGAAGGTGAACCTGGTCCCATCCATGTGGATACACCACACATTGTGCCTAATAAAGTCAATCTGAGCATGAATTGTGGATAACCAGTCCATACCCAAGATGACGCCGTAAGGCGTCGATGCCACTATGAGGAGATCTCAGCCGAACATCTCACCTCCTAGAGTAAGCTCACACTGCCGGCACCAGTGTGTAATCATCAAGTCTGCTCCCGTAGGAGTCTCTAGCAGTAAGGATTGAGCCAATGGCTCAGTCAGAATCTCCAAGCTCCGAACGAGGGCAGTGGCAACAAAATAATGACTTGCACCTATGGTGGGTCTCACTGTTGGTGACTTATCTGCGAGAAAACTATCCACTAGAAGGGCTTGCTCCAGCAGCCCTACCTACGTCGGGATACTGAGGGGAATCATTGAAGCCCTGATCTCAGGCTTGAGTCCCTACTCGAAGGTCTGAGCCCTGAATAATGTGTCACGTACCATATCATTGGAGTAGTGTGAGAGGTTGGTGAACCTCACTAAGTACTGAGCTATTTTCATGCAGCCCTACTGCAGATGAAGTAACTCTGGAATCCGCACCGCACGAAGGGTGGATAGAACAAACTCTGAGTTGAAGAGACTATCGAGGTCTATCTAGAGTAATGATGCCTCATCATGAACCTGGAGCATCAGGCTCCGCCATCTTCCTACTGCTGCATGAAAAAGTCTCACGGCAAGGATCACCATGAGGTCGGCTAGTGTCCCTACCAATCTGAAAACTCTCACGACAGCCTCCATCCAATCCTCAACTGCCTGAGGGTCCGTCTCTCCCCAGAACCTGGGCGGCCTCTAATGCTAGAACTCGTGTAATGCACTCATATGGCATGAACTCTCTTCTAATAGAGCTGGTGGTATCGGTGGCCCAGCAGGTAGTGGTACCGCTGGTACCTCCGCTGTAATGGGGCCCTGCACTGAGGTTTCGTCGCTCGGTGGGCTACCATCTCATACGTAACTCAGAACCCCAGTTGGATGCCTTCATGGGACCATCCTGAAAAGAAACAGGTGTGCCACAGTTAAAACAGTATACCTGGTGAGATGACACAAACTAATCACGAAGAAAACTTTTTCAAAGGAAACACACATGAAATCATTGTTTTTGTGCACTGAGTCAGATATCAAAAGTCAGAGTCCTAATGCATGGATACATCGGCCGCCGCACCAACACCGGTTTCCCTAAACTAATAACCATACCCAAAACACTTAACACTATTTCCATTAAAAGAATCAGAGTCTAAGTTTTGTGGTAGAACCGACTCCTATGATACCAATTTGTCACGACCCATCCTTGGGCCCATGTCGTGACTATCCCAAGCCCACCTTCCATAGGCCAGGGGCTGGAAACTAGCACCAAAGGCGTAAACCCGATAAAAGGGAAGGCATTTCTTTTAAGCCTGTAACACACACAGTGCACAAGAGGAATCAAACACTAAGTAAAAATTGTATACAAAAGAAGGTGTTGAAAGTAAAGGGTTCGGAAATACAAGCCCAACAGTAAATTACAAACAACTCAAAAGATATTACAACTAAAGTAAGGTAAAAAAGTAACTACTGAGTAGTCCTCCAGGATTCCCACCTGAAGGGTGGGTATATATGGTCTCCTCAGCACCCCAAGTTCGTCCATCCGCTCCGTGTACGTCTTTCCAAGTGCCCCACCTCCAGGTACCGTCCATCTCTACAACTCTCTACCTCGATCAGTGATGTCTGTTGTCTGCAACCAACACAACGAACTTCAGGCATAGCCCATGTAGGGGTGAGTATAAAGATACTATGTAGGGACCCTGAGACCCTCAAGGTCTCACAATATCCAACAAGGATAACCCACATAGAAATATACAGTCACGAAGTATCAACCAAACTTACTTAGGTATATGCCCATATATATACCTCAGTTACCAATCATAGTTCGGCTCCTACTCTCAAGCCCAAGCACAACCCAGTCCAAAAATGAAGTAAAGTCAATCACCACAATGATAATGGTTTAAAGACAAGACTCAGCTCACACAGATATACATCTTTTGCAGAGAGATAGAGATGATCAGATTTAGTCACTGATTCATTTAAGCTGTCAGACCCACACAGGATACAGGACCAGCTAAGCTGTCTGACCCACATAGGATACCAGACCATCTATCTCATCTAAGCTGTCGGACCCACATAGGATATAGGACCAGCTATCTCATCTAAGTTGTTGGACCCACAGAGGATACTGGACCAGCTAAGCAGTCAGACCCACACAGGATACAGGACCAGCTATTCTGTCGGACGAACACAGGATCCAGGAACAAAAGTCAGAACTGTCAGACCCACGGAGGATCCTAGTACAGTAGTCATCACTATCGAACCCACAGAGGATTCGGGTACAGTAGCATCGCAGCCAGCACTGGGGTTCCCGCACACAGCACACTCAATTCCGGGAGGGTCCGCTCCTCGAGCCAAGTGTTTATACATCGACTATCAAAAAGTCCTGAGATTATGTATCTCGTAGTTATGTCTCATAATAAGTAACACAACGCAATAGACGGTGCGTCAATCGGATACCTGGTTTGAGAGTTATTGGCATTTCTGTTCCATGGGCCCGGTTGGATTTACGCTTGATCCAAACCCGGACATTTTCCAAACTTTTCCAAAACTCACTTAGAGTATTCAGAAATAACCACCTCATTGCAAGGGTCCCAGTTCCATATACGACACTTCAATCAGACACGTGGTCTAGGAGATATTCGCATTTAAGCGAAGACAGGTCCAGCCCATCAAGCCCAGTGGGCTGGAGGGTCGTCCTTACCCGGTTCGGCGGGTCCGACCCGAATGGGGGTCAGCCCGGCCCAGTGGAGTGCGGCATCACGCGTCGCCGTCTCCTCCTCTACCCGGTCGGTCATATCCAGCCGGTTCGGTCTAGCGCATGTAGCCTGCGGATGCGGTCTGCATTTCTTCTCACACGACGCATGCAGGCACCGCGGTTCTCCAGCCTGGCATGTAAATGACTGGCCGGTTCACCCAACCAAGCGTCCCGCAGATGCAGTCCGCATCCACCTCCATGTGGCGCCTTGTGTGCCGCATTCCTTTAGTGGTCCATCCAGATCGGCTGGCCAGTCGTCCCGCGGACCGGGTGACCCGAGCAGCCGGTGTGATGGTGTTGCATCATCTGTCACGGCTCGGCCTGGCCGCGGCTTTGCATCACCGGCACAGTGTGACGACACCGTGCTTCCTATGCCATGGCCCACCCTGGCCGCGGCCCTCCTCCGGCACGTTGCGACAGTACCTCACCCTTCCAGCTTCGATGTGGCCCTCTTGTCCGTGGCTTTTCTTTGCATGGTGCAACGGCGGCCATTGCACCACCGGCCTCTTACATGTCCCGCCTCCATCGTCAACACAAAGAGAACAATAACAAGGGGAGGGAGGGTCGGACCGTGTTCATGTGGTCCGAACCCTCTTCATTACATTGTTAACATTTTTCATCAAGATCAAGACACACGATGAGGACCGGAGAGTATAAATCATACAAAAAAATAATCCAATTTCCCCTACCTCATATTTGTCGTTGTATGTTGACGAGTTGCGGAAGATGGACGTCGCGGAAGATGGACGTCGCGGAAGACGGATGTCGTTTCATCAATGTCGGAGGAGGTAGAGCACAGTGAAGACGAGTCGAGACAATTCCCTTGGTGTACATCATGGGTGTCGGTGCTTCCCTTCCTTGCTCCGATTGAATAAGGAAGAAGATGATGCTTCACGTTCTTCAGAGATGAGGAGCGTTCTTTGTTGGGTGGATTTCATTCTACCAAGAGTTCTCCCAAGCTCCACTAAAGGATAATCACAAATACAAAATAAAATAATAGCCTCCCAATTATTTTAATGTTTCCATGCATTTCAAAATAATTCAAAATAATTCATATCACTACAAGTTAATTAATTAAGCAATTAATTAATCGTTGTGGTGGCACCATTATGAGAGAATGTGGAAAGGGTCCACCATAAATTGGGAGTTCAAGAGTTAAGGGGGGTTAAGAGGAGTTAAAGGGTTTGGGTGGTCCCCACCCTAAAACATCCTCCCATGGGTGGTCAGGGTGTGGTGGGCCCCACCACTAACCTCCACTTGGTTTTTTTAACCACCATTCAAATAAAAATGTGTTATACTCATTTTTATTTAATTTTTAATTAAAATCCCAAGAAATTAACTCCCAATCATGATAAAACGCAACTGTGGTAAAGGTCTACTTAGGTGAATATTGGCACTACGAGTTCAACGGTGCCCTCAGATTTCAATTCCGAGCACCGCTTCAAAAGATATAAAATCACGCATGTACATTTACTAAATGTACCCGAACAAAACATCAGAAATTGATTCCGGGAAAACCGGGCCTCGGAATCAGGCGCTGTCAGAAACTGCGGACTCATAAAAATCCCATTTATTTAAAAAAAATCACATAATTTCTAGGTCTTTACATTAAATTTATTTGGATATTTATAATATCAATTATTTTAATCATTCATTAATAAGATAATTATTGTATCATCATTATTTCATAAATAAATTTAATTATTTAATTTATAAAAATTATAAATAAAATATCATTATGTAGTAAATATTTTTATCTTTATAATGAATATTTATAGTAGAATTTTCCTTATGTATAGCCCTATATTGAAACTGTTTTAGTTGTGAAAATTTCAATTTAACAGTTTTAACTCTTCTTTAAATAAAATAATAATAAATGTCCTAATCTAACCCAAGTGGATCAAAGAGGATCATATTTTATTCCTATGGATTATTTTTGTTGAAAAACACTTATCTAAAAGAATTTGGACATGTTTTAGGGTAATTATAATACCATTGTATTTCCTTTAATTAACCTATTTACTTTTAACTATTGTAAATAAAATTCAAAAGTTACAATTCAACAAATATTATTTTCATCCTATTGAACCACATTTTACATACTGATGTCAATCGTGTCTCTAGTATTTTATAAATTCAATTCACAGAAGTGGTAAAATTATGTTTTATGCAGATTTTCAAATGTGCCTAGAAGGTGGGTAAAAGGCATTAAAATGTTATATAAAATTTTATACATATAATTTTATTATTAAATGAATACAATGAATTACATTGAACATATAAAGGTGTTATGTATGTATTTAGACCTAAAATAAATTTAAATAAATTAAATAATTATTAAAATAAAAATATGTTTTTAAACAATAACTCAGTGTTTTTCACTATTCGTCAAAAATTGAATGTTTTCAGACAAATACCAAAAATTCACCCCAAGCTAATTTTTATATTCAGAATCCAAAAATGAAGCCCATTTTGAAAAATAAGATTTATACAATTTTAAAAAGTGAGTATTAATATTCATAAAGGCTAGTTTGATTGGTCTTTGTGTGTTAGAACTCAAAGTTGCATACAGTGCAAGCTATTGCTTTATTCAAGGAGAAGCATATCGTGGAAGCTTGGGGTGTTACATTATTCCCTCCTTCAAATAATTTCATCCTTGAAATTTCTAGAATATTACAACATAAAAATATTTGATTGGTTCTTAATCATAAGTTCCTCGGGTTCCCACGTTGACTATTCCATCTTATGTTTTCTCCATAGAACTTTTACCAGAGGATTCGTCCAGTTTCTCCTCCCTTGTTCTCTGGTATAAAGAATATTGGAAGGCTCTTCACAATAAGACAGATTGGGTTCCAGTTATATGTCTTCATTGGTGAGTACATGTGTTGGGTTAGGCATGTATTTTCTCAAAAGTGATACATGGAACACATCATGAATTTTGGATAGACTTGGACGCATTTCCAAATGGTAATCTAAAACTCTAATTTGTTCTAGAATTTTGAAAGGTCCGATGTACCTGGGACTTAATTTACCCTTCTTAGCGAATCATATAACACACTTCCATGGAGATACCTTCAAGAAAACATGATCTCCTACTTGAAATTTCAAATCCTTTAGTCACCATCATAGCTCTTTTTCCGTCTTTGAGCTGCTTTGATATGGGTTTGGATAATCTTCACCTTTTCCATTATTTCCACAACATGTTCTGGGCCTACGAATTTTCTTTCACCAACATCATCCCAACAAGTTGGTGTGCGACATATATTTCCGTATAATGCTTCATATTGTTCCATATGGATACTTGAATGGAATCTATTGTTTTAGGAAAATTATACCATAGGTAAATATTGATCCCAAATACCTTGAAAGACATGTGAGAAAGATCTCAAAATGTATTCAAAGGTTTGAATAGTTTGTTCTGATTTTCCATCAGTTTGAGGGTGGTAGGAAGTGCTCAAACCAAGTCCAGTATTCAAGGCCTTATGAAGAAATTTCCAAAATCTTGATATAAAATATGGATCACGGTTAGAAACAATCGATAGGGGTACTCCATGAAGTCTTATAACTTCATTAATATATAGTATTGCTAAATGTTCAACTGGTAAATCTTCTCTTATAGCAAGAAAATTTGTTGACTTGGTAAGATGATCAAAAATGACCCATATTGCATCATTCCTTCTAGGAGTTTTTGGTATCCCCATGACAATGTCTATTGTAATATCATCCTATTTCCACTCAAGTATGGGAAGAGGTTGCATGACTCCTCTAGGATGTTGTCTTTTAGTCTTAACCTATTGAAAAACCGTACTTCATGACACATAATCTACAATCTCCCTCTTCATGTTGTCCCACCAAAAATGTTCCTTCAAATCTCTTTACATATTAGAGCTACCAGGGTGTATAGAGAAATTGGAGCTATGAGCATCTTCCAACAATTCCCTTTTTAGATCAGGTATGTTAGAAACACATTGTCCCTTCCCAAATTTCAAACTTCCATCTTCATATATGAATTCAATCAATCTTCCATCATTCACAGCTTTAATTTTCTTTTGAAACTCTTCATCATCAGTCTGAGAACTTTTTATCCTTTCTAGTAAAGATGGTTTGGAAACTATTTGAACAAGTATTAATGTTTCAACTTCCATGATTATTCCCATATCCATATTTACTAGATTGATGAACATATTATCCCTTTTAACTCTCATCTAGTTCAAAACTGCATGATCCTTTCTTATCAAAGCATATTCCACCTTATTTTCCTTCCCCAAGTTGTATTGTATAGTTAAATCATAATCCTTGAGTAGTTAAAGTCATCAACTTTGCCTCATGTTGACTTCTTTTTGTGAGAAACTATACTTAAAACACTTGTGTTCAGTATAAATCTCACATTTTTCACCATAGAGAAAGTGTCTTCACATATTCAAAGAAAAGATTACAGCTGCTAACTCAAGATCATGAGTGGGATAGTTTTATTCATTAATTTTTAGTTTTCGTGATGCATATGCAATAACTCTATCATTATGCATAAGGAAACAACCAAGTATTTTCTCTGAAGAATCACAATAAATAACAAATCCATCATTCCTCGATGGTAGATTCAACATAATATAATTTACTAATCTTTTCTTCAGTTCTTCAAAACATTCATCATACTCTTTTTTTATAACAAATTTAACCCCTTTACGTGTGAGATTGGTTAATGGGTTAGCTAATCAGGAAAAATTCTAGACGAAACATTGATAATAACCTGCTAAACTAATAAAAAGCGTACCTCAATTATACGTATTGATTTTTTCCATTCTTGTATTTCTCTTGTCTTAGAAGGATCAATAGAGATTCCATCCTTAGAGATAAAATAGCCAAGAAAAGAAATCTTTGGAAGCCTGAATTCACACTTTCTAAACTTCCCATATAATTTATTTATTCTAAGAGTATTTAGAATAATGCATAAGTGATTTCATGATCTTCATAGATTTTAGAGTATACAAAGTTATCATAAATAAATACCACTACAAATTCATCAAGATATTCCTCGAAAACTCTATTCATTAGAACCGTGAAGACAAAGGGTGAATTAGTCGGTCCAAAAGGCATTACTGTAAACTCATAATGCTCATAACTGGTACAAAATGTTGTCCTCGGAATGTCTTCCTTCTTCACACACAACTGATGATATCCAGATCGAAGTTCAATATTTGAAAAATATTGATCTCCATGAAGTTGATTTAATAAATCATCAATCCGAGGTAGTGGATAATTTTTATTTATTGTTATAGCATTGATCTCCCTATAGTCAATACAGAACCTCATAGATCCCTCTTTCTTTTTAACAAAAATATCAAGGGATCCCCATGGAGAAAGACTAGGGAGAATAAATCCTTTATTACTCAATTCCTCTAGTATTTTCTTTAGATCTACTAATTATATAGTGGACATTCTATAAGGCATCTTCGATATGGGCATTGAACCAGGAATTAAATCAATGAAAAACTCAATTTCTCATTCTGGAGGATGTCTAGGTAAATCCTCTGGAAACACATCAACATATTCTTGCACAATAGGTATGTCCTCTATTTGAAAAATCCTTTCCCCATCCATAGTTATTTTACTCTCTTCCTCCACAATAATTGAATTTAGTAGAGCTACTAGGGTGGATCTAGATGAGAATTAGATGGGGACGTATCTGCTCTAAAGATAAGGTACTCTTTATCATCCTTGAAAATTGTAACCTCCTTATTCTTATAATAAATTCTCGCATCATGTTCTGTAATCCAATAAATACCATGGATTATATCAAATTAAATAATGGGTATGATGATGAGATCAGTAGATAAATCATTTTTATATTCCCGAATGGGAACTGATTCAAAAAAAATCTTTTAAATGGTACTTCCTTTAGACGTTTTGACTGACAACTCCCTTGTTAAATCAAATTGGAAATATATGATTTTCTTAGAAAACTGGGAAGATATGAAACAATGCGATGATCCAAAATCAAATAAATCATTGGATAAATTTGAGGAAACCATTAAATTACCTAGCACTACTTCATTCGGAACTTCCACCTCAGTAGTAGTGACCGCATAAGCTTGGTGTTGCTCCCTTGGCCTTTTATGCGGTAAGTTTACTTGGCTCTTATGACATTCATTTTCATAATGCCTCATTTCTCTACAATTGTAGAATTCAACATTGACAGACTCTTTCTTTCCCTTGTAATCATGATCTTGGTGTCCTTTTAACCACAGTTATAACAAACTCTCATTCCCTTCAGGAAAGTACTGGGGTATTTCTTCCCACATTTACTACAGGATAGAAATTCAACATTTCCCTTATTCCCCTTATTTCCATTTCCAAAGTGTTAAACAGATCTCTTCTTCTCCTACTTTACTTTAAAGTCATAAGACTTAGATAATTCCTTTTCTATCTTAATAGCACATCAGACAATATCTTCATACAATGAGAAGGATTGTGAAACTAATGCCCGATTGAGAAATGGTTTTAACCCATCAAATAATAGATCAATATTACTCCTTGGGGTACATATATAATTTTCCGCATGCCTTTCTAACCTTGTATAGTTATCCTCATACTTTGTGACATTCTCATACTCCTTTTTCCTCAGACTCGGAAATTGTATTTCCATATCTTCTTGATGGTCACAAGGAATGTATTTTTCTAAGAAAATTTCTTTAAAATCCCTCCATTCCAAATTTGATACTTATTCATCTTCCTTTGTGTTTTGAATTAATGACCACCATTGATCTTAATCTCCCATGAGGCGATAAACTGCCCTGACAACTTTTTCCCTTTCGCTACTCCCCAAAGCATGAAATATTTCCTCTAAGGAACATATCCATTGATCAGCTACAAATGGATTTTTAGTCACATTGAATGTTGGTGGTTGTTGCCTCAGGAAGTGTTATAACATTTATCCCTTGCGTTGTGGATCAGGGTTCTCCATATGGGTAAGGTTATTATTCATAACCTAAGTGATTTGTCCCAATATGGTTATAAGTTTTTTATCACCTATTTCATCACCCTCTCCACTATAATTATCTTGAGTAGGAGGTAAATCCCTACATTGATTACGTGTGTTGATATGGTTTCCATTCCTTCCACTAGGTGCCATTTCTAAACAATGGCATACACTAGTTTAGTTTAGGAATCTCAATACATGATTCTAAACTAGTAAAATACCTAACATAAATTGAATAGTTTATGCATATAATCCATAATCATAAAAAATATTTTCTTTGAGGAAGTATTTACTAATAAATCCATCATAATGGTTTGTAATTAAAATTTGAATCATCCTAAACATATCTCCATGAGTGTCGTAACCAAGAGTGCAGTAAGGCCCGTTGTTGTGTACCAGGATACCTCGAGTCAAGCCTAAAACTCCTTGTTAGAGTTATCACACTTAGGTATATTTGGGTCAGATCCACCTCTACCTTCTTGTATTTATAAAAGGATGTATTTCTTTGAAAATACAAAAAATCTATATGTTACCAAAATTATAGAAAGTTCTTCTATACTAATCCACAAATTATATCTTAGGGTAATGCTCTCTAATCAGAGTTTTTCAAAATCTAACTTCTAATGTTTGTACTAAACTTCCTCTGATACCAACTATAACACCTTTACCCTAGTTACCTAGAGTCAGTACATTATTACATAACATGGGAATGATCACAAGAAATCCAGTCTCAAAAGACCGATTAGTTTAGTGTCTTTGGAAGTACTAGATACATACATAAGGTTTACATTATATTATGAAATAGAAAAACAACTACATTGTTTCCCATTTGAACACACTCATATCCCTTTGCCTATTCCTGCAGATTAATCATAATATACTTCTTCAAATCCTAGTTAAATAAAACATAAGAATGTTGTGAGCTTAGATTCCATTAAGGATAAAAATATAGCATAAACTATCATAAATAATATTAAACATTTAAGGAAATGTATAAGACTAAAAAAATCCCTTTAAATTTAAAATTCATCATAATATGGTAAAGATAAGTCAAATAATTTAATTTACTTATTCACATGGATATTCTACTAGTCGAATAATCACATGTAATATCAATAGCTAATTTCATAATGTTGGAAAACTTAATGTCGGGCATCATAACCAAATAGTCATGGCCTCATGACAAGACTACAAAAAATATTTTTTCAAGGCCATGGGCCAAGACACTAATTAGTCTCATGAGACCTTTCGATGCATCGAGGAGCTATAGCGGGCTCCACATGTCACTTACTAAGTCCAATGCATTCCTCGTATGAAATAGTTGAAACATAACATAAACATTCATATTAAAACAAGCATATTAATTGTTAATACTTCAACCATAAACCATGAATGGTAAAAAATAACACATCCATAGTCATACATATCAAAAAACCTTCAATAAAATATGGAAGATTATATCATAATAAATCAACTTCAAACAAGTGTAAAATCCATCAAAGGATATTGACATAAATGAAATAAAAATTATTTGAGAGAAATATCTATTTTTATTTTGAAATCATTTAAAAGTCACAAAATTATAAAATAAAACATTTATTTTGAAAATATTCTTATAATTTTGTAAGGGAAGCTTATAAGATGTTATAATACTGGAAAATAGTCGCACCCACCTTAAAAGTTAAAAAACATTATTACGTTAATTTATCGAAAATGTCATAAAGTAACTTGTTTAGAAAACAATAAAAATATTCCTTTCAAAACATTTTATAATAATTCAAACAAGGGTGTAAATGAATTTAACCCATAGTCTAGTAAATAGTAAAAATGTTTTGAAATACATTTTTAAGAAACACATATGTTGATGATAAAGAAGTATAAGTAAATACTTACGTATAAACAATCTCGGATAATAAAGAGATTGTGAAATTAACCCTTACCTTGTACATTTCCTTGGTTGAGGGTATGTTAACCTCTTGTATAATAGTGAAATAATTGTTATTAAATTATAAAATAACCATATACTTAAATATGATATTATATATGATCTTTTAATATTGCTTTGTTAATAATATTTCAGTATTATCATTGTTTCAGGTGTTAATAGATTCATTTTCATTTATATGTTTTGTTATGTAAGTCATGTTTGTTTTGGATAGGATTTATTTGATTCATATTCAGAATGATATTATGTAATTAAAAATTATTTTTAATCATAAAATAAAAAATCTTCTTGAATGGTTACGATGGGGAATGAATCTCATCGCGTTCGTGGAGACGGTAATCCGTACATACGCATGAGGGAAAATACCATTATATTAATGGTGAAATCATATGTAATTGGATGGTATATCATATATACAGAATAATTAACATGTTATTTTTATTATTTACATAAATTATACTCATTATTATACCCATCCAAATAATGAAGTGTTGAATAACAAACTAAAACATGACGTGGAGATGGTTAGTCGTATGTACGCATGTATGGTGAATTTGTCATTCATATGATGGATAAAATAATGAATATGGTTGTACAATATTTATATTAACATCACAGTATATAAAAGTTACTAGATTTATTATTATTTTTTGGATTCAACAAATAAATAGGAAGTGGAAGAAGAAAATAACTTTGAAAGAGGTGATGGAATTATAACCTCTTCGTTGGGTGATTCCTTTTGATTTGATCAAAATGGATCCATAGGTTGGATTTATGATCAAAGTAAGGCCTCTAGGTTTAAATGAGGGTACATGGGAATATATTTTATCAGGGTTGGGCCGAGCCAAATGGATTTTGAGGTGTGATTTTGAGAGAAATTGAAGTACCCTTTTATAAGAGAGGTGAGGGTCACTTTAGGAAAAGCTTGAAATATTAATTTATTATACAACTATATTCGGTTTATAATGGCTCCAAAAATATTTATTTCTAGGATAAGGTGGGGATAGTTCTAAAACCTCTCAACTAGTAGGTTTTATATAGGTTTAGGTCACCCTATTAACCTTATTTATTATATTTAACTCTTAGTTAAATAGTTTAACTTTTTTCCATGTATTCTTGTAATATTATAATAAATGGTTAATGAACTTACTATAAAAATCCTAGAGAACCCCAAGTGGTTCATTATTTAAATATATAACCTTATATTAGTCCTTATACCAAACCTTATATTTTTAGTAATATTAAATCATTTAATAATATAGTATTTTTTTAGAAACTCATTTATTTCAATTTTAACACTACTTTGTATTTGGTTTTTGTGAAAGTCAAAAAAACATGATTAATTTCAAAAAATTAAATTAAATAAATACTAAAATGTCATATTAACCTAAAAAAATATTTTAATGCATAAAAAGTCTCAATTTACATTTATTTGGATATTTATAATATCAATTATTTTAATCTTTAATTAATAAGGTAATTACTCCATCATCATTTTTTCAGAAATAAATTTAATTATTTAATGTCTAAAAATTATAAATAAAATAAAATTATTTAATAAAACTTTTTATCTTTCTAATTAATATTTATAGTCTAATTTAAATTGTGTATAAACCTATATTAAAAATTTTTTAGTTATAAAAATTTGAATTTAACACTTTTAACTCTTCATTAAATAAAATAATAATAAATGTCATAATCTAATCCAAGTGGATCAAAGAGGATCATATTTTATTCCTTAGGTTTATTTTGGTCTAAAAAAACATATACAATAGAATTAAGATATGTGTTAGGGTAATTATAATAACATTTTTACCTTTAATTAACATATTTACTTTTAACCAGGGTAAATAAAATTCAAAAGTTACTATTCGAAAAAAATTATTTACATCATATTGAACCGAATTTCACTTACTAATGTCAACCATATCTCTTGAATTTTTTAAATTCAATTCACAAAAGCAGTAAAATTATTTTTTATGCAAATTTACAAATGTACCTATAAGGTGGGTAAAAGATGTTAAAATGTTCAAAAAAATTATACATCTAATTTTATAATAAAATGACCCCCAATGAATTACATTGAACTTATATAGGTATTATGTATCTATTTTTGACCTAAAATAAATTTAAATAACATAAATAATTTTTTAAATAAATAGAAGGTTTTAAACAATAACGCAGTGTCTTTCACTATTCATCAGAAATTTAAATTTTTCAGAAAAATAATAAAAATTCACCCTAATCTAATTTTGATATTCTGAATACAAAAATGAAGTCCATTTTGAGAAATAAAATATATAAAATTTGGAAAAGTGGTTATTATTATTCATAACTGCTAGTTTGATTGGTCATGTGCGTACAACGCAAGTTAATGCTTTATTCAAAGAGAAGCGTATCGTGGAAGCTTGGGGTGTTACATTTTCTCTCCTTCAAATAATTTCATACTCAAAATTTCTAGAATAATAATACATAAATAGATTTAGATGGTTCTTCATCATAAGTTACTCAGGTTCCCACATTTCCTCTTCCACCTTATGGTTTTTCCATAGAACTTTTACCACATGACTTGTCTGATTTCTCAGCACTTATTATCTAGTATCAAGAATCTTAATGGGCTCTTCACAATAAGACAGATCGGGTTCTAATTCTATTTATTCATAGGTGAGTACATGTGTTGGGTCAGGAATCTATTTTCTCAACAGTGATACGTGGAACACATCATGAACTTTGGAGATACTTGGAGGCATTGCCAAATGGTAAGCTACAACTCCAATTCATTCTAGAATTTTGAAAGGTTCGATGTGCCTGAGACTTAATTTACCCTTCTTAGTGAATCTTATAACACCCTTCCATGGTTATACCTTCAATAAAACATGATCTTCTACTTGAAATTCCAAATCCTTCATTCGATTATTATCATAGCCCTTTTTCCTACTTTGAGCTGCTTTGATGTGGGTTTGGATAATCTTCACCTTTTCCATTGTTTCCTCAACAAGTTTGAGGAATATGAGTTTTCTTTCCCCAACATCATCCCAAAAAGTTGTTGTGCGACATCTCTTTCCATATAACGCTTCATATGGTGCCATCAGAATACTTCAATGGAAGATATTGTTATAAGGAAATTCTACCAGAGGTAAATATTGATCCTAGATACATTGAAAGCCTTTTGAGAATGATCTCAACATGTCTTCTAAGGCTTGAATAGTCCATTCTGATTGTCCATCAGTTTGAGGGAGGTATGCAGTTCTCAAACGAAATTTAGTATCCAGGGCCTTCTGAAGACTTTTCCCTAATATTGATGTAAAATGGGGAACTCGATCAGAAGCAATCGATTGGGGGTACTCCATGAATTATTATAACTCCATTAATATATATTCTTGCTAAACTTTCAAGTGGTAAATCTTCTTTTATATCAAGAATATGTGTTGGCGTGGTAAGATGATCAGCAATAACCCATACTGCTTCATTCCATCTAGGAGTCTTTGGTATCCCCCTAAAAAAGTTCATTATAATATCATACCATTTCCCCTCAGGTATTGGAAGAGGATGCCTAAATACTCTAGGATGTTGTCTTTTAGCCTTCACCTCTTGAGAAACCATAAATCATGACACATATTCAGAAATCTCTCTATTTATGTTGTCCCACCAAAAATGTTCCTTCAAATCTCTATACATCTTTATGCTTCCAGGGTGTATAGAGAAATTGGAGCTTTGAGAATCATCCAAAAATTCCCTTTTTATATCAGGTATGTCTGGAACACAAATTATTTTCACAAATTTTAAAATTTCATCTTCATATAAGAAGTCGATCAATATCCCATCATTCACAGCTTTAATTTTCTTTTGAAAAACCTAATCATCAGTCTGAGAACTTTTTATCCTTTCTAGTAAATATGGTTTGGAAACCATTTGAAAAAGTATTGATGTTTCACCTTCCATTATTATTCCTATATCTATCTTTACTCGATCCATGAACATAGGTTATCTTTCAACTCTCATATTCTTTAAAACTCCATGATCTTTTCTCCTCAAAGTATATGCCACCTTATTTTCCTTCCTTGGGTGGTAGTGTATAGTTCAATAATAATAATTGATTAGTTCAATCCATCGCCTTTGCCTCATGTTGAGTTCTTATTATGAAAAAATATACTTCAAACTCTTGTGATCAGTATAAATCTCACAATTTTCACCATAGGGATAGTGTTTCCATATCTTCAATGAAAATATTACAGATTCCAACTCAAGATCTTGATTTGGATAGTTTTGTTCATGAATTTTTAGATGTATTGATGCATAGGCAATAACTCTATCATTCTGCGTAAGGACACAACCATGTCCTTTATTTGAAGCATCATTATAAATAACAAACTCATCTTTCCCTGATGGTAGATTCAAGATAATATCATGGAATAATCTTCTCTTTAGTTCTTCAAAACATTCTTCACAATATTTCTTCCAAAAAAATTTAACACCTTCACGTGTGAGCTTGGTTAATAGGTTAGCCAATGGGGAAAAAGTATGGATGAAATGCTGATAATAACTTTCTAAACCAATAAAACTGCATACCTAAGTTATACTCATCAGTGTTGGCCATTCTTGTATTGCTCTTATCTTAAAAGGATCAACAGAGATTCCATCCTTAGAGAAAATATATCCAAGAAAATAAATTTCCTAAATCCAGAATTCACACTTGCTAAAATTCCCATATAATTCATTTCTCTTAAGATTCTTTAGAATAGAGTGCAAGTGATTTCCAAGATCTTCGTATCTTTTTTATTATACCAAGAAATCATCAATAAATACCACTACAAATTCATCAAGATATTCCATGAAAACTCTATTCATTATATCCATAAATACATAGGGTGAATTAGTCAGTCCAAAAGGCATTACTATAAACTTTTAATGCCCATACCTAGTGTGAAATACTATCTTCGGAATGTCTTCCTTCTTCATGCACAACTGATGATATCCAAATAAAAGGTCAATATTTGTAAAATATTGAGCTCTATGAAGTTGATTGAATAAATCATCAATGTGAGGTAGGGGATACTTGTTCTTTATTGTTATAGCATTGATCTCCTGGTAGTCAATTCACAACCTCATAGATCTATCTTTATTCTTAACAAAAAGAACAAGGTATCCCCATTGAGAAACACTAGGGAGAATAAATCCTTTATTACTCAATTCCTCTATTTTACTATTTAGTTCCACTAATTCCACAGTGGCCATTCTATAAGTGTCCTTCTATATGGGACTTGAACCAAGAATTAAATCAATAGAAATCTCAATTTCTCATTCTGGAGGATGTCTAGGTAAATCCTCTGGAAACACATCAACATATTCATGTACAATAGGTATGTCTGGTATTTGAAAAGTCCTTTCCTCACCCATAGTTATTTCACTCTCTTCCTCCCCAATAATTGAATTTTGTAGAGCTATTGGGTGTGAATTTAGATGATAATTAGATGGTGAAGTTTCTTATCTAAATATAAGGTACTCTTTATCATCATAAAAAATCGTAACCTCCTTCTTATTACATTAAATTTTCACATCATGATCCAAAATCCAATATATACTAAGGATTATATCAAATTCAATCATGGGTATAATGATGGTATTAGAAAATAAAGCATGTTTATATGCCCTAATGGTAACTGATTCACAAAATATTGTTGCAATGATACTTCCATTAAGAGTTTTAATTGAAAACTCCCTTGTTAAATCATATTGAAAATATCTAATTTTCTTAGAAAACTGGGAAGATATAAAAAAATTTGATGATTCAGAATCAAATAAAGCATTGGATAAATTTGAGGAAACCATTAAATTACCTGCCACCACATCATTTGAAGATTTGAAATCAGTAGTAGTGATCGTATAATAATGGAACTGCGCCCTTGAAATTTTTTTAGGTAAGTTTCTTTGGATATTAGGACATTCATTTGCATAATTCTCCATTTCTATAAAATTTCATAATTTAGCATTGAAAACCTCTTTCTTTCCCTTGCAATCATGAGCGTGGTGGATTTTTGCACCACACTTGTAACAGACTATCATTCCCTTCAGGAAAATACCAGGGTGTTTCTTCCCACATTTATTGCATGATAGAAATTCAACATTTCCCACGTGGGTCGCATCTCATACCTCAAAGGTAACAACCTACGGTCAAATCCAGATCTAAAAATTTGGATCTCTCATATTTGGGGGATAACCGATTGGAAACTAGTGCCGATTGGAAAATGATACTTTAATTTTTTCATGAAATCCCAAGATTAGCTCGACCGAGTTTAGAGGTATGTAAATTTGCATCTTAAACCCGGTGTTCTTAGAATCTCTGATTGGGATTACGCCTTCAATCTGAAAACCACAAAAAACACCATAGTTTATATATGGGCGCGACTTCACGGGCTTAACTGGTACTTCTATCACCCAAAAATTCTTAATAAAATCACATCTTTCATAGTTAGGCCACTCAAAATTGACCCTTGTACTATTAATGTTGAACTTGGTCTCTATGAGAGGGTGATGGTCGAGGTTGACATAGCCTCCAAGCTCCCATAAGTCATTGTCTTCAGCGCGAACAAATTCAAGACTGAGGTTCAAGCTGAGTGTGAATGAATTCCCCCCTACTGTGAATACTGCAAAATCATGGGCCACTCACTACTGAAATGAAGGGTTGTCAAGAGTTTGTTTGCTCCTAAAGGTGAATATGGATGGGCTGATGGAAAATAGAAAAAAAATAAAAGCCTCAGTCTTAAGCAACCCAGGACCTACTAAAAAATCATCGGAAGTCTGGGTGAAACGCTTGAACTTACTAGGTGAGAGCTCAGGTGTTACCTGGGAAAACCAAGTGGAAGAGGAAAAAAATATGATATAGATCTATGCATATTGGATGACATTGAGCATTTAGTACTGGATGTATTTTATCACCCCGAAAATGGGGATCTTCATGATGTCCCTGGCCCAAAGGCCCCTGATGTCCAGCTGCAGCCTGCACCTGCTGGTCCCTCCTCGAAACTCCAGTGTGAAAAGGACCCCATGACAATGGACTAAGTTACAACAGATTCTCCTACTGCACCTCGAGATGGGAGGGATAATGGTGATGAGCCTTTCCATCATGATTTTCATATTCCTACTTGAGAGGACTAGGAGAACTAAATAGGATTGATCACTTGTACTATTTTAGTACCAATACATAATCAACACATGATAGTGAGCAAACAGTCGATTACTAATTCATGCACTGTCAATCCTTTTAATCACAATTCAGATGGAATAAACTCAAAAACATCATCCAATGAATTTTTTAGGAAAATAAACAAACATTCCTCACTTGTTCTATCTATTACATCTCAGAACATGGGCTGTTTAATTGAAGATGAGGGTGACCCTGTGAACAATTATTTAACCCATAAATCCCCTGGAACCATAAAATCTTGTTTATTACCAAATGCTACTAACGTCTTGTCTAATCCTTCTATGAGTAATAAAAACCACAAAAATCCTCTGGTATCCTCTTCAAATCTTAGAAGATCAAAGAGGAACAAAGGCTCGAGTGGATCTAAAAAAAGGGGAACTCCTGCTCAAAACATAGGTCTTAATGGATTTTTTTAGAACTATCAAGACATAGCTAACACTGATACTCTATCTATCTTAAAAATGATTTTGATGACCCATAAACCAAAAAATTTTGCTATCACAGAACCTAAAACTAATTACTCTTTGAATTATATGAATTTATCTTCTTTTGGTTATAATTTCCTTGATACCTGCAAGAATGAAAATGCTATTAACTCCCTTTGGGGTTTTTTCCACACCTCACTCTGAGATGTTACTGTTTACAATGTTTCTGATCAAATGAGTACTTATGAATTCACTTTCAATAACTTGCATTGCTTATGTACCTTATTCCATTCCAAGAATAGATACCAGGATAATCAACCTCTTTGGAAAGGCCTCTCTAACTTAGCTTGCTCTATCCAGGAGACCTGGTTAATCATTGGTGACTTTAAAGCCATTCTTTCACCCAATGAGAAGCTTGGTCCCCCTTACTCTTTAATCTATACTAGAGAATTTTGAACCTCGATTGAAACCTGTAATTTTATTGAAATCAACCTCTCAGGGTCCAAATACACCTGGTACAGGAGAAACTACAACATAGTTGTTTCTAGTAAACTTGGCAGGGAATTCATAAATTTTTCAGCTTTATATGTATGGGACACCATTTATAGTATCACCTTACCTAAGATAAACTCATATCCCCATCCCATCCTTGTTAGTTTCCTATCCAAAAGAGCAAAACCCAGCATTCCCTTCAAATTCAATAATGCTTGGTTTGCGAATTTGGAGTGCTCTCATCTCATACAAAATGGTTGGAAGTCTATGAATCATCACTCAGATGCTTTTTCTTGTGTCACTAAGCTAAAGCACCTCAAACATTTCCTTAAGGGTTGGTGTAGGGATAAATCTAATCAAATGGATAACGACATAACCTCTCTTAAAATTGAACTCAATCAAATTCAAAACAACTCAACTTGCTCTGATTTTTCCTTAGACCCTTAGAATGAAATGAATATCACTATGAAACTTAACTCTCTTCTGATCCACAAAGACAACATGTGTAAAGAGATCTTCAAAACTAAATAGCTCTCTGATGGTGATAGAAACACTAAATTTTACAATGCCCTCTAGAGTGTTAGGAAAAAATTTCGTTCTTTATCATTTCTTAAAAACAACAATACTCTCTTTGACTCAGAAGAATCCATATCCAATCATGTGGTCTCCTACTTTCACAATACATTTAATGGCACTAACATTAATAAACATCTTCTTCCTGGGATCATTCCAGTTCTGATCAATGAACAAGATAAATTCTTTCTTTTAAGCACCCCACTAGATCATGAAATAAAAGATATTTTCTTCAAACTTAACTCTGATAGTGCTCTAGGGCCTGATGGATTCAATAATGGTTTCTTTTAACAATATTGGGAGGTAGTTCACATTGATGTTTGCAAGCTGGTTCAACAGTTCTTTTCTAATGGAGTCCTACCCCATAGCCTCAATGCCCAATTCAGGACTCTTATCCCTAAAGTGGATAATGCATCTGAGCTACATCTCTTCCACCTCATTTCCCTCATAAACTCTCTCTATAAAATCATTACCAAGCTCTTCACTAATAGGATTTCTCCTCTATGTTAGAAGATCATATCCTGGAATCAATTTGGTTTCATCAAGGGCAGATCCATTCAATATTTCATTTGCACTACCTCAGAATGCATTAACTCACTTAATAAAAATTCCATAGGAGGGAATATTGCAATCAAACTTGACATTAAAAAATCATTTGACACTATCGATTGGATCATCATTTTCAACGTCCTTAAGGAATTTGGGTTCAATGATACTTTCATTGGCAGGATAAAATCCCTTTTCAACTCGGCTTTTATCTCCATCCTTATTAATGGTTCTCCTAAGCGATACTTCAAATGCTCAAAAGGGGTGCATCAAGGTGACCCTATTTCTACTATTATCTTTTCCATTGCAGAAGACTACCTTAGTAGGATTCTTTCCTCCCTTTTTCACCAAAGCAAGCTCAAACCCATATAGGCTTCCAGAAATCTAGTTGTTCCGACCCATCTCCTTTATATCGATGACATTATTCTGTTCCATAATGGGGGTAGAAAAATATACTTAACATCAAAAAGGCCTTGTATCACTATGAAGAGGTATCTGGTCAATCCGTTAGTTGGAATAAATCCTTTGTCTTTTTTGGGAAAACCTTCCCTCCATCTAGAAAAGGTTTTATCATTTAAAGTCTTGGCATCAAAGAGGGATTCATCCCCTTTACCTATCTAGGAGTCCCCCTCTTTTAGGGTATGCCTAAATCTGTGTATTTTAATGCTATTGTGGATCAGGTGACTAATCAACGAACCTCCTAGAAAGGGAAATCCCTCTCCATGGCTGGTAAGATCTACCTCATTAAATCCACAATTATCTCCAAAATGGTTTACTCCCTATTGATATATAAATGGCCTAATATTCTTATCAAAAAAGTTAATGTCTACATCAAATACTTTTTCTGGACTGGAATTATTCTTGAAAGAAAGATTGTTAGTCCCTTGGTCGACCTGCTACAAAACCCTTGAAAGAGGCATCCTTGGCTTTAAAAATCTCAAACTCTTTAATGAGGCTCTTCAAGAAAAGATCCCCTGGAGGTTGATCAATAATAAATATGACTCCACAGACTTTCTTCGAAACATATTTATGCAAAAACATAAAAAATATTAGTCTAGCTATCTCAATTATTCCATCTAGACAACCATTAGAAATGCATTTGTTAACATCATGCATAACTCTATATGCATGGTTAGTGCAGATTCCACTTTGGATTTCTGGCTTGACAACTAGATTGGAACCCCCCCCCCTCATTTCCATGTTATCTCATGATTCCCCCTATATAACATAAACCTCACTAAAAAATATGTTATGCACTCTAGTCCATATAATATCCCTGATCACATTATGCACGATATGGACAACTACCCCTTTGTAAATGGGGATGATTTCTTTACTTGGTAGCCTGCTCACAATGGTATTATGGATTCCAAAAACTTCTATAACCATTGTTTCACTAGCTATGACCCCACTTTTTCATGGTTTATGTTTTTTGAAAGGCCTTGGATTAAACCTTCAAAGCTTAACCTTGTTTGGCGCATTGCCCATAAATTTATTCCAACAGAGGTTTTTCTTTAGTCCTTTGATGTCCAACTATGCTCTAAACGTAAATTATGCCATCAGAACAAGGAGGACACTAACCATATTTTTTTTCTTTTGTTATAGTCTTTTCTCTTTGGAATTATGTTACTGACCTGTTTTACTGCATATGGTTATCCTCTGACTCTATTTTCTCTTAGCTAAAACACTCTTCACCGAAAATAAAGAACCTCTTCATTTCCGCTATTAATGATATCCTACATGTTATCCAGTATGATATAATTGCAATTAGTCCCAAAAATTACTCATTTAATCATAATGGAGGTTGGAGGAGGATTCTTATTTCTATTAGGGAAGCAGCCCTGCTTTAGAAATCCCACTATGATAATTTGGTAGGGGACTTTGTGATTCTTAGATGGCTCAAAATCGATCGCATATATACTAAGCTGAAGAAATATCTTGAGGTGTTTTGGCAAGATCTGATTCCTGGATGGATCAAGATCAACGTAGATGGAGCTTCCAGAGGAAACCTGGGTCCTGTGGTATGTGGGGCTATTTTCAGAGACTCTCTAGGATGATGTCATGGATGCTTCTTTGGGAGCTGTGGCAATGCCTCTGCTCTTGAAGTAGAAATGATGGAAGTGATTCATGCCATTATTTTTGTAAAGCTTAAAGGATGGAACAACTTCTAGATTGAAAGTGACTCCACCACCATTGTGCATACTATTTGTAATGGGGTGATTCACCTTGTCTGGCCTATTACCGCACACTGGATGAACTGCCTCAATTATCTTCTTTAAATTAGATACATTTCCAACCATATGTATCATGAAGAAAACATAGCAGCAGATGGACTTTACAACAAAGGAGTCAACCAAGATATGACATGGACTGATACTTTTCTGGTTGGCCTTCTCCCTCACTTTGAAAGAGATTGTAATAAGATATCATCATTCTTATTAATGTAACTCATCTATCCTTTTATTAATAAAGTGTGTTGTGGTCTCTGAACAGGACTTTATCGTCAAAAAAAATTCCCAGAGTGTTCATCAAATCTCTTATTCTCCAGCTTCTCTTTAAATTCATAATACTTAGATAATTCCTTTTCTATCTTAATAGCACATGAGACAATATCTTCATATAATGATAAGGATTGTGAAACTAATGCTCGATGAAGAAATGGTTTTAACCCATAAAATAATCGATCAATATTACTCCTTGGGTTATTTATATGATCTGACGTATGCCTCTCTAACCTTGTAAGTTAGTTTCATACATTGTGACATTCTCATCCTCCTTTTTCCTCAGACTCATAAATTGTTTTTCTATATCCACTTGATGGTCGCGAGGAATGTATATTTCTATGAAAATATCATTAAACTCCCTCCCTTCTATATTTGATACTTCTTCATCTTCCTTACTATTTTGAATTAATGACCACCATTGATTAGCATCTCCCATGAGGTGATAAACTGTTGTGATAACTTTTTCCTCTTTCTAATCCCCAAAGCATGAAATATTTTTTCTAAGGAACTTATACATTTCTCAGCTAGAAATTGATTTGTAGTCACATTGAATGTTGGTGGTTGTTTCCTCATGAAGTGGTCTAACATTGATCCTCTGTGTTGTGGAACAGGGTGCTCCATATGGGTAAGGTTATTATTCATAACCTGAGTGAGTTGTCCAGGTATGGTTATAAGTTGTTCAGAACCAGTTGCATCACCATTTACACTATAATTATCATGTGTAGGATGTAAATCCCTACAAGGATTAAGTATGTTGATACAGTTTCCATTCCTTCCACTAGGCGCCATTTCTAAACAATGGCATACACAAGATTAGTTTATGAATCGCAATACATAATTCCAAACTAGTAAAATGCCTAACATAAATTGAACAGTTTAGGAATATAATCCATAATCATAAAAAAATTCTTTGAGGAAGTATTTACTCATAAATCCTTCATAATGTTTTGTAAAGAAAAAGTTAATTATCCTAATCATATCTCCCGGGAGTGTCATAACCAAGAGTGCAGCAAGGCCCGTTGTCATGTATCAGGATACCTCGAGTCAAGCCCGAAACTCCCTGTCAGAGTTTTCACTCCTAGGTATATTTGTTCAATAACCACCTCTACCTACTTGTATCCATAAATGGATTTATTTCTTGTAAAATACACAAAATCTCTACATTATCAAAATTCTAGGAATGTCTTATATACTAATCCTCAAATTCTATCCTTGGGTAATGTTCTCTAATCAGAGTTTTTCTAAATCTAGCTTCTAGGATTTGTACTAAAATTATTCTGATACCAACTATAACACCCCAACCCTAGTTACCTAGAGTCAGTGCATTATTACATAAGAATTTCATGATCACAAGAGATCATGTCTGAAAAGACCGATTGGTTTTGTATCCTTGTAAGTACTTGATACATATATAAGTTTTACAATACATTATGAAATGTAAAAACAATAACATTGTGTCCCCTTTGAACACACACATATCCCTTAGCCTATTCTTGTAGGTTAATCATAATATACTTCACATCTTGGGAAAATAAAACATAATAAAGGGGTGAGCTCGGATGCTCTGTAAGGATAACAATATAGCAAAAACAATCATAAATAATAATAAACATTTAAGAAAATTTATAACACTAAAAAAATACTTTTAAATTTAAACATAAGCATAATATGGAAAAGATAATTCAAATAGATCCATTTACATATTCACATAGATATTATACTAGTTGAATAGTTATATGTAATATCAACAGCTAATTTCATAATGATGGAATGCATAATTCCAAACATCATAACCATATAGTCAAGTCATCATTCCAATACAACAAATAAGATTTGGTCAATGACTTTTTCCAAGACACTAGTTAGTCTCATTAGACCTACCGATACATCGAGGAGCAATAGAAGGCCCCACCCATCCCTTACATAGTCCAATGCATTCCTTATATGAAAAGTTTGAAACATAACATAAACATTCATATTAAAACAAGCATATGAAATGTTAATACTTTATCTATAAAACATGAATTGTATAAAAATAACACATCCACAGTCATGCATATCAAAAAACCTTCAACACAATATGAAATATTTTATCATAATAAATCAACTT
This sequence comes from Viscum album, assembly GCA_963277665.1. Taxonomy (NCBI): domain Eukaryota; kingdom Viridiplantae; phylum Streptophyta; class Magnoliopsida; order Santalales; family Viscaceae; genus Viscum; species Viscum album. The sequence goes on from OY728122.1 coordinate 974,966,334, forward strand.
CAAAAAAGTGTAAAATCCATCAAAGGATGATGACATAAATGAAATCAAAACTATTTGAGGGAAATATCACTTTCTATTTTGAAATAATTTATAAGTAACATATTTTTAAAAGAAAACATTTATTTTGAAAATATTCTTATAAGCAAGTAATGGAAGCTACGAATATGTTATAATGGCAGAAAATAGCCGCACCAGTCGTATACGTTAAAAAACATTCTTACCTTATTTTCTAGAAAATTCCATAAAGTACCTTGTTTGGAAAACGACGGAAATATTCCTTTTAAAAAATTTGTATAAAAATTCAAAAAATGGTATAAATGAATTTAACCCATAGTCTAGTAAATAGTAAAAATGTTTTGAAATACATTTTTAAGAAACACATATGTGGATTATAAATAAGTACCGGTAGATACTTATGTATAAACAACCTCAGATAATAAAGAGATTGTGAAATTAACCCTTACCTTGTACTTTTCCACAGTAGAGGGTACGTTAAACTCCTGTATAATAGTTAAATCACTGTTATTAAATTATATGAGAACCATATACATAAATATGATATTATATATGATCTTCTAATATTGCTTTGTGAATAATATTTTAGTAGTATCATTATTTCGGGTGTTAACTGGTTCATTTTACTTTATATGTTTTGTTATATAAGTATTGTTTGTTATGGATAGGATGTATTTGATTCGTATCCATATTGATATTAAGGTATTAAACATTATCTTAATCATAAAATTAAAATTATTCTTAAATTATTACGATGGGGAATAAATCTCATTGTGTTCGTGGATATGATAATCCGTACATATGTACGACCGACAATACCATTATATTAATGGTGAAATAGTATGTAATTGGATGGTATATAATATATAAAGAATAATTTACATGTTATATTTATTATTTAAATCAATTATACTCATTATTATACCCATCAAAATAATGAAGTGTTGAATAACAAAATACACCACGATGTGGAGAAGTTAAGTCGTACGTACGCACGTATGGAGACATTGTCATTCATAGGAAGGATAGAATAATGAATATTGTTGTACCATATTTATAATAATATCATAGTATACAGAAGGTACTGGAGTTATTTTTTTGGTATAGAAACAACAAAGAAATAGAAAGTGGAAGAAGAAAAGAACTTTGAAAGAGGTGATGAAATTATTACCTCTTCTTTGGGTGCTTCTTTTTTATTTGATAAAAAGTTCTCATTAGGTTGGCTTTCTGATCAATGTAAGGACTATAGGTTGAAGTGAGTGTATTTTGGAATATATTTGAGCTGAGTTTGGCTGAGCCAAATGGCTTTGGATGTGTGATTTTGATGGAAGGGGAAGTACCCTTTTATAAGAGAGGTGAGGGTTACTTTAGGAGAAGCTTGAAATATTAATTTATTATACAATCATATTCTATTTATAATGGCTCTAAAAAGATTTATTTCTAGTATAAGGTATGTATAGGTCTAAAAACTCTCAAAAAATAGGATTTATAGAGGTTTAGGTCACCATATTAACCATATCGTTTAGATTTAACTCTTTGTTAAATAGTTTAACTTTTACCATGTATTCTTGTATTATTAAAATAAATGTTTAATAAACATACTTTAAAAATCCAAGAGAACCCCAAGTGGTTAATTATATAAATATATAACCTTATCTAATTCCTTTGGTCGAACCTTATATTTTTAGAAATACTATATCAATTAATAATATAGTATTTGTTTTAAAAACTCATTTATGTCAATTTTGACACTATTTAGTAGGTGGTTTTTGTGAAAGTAAATGAAACTTGATTACTTATAAAAAATAAATTCAATCAATCCTAACATGTAATATTAACCTATAAAATTGTTTCAATTCATAAAAAGTCTCAATATACTTTTATTTGGATATTTATAATATCAATTATGTTAATATTTCATTAATAATGTAATTACTGCATCATCATTGTGTTATAAATAAATTTAATTATTTAATGTCTAAAAATTATAAATAAAATACCATTATGTAGAAAATATTTTTTTTTATTTCTAATGAATATTTTTAGTTGAATTTATCATATATTTAACCCTATATTAAAAATGTTTTAGTTATGAACATTTGAATTTAACACTTTTAACTCTTCTTTAAATAAAATAATAATAAATGTACTAATCTAATCCAAGTGGATCAAAGAGGATCATAATTTATTACTAAGTTTTATTTTGGTCGAAAAGAAATTATCCAATAGAATTATGACATATGTTAGGGTAATTATAATATCATTTTTTCCTTTAATTAACCTATTTACTTTTAACCGTGGTAAATAAAATTCAAAAGTTACTATTCATAAAAAATAATTTGCATCCTATTGAAACACATGTTACTTACTGATTTCAACCATTTCTCTCTGAGTTTTTAAATTTAATTCACAGAAGTGGTAAAATTACATTTTATGCAAATTTGAAAATGTTCCTAGAAGGTGGGTAAAAGACGTTAAAATGTTCAATAAAATTTTCAACATCTAATTTTATTATAAAAGGAATATAATTAATTACATAGAACTTATATAGGTATTTTGTATCTATTTTTACCTAAAATAAATTTAAATAAAATAAATAATTATTTAAATAAATAGTAGGTTTTAAACAATAACGTAGTTTTTTTACAATTCATCAAAAATTGAAAGTTTTCAGAAAAATACAAAAAATTCACCCTAAGCTAATTTTGATAGTCCAAATACAAAAATGAAGTCCATTTTTAAAAATAAAATTTATAAAATTTCAAAATATTGGTATTACTATTCATATCAGCTAGTTTGATTAGTCGTGGTGTGCTAGAACTCGAAGTTGCGTATAGCGCAAGATATTGCTTTATTCAAAGATAAGTGTACCGTGAAAGATTGGGGTGTTACATTCTTAAAGAAATTTATTTGTGTATTTTATGTTTTAGATTGAAATATAAATTTCTGGTATGTATCTATTTTACCAGAACTACTAACCTATTCCGCCCTTCTGGATTTGATTCCTTGTAATCATGCAAATGTAATAAAGTAATGCACTGGGTTTGGGATTCTAGGGTCAGTTCATTACAGATTGCATCGAACTAAAACATAGGAATAATAATAAATCCTATAAATAGGGTAGTATTATGTGTTAAAATGGGAACTGACTGACACGTCCTTGTTTTAATAAGATTTACACTAGGAGTATTGATTGAAAACTCCCATCTTATGGTTCTAGGGGGAATATCAAATATTCTAGGAAAACATTTAATATATAAAATCATGTAAAGATACATAATAAAATAAATAATTAACTAAATTTGATGTTATTATCAATTTACCTTCCACTACATCATTTTCAAATTAAACCTTAATTGTTTTAATAATATAAGCTTTGGATTCTCCCCTTGGACTCTTATGAGGGAGGTTCCCTTGATTCGTGGGACATTGTTTGGAATAATTCCTTTTATTTTTATTATTTAATCCTTATATAGTAGTGGTTTCTTTAATTTCCTTTCATTAAATATAATTGTGACCCAACTATCAACAATTAAAACAAAATCTTATTCCCATTAAGTATTGGGGTGATTCTATCCATAATTATCACATGTGGAAAATATCATCCTCCCTTTATTCTTATTTTAAATGTTTTATTTTTCATGGTTCTTAGTTGAATTCTTATTTTATTAATTTACCATGAATATATAATTCAAATAAAATTCATTCACTGTCTTTATGGTATTTTATACTATATCCTCATGCGATTAAAGAGTTTGAGAAATCAATTCCCTTCATATAATTCGTAGTATCCCATCAAAGAAACATGCATTCTTTCTTTTCTAATTATGTATGTAGTCTGCATAAAGCCTGGATATTCTTGTAAATTTAGCATCATACTCTTCAATGCTTTCTTATTCCTTAATCTTTAAAGTGATGAAATTCCTCTCAACTTCAGCTCTATATTGTTAAGGAAATTATTTCTCAAATAATATCTGTTTAAAATGTATCCTTTTAATAATTTCTATTTTGAAACCTATTTAGTTTTTTGGATCAATGATCACCATTGATTTAAATATACCTATAGAAAATACATTAACTTTTTAAAATTTTCCCTTTCATTACATATTATCTCTAGATATATATTTTTTAGGGACATAATAAATTGTTCAGTTAGAATTGATTAGTAGTTCAATTAAAATATGGAGTCTTGTATCACATTAAAATATCCAACATAGGTGAATAATTCTATGAAATAATAATTTTCTCTATATAGTAAAGGATATTCATCATAACCAAAGTAATCTACCCTAATATGACCATGATCTAATTAGTTCTAACACTAGCTGTATTGAATCTCTTAGTAGAGAAATTCCTACATTATCTATTGGTGTTGATTCCCTTCTTTACACTAGGAACTATATATAAATGATAAAATGCACTAATTTATCTCCTAATAATCATGAATATTGATCCATAAATTAAAAATTCTTATAAATTAAAATGTTCTCAAATACCCTAGGGTATCATAATTCTTGTGATATCCATGTTCATTTAAAACCTAGTTCCTAATTTTCCTACTAACTCTACTTTGATACCAATTATAACACCTCAACTCTAGGAATGTATATCCAGTGTTTAATTAATTACATTTGTATAAAAATATAGTGGATACCACCATGTAGGATTAATTAAATTTTTTGTCTAGGAAAACTGGATACATACATTATTCCCATGTTAAATTAGAAATATAAAAAAATAGATTAAGAAACATTATTTAATCCTTGAAATAATTCATAATATACTTCTTTTTATCCTAAGTAAAGGAAAAAAATAAAGGATGATACAATATGATCATTATAGTTTATACACAATGAAATCCATCATGAGTAAATAAGGTATTTTCAATATTGAGAAGTGGATAATCAAAACACATGTCATTCAATAAACAACTTAAGTTCAATGAAAAAACATGGAAAATGTCAACATATCAATAACATTTATAGTGGAAACAGAATTCATAATAAAGAAAATTAATAATTCAATACATTCGTGATAAAGGATTGTTAACCAAGATATCATGAATCATACAATCAACACCTCTCAACTAAGACATCATTATTATTAAATGGGTAGGTGTAAACTAGATACTTATCTAATATATAAGTCAAGTTGTATTTTCTCATGTGACCCATCAATTTATCTATGGGCTATCTAAAATTTGTCCCCACCCATCAATTACATGTCCTATTCGTTCCTTATATTTTTAATGATCAATAAAAATCATTCTCAAAATTACTTATAGTTTAGAAATTATCCATATTGAATTAGGAATACATGAAATCAATATTTTCAAAGAAAATTAAATAACTTACTTAATAACCTTCCATCAGAAGATACCATTTATAGAAATGGTATACATTTTAAACATCATCATTTCGATAGAAATTATTCCAAAATCAAGGATGGTGTTAAAAATATTGATGTGATAGGGAAAAAGATTTCCAAATAATAATGTAGATTGATAGTAAATATGGTCAAAAAATTTATAAACCATTATTAGTAATGAAAGAAAATTGATTCATTAGAAATAATTGTTCTGTAGTAAGACCAGTCCTTTATAAATGAAAATAGAATTGGAACATTAAAAATATCTTCCTTGTATCTTCATGTAAGAATAGAGTTATAAGTCACTTTTCAAAATTCCTTACATTCAATTAATAAAATAAAACCCTTTATTTTGATATAATTTTAAGTTAAAATTACAAAAATATTAAGAAATATTTTTTAAAATAACCAAAAATCATGTAATAGAATCACTAATGTAAATATTTTTTTATGATGGAGAGAAAAGTTATTTGTGTGGTGTATTACAAAACAATGATTTCATTCACACCATTGGTAAAAGGAACATAGTTCAGAAAACATCTTGATGATCCCTTCTAAAAAAATTATTGAAATTAAATATTTTATTAAAATTAACTAAATAAATCATTAAGTAATATTGAAAACATCCTTGAAACAAATTTCAAGAAAATATTGTCATGGATGAAAAACGAGTTGGGAGTAAAAATTCAAAACGTGATTTTTAAATGAATGCCTATTACATAAACCTTACATTGTGATTCTTGATCTAATAAGGGAAAAATGGAGAAAAACTAAAACATAACTAGTATAGAATAAAATAGATTAAGAATAATAAGTTAGGATTATATAATTTTCCAAAAAGAAATTTGAATATAAGAAATCCCTAAAAAATATTATATTACAATAGAAATCGGTTACCTCAAGTTTGAAATGACTCATAAGTTCTTTTGACTCCATTTGTAACACCCTAATATTTAATGGTATATATCTTTTAAATATTTAAATCTTCTATAGTTTATTATCCACACAACACCATGTTTAAAAATGTAATATACTGTTAAATATGACTTTTGTAATAGTAATGTAACCATTAAGAATAGTAATATGGCCAATAAAATAGTAAATTCATCTATGAAAGTATAAATAAAATTTGGGTAACTTATAAATTAGAATATGGTATATTTATATCATCAAATAAGTGGATAAGTATTTTAAAAAAATAATAAATTAAGTCTTGGTATTTTAAAATTTTATAAAAAATAAAATGATTTAAAATAAAATTTATTTTTATAAAATAGAATCATAAATTAATATTTTATTATCTTATGATTATAATATAATTTTATGAGACGTTAATTAATTATTCAAAAGGTTCCTAAAAATAGTTATAATATTAAAATCAGAATATTTTGAGTAAGTGATGATTTTATTTAATAATTTAATTCTTAATATTTATAAAATTATTTTCATAAAATAGAGTTCATTTTTGAATTCTACACATCCAAAATAGTTAGGGAAATTTTTTGGGTTTTTTCTAAAATGGCATAATTTTTTGTGAATAGTGAAATAAAATCATTTACAGTATTAGATAAATACATGAATTTTTAAGTAATGTATGATGTATGAATGATTTATTAACTATTATTTCGAAATAACATGAACTAGTCATTTTATTTATTCCAAAGAATCAATACTATTGATATTCTTGATCCAAAATAATAAAGTAATGAATAAAATATTCAAAAAACACTCATATCCTCCGCTATAAATACCACCCATCACCACCTATTCTCCTCACACCTCTAAAACCATGAACCTTGTCCAATTTATGCCCAATACCTCTTCCAAACATCTCCCCGACGTTCTAGTCTTGAATCGTGTCTCGATGATGTTGTGGTGGAGGCTTTGCACTCAGATCTGTTTTGTGTTGCAATTTTTTGGGATGGACAGGATCAGCCGCCTGCTTCGAGGGTTGTTCATGGTGTTCAGATCGCTAATCATTGGGATGGACCAGATCATCCATCTATATCGAGGGTATCTCCTTCTTCTAATTTTTACAATGTCTCTATATCCATGTTTTCAGGTTCTTCTTCTTTGGAATGAGTGGCTAGGGTTTAGTGTGTGATTCATAACCTTGTGGTTTGTGATTCCAATTTCAGGTTGGACACTTGGGATTGTAGTTTTCTTTATGTGGTTGGAGATGTGTAGGATACTAGGTCAAATTTGCAGTTTGAGCCAAGTAGAGTGTTTCTGAAGACTCTATACTCTATTTCTATAAATCCTAATTCTCAAATGATGAAATCTAAGGATGTTGTGAAGGTACCGAACATCATTTCCAAGGTTATGAGTGGAAGAGTTGCAGTGGATAGCCCCACCTTGATGCCTCGATTTTCTTCGTTCATTAGTTCCCACTCAAGTAGGATTCTCCACAAGGGGTTGTTCCCTCAGGATGATGTTAATCCCAATATGTTTGCTGAGAGGATTGCAATTGGAAAGAATTATCTAGTTGTGCATCTTGTTTTACCTAAGGGTGAGAATTCATGGAGGTTTGATGATTTGGTCAAGCGGATATCGTTTCTATGGGGCTCCTATGATTGGTGGTGTGTTTCTATTGGTCATGGATTTTTTCTTAGCATTTTTACATATAATGATTTAAAATTACATGCTTGGAGCATTGGGCCTCTATATTTGAAACCTGTATGGATTCACCTTTATGATTGGTCCCTATATTTCAATTCCTCGCATGCAAGGAATGCTTTTTCTCATAAACGGGTCCATTTTCAAGGGCTTAATTGGGTCCTCTAGCATCCAAAGATTCGGCATGACATTTTCATGGAAATTGGGTCCTCTATTCACCTCGATAATGAAACCAAGTTTGTTCAGTTTGGACATTTTTTCAGAATGATGGTGGAGGTTGATTTGAGCCCCACCTTGGTTGATAAGGTAAATTTCTCCACTCCCACTGATAACATCCATATTGATGAAGAGTATTAAAGGAATCCCCTTTTTTGTACTGAATGCATGGATGTTGGGAACTCTTTGGAGTTATGTCGGAGGAAGATCTCTTGTGAGAGATGTGGGATGAAGGGTCATCCATCTACTCTCTATATAAGAAAACCTGAGAGTAAGCATGTGGATTTGTCAAATTATCCTGATCATGGTTGATATGTTCTCAAGAAATCGTCTAATAAGCCTGAGATGTTTACTTCTACTAAATTTGTCTCTCATGTGCATAATTTTAAAGGTAGATGATTAATTGTGGATAAGTCGCTGATGAGTGGTCCCTCTACAACTTGGGTAGATATTTATAAGGAATTTACCTCTAATGATGATCATTCTATTTCTCCTACCTGATTAGTTAAGCCCGTGAAAAATTCTAGCCTCCCTATTGCTGGCTCACTTGCTGGTTTTGATCCCCCAAATCTAAGTATAAATGATAGTCCTCGTGCAAACTTGTCTCATGATGAGGGTGTTGAGTTGGTTCCAAAAATTGGGGATCCTCAACATGTTTATTGTCATCAGGAAATCCAAAATATTTTGATCTCCTCAACGATATATGGGAGGTGGGTTGAAATCTATGAGGTGGAAGGGACTGCTGTGGGCGGTGGTCGTCCTATCACTTTCAAGGATGCACTCATTTCTAGAAAAAGGTAAGGCTAATTATTTCACTTCTGATCCCTCGAAGAGAATTCCAAGGAAGGACTATTCTAACACACCTCGCACTCTTTCTACCTGATCTTCTAAGTTCTCGGGAAAGTTAAATTGTAATATTATTACGATTTTCAATCAGGGTAAATCTCAATCCGAATGGGAAACTGCTGATGACTCTGATTATGTGAATGATAGGTCTTTTTATGATTTGTAACATTGTGCTTGACAGATGAGGGCAATTTAGTTTGTTTGACCTCACCTGCCTCCCATGTATCCTTTTATTTTATTTCATAAATTGTCATAATCATATCTTCTGGCTAGAATTGTGGGTATAATATGTTTATTACATTATATTTAGTGTTATTTTAATCATGAAAAGAAAACTAGTGTGTGATAATCAAACAAACATAAAAATAATCCAAATAGTTATTGTTAATGTTTTATCTAATGAATCATACTCATACATAAAAAGTGATATATAAGACCATTAAATCTTTTATAAGATTAATAATAACTTATAATTTCCATTTGGGATAATTATTTCCATTTTACATGATCTTTCATACATGTATACAAGTGAACCAGTCTTGAAAACCAAGAAAACGAACACTCCTGAATAGTGAAATTTAATCTTATAACTCATCAAAAAGGTCCTAAATTAACAGAGTAAAATTATACTATATCAAATAAATATTTAATAGTATCTTAATTAAATTATTAATTAATCTAATTTCAATATCTAGAATAATAAGTGAAAGTGAAGAATAGTTACGGACACAGGGTAGGGGTTGCTTCTCGAACCTTCATTTTCCCTTCAAGATACACTTTCCCTCTCTTTAACCCAATATATTTATTAATTATTATTATTTAAAACTCATAAATTCTATTTTTATGTTCCATATATATGTATTTATCTCATTTATTCTTTCTTTTATGGGGAAATACATGTTTTATATGGTTTTTTTTTCAATTCCTCCTAATAAGAAAGCCTGATTAAAGGGAACTTCCCAGATTCTTACCCATTTTCATGAACACTCCATAATCTATTTTAAGCCACAAATATTTTTATAAAATCACTATTTTTATCATGAAAATCTATATTAGTTCATTTCTGGTTTTATGTAAACAATTATTCCTTTTTCCACTTTATAGACTCTTTTATATTTCCCCTTACACCACACTAAAGTTTCTCATTTCTAAAGATTATTAAATGCTCTATTTACATGTTTTCACTTTAGTTGACAAATTTTATTATGAATGTACTATTAATATTCATATAATATAATTCCATTCACTTTTATTTTATGGGATATACATGTTTACAATCTGGTTTTTATGAAAAATACAAATTATTTTTTAAAAGAGCACGGGTATTTCTCCTATTAAAGTATTTTAAACTATTTAAATACCATATATGGTATCTTATTATTAATTAAGATTGATTTATTATGTTACGATATATCATAATTTATTGAATGGTTTATGATTACTGTCTTCATACTTCTGGTCATATTACACTGGATAGTTTACGATTATGTTTACTTATTAGGGATACTACTTCCTTTTCATATACTAGTTTCAAAATGAATTTATATGTTGATTATGTTTCACCCCTTTTATATGAGGAATTCATTAGAATATTTAAGTGATCTATGGGGCCCTCTATAGCCTCTCAATGCATTAGTTGGTCTCATGAGACAAACTAGATCGGGTTTTTACCCATTTATCTACGGTGTCTTGGATGATGCATTAACAGTACGTTTATGATGTTTGTCATTATGAATTCCACATTATAATACTATTAATTGATAGTCCATGTGATTATTAGACTGGTATAATATCCATGGTTAAGTTTCTTTCTCATGTGATTATTTATGGTATTATTTAATCATCTTTTATTCCTTTCATATTATGCTCAAGATTACGTTTTAATGGCATGTGCTTTTAGTTACACTACCACAAAACAGGGCAAGGGAAGCGCTTCCTTTTATCAGCACTAAGAAGAAATTTTTGATTAAGGGGTGGGCATTTATTATCTCTAGCTAAAAGCATTGATAAATATACCCTTTTTCAGCACTATTATTTGCACTAATAAATGTTTTTAATAAAAAATATTATTAATCTATATACAATTATTATATTTATATTAAAAAATAATTTTTATTTGTATATATTAAAAAAAATGTTTGTTAATAATTAATATATTTTTAAAAAAATTCAAAAATATATATATAATGTTTTAATTGAAAAAATTATTTCTTAGATTATAATTTAATATACATATATATAAAAATAATTATAATATTATAAAAAATTAAATAGAAAATATATTTATTATATTTATTATATTTATTAGATTTATTAGATTTATAATATTTATAATATTTATTAGATTTATTAGATTTATTAGGGATTTATTATATTTATATTTATTAGATTTATTATATTAATTTATTATATTTATTGGATTAATTCATTGTATTTATTATATTTGTTATATTTATTTTATTTTATTTATTTATTTTATTTATAAATATATAATACTTTTTAATATACGTGTTTATAATTAAAATTATTGAATATATGTGTGTTTTCAAATTAATTTGGTCAATAAATTTATTGATCATGCATATTTGTTATGTATCATGCGTGAATATTCATTTATACATTACATCACGTTGTCCATCGATGTGATGTATTTATTAATTCATAATGTTACCCATATGAACTATATATGTACTAAAAAATGTACTTATAAAATTACATTAAATATATTTAAATAATAAATATATTTTATTATATTTTTAATTATATATATAAATACATTTCAAATAAATTTTTAATTTTACTTATAACTATATATATAATTATAAAATTATACATATAATTTTATAATTTTATTAGTATATATATTAAAAATTATATACAAATATTTATAAATATATACTATTTATAGTAATAATTATAACTATAAATATAAATATATTTATATATATATCTGTGTGTAAATAATTATAAAATTATAATAAATATATTTATTATACTACTTATAAAGTTATAAATATGTAATTAAATAGATATATTTATAAATATATACAAATATTTATAAATAAATACAAATAAATTTATATTTATTTCAATAATTATAAATTTATAAAAAATATATTTATTATTTCATATATAATATGTTATATATAATTAAATAAATATATATTTATAAATATATTTATAAATATTTATATAAATATTGATAAATAAATATAAATTTTATATATAGTTATAAATAAATATAGATATATTTAAATAATTTTAAAATTATAATAAGTATATTAATTATATATATTACAAAAATTATAAATATAAGATATATAAATTTGTTATAATTTTATAATTATTTAAATTAATAAACATATATATAATTATAATTATAAATATATATTTCTTTCTTTCTTTCTTTCTTTCTTATAAATATTTATAGAATTAGAAGAAATGTAGTTATATATTTCTATAGTCTTTTAAATATATAGAATTTATTTATTTATTTTATATATTTATATGATTAGAAATATAATAAGTATATTGCTTATAATTTTATAATTAATTTAATTATAATTTAATAAGTATAAAAAAATATATTTATCTATTATTTTAATTATTAATAAATAAATATATTTTATATCCTATATGTCATTTTAAATAAATATATAATAATATAAATAAATTATTAAAATTATACCATTATCAGTGATTTTTTAGCGCAGATAAAGATTTCTTTTATCAGTGCATGGAATGCATTGATAAAATATGTCTTTATCAGCATAATAATTTTGGCACTAATAAATAGGTCTTTTATTAACGCCTTTTTAGCATTGATAAAGGTATGTTTTATTAGTGCTTTTAATTTTAGTGATGATAAAACAAACCTTTATAAGTGCTTTTAACTAGCGCTGATAAAGGTTCAATTGAGTTTTATAAAAGAACCCTAATAGGCTCCTCCTCCCTCACACACTTTCAAGCCTTCGCGGAAGCTATCTCATGTGTCGTCGAGCCGTCCTTTGTCACGGCCCCTCCTCCTCCACCACCCCCCCCCCCCCCTCTGTCGTCGCTGCCTCCTCCTCCTCATCCGCAACCGCTGACTCAAACTCCTCCACCGTCACTGATGCCTCCTCGTCCTCCTCTACCAACTTCGACTCATTTTTCTTACACGTCCCCCTTGTCCACCTAACATGATCTGGGGTGCTCTCCTCATTAGATGACCATCCTGGCAACCTCCTCTATAGTACATGAATTCCCCCTCGTGAGTCTCTATTACAGGTTCCCTAGTTTCCATAGGGTGTGTTGGGTTTGGTTGAACCCTTATGGGTAGGGTTTTGGTGTGATGTGTTTCCTTGGGTTTTTAGGGTGTGTGTAGGGTCCTCAATGTATTGTTCTCCCTTCTATTGAAGTTTCAATGCATTTCACAAATCTGAGGTAAGAAAATCTATGTTTTCCATTCTGATTAATTCCATTTGATTCTTGAATGTTTTTAGTTAAATCTTTAACTTGATTCGAAGCTTCACAATACACTTGTTTAATATTAAAGAGTGTTTTCAAGTTAGTTGGTTTGTTAAAAATATTTTTGAAGTATTTTTTTCTTGTTATGAGTATGAGTGCTTATGGAAATTACGTTCAATTGATTTCAAATGTTATTTTGATAATGTTTTCAGTATGAAAAGCACCATCTTATTACTCATGAATAGTTTATTGTGGTGTTTTATAGTTTGTGTAATTTTTTTGATCTATTTATAAAAATTTTAATAAACTATTTGGTTTGTTTATAAAAAATTATTTATAAATTCTTTGGCCTATTTATGAACTTTTTTATAAATTGTTTTATTTGTTTATATAATTTCTATTAAACTATTTTGGTTTCTTATAAAATTATTTATACTTTTTTTGGCCTACAAAATTTTCTTTCATATACTAGTTAGATAGTTATAAAAATTTTTATAAACTAGTTGTGTTATTTATATAATTGTTTATAAATTGTTTGTATTGTTTGTACAATTTTTAATGAATTGTTTGGTTTGTTTTATAAAGGTGTCATCATTTTAGAGTTTTTATGTATTTTTTATTGAAATGATTTGGTGTGTGTTTGGAAATGATAAGGGCCCTTTTAGAAATTGTGAAATATTTAGGTGTGTATGTGTTTGAAACTCAAGGGAATGTTTGGAACTTTCATACACTTTGTGTGTTTTAACTTGGATTAAAAAGGCACTTGGGCACTTTTTGGTAAATCCCTGGTGTAAAGTCATGTTTTTCTATTTTTATGTAAAAGTGGTATTTGCTGTTTTATAAATAGTTTCGGTATGTGTTTGGTTTTTCAAGATGGATTTGGGAGGGGGGGTTGCACCACTGCCAATTTTAGATTTTTTTTTCGTGGTTTTGTATGCCTCATGGTTGTTGTTTTTTTACATTGTGTCTCAAAGCATCCATCTCATTGTGGCTATTCATTTCTCCTCATAATAACCTTGTTACCAAATCATTGTCACTAAAATTTTAATCCATTAAAGGTAATTATACTATATTTTTTTCACATTGACTCATCAATGACGTGTTTTCCTTAGATGTATCCCATTATAGTAAACCATGTAAAATACATGTTTTCATTATATTTATTCATTTGTGTTTGTTTTGGAGAGTGAACCATTAAGAGTGAAGGATTTAATGAGTTCCTTTAAATGAGGTAAAAATATCCTATAAAATGGTTTAGCATCATCAAGATATTAGTTCTAAATATGCAACACCTAGATCCACTTATCATCTATGGGTGATCATTTTCAACATGTTATGAACATACATGAATTCTATATGTATGAGTAAACTCATCCAATTTTTTATTACCATCATGAAAAAATCATATTATTTATACCATGATTCACTTTAACTCGATAGAACACGTTTACTTTGAAATATACCTTAACCCCATAGAGCACCCAACTCATCCATGAGTATTATAATAGAAATAATACCTAAAAAATAGTACCAATACCCATGATTTAATTTAATTAAGAAACTATTCATATGATGTATCAATTATGAAAGTAATCTATATACCACACAATAGGAAAAAATGTCATTTTTATAAAACTCTAATTATCAATGTCAAAACAATTTCATATTATCTTATATCTATTGAGATCAACTTGAAAATCTCCTTTGTCAAGTCATATAATGAGATACTTGTACAAACATAAACAACCCAGAAATCATCCATATGTATTCAATATATCTATAAACTCTATGGTCCTTCATACACACCCCTGAAATAAATTTGTACCTATCATGTTGAGCCTCAAAACAAACTCACCCCAAAAGGAACATGAAGTAGATATCTAGTTTAGAATAGATGAAATACAATCTCAAATTTATATAACCATCACAAAGACACATTACATACAAAAAAACCCTCATACATAAATAAATTATATATATGTAACCCCCTTAAAGATAGCTTTGTTATATTCCCAGACTCTAGTTTTAGTCTATGATGCACATCCTTGGATGCTCGATGCACCTCTTCTTATTGAACCTCATAGTCGAATAACACAACCAAACTAAATATAATTACTTAAACAAACCTCATTCTAATGAGAAATATACAATGAATCTTTAAACACACTACTACATCATCCTTTCCATCAACATCTCTATATCATTCGTTCCCCCACCCCAAGCTTATCATTTACACATTCCACATCACTTGTAACTATATGATGAATGAAACCAAAACTATTAATATTCAATGAGTTTTGTAAGATATTTCCTATATATTTTTCCATAGGTTATGAAGTCATCACATAAGTTTTAATCAATTATTATTTTCTCATGTCTACTTCACACACTAGGTTCAAAAAACATTACTACCATAAAAATGAGGAAATACTTAGCAGTGACTACTCTAATGTCCAATCTATAAAAGATTTATCAGATATTATACTATCATGACCCACCCTCATAGGAACTCTGGTGGAGTTGGGAATATATTAGTGTCTAACCCCCCCCCCCTCCAATCCTATATTTAAATGGACATGGGTCAGTTACAATTGGAAATGTAATGATACGGCCCAGGATGGTATCATAATCAAAAACTACCCTAACTTTCCACTAACCTAAGAGACGTTCATGATCCCTATGTGATAGCAAAAATCCCCTTGGAAAAAGATAAAATTAATGAGGAATATTTTACCCCTAAATTAGAGTAAATTAAAAATGATATTTCTCCTAAAAACTAGACATGTCCCATTCATAAGTTGAACATCTAAGAAAATAGTAGATATGAAAAAAAAAAATAGGAAGTAGATATCATAGATGGAAAATAAAATCCCACTATTGACCAATAAAACTGTTTAACTAGATATGTTCTATTTTTAAATCTCATTGGACTTGTTTTGGATAGGTATAACATATGATTTCTCAATTTATGTTTTCTTTTTAGTTGGAAATCTCATCTATCGTGCGCCTCTCCTCCACTATGAATGCACCTCTACTGCACACTAAACCACACCTTCACTGTGAGTTTTATCCTCTTACTCATTGGTTTCCTCTTGTTCACATGTTATTACTGTTTGATATTGATGGTTATTTTGAGAATTGTATGGGTTAAATGCCCTACTGAAAATCATGGACATTGTTTTCCTTGTTTGTACACTAAATGAATTTCATGTTGGCTGGTTCCTGTTAAACATTTGAATATAGAAATTAGTAATTTACGTATACTTGGATAATTAATTAATTCACCATGATGATAAAACTATTGTGATAACCCCTGAATTAACAAGTAGAATTAAATAAGGTATATATTGTAAAATCTGAAATTGTGTTTATTTGGTTTGTATGGTGTTGAAATTGTGAGCATGACTGTGTGTTTGTATGGTGTTACGGTTTTTTTCATGATTAGTATGCCATTTGTTTTACTTGTTGGAGTTCATCCACCATTTAATATCAATCCAAACCTTACCCATTTCAATGGAACCATCACTTTTGTACTAGTGCAATTCCACTGAATCTTAGAAAACTACTTTACTAGGGGACTCTATGGGACACTTTATGGAAACCCTAGTCAAATAACCATAACTACACATGTAATGAATACTTCCACCTGCAAGACCTATATGGAAAATCATACCATCTATTAGTTTAGTACCATATTTCTGGACTCGAGACATTATGTTTCTAGAGAAACACTAAAAAACCGGTTTACAATAATACATAAAGATCACATGTGGGATAAAAAAACATTCTAGTGCAATGGATTGGAATAGCTAGTTCCATTGATCAATTGGTTGGTAATATGGGTGTGATCTACTTTGGTCTTGAGTAATGCAGGGAGAGGTAAGGGTATTGTTTAACATAGCTAGTTCCATTGATTATAGTTTTATGATGACCCTATTTGAACATCTTTTGTGTAATTATTTTGTTAAATATTAATATTACTTAATCAAATAGGATGAAAATGAATAAAGAATAGATGAATTCCAATTTGTTGAAAAAAGAGTTTGAAGATTTAATGAAAGAGTTTATCAAGTTTGTAAAATATCATGCATATGAGCCTTCTCAAATCCTTTTTTCATGTTTATGATGTTGTTATTCAAAATAAATTAGTCCAAAGGAGTTGGAAAAACACTTGATCTATCATGGAATAGATCGAAGTTATACATGTTGGAATAAACATGGGGAAAAACGAATGTAAGTAGTGGCTGGGATAGCACTACGTTTTAGGGATCATCTGATATGATTAGAAGCATGAACAATGAAGATGACCATATGGAGGATGTGATTACATATGTGAATGATGATGATGATCGTATTGAGGAAATTAAGAGGATAGTTTAAGATGAACTTCATGATTTCCCAAAAAAATTTGAGAAGTTAAAGAGTTGTGAAGAGACGCCATTGTATGTTGGTTTCACTAAATATAAAACATTTTCAGCTATACTGAAGCTGTATAATTTGAAAATAGGAAATGGGTGGAGTGACACCATTTTTATAGAACTACTTTCTTTCCTTATTGACATGATCCTAGAAGATAATAATCTACTGAGCCAAACATATGAAACCAAAAGAATGCTATGCTCGATGGGTTTGATCTATGAAAGAATACACTCCTGCCTAAATGACTATATATTATTTCTCAAGGACCAAAAACCACTTATAGAATTCCCAAAGTGTAGTGCTTATTTATATAAGAAAGATGAATCCAGTCCTACAAAAGTTTTATGGTACTTTACAATCATTCCAAGGTTTATGTGCTTATATGGAAGTGAGGATATTGGAGGATAATTGTCATGGCATGCAAATACAATAATTAAATATGGTAAACTACATCACCTAGAAGACTCTCCTTAATAGAAGATATTTGATAATGGGTATCCAAAATTTGGAAACGAGCTAAGAAACCTTATTCTTTCATTATCTACAAATAGAGTGAATTCTTATGGTTTACAAAGAATTAGTCAAAGTACATGGCTAGTTATGTTGGTAAATTGTAACTTACCACTGTGTTTATGCATGAAATGAAAATGCATCATGTTATCTATGCTTATTTCAAGACAAAAACAACTGGGAAATGATATTGATGTTTATTTGGCTCCATTGATCAAGGATTTGAAATTATTGTGGGATTCAAGTGTTATATTATATTATTCTTAAAAAAAGGAAGATTTAACTTTGAGAACCATTTTGCATGGGACAATAAATGACTTTCATTCTTATGGAATTTTTTTAGGATATAGCATTAAAGGAACTCATGGGTGTCCCATTTTCAAAAAATGTATAAATTCAATTAGGTTTAAACATTCATTGAAAATTGTATTTCTAGGACATCATAGATTTCTACCCTTAACGTCATAAGTACCGATCTTGCACGACATCATTCGATGGATGATCATAAAAATGTATAGAATCATCTCTACTAGCAGGTGATCAATTGTTTGAGAAATTAAAATATGTGGACACTACTTTTGGTAAACCATTTTTAGAAAACCTTATGAAAACCAGTTGTAAAAAGAGATCAGTTTTTTTTTTTGAATTACCATACTGGAATTGTCTATATTTCATACATTTTCTTGATGTTATACATGTTGAAAAAAAAATATGTGATATTTTCATCGGCATGTTACTAAATGTACCCAGAAAAACAAACGATGGAATTAAGGCTAAGTTGGACATGGTTGATATGGGAATATGAGAAGAGTTGGCACTAGTGAAGGGTGAAAAACAAACATTTCTTCCTCTTACTGCTTACACTATTTCCAGGTAGGAGAGATATTAGTTTTTCAACTTCTTGAATTATGTAAAGGTTCCATAGGGGTATTCATAAAAAATCAAGAACATTGTTTCAATGATAGATTTAAGGTTAAAGGGTCTGAAATCACATGACTTCCATGTTTTTATTCAAGTTCTAATTTTTATAGCTTTACGTTTCACTTTTTCAAAGAATTTTCTCCATATGTTAACAAAGCTCTGTTTCTTCCTCAAAGCTATATTCAGTAAAGTTATAGACCCAACGAAATTGACAACTATTGAAATAGAAATTTTCATCATATTATATGAATTGTAAATTTTCTTCTAGCCAAAATTCATTGATATGATGGTTCACTTGATCGTTTACTTGGTGAGAGAGATTCAACTATGTGTTCATGTACATTATAGATGGATGTACCACATTGAACGGTATATAATGATTTTGAAAGGGTATGTCAAAAATCAATGTTATCCAGAGGGTTGTATTGTAGAGAAATATATTATAGAGGAAGATTTTGAATTATATATTGATTACCTGTCTGGTGTGGAAAGCATTGGCCTACCAAAATATCGTCACACTGGGTGGCTTGAGTGTGATGGAATTTTTGGAAGAGAGGTTGTCACAATCAATTTTACAGATCAGTATCAGGCCCACCATTAGGTTTTTCATAATAGTTTCGATGTTGACCTATATATTCAAACCTAAAAATAAATTTTTAGGCATTTGAATCCATCTAGGGTGAAAAAATGGATATCTGATACACATAATCGATAATTTATAGGATGGTTTTGGGACCGTATTTTTATGAAGTCAGACGAAAATCCAGACTCAATTTCAGAATGACTTTGATGGCTAGCCGGAGGACCAAGTGTATATGTATTATCATAAAATGTTTATATAGTTAATGGTTATACATTCTATATTAATGAACATGATGAAGACAGTACCATGCATAATAGTGGGGTTACACTTTTGGTTGAAGCAATGCATGTTTCTGGTGCTATGTATAGAAATCCAATTTATGTGAATATATCATACTTTGGTATCATCAAACAAATATGAGAGTTAGATTATACTAAATTTCAAGTGTCGATTTTTTTAGTGAAATAGGATTGATAAAAGGAGTGTTGTTAAAATAGATGAATTAGGATTCATGAAAGATTATTTCAGTAATTAAGGGGAGAAAGGAGAACCATTTATAATGGCATCACAGGTTGTACAAGTATTTTATGTTCCAGATCCTGCAAACTAAAACTGGTCAATTGTTCTGTTATCGACCAAAAAAACTAAAGGGTCATATGAAAATTCAACAGAGGATGACCCTTTCTTTGGGACTTCGCAATAATTTTGCAGCGGTCCCAATGTAGATGGTGTTTTTTATGTCAAAGGAGACCACAATGAGTGTATTTTCATAGTCGGTATAGGGGTCAATTATCTTTAGCCTTTAAAAAAAGTGAGTTCAATAATGATGTTATTTTTTTATTATAATATATATTGTGTTACCTTATGTTATTATATATTTGTTTCTTCTCTTATGTAATATAAATTAAATGTTAAACCACTTCTATAGATAATGACTTCTACACCAGTAGATTCACCCAATCCTAAGACACAACAGGTCTCTCAACCAACTACTATTGGTCCCAGTGCAGAGGAACAATAGGTTTCTCAACCTATTATTGCTAGTCCCAGTGCTAATGTCAAACAGATTTCTTAACCTATTTTTGTTGGTCCCAGTGCTGATTCTAGCACTCCGGAGGAACATAATGATGATTTTGAAACTGAGAAAATGGTAGGAAATGAAACCCTGGTGGAGAAAAAAACAAGATCACCGTAGTTTGAAAGTGTCAGCCAAAATCCTTGAGTCAAAAGAAAAATTCATCAAATTTGAGGTGGGATGGAATAAGCAAGGCCAGCATATTAGCCCCAACAAAGCTAGGTTTAGTAGCTACATTGGAATTTTCACTCACTAATGTGTGTCGATTGATGTGAAATCGTGTCACCATGTTGTCATCGGGCTTAAGAAACTAATGTGGGAAGAGATTATGGTAACATTATGATATAATTTCTTTAATTTATTAAAATTAAATAAAATACTAAAACATTGACTTACTCTTCATCATCCCCTGAAGAGTGAATTTATAGTATATATCTCATAGAAGGAATATGTATTAAGTATTGCAGGAAGGATTTATAGAGGATTATACACAATTTTAACAAAATATCATCTTCAAGATGTTGAAGTGAAAATAAAGCCACACCCACCTCCTCTTTATGCACACTAGATATCCCAAGGAGTGTGGGATGCATGTAGTAGCCATCGTGTAAAGCAGACATTTCAGGTACACTATGTCTAGTAATATGTTTTTTGACATTGCTTGTATTCATCACTTTGATTGACAGTTGTTTACTTATGAAAAAACAATTGATTGTTGAAAATAGGGAATGGGTATAAAAACCATCATACCCCTATCATAAAGTAAGGATAGGGTACGCTTCACTTGAGAAAAAAATTGGTACATATTTTAAATCTACCATAATACTTTTATGTGGCCCAAAACAGAACCATAACCATGTTCCTCTATTTATATGTAGATTGAAAAATTGAAATTGAAATACACTTCTATCCCATTCCAGGTGCAATGGAAGGAGGCTCAAGTAAATAAATATGGGATACTGATAGATGAAAACATGCAAAAAGTGTGGGAAACATGTGTAAGTATGAAATAATTTAAATTTGTTTTACTTTAAATCACTATTACATAAAAATTATTACTTATTTTCCTATATTTTCTATCTAACGTAGTCACAGGAATCAATAATACCCGCATTGGATGCAGACATACTTTTAGCAGCCAGAACAGTATGGACGTGTCAGAGGATCAGATTTTTGGGTGACACCCCGAACATATTTTGAGAAAAAAACAAAAGGAGGATCAAAATAAAGAAATGAAAATGGCAAGATAAAAACTATCTACCCTTGAAGAACATTTCCAATGGAATATATAGATGATATCAACTTTTATGGGGGAAAGGTAAAGAGAAGAAACAACTTAAGAACAACCAGTGCTTAATCATCCTGCCCCACCCCCACCAGCTTTGAGGTGAGCCATTCCCCTCAAAAACATAAATTAGTTGAGATAATCAATGTTCTAATAATTGTTTCTATGAAATTTTAATCACATAGACACTAATACCTTTCTTTTACTAATATTATATAGGGTTAAAATTATTTTTATTTATATCTATCAACTCTTGCCCATCGCCTTGTAGCGAGGGAAATAGTGTTCAATATGTAGAACGACATGATCCACAATAGACCACATCCAACAGTTCATGTCAGAGTGTCCATTAACATAGATCATGATCCAATTTGTAAGATACTTGTTCCAAATGACATTGAAGACATTTATACGGTCGAACAAGCTGTTGGAACATTCATCACATAGCCGTTAATTATTGTAAAAAACATGTCTACAATGAGGTATTAATTTCCAATTTATTTTTCAAGATGAACCTTTAACATTTAATGAAAAAAGGTTTGAACCACGGAATTTTATCACATAAGGAAAAAAGGGAAGGGGGTGAAATGAAATATCAGCTCAAAACCATCTCAAGGATCAACCAACTGATTGAAATGATCTACTGAGATCACCTTCACCCTACCCATTCTATATCCACATTTAATATCATTGCAGGATCTTTTGGAAATAAAGTTGATAGACAAATATACTCACACATTTGACTTTGAAAAAAGTATTTATGGAGGATAAGAATCTTATTACATTAGTGATAACAATGTAAATGAAACTCTCATGCATGAATAGATAGGTACCTCAGTTGTAAATGTATACATGAGGTATGTTATCATGAATTGATTTTAAAAAAGTTGATATACTATGACAATTATGACTTAATACATTTCATAATTTTCACAGGTGTATATATGAAAAACAATTGAAGTGATTTCCCCATGAACAAAAAATTGGACTCGTAAGTCCTCGCATCACCTCTTCAAAAGAAGAAATAAATTCTGATAAAGAGGGTGAAAAAATTTCATCCCTACTCAAATCATTTGAAAAAATATATATATGATAGAATCTTTTTAATAACAAAGATTCAGGCATAAAAATCTAAAATTTAATAATATCAAATATATTTTCATTTCCTTCATTACTTATTCCTTTTGGTGTTTTAATATAGCATTAGATACTCATTGTGATCTATTATGATACTCTAAAGTTTTTTTTTCTGGATTCAATGTATGGATATCTAGAAAACCGACCATGCATGATGGTGTTTTCCAATTTTTAATACACTAGATCCAAAATTTTAGAACTAAACATCTAGTTATATAATTTATATTATCTTTTAATGACGATTATGTTACGATAGGTTGGTGCATCAATATCATCTACTTCATGGAATGAATCCAAGCCCTAAGGAAAAGAACGCCGACAATATCTAAAACTGGACAAGTATTAGATTATATATAATACTATTACAATATAAAACACATATCAAAACAAATTACTTATTTTTATTGATGTTTTTGCAGTGTCCAAAATAAACAAATAGAAAATAATGTGGTTGTTATGTTTGTAAATTTTTGAAATAGATCATATTTCACAAAAAAAACTATCATCCCTGAATAGGTATTTTTGAAAAAAAATACAAGTTAATTTAAAATATTTATTAATACTTTATGTATTTTTATTTTTCATTACAACCATGAATGTCACAAAAACTCATATTCACAAGATGATATAGATGTGTTTAGGAATGAATGGATAGAATACCTGGTGGAATATTGTATACAAATATGATGAAATTGAATTCCTACTACTTATGTTATCCTTATATGATCATTGATATCTCCCTTGTTTACTCTTATTTAGTATCTATGATCACCCTTTATTATGTTTCATATCCTTAGGTTATGAATAATGGTTTTAGAAATGATTTGTCTTTATAGTAAAGAATAACTTAATGAGAGACTCTTATGAACTGGTTCATTATGTTTCCATATTTCCAAAAGCACTAAACCTAAACTTTTATAGATTGGACCATTTATATTATGTATTTTGGTCATATATGCTACTTTTCTACTGATGTAGTGTTTTGGAAGAATATTTTTTGTGAATAACTCACAAATTTAATAAAAAAACTAAGGATTCTTCACTAATGATGGATAACTACCTCTTAGCATGGCATCTCATCTGAACTTCTGATTCGACCTCCCACTGATGCTCTCATCCCACACCGTCTCTATGATAACAACCATCAATGTTCACATTTCCTTCTCTTCATACACCCATTTACCTAGTAAATGGGTGTAGGAAGATAAGGAAAAGGGAATTTTAAATGATGGTATCATAGAAAGGGTGTTGGATGAGAGCATCATGGAAAGGTTGGATCAGAAGTTTTGATCAGATGTTATGCTAAGAGGTAGTTAACCAACAGTAGTGAAATGCACAAAGAATCATTAGTATTGTTATTAGCTTATATCTGGACGAAAAAAACCCTTTGGAAATATGTAAAGGTAATTTTATGATATAATATCTCTATTTTAACAAAAAAAAAATATAATGAAATGTTGATTTGATTTTCATTATTCCTTGTAGTGTTCATTTATTTTAGAAGATTTATGTCCATGTGACATGCCTTTGCTTAAAGAGAAACGACATTGTGTCTGCTCAATCACAGAGGTAATTTTGATGTTTGCATAGTAAAATCATTTTCCATAGAATTAATGAATTTTTTCATATTTATGTTTAATTTATTTCTTTTATTTACAGAATATTAATCTACTAATATGTGATATCAATGTATGAAATGTTTAGGTCATTATATTTGGTATCAAAGTAACTGACCTATTAAAAATCCAGAAAAGTCATTCAGTTGTTTTGATACTTTAAGGATACGATCCATAAGTCATTTGAAATGTGTAGGAATCAACCCCACCTCAATATGACACACGATGCGATCGATATGAATCAAACTGTCTCTTTTTATTTAAAATTGACAAAATTTTTGGTAAAAATAAAAAATGACATACTAGAAACTAAGAAAATGCATTCTGATTGTTTTGATACTTTAAGGAGATGATCCATAATTCATTTTAGACATGTAGGAATCTACCAAACTTCAATTAAACACACAATGTGACTCATATGACTCAAAGTGTCTCTTTTTATTTAAAATTGACATTAATTTTAAAAAAAACACAAGTTACATACTAAAAACTAAGAAAACACATTTGGATTGTTTTAATAATTTAGGAAAATGATCCATGATTCATTTTTGATGTGTAAGAATCAATCACACCTCAATTTGATGCAGAGCGAGATCGTTATGTTTAAAAGTGTCTTTTATCAATTTAAAATTGAAATTTTAGCTCAAAACGTGTCACTCACAGAAAACCAAGAAAACTCTCTCCAATTGTCTTCCGAATTCAGGATAATGACTCATAAGTTAATTGTGACATGTATAAAGTGGTATCATATAAAACCAACACATTATGTGACCGATATGACTCAAAATGCATGTTTTTAGTTTGAAATGACATTTTAGTAAACAAACACAACTGACATACTACAGACTAAGAAAAAACATTTGGATTGTTTTGATACTTTAGGAAAATGATCCATAAGTCATTTTTGACATGTAGTAATTTTTTTTACCTTAATTAAATGCATAATGCGACTTGTATGACTCAAATTTTCTTTTTTTATTTAAAATTGACATTAATTTTAGAAAAAAAACATAAGTGACATACTAAAAACCAAGAAAATGCATTCAGGTTGTTTTAATACTTTATGAAAATGATCCATGACTCATTTGTATTGTGTATTAATCAATCTCACCTCAATCTGATCCACATTGTGATTGGTATGGCTAAAAGTGTTTGTTATGAGTTTAAAATTGACATTTTATCTCAAACCGTGTCACTCACTAAAAACCAAGAAAACCCACTCCAATTGTCTTAATAATTTATGATAAGGATTAATAATATATTTTTAACATGTATGAAGTATTATCGTATCAAACAAAGGCATGATGCGATCGATATGACTCAAAATGCTTGTTTCTAGTTTGAAACGAAATTTTAGTAAAAAAAAGACAACTAACATACTACAAATTGAGAAAACCCATTTGGATTGTTTTGATACATTAGTAAAAAGATCTATAAGTAATTTGGGACAAGTAGGAATCAACCTCACATCAATTCAATGCACAATGCAATTGGTATGACTCAAAGTGTCTCTTTTTATTTAAAATTAACACTAATTTTATAAAAAAACACAAGTAACATACTGAAAAATGAGAAAACACATTTGGATAGTTTTGATACTTTAGGACAATAATACATTAGTCATTTCTGACATTTAGGAATTAACTACACCTCGATCTGAGGCATGGTGTGACCGATATGGATAAAAGTTTCTGTTATTAGTTTAAAATTGACATTTTAGCTAAAAATGGGTCACTCACTAAAAACCAAGAAAACCCAATCCAATTGTCTTCATAATTTAGGATAATGATTCATAAGTTCTTTGTAATGTGTATGAAGTAGTCTCATATAAATCAAAAGCACGATGCAACCGTTATGAATCAAAATGTATGTTTCCAATTTGAAATTACATTTTAGTAAAAAAAACACAATTGACATACTACAAACTGAGCAAAGAAATTTGGATTATTTTGATACTTCTGGAAAATGATCCATAAGTCATTTGTGAAATTTTGGAATCCACCACACCTCAATTAAATGCACAATGAAACTGTTATGACTCAAAGTGTCTCTATTTATTGAAAATTGACATTAATTTTAGAAAAAAACACATGTGACATAATGCTAGCTGAGCAAACATATTTGGATTTTTTGAATACTATAGGAAAATGATTCATCAGTCATTTATGATGTGTATGAATTAGATTCACCTCAATTTGATGAATTATGTGACCGATGTAAATACAAATGTGTCATTTAATTTTAATATTAATTTTAGTAAAAGAACAAGTGACATACTCAAAACCAAGCAAACGAATTCAAATTGTTTTAATATTTTAAAACAAAAATCTATGACTCATTTTTGATGTGTAGGATTCAACCTCACCTCAATAAGAAGCACAGTGTGGCTGGTATAACTAAAAATGTGTTTTTCTATTAAAAATTTACATTTTATTAATTTTTTATTTAATATTAATGTTTTATTTATTTCATTAGTGTATTATAACATAATATTTGTTTTCATATATTGGTGGAATTTTTTTCTTGAGTTTTGATGCTTTGTTCTGCAACTAATACCATGGACAAAAAAAATTTAAAGGGGATTACAGATGCCAAAGGATGAAACATTAATATTCTAACTGTTTATTGGATAATTTTAATTGTAACCATATAAAACATTATTTGAAATGTATATAGAAGTGTTTTATTTTGTAATTATGATGTCAAGTAAATGTATATAGCATTATTTTCCAAACTCTTGTGTGTGTTGTTTCATTCTTCTGTGCTTTGTTCATGTGTAGGTGTTGTTTTGTGCAGGTGTGTAGGTGCTGGTTGTGCTGTTAAATAAGCAGTACATCATAGACAACTAGGCCTTTATTAGTGCTCAAAATAGAGCTAATAAAGGTGGACCTTTATCCATGCTAAAAAGATCTAATAAAGTAGGACCTTTATCTGCACTTTTTTGGAACTGTTAAAGGGCACCCCCCTCATATCTTTGATGTGGTTAACAACATTTTTATAGAACTATTAAAAGTGGTTTATAGTGATTTTAAAATCCTTATTTTTAGTAGTTTTATTCATCATTAATTATTGTTTATGATTATTTAAGATAATTTACACTATATTTCTTACCATTACTAGGCATTTGAGCTCACCCCTTTATTATTTTTTATTTTTCTATAAGATGTGAAGATGAATATTATGAATGACTTGTAGGGATAATCTTGGAGTTTATGGGTGTTTCCAAAGGTTTTTTTGGGTTTTATTTCATTTCATGTTGTTATGTAACAATTATGTTTGTATTTTGTTTTCCAAAGATACTATGCTAAATGGTCAATTGGGATGTGAATCCCCTGTTTATTATACCAATATAATAAAATAAGGCACTGGATATGGGCTACTAGGGTTAGGGTATTTATAGTTGACATCAGAGAAATTTTAGTAGAAACCTTGGACACAATATTTATAAAAAAATATTATGGAACATAACCCTAAGATATAATTTGAGGATAATCATAAAATAGAATACTATAATTTTGGTAAGGTGGAGATTATGTTGGTATTCCTAGTAATATATCCATGTATGGATACTACAAGTTGGAGTGGTTCTATAATAGATGTACCTAGGGGTAACAAATCTGACAAGGTGTTTTAGGCCTAACTTGGCATAACCTAGTACACAACAACGGGCCTTACTATGCACCCAGTTTGACACTCCCTGTGGATAGGCTTAGAATAATTAAAATTTTATTTACAAACCATTATTAAGGATTTAAAAGTAAATATTTCCCCAAATAAACCATATTTATGGTTATGAGATTAGATATACATAAAGTTTTCAATTTATGTTAAGTATTAACGGTTTTAAATAATGCATTATGATTAATAATATAATTTAGTTAATTACATTATTTAGAAATGGTGCCTAGTAGAAGTAATTGAAACTGCATCAATGCACTTATATTATAAAGGTATTTCCATCATATTCAAGATATTGATGTTAGAGAAGGAGTTGCAATTAGAGTTAAGAAACTTATAACAATACTGGGATAACATACTTAGGTTATGATTGATAACCTTACTCTCATAAAGAATTCCATCCACAAAGAAGTGTAACAATTTTATACCTCTTTATGTGACAACAACCTACATCATTTAATGGGACTAAAAACCCATTTTAGCTGAGTAATGGATAAGTTACTTAGAGAAGATATTTTTTTTTTGGGAAGTAACAAAATGGATAAAGTTTTCATGGTAGTTTATCATCTATCTATAGATGTGGATCAATGGTGGTCATTAATTAAAAACACAAATGATGAAGAAGAAATTGAAAACTTGGAATAGAAATATTTTTAGGAAAGATTATTGGAAAAATATTTCCCTCTGTAACAAGGAGAGGATTTGGAGAGGTAGTTCTTGAGTCTAATATAGAATGGGATGAAAATTTTACCAAGTATGAAACAAACTCTACAAGGTTAGAAAGGCATGTCATAGAATACATATGTAATTCAAAAAGAAATATTAACCATTTAATTGATGGTCATAACCAATTATATGAATGGAAAAAGTCTCCCTCAAATTATCATTATATGAGGATACAGTATAATGTTCCATCAAGATGGATAAATAATTTTCCAAGCCATATGGATTCGAAGGGAAGCAAGATAAGAAGATGGGTTCTGATTACTCTAGAAAAGTAAGTAAACAAAAATAAAATAATGGAAGGATAGAATTTCCAACTTGAAATAAATGTGAAAAGAAACATCATGTAACATTTCTATTGGGAATTGTAGTTTTTTACCAATGTGTAAACAAAGTTCACTGTGCTCATGATTTTAAAGGCAAGAAATAATCCTCTAATGTGATATGATTTAGCTATAAGGAATTTGGACACTGAAAATTATTTTCATGGATGTCAATGAAACTATCACTAGAAAATTCCAAGGGAACAAGGCTATGATTATGTAGTCACAACTATTGAGGTTGATGTTCCTAATGATGTGGTGGAAGGTACTTTAATCATCTCCCAAAATTTAGCTAAAGATTTATTTGATTCTAGATCAACACATTCCTTTATTTATTCCATGTTTTATTTAGAAATTATATATTTCCAATTAAACTTAACAATGGATTTATCAGAAAATAATCCTAATGGAAACCCTACTGTAATAAAGATGTGTTAAGGAGTTCCTATTATTTAAATTAAACATGTTCTAATTGCTTCTTTTATCATCATGCCTTTGGTGGATTTTGATATAATCCTTTTTATGGACTGGATTTCAAAATAGAATGAAAAATATTATTATAATGGTACGAAAATTATGATTCGTGATGAAGATATAGAATTTTTTAAATTAAGAGTGGAGATTTCACAATTTAAGTCATGTGTGGATACACCTCTATTAGCTCTTCTAAATGAGGTTCTTAGAGAAAGAGAGTAGATAAAACCTACTGATGAAAAGGCTGATATTAAAAATGAGGATGTTCCTATTGTGAGAAAATACATTGAAGTATTTCCATATGATTTACTTGGATATCCTCTAGAGTAGGAAGTTGAGTTCTCTATTTATTTAATCCCTGAATCAAGCCCAATATCAAATACTCCTTATATAATGACAACTATGGAATTAGTGGAACTAAAGAAGAAACTATAGAAGTTGATTAATAAGGGATTTATTCTCCCTAGTGTTTCTCCGTGGTGATCCCCTGTTATTTTTGTTAAGAAGAAAGGTGGATCTATGAGGCTATGCATTTACAATAGGGATATCAATGCTATTGTGATAAATAACAAGTATTCACTACCTCACATTGATGAATTATTTGATCAAATTCACAAATATCAATATTTTTCAAAGATTAATCTTCGATATGGATATCATAAATTGTGTGTTCAGAAGGAATATATTCTAAAGACAACATTTCAAACTAGGTATGGACATTAGAAGTACACATTAATTCCATTTGGATAGAAAATTCACCCTCTGTTTTTATGGATATATTGAATAGAGTGTTAAAGGAATATATTGATGATTTTTTTGTAGTATTTATTGATAATATATTGATAAATCCAAAATATATGAGGAACATGAGAACCACTTGATTATTTTTCTAGATACTCTTATAAAAAATGAGTTATATAGAATTTTTATCAAGGGTGAATTATGGCTTCAAATAGTTTCTTTTCTTGGCCATATTGTCTCTAAGGATGGAATCTCAGTTGATCATGTAAAGAAAAATTTAGTTATGGAATGTCCAATAGAAATTAATGTAAATGAGGTAAATAGTTTCATTGGTTTAGTATGTTACTGTCATTGTTTCGTTCAGAATTATTCCTGATTGGCTAACCCATTAACCATGCTTACTCATAAAGGGATTAAGTTTGTATGGACAAAATAATGTAAAGAATGTTTTGAAAAATTGAAGTGGAGATTATTGAATGATTTGATCTTGACTCTTCCATTAGAAAATATTGTATTTTTAATTTATAGTGATTCATCAAAGAAATGACTTGGTTGTGTCCTTATTCATAAATATAGAGTAATTTACTATGCATCAAGGAAGATAAAGACTCGGGAACTGAACTATCCTACTCATGATATTGTGTTAGTAGCCAAAATCTTTTCTCTGAAGATATGAAGACACAATATCTATAGTGAAATATGTGAGATATATACATATCACAAGATCTTGAAATATATATTCTCATAGAAAGAACTTAACATGAGGTGAAGTAGATGTCTCAATATACTCAAGTATTGTGATTGTTCATCACACTACCACTTAGGGTAGTCAAATAAGGTAGAAAATGCATTGAATAGGAAGGATCATGGTGTTTTGGAAAAAATAAGGATTAAAAAGGATCTTATATACATAGATCTAGGAATTATGGATAGGGGAGTTATCAAAGAAGGTGAAACATAATTACTTTTTCAATTGGATTCCCAACCATCTTTACTGGAAATGATTAATATTTCTCATCCTAATTATGAGAATTTTCAAAGGAAAATTAAAGTTGTATATGGCGAGAAGTTAGAAGACTTCAAGTATGAGGATGGAATTCTGAAATTTGGGAAGAGTTTTTTTATTCCCTCTCTACCCAAGCTAAAAAGGGAGTTATTGTATGATTCCCATAGATTTAATTTCTCTATACACCATGGAAGAACTAAGATCTATAGTGATTTGAAGGAATATTTCTAGTGGGATAATATGAAGCAAGAAATTACTGATTATGTGTCAATATGTATATTCTTTCAACATGTGAAGGCTAAAAGAAAACATCCTAAGGAATTCATGCATCTACTTCATATTCCTACATAGAAATGGGATGAAATTACTATGGATTTTATCACTAGATTTCCAAAAACTTCAAGAAAGAATGATGAAATATGGGTAATTGTTGATAAAATTACCAAATCTACACATTTACTTGCTATAAGGGAGGAATTTCCACTGGAGATCCTTACAAGAATCTATATTAATGAAGTTTTAAAACTTTATGGAGCACCTATTTCAATTTTTTCTTATCATGATCCATGATTTACCTAGAAATTCTAGAAAATTATTCAGAAATATTAAGACAATATTCTTCATTTGAGTACAGCTTATCACTCTCATACTGACAAGTGGTCTAAAAGGACCATTAAATCATTAGAAGACATGTTGAGATCATGTTAAATTTACTTTCAAGTTAAGTGGGATCAGTATTTACCTCTGGTATATTTTTTCTATAATTATAGTTTATATTCAAGTATTCAAATTTCACTATTTGAAGAATTGTATAGAAAGAGATTTTGTACACACACTTGTTATAATGAAGTTGGTGAAAGGAAGTGTGTAGGCCTAGAACTTTTGGAGGAAACAACAGTAAAGTTAAATAATATTCAAACCCTTATCAAAGTAGCTCAAAGTAGAAAAAAGATCTATACCGATAATCAAAGGAAGGATTTTTAATTTCAAGTCGGATTTCAAGTTTTCTTGAAATTATCTCCACGGAAGGGTGTTATAAGATTTAAAAACAAAGGAAACTCATACCTAGGTATATTGGACCTTTTAAAATCCTGGAGATAATTGGAGTTGTGTCTTATTGTTTGAAGATTCCACCTAACCTTCCTAAAGTACCCAATGTGTTCCACATCTCTTTGTTAAGGAAGTAAAAGTCAGACCCAATATATTTCCTCACTTATGAAGGAATAGAATTGAAACCTAATTTATCTTACTATGAAGATACTATCTAAATTTGGGACACTAGATAGTAGGTGTTTAGGTATTGGATGACTCAACTAGTAAAGGTACTTTGGAAAAATCATAAAATTGAAGAGGTGACGTGGGGACAAGAGGAATTTATGATGAATAACAACCCAAATATTTTTATGGGGTGAAATTATAGAAATTTCCGAGATTTCATTTTTTGAAGGAGGGGAGAATGTAACACCGCAATATTTTAGGGTATGTCTATTTTAAAATTTAACATCTTTGATAGTTTATACTTCACGCAATACCGAGTTTAAAACCATAATATACTATTAAATATGACTATTGGAATAGTAATGTGACCATTAGAAATATTAATATGAACAGTAGAATAGTAACATCACCTATGAAAGTACAAATAAATTTGGGTAACTTATAAATGAAAATATGATATATTTATATCATTGAATAAGTGAATAAATGTTTTAAAAGTGATAAATTAAGTGTTGGTATTTTTGTAAAATATAAATGTTTATTTTCAAATTAATAATTAATATAATGATTTAAAATAAAATTTATTTTCATAAATAGATTCATAAATTAATATTTTTTGGTCTTATGATTATAATATAATTTTATTATACCTTAATTAAATTTTCAAAGTGTTATAAAAACAGATATAATATTAAAATCGGTATTTTTTGAGTAAATAATGATTTTATTTAAAAATTAAATTTATCATATTTAGAATGTTATTTTCATAAAATGGTGTTCATATTTTAATTCTATATTTATAAAATAATTCAGGTTAATGTTTTTGGTTTTTTCTAAAAAGGTTAAATTTTTTGGTGAATAGTGAAATACAGTAATTTACGGTATTAGCTAAATACAACATTTTTTAATTAATGTATAATGTATGGTTGATTTAGGAATAATTAGTTCTAACTAAATTTCATTTTTTACTATATTTAGTCACAATAATCAATACTATTGGTAGTCTAAATCCTAAATAAAAAACTAATGAATAAAATAATAATAAAAAACACTCCTCTCCTCCACTATAAATACCACCCTCACCACATATTCTCCTCACAACACTAAAATAATTAATATTGTCCAATTTCCACCCAATACCTCTCCATAACCTCTCCTATACGTTATGGTCTTTATAGTCTCCCCAAAATACCATTTTCAAGTTCCTCAAAGAAGTTATCAAGGAGAGGAATTCAAGTGTAAAAATCCTCTTTCATTCTTTTAATTTTCTTTCAATTTCTTTTCTTTTCTTATCCTTTACTTACCTAATATATCCAAAAATGTATGATAACTATATTATAATATATGTAATATAATTTTATTATGATTATGGGATATCCACCATAAATTATTTTTTCTTCCCCTTTTTGTTCTAAAAATTGAAAATGTCATCCGTGAGGTGTTGATTCACCTCCTTCGGTGGCAATGATTCTTTTGTTTTCAAATACTACCTTTAGGGCTGGACATAAAATAATTTTTATGGTTAAAAAATATTATAATATTTTTATTAAAACTTATTTAGTGTTTTGTAACCAGTATATATGCATAATATTAATTATGAAAACAAAACTAGTGTGTGGTGATCGAAAAAATGCCAAAATAATACAAACGATTATCATTAACATTTTATCTAATGAATCATCCTAAAATTAGGAAAATGATATTTAAGACCATTATATCTTATTGAAGTTCATTAAAAACTTATAGTTTCAATTTTTGATAACTATTCCCATTTTACATGATCTTTCATACATGTATATAAGTGAACCAATCATGAAAACAAAGGAAATGAACACTCTCGAGTGGTGAAATTAAATATTATAACTCATCAAAAAGGAAAAAAATGAACTGAATAAAATTATAATAAATAAAAAACATGTTTAAAATGTTATTAATTAAATTTTTAATGAATATAATTTCATTATTCGGGATATTAAGTGTAAGTGCAGAACACTTTCGGACAAAAAGTAAAGGTCTCTTCTCAAACCCCTATTTTTTCTTCAGGATGGGATTTCTATATATTTACCCCAATATAATTATTAATTATTTTTATGTACTCATATATTATGTGTGTATGTTTCAAACATATTTATATATCTATATTCTTATTTCTATGATGGCGAAATACATGCTTTATAAGGTCCGTTTTTCAATTCCTCCCAATAAGAAAGCCTGATTAAAGGAAACTTCACAATTTATTAACCATTTCCAAGAACACTTCATAATATGTTTTAATCAACATATATTTATATAAAATCACTCTTTTTATCATTAAAAACTATTCTATTTCATTTTTTTACATAAAAAATTATTCATTTTCCTTCTTTAAAGACACTTATATTTTCCCTTAAATTGCACCGAAGTGGCTCAATTATAAAGTTTCTTAAACACTCTTTTTACATGTTTTCACATTAGTTTCAAAATTTTAGTATGAATTTTATTTGAAAATTCCTCAAAAAAAAATTCATTCCCTTTTCTTTTTTTGGAGGTACATGTTTAAAATCTGACTTTTATGACAAATACAAATGATTTTCCAAAAGAAATCTTCATTCTAAAGTAAAAGGGTATTACTATCAAGAATTTCTCAATGAATTTATTAGATGAATTTAATATATTTCAAAACCATATGTTTTATATTATTTTTAATATATTTTTATTTCTTATGTTTCCATCTACCATATTTTATCGAATGGTTTATGATAACTATCTTGACACCATTCTCCATATTGCACTGAATAGTTTATGATTATGTTTACTGATTTCGGATATTATTTAATTTTCATATTATAACTTCAATATGATTTTATATGTTGATTATGTTTCACCCCTTTCATATGAGGACTGTATTGGACATAGTAAGTAATGTTTGGGGCTAGTTATATCCCCTCGATGCATCAATATGTCTCATGACACAAAATAGATCAAATTTTTACCCATTTATGTTTAGTGTCTTGGTAAAAACCTTCATAATACGTTTATGATATATAGAATTAGGAATTCCCTCATTATGATACTATTAATTTATATTCCATGGGATTATTTGACTAGTATAATATCTATGGTTAAGTTTATTTCTCATGAAATTATTTATGGGATTATTTAATAAGCTTTTATTCCTGTCATATTATGATCAAGATTTTGTTTTAATGGAATGATTTTTTATTTATTAATCATGCCTTATTGTTTATGTTTATTTATGATAGATTATGTTTTATTTCTTACCCTTACTGAATATCTGATCTCTCCCCTTTCTTATGTTTTATGTTCCCCTAGGATGTGAAGATGTTTATTATGAATAACTTATGGGAATAATCTATGAGTTTATGGGTGTTTCCAAAGAAGTTTCTACGTAGTATTTCATTTCAAATTTTTATGTAACAATTATTTTTTATCTATTTTTCCAAATCTACTAAACTATTTGGTAGTTAAGAATGTTACTTCCTTGTTAATTATATCAATGTAATAAATTAAGGCATTGGCTATGGGATACTAGGGTCGGGGTCTTTACACCATTTATAATAAATTTAATTATTTTATAATTCTATAAAATAATTGTAGGAATACATATAATATATTATATAACCCACTTATAAAATTTCAACACCCATTAATTAATAAATATTTACTTAAATCATCATTTATGCGAGTTAATAATTTCATTTTCATGTAAGTTTGGGTTCAACAGTTTAATTACTTGAACCATTATCATGGTTCTATAATCTATTGTTAATTATGATATTGATAAAATATATATATATTAATAATATATATATTTAAAATCATTCTTTAATGGATGACATTAAATATTAATCACATCACTTTGTGGAGGTGGAAGTCCACATGTACGCACACGTGACCTCGATTTTCTTTAACACGTGGATGGGTAAGAAGGGGAATTTTGTATTATATTTAAAGAATAATAATTAATTAAAAAATTATATATATCATAATATTTCATTTTGAATCTTCATTATGACTAATAATAAGAGGCGGTGCTGAAAAATAAAATACATCATCTTCGCGAGGCGGTAGTCCTCATGTACATACAAAAGATACTCTAAATTCAAATTAGTTAGATATGTTTATGATAATGGGTTATAACATATAAATAATAAAATTTAAGTGTATTTTAGATACTAATGTTATGATATCACAATTTTTATAATAGATTTTAAGGATGTAAAATGAGAAATAAAAAAGAAAACACTTAGTGAAGAACTTTACCTCTTCTTCGAAAAACCTCTAAAGGTTTATACATAAAGGATTCCATAAGATAGTATTCTAATTAGAAAAGGACCTTTAGGACTTGGGTATGGATTTTTGGAATTTTTTGAGTTGGGATTATCTGAGATTTGAATCTATTAAAGGTTTCGAAAGATAACATAGGTGGTGTCCTTTTAGAAGTGTGGGAGAGGACACACATGGTATTTCACAAAATATTAAAATTTATTAGTGATTTACACCAGCTAAATGTATCTTAGATGACTCATATTATAATAGGGGATGTAATATCCCATTACTTGATTTCAGGTAATCTTAAACACTTATATTGATTAGGATTTGGTTGGGTCTTATCTCGAGTTGTTTCTAGTGAAATTTGAAAAAAAAAACTGGTTTTCTGGGCTCTGCAAAGTTGGGACATAGTTTTACAAAACCATGTGCCCCTATAGTGAAAATCATGTAACCCTAAATATTTAGGGTTTTCATAGTTGGTGAATGGTTTGAAAACCCTTGTACCTACCTAGTAAAAACCATGTTCCATTAACATTGAGTCCAGAGGGGGCGCATGGTTTTTCTAACTGGGTGTCCCTCTCCAAGAAACCATGCAAGGGGTAATTTTTAATTCTAAAAAATTATTTAAAATTCATGACCCTCGTCCCCCATTTTAATGGTCACTTTACCCCCAATATACTTAAATCAATTTCCTTATCACATAGGTCTCTCTAGAGGAGATTTTGGCACCATAAAAACCTTTCGTTGATGGATCTAAGCATGGTGTATCTCAATTGATCTCTTCTAGGTAAGTGAGTCTCCTCACATGTTTCTTATACCACTCTCTATTTCTCACCTCCTTATTTAGTGTGATATAATTTTGTTTTAAATGGATCTAAACTCTGTTTAATTGAATATTTATTCTAGGTTTATTTTCTTGAACTCTATCGACTTCATTATTCATTGGTGTTCCCCATTACAGGTGCTGTGCATTGTGATTATTTGGTTAAAGGTATGTGGTTCCATTTGATATTGACCATATGATTAAACCTTTATTTTCTTGATTTGTTTGAAATGGATTTCAATTAATTTATGAAAATCCAATTTTAGATGAATTGGAATTAGAATTTGAAATAGAATGAGTTATGGGTTAAACCCCCAATTCCAATAGAATTGAAATTTAGGTATATTTTAAAATTGAAGTAATTGATCAAATATTTTGAGAATTTATTTGAAAAAAAAATTATTAAATTTAAATAATAAAAAACTATGATTGTTTTTGCATTAAAATGGTATAAAATGATGAGAAACCCATTTTTTGGTTTTGAAAATGAATTGTTGTATTGAAAAAGAAAATTTTGGGAAATTAAAAAAAATTTATTTAAAATGAGATGATTTTTTCCATGATTTATTGATGGATTGATTCATAATATGAGATCCTAGTTATTTAGCGGGTTATTTCAGATATGTTTGCTAGGATGATTATTCCCTAGAAATAAATTGATGGTGAAAACTCTAAAAAAACATAGTTTGGTGTATCTTATCCTTGATGGGATATTAATGAGCCTATTCAGCCTAATATTAAGGGATGTGTATACACATGTCATGATCAATCATATGAGAAGTTTGAAGATCCTATAACTAGAAACTATCATACCATAGGGAAAATTACCAGGGTGCTTTTTGTGATTATTTTGATATATATTCCATTAATTGGAGAAATATTTTATTCCTTCCAATTGATTTATATAAATAGATTTATATAAAATGTTTATTTAATTCATGTTTGAAATGTTTTCCATCATTTTGAAATGAAATAATTATTTTATTTAAATATTACAATTAATTTCAATGCCCTATTTTATTTAAATAAAAAAGAATTATTAAGTTTATTATTATGTAATTTTTATGGAACACTTAGTGAGACCCTAATGGGATTTATAGCTCACATCTTACCTTTTCCTTTGAGAATTTATAGATTTCCTTCTACCTAGTTTGAGAAAAGGGAAAGTTCCACTTAGAGGTGGTGGATGTTCTTGATCCTTTGTGTAACATCCCAACCTGGGTTCCGCACATCAGTGCCCCAATCTAGTCTGTCACATGACCTTAACTGTGCCTCCTCATATGCCAGAGGCTTCTGACTTGTAGAGAGGGTTTGGTAAGTCGATCATGGGGAGACTATATCCTATTTTATTAGATTAATACACCAGAATAAATAATAAACAATAGATGAATCATATATATATATATATCCATAAACAATACAAATATCAAGAAAATAAAATCATGAGATATAATATCCAAACTAAAGTAGAAAACATGCCATGATAATGTACGTGTCAAGTGTCTAAAATGAAAACTAAAAATAAACCCAATGAAAACTATGAATCAAGTCCTGAAACACTCCTGGTTCCCTTATCCAAGATCCATCCTCAAATTGTCCATATAACATAGAACCTTTTCCCTTAACATTTCCTTTAATAATAAAGTCTATTTGGGTACCGATCAGGCAACCCAAGTAGGGTGTGAGTATAACTCAGTAGGATTCCACCAATGGTGTCTAAAACAATATCCAGTCAGATAATATTATATTTAGTTCTATAAAAAATAAGTACAATTCATAAATAAATAGTTACCACATTATCATTTATTCTTTACTTAACCAAATTAACTCTAGGTTTATCGAGGACACCCGTACCTCATGCCAACTTCGGCTCGTGTAAAATCCCAAAGTATTCCTATGTAATATCATATCCTAATATGATATTTGCTTCATGTCGGAGCCCAAAATATTCAAAGGAGATATCATATCTCAATAACTTTTTTGGCTCATGTTGGAGCCTGAAGTATTCTAAAGTGAGGTCATATCTCAGAGTACCTTTATTATTGTTCTTTAGTTCATACTTGAATTCCATGTTACCACTCATACTATATATAACAAAATAACAATGTTCCCATTCATTAATTCATATTTGAATAACCATGTTATCATTCAAAAAACCATATTAGAATGACCATGTTCTTATTCATTACTTCATACATGAATGACCATGTTCTCAATCATAAACACACATTATAATGTCCATGTTCCAATTATTTACTTCAAACTAGAATTGCCATGTTACCATCCATAAATACATAGTTAATTCATCAATTAATTATTCACATAAATTCATTAATTAATTCAACAATTAAAATATCACATAATTACCCTTAATTAATACACTAAATAATTAATTCATCAATATCAGTATTTAATTTAACAAATAATTGATCAATATTCACAACTATAAACCCCATAATTAATCCCAAAATTAATTATCTCATTATCAATCTCAATTATTAATAATTAATTCCACAATTAATTTTCTCAATTCAAACAATTCAATATCTTATAATTAATTCCCCAACTAATTATCTAAATCATGGTCCCCAAATCTCATAATTAATCTCCCAATTAATTATCTAATTGGACTGCCCTGAAATCTCATAATTAATTCTATAATTAGTTAACTATTTCCACAATAATTCAATTAATCAGTTGGACACACTAATTAACCCAATTTAGGAATTAAAATTTCTAAAGAACGCTACCAATTCTAAAATTTTCATTCACGCATCAAAATCACAACTATAGGAATTGAATATTAGACCACATGCCTAAAATCATTGAAGAATAATCAACCAATGGAAATCCCCAAAAATTGCGTGGCATAATGACGTAGATCAAGATTTGAATATCAAAACCCTAAATCAAGAATAAATAAAACAAGATATCTTAATTCTAAATCTCGATCCACAAGCCTAGATATATATTCACCAAATCTAGACATAGATATTTAAAAATAGAAAATTACATCACACCAAAAGAACAATAGAAAGAATAAGGGTGAATGGGAAAGCAATAGGATAATATCCACTTACTAGGAGAAGAGAAGATCTTTGATTCGGTCTTCAAATTATAAAGAATGGAGCTTAGGAAGGCTTTTATTTAATCCAGAGAGCTCCAAAATCATAAAATACCACCTAGGGTCAAATCGGGATTGATTTGGGGTTAATTATGAGGGTCCTAGAATTTTTAATTTTAATTTTTGGTTTACTTTAATTCCCACACACTATTAGCTGGGTTTGGGCACACAGTTTTCCCTAACTGTGTGCCTAAAATGTGAAAATATTATTTTAGGGGTGCACGATTTCTTTTTAGAGGTCACACATTTTTGAAAACTCTGTGTTGACCATGTAATTCTACAATGTCTAGGGTTGCACAGTTTGCTGGTTTGGGGCACACGGTTCACCCGAACCATGCACCAACCATGAACATCCCCTTTTTCTTTCATTTTTTTCAAAATTACACCCAAAAACACCCCAAGTTATAACCCAACAAAAAGTACACAAATAAGGAAAAATGATTACCTAGAAACAATCCTAAGTAAAGTATGGAAATTTTCATGATCTTATAATCTCCCAACATTATAACAGCTCATACTCAAGATATACTCCTAAGCTTCCCTAATATTTTTAGCCAAAAAATATTAGGCCACTAAGAATGAATATCTTATTCCCTTTCCCATGTTTTGTACTATATATTCCTATGTTTCCATAATATAAAAACTATCAGAACAGTTTTTCCCCACAACACTTTCTCAATAAAATCCAACACATGTATCGGATTCTCCTTAAAGGACACATCTATCTCAAGTTAAAAATCATCCACATTGATCGCCTGAGAAGGTTTGGGGTGATACGATCATATTTGTGAAAAATGGAAAACCTCGTCCATAGCATTATATTTCTATGGAATATCCAATCACTACACCACCAACCTGATTCTCTCCACTACCTTAACTGGTACAATGAACCTGGGAACTAACTTTACCTATCTTTGTATCCTAGAATGACCCATCTATGTGACTCCCGAAGGAATAAACGATCACCCTATGTATACTCTAGGGGTCATCTCCATCAATTAGAATATGACTTCTACCTACTCTGATCCATATCCATACATTTCTGAATCAATTGTACCTGCTCTGAAATCTCCTACATAGGACTTAGTCCCAACAACTCTGACATACCAACCTCCATCCAGCATAGCGATGATCTACATGGCCTATTAAAAAGAGCCTCATATGGTGCTATCTGTATAATTTTCTGATAACTTTTGTTATAGAAAAACACCACTAAAATCAATAACTTTCCCAAATACTTGTCGAAGTCAAGGACACACACCCACAACACATACTCAAGAACCTATATAGTATGCTCCAACTACCCATTTTTCTATGGGTGTAAAGCCATACTAAATAAAACTTGTGTACCAAGAACTTTCTTCAAGCCCTTCCAAAAGAGTGAAGTGAAACATGAGTCAAAATCTGAAACTATAGTTCGCGTCACCCTATGTATATGAACTATCTCTCAAAAATACAAATCCATCAGCTACTCCACTAAGAAAGTATCTTGTATATGAAATAAATGTGTTACTTTCATCAGTTGATCTACAATAACCCATATACAACCATTATTACTTTTCATCTTCTGGAGACCCACCAAAAATTCTCTTGTCACATTGTCCCATTTCTATTTTTGAATGGGAAATGACTACAACAAACTGATAGTTCATTAATGTTAGGCCTCCACCTACTGATAGGTGTAGCATCAGGTCGTGAACCATGTTATCTCCTTTACCATGACTAGACAACAAAACTATCATCATAGGTCATGGTACATTTTGGCCACAACTAGATGTATCTCCCACTTAAAATCATGAAATTCCTTTATCATGTCATTTCAAATTCTCATAGCACAAAAACCAGATTCTTGATGTAGATAATCTCATCCTCATCTATTCTCTAATCTGAAGGTGTCTCCCCACCTTCAATCCTTTCTCTCAAGGTCAAATATTCTGGATCCTCATACTGTTTGTCTCTAATCCGGATCAAAAGTGTAGAATCCACTGAAGCTGATATGAAATTCATCTGTTCCTTATTCTCTTGAACCACCACATGTATCTAGGCTAAAAAATTTGTCATCTTACACTTAGCAATAGACTCCTAAAGTTCCTAATTTTGAGTCTTACTATTCAAAGAATCAATAACATTATTCCCTTTACTAGGTGTATATACCAATTCAAAATCAAAATTCTTCACATACTCAACCCATCTACACTATTTTAGATTCAAATATCATTTAAAGATGATATACCTTAAGAACTTGTGATCGGTAAACACCATAAATGTCTCACACAATAGATAATGTTTCCAATACTCCAAAGCATAAACCACAGCTTCTAGATTAAGGTCATGTGTAGGGTATTTCTTTTCATGTGGCATTATTTTCCAACACCCATACACCACAACTCTATCTCATTGCATCAACACAGCTCTAATACCTATTCTAGAAGCATCACAATACACCTTTTACTCCACACCTGGCTCAGGTAGGATAAAAATTGGTGCTAATGTCAAATGATTCTTTAAATCCTGGAAGTCCTTCTCATAATATTCTGACCAATTTATCCCAATTTTTTTCAAGCCCTAAAGTGGTGCTACCAAATGAGAAAAGTCCTAGATGAATCTATGATAATATCCATCTAACCCTTGAAATCTAAGGATATTGAATACGTTCTAAGGCTTCTCCCATGAAACCACTGCATGAACCTTCTATAGGTCCACTAACACACCATCCTTCGAGATGGTGTGTCCTAAGAAGTGTACCTGGTCAATCCAAAATTGAAACTTAGATATCATGGTATATAGATGATTCTATCATAGTGTACTCTGGATGATGTCAGAATGTAGGGCATGATTTTCATGAGTCTTGGAGTAAACCAAGATGTCATCCACAAACACCACCAAAAACTAATCTATGTACTTATGGAATGTTC
Organism: Viscum album; assembly: GCA_963277665.1. Taxonomy (NCBI): domain Eukaryota; kingdom Viridiplantae; phylum Streptophyta; class Magnoliopsida; order Santalales; family Viscaceae; genus Viscum; species Viscum album. Next base: position 975,010,683 of record OY728122.1, read on the forward strand.
TACTCATCAAGGAAATAAACACTACTAGCAGGTTCTTCAACACAAATAAAATTAAAAAACTCATAAAGGCCATACCTTCTTCTGAAAGCAATAATTGGTATATCAGAAGTCTTAACTCTCAGCCGATGATACTGTGATCTCAAGTCAATTTTGAAAACACACAATCTCCTCTCAACTGGTCAAATAGATCTTTGATATGTGTTAGAAGGTATCGATTCTTTACAGGAATCTTGGTCAAATTATAGTAATAAATACACAAGCACAAACTCTCATCATCCATCTTTTCAAACAACACTGGTGAACCCCAAGGTGACGTACACAGATGGATAAATACCTTATCCTCCAACTCCTCCAAATAATTCATGAACTCTTGAATCTCTATAATTTTCATTCTATATGGTAGAATAGACACTGTATCAGCCCTTAGTATAAGATCAGTAGTGAATTCCACATCTCTATCAGGTGGTAGCCCTGATAAGTCTTCGGGAAACCCCTCCTAGAATAGTTCCACTAATGGTGGAAAAATATTAGGTTTCACACCTCTGTCATCCAGAAAAATACTAGAAACCCAGGCTATAATCTCTCATAGTTGATGGGTGACAGGCCCAACTCATCCTTCCTGGATATCCCACTCCCCACAATGAATATAGTGGTCACCGTTAAAATACGTAAATTTTATTCTCCTATGGTAACAATCAATGTGGGCTCGGTATGTAACTAGCCAGCTCATAACCATAATTAGGTTGAAGCCTAACATATCATGAATATAAATATTCTAGAGAAAAAGGTACTGCCCGGTCTTGAGAGAAAATATCTTACCCAAACAGATGTCTCTAGACTATACTCTCAATGGTGTATATATAGTCATTACCCCACTCTCAAAGTCCACCACCATGCTCAAAACATTAATAATTTTTGTAGATATAATGGAATGAGAATAACCAATATCAAATAAGGAACTAGATAATTTATAATATACAAGAATGGTATCTATCACTATCGGCATTCCAGCCTCATTATCCACAAGTGTAGGCTACACTATATGTAGTGGTCTTGACCCTCTTTCCCTATGATATAATATGACTCTCCTAAGTTGTACCACTCTACTAATATGGATGATCTTTCCCATAAGCACCACATACACAACCTATACCACCATGTCTAGTAGAACTCTATCTGCTAGGATGATATTGAGAATAAGATCTCTTTCGCACACTCTGACTCAGTCTAGATGCACCACCACTGACTATTTTTCACTGTGTCTGATAGAACTTCTATAGATTCCCTATATTTCCACAATAAATTAACTCTATTGGTGGTAAGGGTTAGTTTTTAAGACAATGTCTTGGCCTCCCACACTAATGATAGATCACCCCCAGTAAATTCTTGTGCATCCTACCATCCTTTCTAACCACTTAGATTTCCAAAACCCTAGATAAAGTTCTCATAATGACGCTTCCTACTCTCATAAGTTGAAATTTTTGATCATCCAGTAGAAACTACCTATCTACCACTATAATCCTCCTTTATGTTTCTCTCATATATGATATCCTGAGCTACCACCTCTACAAAATTATTTAACTAAAAGAGGTTAACTTGGGACTTAATCTCACACTTAAGTCCATATTGAAATGATCTCATCATAGTTATGTCATCTATTTTCAATGATGGAGAAAAGTGTTGCATGTATGTAAATCATCCATAATAATACATCATGAGCATTCTCTTATGAATCAGCTGTATGAAATCTGTTACCTTCTCTTGTATCAGCATCTCAAGTTAGAAGTGCTCTAAGAACCTCTCAAACAAATACTTCCATAACATACCGTCATTCTATCCAATCTACACCTAAATGTGCCATTAATGCTTCACTTATGAACATAGAATATAACTGGCCAACATGAACCTCCTCCCGGTAGGAGTCTCCATATGGTCAAGTATCATTTCGATGGATTAAACCCATAAATCAGCTCCCACATGTCTACCCTCTCTTGTAAAATCCATAGGGTGATACAACTGAAACTCTCTTGTTAGGTTATACATGCTCTTCTCAACCTCCCTAGGTCTCTTCCCATGAGTTTCATAAAGTGAGAAAATTTCACTCAAAACTACTCCCCTTCTTCCTCAACCAGCACTATTAGTGCCTTAAGTCACACCATTGGAGGATTATCCCTAGAAAAGTCCTCTGGTCATCCTCTTAATAAGCATTGTCCTGGAGGTATGACTGTAAGAGCCCAGTTTTTCACTCATGCATGGAACCATTACATTTCAGTATAAATCTTTATTTTGGACCAAATTTGGATGATTAGTGGGTTAGTGAAGGTCTTGAGGGTGTTCAGGTCTTATTATAATCATGGAACCCAACTTTTTAGGAAAAACATTCTATGTCACATGGTTAGAGTAATCCCTACAGAAAGGTCGTGTTGTTAGATCTAACCATGTGGATGGTCCATATTTCAGGTTGATCTATCTCACATAGTTGGTTCATGATTTCCCAAATTTTGTGGCCTAACCATGTGAGTGCCCCTATTATTTAGGTACTCGAGCAGGGTTTGCACATGGTTGGTCAAACTGTATAGGCAAACCATGCACTAGCAAAATTTTGGGTTATTTTACATTTTTTTCCCATGATGATCTAATTAGTCCCCTCCTTCTTCCCTATAAAATTTTTCAAAAGTATTATCCTATTTTTCTCTCATCTTGGAGATTTTTGAAGGCCTAAACTAGGTATCAAGAGATCTCCTTCATCTAGTATCCATTCAAGCTTCTGTTCATCACATTAGATGCACAAAGGTAAGCACTCGAGTCTGTTTGAGTAATTATTCTTCTATATTGCTCTCATCCTAGTTATTGAGGTGTGATCCATTTTACACTTTTCTTAAATATACTCCCATCCAAGACAAATCAAATTCTAATACTGTAAATGGATAATTGTACAATCCTAAGGTTCATGTTCAATAACTCATCCCTCAAGTTCATTGATTTTGGAATCATCATGTGGGGCCCACTGATTTCATCTGGTTCTATTTATTGAATTTATATTTCATGATTATAATCCTTAGAATTTTATGGTTATGATCTTTCCAAATATGTGATTATTTCTGAGTGGTTACTCCCACAACTCCATCATTCCCATGCATGATGTTTTTCCATAATTTTTGTTTTAGTGTTTTGACACGTTTGAGACATCGTTCGGGTGTGACATAGATTGACCTTCCTAAGGTTAATATTTCCTATATGAAATATATTGATTTAATTTATGAGTTTCATAATGGAAAGTACCATGTATGATCACCAATTGACCAACCTATGGTAAGTGTTTCAATCAATGATTTAATGTAAAATGGAAACTGGAATGTATACTAAGTATATGACTTGGCCTTATTATATATAATTTAATAATAGGTTTCTTGTCCATATATCCCCTTACCATGTTAATGAAAGGTATTGAAGAGAACCTTGATTATTGAAAATACCTTAAATGGATTAAATAAATGGTTGCATGTTATATGTCCATGTCACACTAATGAAAGGATAGGCTTAAACCAAGTGGACTTATTGATTAACTAAGAATTGATTAAATGGTTGTAAGATAAATTAGCCTTTTCTCACTAATGAAAGGTGATGGCTTGAACCTTAAGAAAGGTTACATGAAATCATTATTAAATAGGAGTGGCCTGACTTGAGCTTTCCTTGGATTCTATAGGGAATTCCTTGAGCACTCAGGAACCCCATTCCGATTTAAGGACATAGATTTATTAGGTTGAGACCCACCTAGAACCTAATCTGTTTCTAACTTTTAATGGTCGGTATGAAATTATAGGATCCCTCATGTATTATTATAGGATTCCTTGGATACATTCCTTGGATCCTGAATTGACAAGAGGTTTCCATGGTTAAATCTCGTTGGGCCTAGTCATTTCTCAGCCTTGTTTTACCTTGGATGAAATCTATGGACTTGATAGGCATATTATTTTGGAATTCCTTGGACTATGCTCCATGGATTACACTTTTACCCTTAGCCAGACTATAGTCATTATTGAGTTTGTGACCCTTGAGGTATATGTTTCCTTGGTTGTTACCTTAGAACTTTATTATTAAATATCATTATAGGTTTCCTTATTACATCTTGGAACCTTTGCTATTTCTAACATGTGACTTATTTATAAACTGGTAATAATAAATTAATTAACTAGTTACATGTTCAGATACTAGTTGAGGGATAAAGAAGGTATTTGGATATTTAGTTACATTTCACTGTTTTGCTTTTTATATGCATGCTTGCACACTTTTACATTTCCATTACATAGGTCAGATTTTATAGACATGGTTGGTGGTGTCCCATTTAGATTTATCTTACACCCTCTTCAGGTGCCGCATGGTACCTAGGACAGATTACATTAATGTTGGTGTTGATAAAGGGAAGCATAGGACTTCAAACATTTAATTGTTTTCTGTTTAAGATGGATCTTGATAGAAAATGACTAATCTAGAGCTCGGGATGTTTGGTATAGTCTTTTTATTTCCTTTATACTTTTATGGAATAGGTTATTCCTGGTATCTTGTATCCATGTTTTCCAGATTAATAGTGACATCAAATATCATCATTATTTATTCCAATTATATCAGTGATTTTTATCCTTTCCTATTTATCACTTTTGTCTACATTCACTGTTTACTTATATTGATTATGTTATTTACCACTGTTTACATTTATCCACTGTGCTACACTCTGGTAATAAGGGAATAGTCTCCCCATGGACACATCGTAGGCCCTCTCTACTAGTCGGCAGCCTCTAGAGTTTGGGGAGATATGCTTGAGGCCAGGTGTCCCAGTGGGATCAGGGAACCTATTAAGTGGAACCCTGGTCTAGGGCATCACAAAGTGGTATCAGAGCGGTTTTCCTTTCTTGGTTTACTATTTGAATACAATATATTTGAGATTAGGAATACATAGAACTTATTCATAAGTTGTTCTTGGGCATCACAAATCTTTGTTTCGAGTAAAATCCAAGTTACCAAAAATATAATTGATGTTCTGTTTTTCCTATTGAAGTTAACATTATTTCATCATTGGGTGATGCACATGCTCTATGGTGTTTTTTATTTTCTTCTAATTGAGATTATTTTTTATCCTTGGCCCGATTATATGAGTGAAAGGTTCATTGTTATATGAATTATTATAGGCACCTATAATTCGCATGTCATGTATATTGCCATGCCATATAAGTGAATTTCACTAGTTTTCATTTCTTGATATGAATATGATTTTTGATTGATGTTGTGATAGTTAGCTTATACTTGTATTACTCTTGGTTTTTATTGATTGATTTCATGTCTCAATTCATGAGGTGTATGGTCCCTCATGGGTTGGAATGAGTAATTTACTAAGTTGAGCCATTATGAAATAAATAAATGGGTGTTGTTTTAAATGATAATGTGTATGGGAACTGATTAAATGGGATGTATATCCCTTAGAAATTAAAACATGAAATATAAAATGAAATGGTTGCACATCCTTATCCCACCTCATCATGTTTATAAAAGGTATAGGAGTGAACCTTGTAACTAAATTTAAAAATAAAATGAAACTTATACTTGAGAACTTACCAGTACCCAACCGTAAAAGTGGGTAGTTGGGGTAGTATGACTTGGGTTGTGAATTTTATTATGTTCATATTTTGCATGGAAATAGTACTATCCATAGAGGATGAGTGCTCTAGTAAGCAAATAGTTCTCTCAATAGCAGAAATCATTCCCTTGAGGTTTCTCGTTAGGTAAGTGAAAACTAGAGTACGCATTTTGATAGCTCCACGGTGTTTCATCAGTGTGGATGATGGGGGAACCTAAAGCCTCATTATGATAGAGACCCAATAGAGTGTCAGGTTTGTGGTTGTATGGGGAATCATCCTCATTTATATAGGACCTTTACACCAGCTTTGAGTGAAAAAAGGATCATCGTTCCATCTCAACCTTCAAGAGTGGGTTCTTTTACACCATGTGAGGTGGGGAGTTGGAATAGCGCAGGCAGGTCTGGCTAAGGGGGAGGTTGTGATATGGTAGTCATACCAATGAACACTAGCAGTGAAAATAGTTTAGTTTTGATCTTGGTAGTCCAGCTATTGTATAGGCCCATAGATCAGGCCAGTTTCATGCGTTACAGCCAATACCTGAGGATCAGTCTATAGGATCATCTATAGTAAGAGGTACTATTATAGTGGAATCTACTATAGTATCTTCTATATTTTATACAAGTGATTAGAACTCTTTTATATCTATATCTATTATGGAGAGTCTCAAACTAGAGATACAATATTTAAATGGTGTAATGACCATAGATACATTGTTGGGGATATGGTCATAGGGAATATACTAGTGTAGGGACAATCACCATGAGGTAGGAGGTTACCCCTTCTTATAGAAACTCTTCATTATTGAGATAATAGGGTTCTATTTCATTCTCAGGATAGATTGGTTGGTTTAGTATCATGATTTTGTATACTGCTATCACCATAGGGTATCGTTTACATCTCCTGAGGGAAGTAGTTATCTACATGAGGGTGAGTGGGATTTATAGGCTGGTAGTAGGAACAAAGCATCATGGAATAAGTGGAGTGACCTCCCAGATTTCCAAACTCTTCATGGAGGATCAGGATTTACTTCAATCTGATTTCCCTCTAATAGTGGATCATTTTAGGGATTTAGTTCTTGAAGATTTTTTTTATTTCCTCTTCCGAGAGAGGTAGAGTTTACAATAAAAAATGTTCTGGGAGTAGATCCAGTACCCATTCCTTATTACAGGATTCCACCTACAGAGATTCAATATTTCGAGTAGCAGTTAGAGGATTTAGAGGCCAAAGGATTTATACGACCTAGTACAGCCTATTTGGGTTTGTCCATGATTTTCACTAAGAAGGCATATGTAACCTTACGTCTTTTCATGGATTACAGAAAATTGAACCAGCTTACGTTCAAGACACAGTATCCATTTCCTCAAATAGATGATCTCTTCAACCATATCTTAGGAGATAAGGTCTTCTATAAGATCGAACTAAGGTCAGGATATCACGTAGTGAAAGTAAGTCCATCACACATACCTCATACAACTTTTCATAGAAGTTATAGTCTATATGAGTACATTGTTATGTCATTAAGTCTTACAAACACATCCTCTATTTTCATGGCTCTAATGAATAGGGTTTTAAATCCCTATCTTGATTCTTTTATTGGGGTCTTTTTTATGAAATCTTGGTGTATTTCCACACTCGTAATGACCATGCCAATCATCCTAATATCATTTTAAGTACACTGAGATAGCATCAACTTTATGCTAATATTTTTAAGTGCCGCATTAGGATAAAAAAAATTCACTTCTTGGGTAATATTATCTTATGATCATGTGTATTTATTGACCCTAAAAAGGTTATTGTTGTAGACTATTGTGAGAAACCCAAGAATGTGTTTGATATATGAAGTTTCTTAGGGATGGGTAGATATTATTGTGTTTCATAATGTACTTATCACACCTTTCTTCACCTATCACTGGTCTTAAAAAGAAGGGTTTCAAGTTTTTGTGGTTTAAAGAATATGATAAAGTATTTTAGGAGATACAAGGGAGGCTTGTCTCAACAATTATTCTAATTATTCCAGAATGAGGAATGGGTTATACCATCTTTTGTGAATCATTAAGAATCGACCTTGGAGTAGTGCTGATGTAGGAGGATAGAGTCATTACATGCAGATCTCAGAAGTTGAGGCATCGTGAGAGAAATTACTTGATGCATTCCCTTGAGCTAGCAGTAATTGTCCATGCCTTATGTTTCTAGAGACATTATCTATTAGGTGAGTTTTTTGTGGTGTACACAGACCAAAATATCCTCAAATATATATTTTTGCAGTGTGACTTGAACCTCAAACAATGAGTATGGGTCAATTATCTATAATCCTTTGATTTTGATCTTTCCTATATACTTGGGAAGGGAAATGTAGTTACAAATGCATTGAGTTGAAAAACTCTGGTGTAGGCCGTACGGAAATCCAATGATGAGTGGAAGTTAATGGCCCAATTTTCTGAGCTACATGTGGAGTTTTATGATAGTCACATGTAGTATTACCTCTCATATTTGAAAGTCACCTCTTCCCTCCTTGAGAAGGTGAAGGGTGGAAAATTTTTAGATCTACAGGGCTTGGTTCACCATGAGAGTATATCCTAAGATAACCCGCCTTTGGATTAGTTTGCGGATAGAGACGACGTCATGTTCATACATGGACTTGTCTAGGTTTCTAAAGATATGATAGAGGAGTCGATGAAAGAGCCTTGAGCTTCTCATTGTGTAGTTTATCCAGGTATTACAAGATTTATTGAGATATGTGATGCCATTATTGGTGGCCTAGGATGAAATGTCATATAGAAGGATTTTTCACTAAGTGTTCCACCTGTCAGAAGGTTAAGGTAGAGCACTAGAGACATGTAGGCTTGTTACAGCCACTTCCAATCCTAGAATGGAAATGGGAAGATGTTTCCATGGACATTGTAGTCAGGTTTCCTAGGTCACTGAGGGGTAGCAACACTATATGGGTAGTTATTGATTGACTAATGAAATTATCCCACTTCGTTCATATTCGATATACTTTCTCAGTCAAAGAGCTGGTAATACTGCCTGTATGTGAGATCATACGACTACATGGAGTCCCTCATACTTTTTTTTCAGAGAGGAACACTCATTTCAGATCACGGTTTTGGAAAGGATTAAATAAGGCTATGGGAACATAGGTGCTTTTAAGAACATCTTTTCACCCTCAGACTGATGGATAATCAAAAAAAATAGTAAAGGTTATAGAGGATATGATCTAAGCATGTATCCTTGATTGCAGTAGTTCTTGGGAGATTCATATCCCTCTCATTGAGTTATCCTATAATAATAATAGCTTCCAATAGATGATTTAGATGGATCCTTTTGAGGCCTTGTATGGTAGTCCATGTCGTTCACCCCTATTCTGGCTAGAGGTAAGTGAGATAGCACTACTAGGTCATCATCTCATTCAGGAGACTTCATAGCAGGTTCGGATGATCAGAAAGTGTATGACTAATGCTCAGTATAGAATGAAATCATATATCGATCATCATCGACAACCTCTGGATTTAGAGGTCAGGGATCTTGTTTTCCTTCAGATATCACCCAGCCTAGAGAATATATGTATATGGATGAAAGGGATGTTTTCACCTCATTATATAGGGCCTTTCGATATTCTAGAGAGTGTTGGGACGATATCCTATCAGTTGTAAATACCTCGGAGGTATCGTGCGATGCATTAAATCTTCCATGCTTCATAACTTTGAAAATATCATTCCAAATTTTTTCATACATATAATCCTAAGGATGTTGAGTTAGATTTCAATGCTACATTTTTGGAGTATCTGATAAGCATCGTTAACCAGATAACTAAGGCTCTCTGAGGACTATTTGTCCCTCTAGTGTTGGTGTTATGGTAGCATAGCTATGTGTAGGACGAGACATGGGAGCAGGAGGCCAACATATGTGACCAATGACCAGAGTTGTTCTCAAATAGTATTTCCCCACCCTTAGAAGGTGAACTTGGGGATAAGTTCTTTTAAGGAGGAATACTATAAGAACTCAGTTTTTCACCCAAGTATGTATCCTTTAAATTTCGATATAATTCCTTATTTTGGACCTCATTTGGATGGTTAGTGGGTTAGTGAAGGTCTTGAGGGTGTCTAGGGATTATTAAGATCTCAGAACCCAACTTTTTGGGAAAAATGGCCCTATCACACAGTTAGAGTAAATCGTGTGGAAAGGGCACATGGTTAGATCTAACCGTACAGATGGTCTACATTTTAGGCAAAGCCATCTCGCACAGTTGACACATGGTTTCCCTAACTGTGCAGCCTAACCATGTGAGTGTCCCTATTCTCCAAGTACTCATGCATGGTTTTCACATCAATTTTTAAACTATGAGGGAAAACTGTGCATAGGATAAATGTTGGGTAATTTTACCTTTTTCCCCTTAATGATCTAGTTAATCCCCTCCTTCTTCCCAATTATGATTTCCAATCGGATTAGCCTATTTTTCTCTCATTTTGGATATTTTTTATGGCCTAATATAGGGATCAAGATATCTTCATCATCAAGGATTTGTTCAACCTTTCTTTCATAATGTTGGATGTGCAACGGTAAGTACTCAAGTCTATTTGAGTCGTTCTTCATCTCTCTTGCTCTCAACCTAGTTATCGAGGTGTGAGTATTTTTACCCTTTTCTTAGATATACTCTAATCCAAGCCAAATCAGAGGCTAATAATGTAGGAGGAGAGTTGTATAAGACTAAGGTGGGTGTTCTATAACTCATCATTTAATTTCATTGAGTTTGGAATTGTCAGGTGGGGCCCGCTGATTTCATCGTGTGTTGTTTATTGAATTTATATACCATGCTTATAATCATTAGAATCATATGGTTATACTCTTTCAAAATATGTGATTAGTTGTTAGTGGTTACTTCTATAACTCCATCCATCCCATGTAGGATGTTATGCAATAATTTTTGTTTTAGTGTTTTGACATGTTTGATCCGCCATTCGAGTGTACCATGGATTGACATTATTAAGGGTAATATTTTCTATATTAAATTGATATATTTAATTTATGAGAGGCATAATGGAAAGTACTATTTATGCTCACCACTTAACCTGCCTAATGTAAGTGTTTCAATCAATTATTTAATGTGAAATGGAAATTGGAAAGTATAATAAGTATATGACTTGCCCTTATAATATATAATTGAATAATAGGTTGAATTTTGGTAGCACCCATTACCATGATAATGGAAGTTAGAGGAGTGCACCTTGATTATTGAAAATTCCTTAAATGGATTAAATAAATGGTTTCATGCTACATGGCATTGTCACACTAATGAAAGGAAAGGCATGAACCAAATGGACTTATTGATTAATTAATACTTGATTAAATGGTTTTATGCTCAATTAGCTTTGCCAAAAAAATGAAATTTAATGGCTTAAACCTTATGAAATATTATATTACATCATTATTAAATAGGAGTGGCCTGACTCGAGATCATCTTGAATTCTATAGGGAATGCCTTGAGTACTCGGGAACTCCATTCTGATTTAAGGACATGGCTTTCTTAGGTAGAGATCCACCTAGAACATGATCCTTGTCTAATGTTGGATGTCTAGTAATACATTTTAGGATCCCTCATGTATTATTATAGGATGACTTGGATGAAATACCTGGATCTAGCATTGGAAAGTAGGTTCCATAGTTAAATCCCATTAGGATCCATCATTTCTTGGACCTGTTTTACCTTGGATGAACTCCTTAGACTCGATAGGCATCTTATTGTGGAATGCCTTGGACTATTCTCCCTATATCACACTCTTAACCTTAGCCAGGATATAGAAATTATTGAGTTGGAGACCATTTCGGTATATTTTCCCTTTGTTGTTTCCTTGGAATTTCATTAATCAATATCATTACAGGTTTCCTTGTTACATCTTGTAAACTACACTATTGCTAACATGTGACTTATTTAAAAACTGGTAATAATCAATTAAAAAATGGGTTACATGTTTAGATACTAGTCGAGGAATTAATATGTTACTTTGGTATTTAGATAAATTATATTTCCTTAATTTTTATATGCATGCTTTCACACTATTGCATTTCCATTATACGGAATGGATATTATAGTAATCGTTGGTGGTGGTCCACTGAGATTTATCTCACACCCACTCTGAGCACCACTTGGTACCTAGGGAAGATTACATAAATAAAGGTGTTGATAAATGGAATCATACATCTTTAAACAATTGATCTCTTATTGTTTAGGAAGGATATTGATAGCAGATGACAGATCCGGAGCTCCGGATTCTTGGGAGAGTCTTTTGATTTCCTTTATAATTTTGTGGAACAATTTCTGACTTCTGTCTTGTATCCATGTTTTTTAGTTTTTCAGTGACATGAAATATCAACATCAGTTATTCTAGTTATATCAGTGATTTTTATCATTTCCTATTTATAACATTTTTCTACTTCTGCTATTTGATTATATTTCTTCCTCTATTTACCTATGTTTACATTTATCCACTATGCTATACTCTGGTGGTGAGGGAATAGTCTCCCCATAGACACGCCCTAGGCCCTCACTACCAGTTTGCAGCCTTTGGAATATTTTGGGGGTGTTCTTGAGGCCATGTGGTCCATCAGGCTTGGGGAACCTATTAAGTGGCATCCAGGTCTAGAATTTCACAATGGATTATAGAAATAACACATCAAAGGAGGAGGAGCATGAATCAACCCTTTATAAGGTGGTGTGTATACCTCTCCCATCACGAGTCCTTTTCCTGGGGGATGCCTGAGGGCTAGATCCTAGAGAAAGAAAAACCATTTGGGATAGGCCCAAAAGTAGACAATATCATGATCGTGGGCTAGAATGGGCCATGAAAAATGGTATCATATCCAGTATCCATTTGATGTTCCAATCAAGGATGTTGGGACCTTCTGGAGGGATAGGTAAATCCTACATCAACGAAGGAGTATCTTGAAGCACCCCTTTATAAGGTGGTGTGGATACCTCTCCCAACCTGATGTCTTTTCCTGGGTGATGCCTGAGTACTAGAGCCTAGGGAAAGAAAATTTGTGTGGGATAGGGCTAAAGTGGAAAATATCATGATCATGGGATGGACTAGGCTATGATAATGACTCTATAAGACAAACATACACCTTAGGACTCATAAAAACTTTAAAATATATACTTAATAATCACAAAAAATATTTTCCACAAACCTCTCCACGTGGTCAAAACTGAGGTGTTATCACTACCCTTAACCATCCTATACATAGGTCTTGGTTCTCAAAGGGTATTATCATTAATCATGTTTCTCATTTATACACCCATTTATTCTCATCTTGAATCATTTTAATACTTCTAATTTCATATTAGGCCCCATTTTCATTTTAATTTCACATGTAAGGAAAAACAGTTTTAGTTTAACAACATACCCAAAACCCATTTCCCATGCATTCCTAAAATGATGCATGACACAAAATAATCCTGAGTGACTAGAATGATTCATATAGACTCAAATCTCATTTCATTTCATGCCATGAGTCAATTATCCAAACATCTCAAAAACAATTTTCACATTAAACAACAAGTGTGTCACCCAAGGTGAAATAATATTCAACTGTGACACCAAAAAGAAATAACAATAATCCCACCTTGGGTAATTGGGTTTCCCCCATACATGGGTTTGAAACTCCCATGAATGATTTAATTTCCAATCCCCGACTCTTCCTAGTATCATTTCTTCCTTTCCCTAAATTGTAAAAACAAAGAAAAAAATAAAAAAAATCCTCTGATACAACTTTGTAACGTCCCAACCCAAGTGGCACACACCAGTGCCCCGAGCTAGTCGGTCACATGACCTCAAGTGCACCTCCCCATATGAAAGAGGCTACTGACTAGTAGTAATGATTTGATAATTCAATCAATGGGAAATTATGTCCTCTTTTATCTAATTAATACACTAGTGGAAATAATAGAAAATAGTGGAAGCATATATATAACTGTAAATAATACCAATTTGAAAACAATCAAAGAAGGAGATACAATATGAACACTAAAGCAAAAAACATGTCATGATAATGTACGTGTCAAGTGTCTAAAATGAAAACTAGAAATAGACACTAACAACTCCCAATCAGGTCTTGAACCACATTTGGTTCCCCCATTCAAGCTTCATTCCCAAATTAACTATCTAATACAAGTCCTTTTCCCTTAAACTATCCTACAATAATAAATTCTATTTAGGAACTGTTTAGTTATATCAAATAATGTGTGAGTAAAACTTAGTATACCACCACCAACGGTGTCTAAAACTATATCTAGTTAGATATAGAGGCTCCTTCTTGGCATCCAAAAGGCCCAAGATCAAATTAGGGAAGAGACAAATTTTCAGGGGTACTATAGAAGTATTGTAGCAGAGCACTGTAGCAGTATTGCAGCAGCAGTGACTGTAGTAGTGATGGCACTATATTGGAGGAGGCATTGTAGTAGGTACTGTAGTAGCGGCGGGACTATATCAGGAACTATAGTAGCACGGGTATTGTAGCATTACTGTTCACTGAGGGGTCCTTTGGGCCAAAAATGGGCTCTCAAGACTTGTATTCAGGCCACTTGGCCTTGGGACTTCAGGCTATGTAATGGGTCTCCCTCTACCTAGCCATAAAAGATGTCTTTTCTTTAAATAATAAATCAAGGCTTCAACCCCAACCTTTAAAGAAAAGTAATCACATTATCATTTATTCTTTACTTAACCACATTAACTATAGGGTTATCAAGGATGCATATACCTCGTGCCAACTTCGGCTCATGCTAGAGGCTGAAGTGTTCCTAGTTAATATCATATCTTAATAAATGATTCATCTCATTCCTTAGCCCAAAGTGTTCAAATGTGACATCATATCTCAGTACCTACTTCAGCTCATGCCGGAGCCCAATGTATTCTAATGTGAGGTCATATCTCAGAGTACCTTTGTTATCATTCATTAATTCATACTCATATATAATGTTTCCATTCATACTATACACAATAGAATGAATATGTTACCATTATTTAATTCATATTTTAATGAACATTTTCCCATTCATAAGCACATATTATAATGACCATGTTCCCATTATTTACTTCACACTTGAATGACCATGTTCCCATTTATAAACACACATTATAATGATCATGTTCTTATTATTTACTTCATACTTTAATGACTATGTTACCATTAATAAAAACATAATTAAATCACTAATTAATTATTCACATAAAATCATTTACTAATTAAAAAATTATCTTATCACATAATTACCCTTAATTAATTCTACAATTAATTAATTCATCAAACCCATTAATTAATTTAACAATTAATAATCAAGATTTTCAACCTCAAATCCCATAATTAATTAAAAAATTAATTATCTCATTCTCAATATAAATTCATCATAATTGATGCCAAAATTAATTATCTCAATTCAAGCAATTCGATATCTCATAATTAATTCCCCAATTAATTATCTAAATCACAATAACTAAATCTCATAATTAATCCCCCAATTAATTATTTAATTAGAAAACCCCAAAATGTTATAATTAATTCTTCAATTAATTATCTATTACCACAATACTTCAATTAATCAATTATCCATATTAGTTAACACAATTTAGGAATTCAAATTGCAAAATAACACAAGCAATTCCAAAGTTTTCATACATGAATCAAAATCATGACTATGGGAATTAAATATTAGTCCACCTACCTCAAATCATCCAATAATAATCACTCAATGGAAATACACAAAGATTGAGTGGCACAATGACATAGATCTAGATCTGAATCTCAATACCCTAAATCAAGATTAAAGAAAACAATATCTCTTAATTATAAATCCAGATCCGCAAGCCTAGATCTAGATTCACAAAATCTAGATCTAGATCTATCAAAATATAAGATTAATTCCCACAAAAAAAAATAAGGAAGAACGATTAATGGGAAAGCAATGGGATAAGATTCACTTACCAGGAGAGGATAATATCTTCAATCTAGGATTTGAATCGTTAATACCGGTGGTTAGGAAGTCTTGGATTTCATCTGAAGAGCTCCAAAATCATGAAATACCGCCTAGGGTCTAATGGGGGTCCATCTGAGGATAATTATGGGGTTTGGGAATTTTTAAAATTATTTTTTTGTGGACTTTAATTACCATGAATGGTTAGCTAGTATAGGGGGAATAGTTTTCCCTAATTGTATGCATAAACTATGTGCCTATTGTTTTAGGGGTTCACAATTCCTCTGAAGAGGGAGCATGGTTTGGGAAACTGTGTTCCAACCATTTAATTACCCACTATCTTAGGTTTCATTTTTTTCTAGGTTGGGGTGCAAGGTTTTCCCTAACCATGCGCCAACTATGCACTACCCTTTTCTTTTATTTTTCTCAAAATTCCACCCAAACATACCCCAATTTATAACCCAACAAAAAGTAAAAAAATAAGGACTAAAGATTACATGAATACAAGACCAAATCAACTCCAGAAAAGGTAAGGATTTTATACTTCGGACTTCGAGTGAAGTTTCCTTTGGGATGTTTTTCTTTATCTTGAGTACTTTAGTGATGTACCATCTTGGGTTTTTATATAAGTTTTAGTTTCTAGTACATTCTCTTTTTAGATTGTATAGAATACTAACTTTTAACATTTTTGTTTCACTATTTTGTGGAAAATTTGTTCCCTATTTTATCTTGTACAATGCCAAGTGATAGTCCCCAACCCATGGGGATCAGAAACACCCTTGGAGCTATGTCAATGTTAGTTTAGGTATCAGGGTACAAAGGTATATAGGATGGTTCATGAAAAATTGGTTTTATAGGTGTAGTTTAAGAATCTTTCCTTAGTGTTTGTATGTAGTTTGGAGTATCTTTTTAGGACTTAGGAGGTATTTATGAGTGAGTTCATGGATAGCACTCATCATATCAAGGTGTAAGTCACGATGGGTGGTTTTGGAAAGGCATTTTTGGGA
This sequence comes from Viscum album, assembly GCA_963277665.1. Classification (NCBI taxonomy): domain Eukaryota; kingdom Viridiplantae; phylum Streptophyta; class Magnoliopsida; order Santalales; family Viscaceae; genus Viscum; species Viscum album. The sequence continues at coordinate 975,027,287 of OY728122.1, forward strand.
ATAAATTGATCTAATTATAGTATTTTATCTATTTTTTATCTGGATAGGTTGAAATATAAATCTATTTTTCTTATCTGATGGGTTTTATTCTCCTCGTTTCCCTTGTTTGAGTTGTTGATCTGAGTAATCTTTAGATGTTTTCAATGTTATTTTTTGATGTTTTGTAGCATCATGCCTTTGATAATATGTTTGAATAATCCTTAGGAATAAGATATGGGTGAACCATAGCTGGATGATCCACCCATGGACCAGAATTTTATTGAGATTGTTGTGAATATTTTCTAATATCTAGGATAGTAACCCACACTCGTTCCCATTTAGGCTATGGTTTTGGAACCTCATAGGGAAGAATCTAAGAATATTTCTCAAGAGTTACTTCACCAGAAGCCACCAGTGTCTAATGATCCTCAATAGGATGAGGACTGGTTAAGAAATATATAGCTTCTATTTGATTTCTTGGAAATTCCTAATTTGATTAAGGTGAAATGTGACACCTTCAAGCTAGAAGGACCTACTAGGAGATGGTGGGACTTGATGGAGATAGTAAATAAGCATAAGGGTTTTAGTTGAATGACTTAAGATTTATTTTCACTAATCAATTCTATTTAGAGTCTATGGTTATAACTACAGATATGGAGTATTAGAAACTCTAATAGGATGAAAGGACCTTGATGGAGTCTATAGACCACTTTTCTAAACTAGTGTGGTTTTTCACTGGAGATTGTATCTAATGATAAGATAAAGACCCAACTGTTTTAGATGGGTATTCAGCCTAATATTCATTCTTCGATTTTCTTACTAAATCTATCTTCTTATCCTAACATGTAGGATAGGGATGTTATGGTTGAGCTTGACTTGGCTAGTAAGTTAGGGTTGGCAGGAGTTCCTTTTTTTCTCAGTTGTTATTATGTGAGTTCCTTTAAAGGAAAGAGAAAGAATGATGAGTCTCATGGTGGATATTGATAGAAGGGTTCTTATAGACCTCATGTAGTTCCTGGTAGAGGCCCATGGCTTACTGCTAGTGTGGAAATTCAAGGAATTTAAAATGGGTTTCATTGAGGTACCCAAGATCTACTATTCCTATGGACACTTAAGAAACATGCAGAAATTATGCTATATATTTTCTACCCTATATAGTGGCACAACCTCCTCAGTACTTAAAATTACTATGGTGAAATCAAAATCTTTATGAAAAAAGGTTTTCCAAGCATAGATATCTAAACTGAAGCTTCTTCACACAAAGGAAGAGTCTCCAGAGGAGGCAGATACAGGTCTAATAACAAGGAGAGGTACCATCACTATAGATCCATCTTTAGTGACTACTTTATTTGATACTGGTTCATTTCATTCATTTATATCGACACATATTTTGACCCTACTAAATATTCCTATGGATATTTTTTATTTTATGATGGATATTACTACACCCATCAGAATGAAGAGAGATAAGAGTCTCCCTTGTCCTTCTTATGTTTTCTCTTTATCATAAATCGAGCTTACAAGGGATTTATGGTTATTGACATAAAACCTATTGATTTCATTTCCAAGATGCATTGGTTTATTACTGATATAGTATAAATTAACTACTATCTTCAAAAGGATTCCTTTACTGCACTTTATGTGTTGTTCTGTATCTTTCAAGTTTAATGGGACCTGATGTTGAGTAGTTTTAGACCTTCTTAACTAGATTTGGGGAAAGTAATATCATTGTTTTATTTTTATCTAAAGAAGGAATATTTGAGTGATGATCTCCCTATATTTTTTTCAAATTTACTAACATGTTTCCTTATAATTTATTTAGTTTGAAACCAATTAGAGAGGTAGATTTTTCTATTAATTTAGTGTCTGGTACTCAACTAGTTTCTATTACTTCTTGACATGTGGAACTAAATGAAATAAAAAGAGTTGAATACTTGGTTAGATGATTTTTTTTTAAAAAGGATTTATATTCTTGAGTGTGTCACATTGGGTGGTGATTGTTCTCATTTCTAAGAAATCTGATAAAACACTTCACCGATGTATTGATTACCAAAAAATCAGCCAAGTTACAGTAAATAAAAAGTATATATTTCTATGGATTGATGATCTATTTGACCAATTGAAAGGGGAAAAGTGGTTCTCAAATATTGATCTTTGATTTGGTTATCACTAGTTGAGAATAAAAGAGTATGAAATTTAGAAAACCACCTTCCACAGTAGGTATGTCCATTATTATTATCTTTTCATGCCATTTGGTATAACCAATTCTTTTGCAGTCATAATGGATTTGATTAATAGGATCTTCCATGAGTATCTTGGGGAATTTTTGGTGGCCTTTGTGGATGACATCTAAGTTTACTCTCGATCCAAGAAGGATTATGTGCATCATCTAAAAGTAGTTATGAATTTTTTGAGAATTAAATGAATTTATTCCAAGCTATTTAAATTTTATTTATGGATTTGGGAAGTGAATTTATTGGGACACATAATCTCAGAACATGGTATCTCATTTCATCCTAGTAAATTGAAATATGTTATGACGTGGGAGAAACCACAAATTTTTTTCAACATTTGGTGCTTCTTGGGTCTAGTGGGGTTTTATAACCAATTCATAAAGGATTTTTCAAAGTTGGATTCTCTGTTCACTCATCTAACTAGAAAGGGGGTAAGGTTTTCTTGGGATGAAAAATATCAAATTTCTTTTATTGAGTTGAAACATATTTGGAATTTTAAAATGGTTTTTACTATACTAGAAGCTAGGTAAGGCTATGTGGTCTTCTGTTATACATAAAGATTGGGTTGGGGATATGCACTTATGTAGGGTGATCATGTGGTAGCCTATTGTTCTAAAAATCATAGACCACACGAGAAGAATTATCCAACCCATGACCTAGAACTCATGGTCGTGAATCATGATATTAACAGTTAGTGGAAATACCTTTTTGGAGAAAGGTTTACCACATATTCCAACCACAAGAGCATGATTTATATTTTCTCTCAAAAATATTTGAATCTTCACTAGAGGTGTTGGGTGGAGTACCTAAAGTTTTTTGATTTCAACATTGCCTAAACCCTAGGGAAAGGTAATTTCATTCCTGATGAATTGAGATGGAATCTTCTGATGTGGTTCATGGAAGAATCATTATAAGATATGTAATTAATGTATATTTTTTCCTAGTTTCGTATAAGAGTTCAGAAAAAAGGGAATAGGGTTGTCTGGGATAGTGTTTAGTTGAACTACTCTCTTCTTGGTATGATTCTTTTGGCACAATAGATTTATGGTGAATTATGTTGCATTAGGAGATCTCATTATGGTGGGAAGACCCTTTCTGAGTGGTTTTTCTCCACAAAGGGTATCATATGTCTTTAGAATCGATTTTTTTGTGCATTTATCTATAAGTAACGGTTTAATGCTAGATTTCTAGAATTCAAAATGGGTTGTTCACCCATTAACTAAAAATATGTTTTATGACATACAATGATTATTCTGGTGGCAATGTATAAGGCAAAGAATTATTAACTTTGTTTCACACTACTATAATTTCAAACAGTTCATGTTTGAGAACCAGAAACCTTTGGGTTTTCTTCATCTACTTACAATGCTATATTGGAAGTGGGACTATATTTTTATGGACTTTATGGTTAGGTTTCAGTGTACCCCAAAAAATAAGAATACAATATGGGTTTTGATCTATTGTATAACCAAATTGTCTCACTTTATACCCATTCATGATACAACTAAAATTAAGGAGTTGGGAAATATATATATATAAGATACTTTTCATTTTCATGAAGCTTAATCTAAATTATTCTGTGAAATAGATCCATGTTTTATCTCTCATTTTTGGAAATTCCTTCAGGAGTATATGGGATGTTTGGTTTTTTTTGAGTATGGCATACCATCTATAGATGGATGGATAGATAGATAGGGTCATAAAAATCCTTGAGAACATACTCTGTGACTATTTTCTTGAATTTGGTGGATCTTGGGATGGCCATTTGGAACTAGTTTATTTTTCTTACAATTATAGTTACTAGTCCATGATAATAATGGCACCTTTTGAGTCATTGTAAGGTAGGCATTAAAAATATCTATTGTATTGGTTGGAGATTGGTGAAACTTTCTTGGTTAGACTGAGTTTGGTCTAATAGATGATGGAGAATATTTATTTGATTCAAAATATAATTTGGATGGAAAAAATATAATATAAATCTTATGTTCATAATCATAATATACCATTGGATTTTTCAGTTGGTGACTAGTTATTCTTGAATGATTCACCCCGTTAAGGTCATTGACAACTTGGAGGGAAAGGGAAGCTTGCTCCTCATTTTTTGGGAAATTTTGAGGTCATAGAGTAGGTGGGGAAAGTGGATTAACATTTAGAACTAACACTATAGTTGACATAGATAAATAATGTGTTCTATGTGTCTTAGTTATGAAAGTATCTTTCTGATCAATATCATGTTTTGAGCTGGAGTGATATTGATGTTGAGCCTGATTTATCCACGACTGAGAATCCAGCCAGTGTCGTTGATTCTAAGGAAAAGGTACTTCATGGGATTATTAAACCTTTTTCCCATGTTCTATAGCATCATGGTTTTTATTATCATGAGAATTTGGAGTGTGAGGCACTGACAAGAGAGAAGTGGCCTCTTGTCTTTGATATGGAAAATTCATGTCAGGCATTCTGGGGATAGAAAGTTTCTATAGTGGGGATGTTGCAACATCAAGTTACTTTATTTCAAGTACTCATAGACCCTTTTTTTATAATTATTTGTTTGGGTCTTGTCTTGGGTTGTTTCAGATGAATTTTTTTTTTTTTAAATGGTGGGTTTATGGGTTGTGCACGGCTATCACACAGTTTTCCCAAACCATGAACCCCTATAAATAAAACTATGCAACCCTAGATAGTGAGGGTTTTCATAGTTCTTACATAGTTTGATAAAACATTCACCCACCTAGGAGAAAATATGTTCCTTGGATAGTGAGTCCAGAGGGGTGCATGATTTGTCTATCTATGTGGCTCTCTTCATGAAACCATGTGTACAGTAATATTTAATTCTAAAAAAAATATTTTAAATTATTAATGCCCTCAGTTTAACCCCTTATCAATACCCACTTGACCTAAATCAATTTCCTTTGCTATAAGGTCTCTCTAAATTTTATTTTGGAACCTCAAAACCCTTTCCTTGATGGATCAAACCGTGGAGTACCTCATTCAATATTCTTCAGGTAAGTGAATCTCCTCCCATGTGTATTCTCCAAATATATTTTTCTATCCTACTTAAATAGTATTATACCATTGTATTTTTTAAGTATCTAAACTCTATTTAATTGAATATTGATTTTAGATTTGTTTTCTAGAAATCTATCACCTTTATTCTTAGTTGGAGTTACCTATTATGGGTGTTGTGCATTATGATTCTTTAATTAAAGGTAGGTGGTTATATTTGATATTGGATATATGATTAAACCGTAATTTTCTTGATTATTTTTAAATGGATTTTAATTTATTTATGAAAACCCAAATTGATAAGAATTGGAATTGGAATTTTAAATTTTGTGAGTTTTGGGGAAAAACCTCAAATTAAAATGGAATTAGAATTTGAGGCATATTCTAAAAATGATGGAATTGATTAAATTATTTGAGAGTTTATTTGAGAAAAATGGATTAAATTTAAATGATAAAAACCTATGATTTTATTTGTTCAAAAGGAAAGAAATGATGAAAAACCCATGTTTTGGTTTTCAAATTGAATTGGCATATTGAAACTGAGAATTTGGTAAATTGAATTATAAATGATTTTTTATTTGAAATGAGATTATTTTTCTATGATTGATTGATTGATTGAGTACATGAAATATTTGGTAGATAATGGGTTATTTGGGACAATAATGATAGGATGATGATTCCCTAGTGATGGATTGATAATGAAAACTATTACAAAAACCTAGTTTTTTATATCTTATCCTTGATGGGATGTTGATGAGTCTTATTTGTCCTGAGCCTATGGTACGTGTTTACAAATACTTTTCATGATCATTGGTATAAGAAGTGTGATGATCCTATAACTAGAAACTATTGTACCATAGGTCAGACAACCAAGGTTCTTATTGTGATTGTATTAATATATATTCCGTTGATTAGAGAAATTTTTTCTTCATTCAAGTTGATTTTTATAATATTATTTTTATTTAATTTTTATTTAATCCTTTTTTGAAATGTTTTTCATAATTTTTAAATGAAATCATTCTTTTTTAATGTGTAACTGTATCACTATTCCCTATTTGATTTAAATTAAAAGAATGATTTGATTTATTATTATGGAATATATTATAGAACACTTGGTGAGACCCTACTGAGCTTTAAAACACACACCCTACCATTTCCTTTATGGAATTTTATATTTCCATCTTCTAGGTTCGATCAAAGGGAATGTTCCACTTGGAGCTAGTGGATGTTATTGGTCCTTTAGGAATATAGTGATGTTTCTTTTGGGATGTTTTCCTTTCTACAGATTACTTTGGTTATTTACCATCTTGGGTTTTGATATACCTATTTAGTTTTTGGTAAATTCTCATTTTGGAGTGTATAGAATATTAACTTTTTATCATTTAATTCCTCTTTTTTGTGGAAAATTATTTCCCTATTTTATATTGACTGATTCTAGGTGCTAGTCTCTAACCCGTGGGGATCGGGAACGCCCTTCAGGTTATGTCTGTGTCGTCTTGGGTATTATGGTACCAGGGTATCTTGGATGGTTCAAGACATAAGATAATATGGGGTCAAAATATAAACATAAAATATGATTTATACAAGTTTTTAGTTCATTTTAACCATTATCATTTTAGTTTTATCCCTTTTAACTCATTTTAACTTTTACCATGGTAACTGATTTTTTTTACTTAAGTTACCATTAATAAGGATAAAAAATTAAAATGGAGTCATCTCAAAATTTTTACAAGATAATTAAAAATATGGATTCTATTTATCAATATTAATTTTTTTATGTGTCAAAAAATAATTTAAAAATAGACCCACGATACACATTAAAAATGGTTTTCATGAAAAATTCCTTTTAATTACAAAAATGATTTCAAAGAAAAATAAAATTTATTTTGATTATAATGTAATTAATTAGAATATAATATATAAATAGTGTCATATTTTTTTAAAACCAAACCAAAACTAAATCTAACCTTTTAAATACTTGAATAAATGAGAATAACTAAAAACAGTCATTATTTAAACAAAAACATCACTTACATTTCCAAAAGGTTAAGAATGTATTTATAAGATCAAAAATTAATTTTTTTATGAATTATATTACTGATAAAATAAATATTTTATCTATAAAAATTTTTTCATAATCCTTCTAGTTATTATCATATAATTAAAAAAAATTAGAAGTGATAATTCTATAAAATCGGTATTTTCCCAATTCACCTAAAAAAAATTATTTCTGAAAAATATAAAAAATTTAACCTAAGATAATTTTGACATGATAAATTAAAAAATGAAATTAATGTTTCCAAATTTATTTTATACAATTTTAGTATTTAGGTTTTAATTAAATTTTTGAATAAAATTATGTGCATTATGTTATAATTTCTTTAAGAATAAAATCTTAATTATTATAATTGAATATCAGGTGTTATAGTCGCCACCCTAGACAAAATCATGGCCATAAGACATTTTTTAAAAATGTTAATAATGTGGAGAATAGTGTTTAGGGATCAAGTTAACATATATTTCTAAAGAATGAAATAAAAATCCCTATAATAATAATTTTAATAATAAAAATAACAATAAAAATAATTATATAATTTTCTGAACTATATATTGTTAATTTTTAATATAAAATAAACCAAGATTGAAGCTCCAAAATCATACATTAAGGGGTTATATACTCATTCTCATGAATCATTTAATGTATTATTTTCAAAATACATTTGTAAATGGGGGTTAAAAAAGGGATTATTGCTGGTATTTTTCAAAAATGATCCTAAGATAAGCCCAAATACAATAATTAAATTATAATTCCAATAAATGAAACAAATATTCAAAAGAAAAAATATTGTTATATCATTTCTATAATGAACCCCTCGGTTCCATCCATCTTATGGGTGCCTGAAATGGCTGGCCAATAGCCTGAAGGTCATTCCCAATCCCCATGGGCTGGTAACTAGTGTTTAGGGATTACAGGAAGACACATGAAAACAATTTCACCTGATAATCAGAGTAATTGTGATAGCAGGAATAAAAAAACAATATGGCATGAATCGACCATATATTGGACATCCACACCAAATTAAGAAGGAATAAATAAACAAAATAGATAATAAGTAAAGTATAAAATAGGAAGAGCACTAAAAACCTCCCTCACCACCTTGTCTCCCTCCCCTGCAAGTCAAATACATGCACCCAATGGATTTTATTCACACACCAGAAATTATAGTTACCCTCCATCAATAAAAATCAATAAAATATTATGTTTCAATAGAAAATACATTAAAGTGAAACTTTTCTAGAATTATAGGAAATTAAATGTAGGTCCTACCAAAACTATCTAATAGGAAAAGTTCTCTAAATGAAAAAAAATTAAAAATAACTTTAAAATCATCCACACTCTCATGAGTAGCCATAAAACTAGGATCGGAACTAAAAAATGAGATAATAATATTATCATAAGCACGTAAGCACTCAGTATTCCCCAACTATAGACTTAATCTATAGAAATGAATTAGTAAAATAGTTTATAATTATATAGTTTGAACGTAAGGAATAATGTTTGTTTTCACAATATTTATAAAACCAGATCACAAGAATACTTTCAAAAAACTACACTTTTATAAAATAAAAACGTGGATAGTTAAGTCTTTTAAATGAAACCAAAAAACTAGGGAAAACAAACCAAAACACTTTCCCCCATTTTTCAAACTATAATGAAAAACCCTATGTTCATAAACTGTTTTAACGAAAAACTATTCCTCACTAATTTAAAAAAACCCTCAAATTGCTTGAAAACATTTCAAATGAATTTCTAATAAAGACTAGCTCATTGAAAACAACATCCCCCTTTTCTGTTAAATGCTTTAACACACCCAAATAAAATGTATAAAGGAAACAAGGGTAAACTATAGTGAAAACCCAACACATAATATTTCATAAGTAATTCCAATAAATGAATAGAACAATACTAGTAAATATATAGACTAATAATAAGAGTATTTATACATAAAAGAATTTACATCCAAGTGATATGAAATACACATGTCAATAAATAATTAAATAAAAAAATAGGATACATATCATGAGGAAAAACCTAAGAGACTAACAAGACAAGTATAGGACATGCAATAGTGGACCAACTTCTAGAAGGTTAACAATCCCAAATCTCATAAACTGAATCACTCTAAACTAGTCTCATCGGGGACCCTCACAGTAGATAGGTTTTACCTACAACTAGAGGAGACTATCTAGTATGTAATATCAACTATCCTAGAAACATCCCATATCATCCCACTTAGTATCCTAATTTTTCAAATGAAATTACTGAAGGAGTTGGTCCATGATCAAAACCAATGTCATCTCATGACAATAAAAAATCACAAAGGCTAACATCATAATCACATATTTCACACCTCACACACATCCCTTAGAAAAAACACCAAGTCATAAGCACATAATTAATCAAAATAATGAATCCATCACATTGATCTATATAAACATCATCACAAATACAAAGGGACATAATAAGGAAATATTGAAATAGATCAATAAAACACAGCTTCAAAATGTTCTAATTGGGCCTTTCACTTATCACTTATAGTATATACCTTTGGAAATCCCTTTATAAAACCATTTTTAATATAAAAATAAATCTCTGGGAAATCATAATCAATATAGAAAAAAAAACTCATTATAATATTCATTTTTATTCATAAAACAACACCACCCCTTTTAAAATATTAAAAACCCTTAAACCTAAAGGGTAAATCCACTTTGAAAATAAAAAATTGTAATGAATCCCATCACCTAAAAATTATTTAAAGAATTATAGATCAACCCCCTTAATTTTACCAAAGGATCCTTTAAATTATCACACACATATTTTTAAAATGGAATCAACATTAAACACACTTTCAAAATATTTTATTAAATTATTTAAATCCATTTAGAAATGTCAAACATGAATTTAATCCAAAAAATACCATGTGACCAATTTCCATGCCAAGTATTTAAACAATTTGAAACCCAACCAAAAAAAACATCAAATATAATTTTAAAATCAATGAAAACATCAAAAAATGTTTTAATCATTTTTAAAGGGTCATATGGGAATTTTCATAAGAACTTGGAATGTGGCCTAATCCCATTAAAAGATCCAAATATAATCAAACATCACTTAGTCACATTACGTGATACAAAAAAAACTAATAATTTCACAAGATAGGATTTTAAACTCACCAAGAAATTTATAACATGTAATATAAAGGGGTTCCATTGAAACACCTACTTCAAAAAGGATCATAGGAAATACAAAATTATCAGAATCACTTTTCCTTTAGCATCAGATGATGAAACATATAATAATGTAACCTGAAATACTCATCACATGAATTTGATGATTCAACCAAGAAATTTTTAAAATCTGGGTGGAATCTCCTCAAAGTAGGGAGCTCATTGGAGGAAGGGTCGCATGACCATAGAGGGAGGATCTAGGGAATCACATGACTCAAAAGTGGGATGAAGAGTATTTTAAGGCAATAAATTCCTTAAGGTTATTTCTAGAAATAAAAAAATCATTAACACATTTGGTTTCCCACATGCTTTAGGTGCATGGTTTAAAAACTTTTGTACTAACTGTGTTATCCTTACTTAACAAGCATGGGGAAACAACATGGTTACCCCTAGGAAAGTTTTATAGTTGATATAATTAGGCTCAAAACATGAAAATTAGAACTTTTAGGTACATAATACTCATGCACGGCCGACACATGGTTACTCTAAATTGTTCACAAACCCTGAACATCACCTATTACCTTACAAAATTAAAAATTAATCACAAAACTTTTGGGGACCCACAACGTCTTAAAATTAATTATATTGGTTAATTAATCAATACTACATTTAAATTTTGTGTTTAAAAAAATCCCTTATATGGACATTTATAGCCCCAAAATTTATTAAGTTAAGGTATAGGATGAAAGAGAATGAATTTATAAAACAAAAATATCTAGAAAATCAAGAATACTAAACCAACCAAAAAATTTAGGAAACTAAAACTACCTCAAAAAACTTGGTCAACAACCTGAATCAAATAAAGTTCCTAAAGAATTTGGGAAAAAGAATCTATCTCCCGAAAATTTATAATTAATCTAGAATTTTGGAATAATAGATATCCTCATTCCCAAAAACAAGAATATTTCTCTAAAAAACTATATTCCCAAACTCTACAATGGTAATTCTCAAAACTCCACTGAGTAGTTCAAACCCATTAAACTCCACAAGGAGGGAAACACTACAAGAAACATCCTAAGGGATAAACAAAGTGAATCACCAAACCATAGGTGTCTAAAAAACAATCAGTATAAGAATATGATACATTCCTCATTAAGAAATGATCAGGCTCTAACCTAATGGTCACAACTAGTATATGAGGGTGTTTAGATCTAATACATCAGAATTTCGTCTCACAATAATTTCAATAGAAAATATAGTTAGTGTTATCCATAGATAAACTGGAAACAAAACTAAATCCACTATATCAAAAAATTAACCCGAGGTTATTCCCATGTCTAAACTATAAAATAACAAACAGCACATGGCCCAAACTATTCAAGGGAATAAAAATCTATAAGAAATTAGGTATAGAAAATTCAATAAAGTAACATCACTCGTAATGGGAAACCAAAGTAGACCCCATGAAATTAAAGTTCCTAGGCATACTCAAGCCAAAACTAATCTAAATTTAACAATAAAAAATACCAAAATGGTCTTTCGCTCATAAAAGAAATGACCAAACACCTAAATGATACACTAAACTAAGGGAATTCACTTGTTAAACCTCAAATACTTCTATAATTGACCAAGGAAACATTATTAACCCTTTCTCACACAATATTCTTCAATTAGACTAATCCTTTCTGGTTTATCCATCAAACAAGAGTTCATGGGTCTAAACTATTGGACCTAACAATATCCAATAGTGTTTCTAAAACCACTACCTTAGATAAAAATAAATCACATCACTCGAAACTGTAAACCACATGTGATTATCCTTTAAGATCTTGGGTGGTGTGAAATAGGAGGAAAGACTGATAAGTTAAACACCCTACTTCCACCCAACAATTTCTAGGAGGCTTATATCAAACAACATGGGACCAAGACCCTCACCATGTCATGTACCTCTAATCACATAGAACTGTCCCAAAACATAAAAGGGTTAAAACAAAACCTTTTCTTTATGAAAAAAAGTAATTATTTTCCAAAATACTATTTTAAAATCAAGGGAACTATTAAAATTGGGTCCACCTTCTTTCAAAACCAAACATAAACCATTCTAAAAATTGAAACATTAATACCTCTATCAACTAGGTTAATTTTAAAAAAATCAAAACTAATTTCAAAATAATTTTAAACCAAAACATCACCACGGGTTTCAAAATAAATCAAAAACCTTTTTAAAATATTTTTCAAAACACTATCCCTTTTGAAATACAATCACAAGGGTAAAATGTAAATACCCTGACCTGAGTATCCTAGATCTGATGGTTACTTTATTACATTGGAATATGGTAAAATTTATCGCATCCCAAAGGACTAAATATATTTGTAGACATGCTAATCTAGATACATTCATGAATCTTACATTACATTTTAAAACATGAAATACAACATAGTGATTGTAAAAAAAATGGTATCCCTAAACACATTAAGAGATTCCTTCTTCATATCATATGAAAAGGAAACAAAATAAGGTTGATATAAAATAATTAGTAGGGGTTAAGTAAAATGAAAGATATCATGAATCAGTAAGGAATAAGCGATATGTAAAGGTAAATAACTGAACACACTTTCCATTAAGTCAAAAAAATGACTATCATGATTAGATAAGGAATAATTAATATGGAAAGGTAAATAAATTAACACACATTCCATTTAATCAATAACAATAGAATAAAATGAATCCTTGGATAATATTAATACAATAATTTCATGGAAAATAAAAAATAAATTCTTTATAAATTAAATTATTAATATTATACCACATAATCTTAGACATCGTCATATCTACAATGTCAAGACCTTTCATAAGATGGTTTAAAAATATTTGAAAACCCCCATTTAATGAAATCTTACTAATTTAACTCGTGAGATGATAAATTTATCAAGGGGATATATAATTTTAGAACCCACCAATCACATCATGTCCAACACATTCCTCATATATCAAATGATCAATAAAATTTAGGAACAATGTGATTTATCATCAAATATAAATATTGATTAAGAAATATATATTTATAATTATTTCTCATTCAATTCAATTACATTCAAAGTAAACTGCATATGTAAAAATTATATATGGTTTAGGAAATAATTATATTGATGATATAAATAATATATGTATATAAGGGAAATGTAATTTCCAATAATAACAAGAAAGTGAATGTTCTAAGGGAAAGTTAATAAATAAAAAATTAATCAAGTTAATTTTAATACTTTACATGGTAAAACTGATCATAAATCATCTAGATAAAGTATAATGATAGTATCATTAAAATATATCCCCAATAGAGTATAAGTATAGTAAATATTTGTTTTCATTGATGAATATAAATACCATAAAAATTCATTAAAAAATTCTTGAGGAAAATATCCTTCTAATATTGAAAATAACTTTTAAAAATGAAACATTTCTTGAATATTGGGAAAAAAATCTTCGAAAGAAACCTTCTAAAATTTTAAAGTTATATTCAAAGTATTGATTGGTAATGATAGCAAAAAAATTACATTCATATTGAATTTGTTAAAAATAATGACTCCTTTAACATTTTAATAAGAAAAGTAAAAAAGGTGCATTTTTTAGAAAACAACATGGATATTCATTTTAAAAAAAATTAAAAAAAAAATTATGGGTAAAAATGAATTTAAAATAATACAATAAAATATTTTTTGGAAGTATTTTTAGGAAACCTAGATTTTGAAAAAAGGATGTTTGACCAAAGAGAGAAATGAAGTCGGGTTTTCTTAAAAAACATTCTCAATCTTTTAAAGTAATAAATAGAGGAAAATTATATTATTACTTGAAGACTTAATTAATAAAAAGAATAAAAATAAATTAAAGTGTTTTTTTTAGATATTGATCAAATAATTTCCTTCAATGGAAATTCAAGTATATGTAATCCCAATTAAAATGATATTTAAACATAAATATCTTACAACTTTGGTAACTTTTGAATCATATTCTCGATGAAAAGAATAACAAAAAATGAAACATTAAATACCATGAAAATAAATAGATTCATGATATTATATACCAACAGGTAATTATACATACCTTATAAAAGGATATAGGTGTACAACATTATGTATGTCTCAAATAATAAAATTTGAGATGAGCAACCCTTACAATGGTCATAATGTTGAAGTGAGAGTTAATCAATGTATCAATTATGTGTAGAAAATGTAAATACACATAAAAAATTGTAAATACCACATAAGGTAACCAAAAATAATTTCATTCATAGTCTTATAATATCATTGATAATTATTAAGTAATATAACCCAATGAAAATATATTAAGTTATGAAATTTTTAATCACTTTGTAACTTTCATGTTAAATCCCCTTGGGTGAAATAATTGGAATTAAAATATAAAAAACCATGATGTATGAATTATTCATGATATTACATATAAAATAAATTAGGTATATAATATTAAAGTTTTCCTCAATGAAGGGAAATTCAGATGAAGTCCATTACCACACATTTCCCTTTAGTTGATCATTCATTAACCACGTGTATAATGGTTTTAATAGTGTTATTAATTTATAACAGAACAATATTAATATTTATAATATCATATATGATCCTATTATAGAATCTCATCCCCATTCGTTAACAACATTTAATTATTAGCATTTGTTCAGGTGTTACTTGCCTTATTTTCTCTTGCATGTTTTTTAACAGATGTTCGGATTCTTATACATAGGATATATATATATATATATATAATCTCTATAATGATATTAATGTTTTAAAATTAATATTTACTCATTATATTTATTTTTCAAACCATTATTTAATTTTTGACCTAGAAATAGAATCACATTGATTCATGGAGACGGTGGGTTATAGGTGTGCACGGGCAATGATATTATTCCCTAACGGGTGAAATGTTAATGAATTATATGATATATTAATATTAAATAATTGATATAATGTCATATTTATCATATATATTCATTACTTACACAATTATAACTATACATGTGAGTTAGTGATAAAAATAGATTATATCAATTCGTGAGGCAGTAGTCCACCGTACACACAAGTGATGGATTTGTTTACCATTTGATGGAGAAGGAGATGGATAAATATTATGAAACAGACATAATAAAATATTAGTATATAGAATATATTATTGTTATTATATTGGGAGTGTTAACACATAATTGAATGTGTAAAAATGAATAATAAAAAATAAATATCTTGGTGAAGACAATACCTTTACTTAGAAGGGACTCCTTTGGATCACTTATTATGAAGGGGAGAGGGTACCTTTTATAATTGAGGAGGAGTGTATTTTTTGTAAATACCCAAAAATATTCAATAATGGGAAGTCACGCACACCCCAAGTTCCTCAAAATTCATAAATAATGGATTATATGGAGTTTAATGTTGAACCACACCTCTAAAACATAAAAAAAATATTTTTTAATCATGTTATTCCTTATCCTCTAAGTTTACTTACTTTTACTATTTTATTTTTCACCATGGTAATTCATGTATTCAAACTTGGTAATTTATACATTATTCCTAAAATAAATCGATAATTATTAGATAATTTGAACCATATGATCCTAAATATGAAATCTAGTTTATCAAATAAAAAAAATTCAAGTTTGAAAAATTAATTTTAATGCAAGTTTATATAATGCACAAAACCTTATGTTATCCTTAACTATGGTAATTAAATTTTATCAACTTTACCAACCATTATGAATAAATATTTTTTTTACCAAATTATATAACATTAACTATGATTATTCCAAATATGGAATACATTTTCCCCAATTAAACTCAAAAAAGTGGACAATTCTAAATTAAAATAAACCCACCAATCATGTCAAAAAAAGAGTTTATAATAAATATATTTTTGAAGCATAATATGATCTTATATTGATAGTATGAATAATGATAATTATTATATGGATTTAAATTTATATAGTTAGATATATAATAAATATATTTAATTTAAATCTTTCTGTATTATTGGTTATTCTAATTAATTAAAATGGAGGAACATTATGCATTTAAAAAAATTAGAAGAATGTATTTTAAAGCCTAAAAATAAACTTCTAATAAAATTTGGTATAAAGATAATTAAAATTCAATTAATTATTTTAAATATAACTAAATAATACTTGTGTAACATTGAAATAAAATTAAAATCATAATGGAACTTTTAAATTGCTAAATTTATTTAAAAGAAATTACAATTTTACAAAAAATTTATTTCTCACTATTCACTAAAAATCATTATTTTTAGAAGAGTCCCAAAATTTCACCCCGTGATAATTTTTATATGATGGTTGAACAAATTGATTTAATTTTATTTAATAAATTTTTTAAATCTGGTAAAAAATAATTATATTATTTTTTCATAAAAGTAGTAAAAATCATTTTTTATAAAAATGTATTTTTGAAGAATAAATTGTATTTAGTAATAATTGATTGATTATTATCAACAAATTTTTATTTTTTAGGACCTATATACACATATATCATAATTTTTTTAATCATATTAATATGCTATTTTCCCTAAACACCTAAAGGATTCATTTTTTTATTGATATTTATAATCCCTTTTTAATTTTTGAGGGGAAACCTTTACATAGTCCATAGACCCATAGGCATTAAGCCATGAATACATGTTGTTTTTTAGGTCCAACTACTAAACACCCAATCATAATCCCTACCCATCTAATACAAATTTGTGTTCAATAGTGACCAACCTACAAGGCACTCAGCTAGAAATCCCAATGTATGACTTCATGGTCCGGGTATAGATGGAAAATCCATACCCTCTCATTCATCCAAATCATAGAGAATTACTGGCGGTTGATTTTTTTTAATATGACCACATTTGGGACTGCACCTTTAATATCTAACCTAGAAATTTTTTACTGAAATCAATTCTACCTGTTTTGAGACTCCTCCACCGTAGTAATATCTCATTAGCCTTCACCGCCTTTGCCTACCCATTCACCTCTCTGTCAAGACTCCATCTATCAAAAATCCATCTACTTGACCACACCATTTTCATCCACTATCATCAGCACGTCCCAAACCAATGTTGTGAGAATCCACTACCCACTGCTTTGTCACACAGCCACCGTCACTCCATCGACCGCTGCTTGTCTAGACCATCCCCACTACATCCTTCCATTGTTGGTCCTGAAAACCTCTACCACTAGAAGTAGAATGCAACCTCCAAACACGTCCCACACACTGAGACACCCCCCATACACCTTCAACCATTATGAATGCTTCCACATAATAAATTCCCAATTAATGAGGTTGTTAGCGATAAAATCATGGTTGATGCAAGATTACGGGATAGCCTTAAGCACAAGGCTAGGACCCCAACTGTAATCTAATTCATACCCTTCAATTAAATTTCTAGGTTATAATGGTCTTATTTAAATAATATATTTCTGGTTCATTTAATCTCGATAGGTCGTATGTATGCACGAGCGATAATACCATTCTCTTTATTGTTGAAAGGGTAAGGAATTGGATGGTATATTAATTTTATATAAATTATATAATATCATATATATCATATATATTAATTATTTAAACCATTATTAATATCCTTGTATGTTATTGATAGAAAAAAGTTACATTGGTTCATGAGGTGATAGTCACCCATAGACACGAGTGATGGCTTTGATTCCCATTTTATAGAGAAATATATGGATAAATATTATTAAATCATCATAATAACATCTCGATATATGGTAGATACTATTTTTATTATGTTTTATGTTTTTAGGAATAATTGATGGTGGAAAAGAAAAATTAAAATTAGAGAATAGTGAAGACAACTACCTTCGCTTAAAAGAACCTCCTTTGGATATCTTGTTAAGGACAGTAGGGTTAGTCTTCTGGGATGACCAGAAGATCTAGAATGTGGATAAGAAAGTTGAGGATATATTTTTTCAGGGTTTTTCCAAGAAAAATGGATTTATAATTTTTAATAAATTATGGGAAGGAGTAGTGCCCTTTTATAATTGAGGAGAAGTGGCATTTCTAAAAATACCCATTACTATTCAATAATGGGAAGTCACTATCACCCCAACTGCCTAAAAAAATGCAAAATAATGTATTTTAGTGAATTTAATGTCAATAAAAACTTCTAACACATAAAATTGATCATTTTTTAAACATTTTATTCCTTATCCTCCATATTTACTTACTTTTACCATTTTATTTATCACAATGATAATTAGATTATTTAACCTAGGTAATTTATCCTTCATACCTAATATAAATTGAGAATTATTTAAAAAATTGAACCCAATGATCCTAAATATAAGATCATATTTATTATATAAAAATTATATGCATGTTTAAAATTAATTTTAACACAAGTTAATGTAAGTCATAAAGCATCATTTTAACCTTAACTATAGTAAATAAATTTTACCATCTTTACTAATCATTATGACCAAAAATTAAGTTGAACATATTATAAAATATTAATTAATATGATTCATTATATTGAATAAATTTTACCAAATTAAAAATTTATAATTGGAAAATTTAATTTAAAACAAACCTATAAATCATTTCGAAAAACAATTTTTCATGAAATGCATTTTTAAGCATAATATGATCTTACATTAACTATATGACTTGTTATAATTATTGTATGGATTTAAATTAATATATTAAAATACATAATCAATAAAATAAATTTAAATATTTCTGATTTATTGGTTATTAAAATTAATTAAAATGGAGGAACATTAGTTTTTTGAAAACAGTTTTCAGAAAAATGTATTTTTAATCCCTGAAATAAACTTATACAAAAATTAGGTATAAAAATGATTAAAATATAATTAATTAAATTAAATATAACTTAATAATACTCTATTTACATTATAATAAAATTCAAAAAATAATGGGACTTTTCAATTGATTGATTTATTGAAAATAAATGGCAATTTTACAAAAAGTGGTATTTTCACGATTCAATGAAAAATATCTCTTTTTTGAAAAATACCAAAACATAACCCTAATATAATTTTGATATGATTATTTAAAAAATTAATTTAATTTTATTAAATACATTTTATATTGGTGGTAAAGATTAATTATATTATTTTTCTAGAAAATCTTTAAAATACATTTTTAATGAAAACATATTTTTGACGAATAGATTGACCTTACAGAAAAATTGAGTGATTATTATCAAAAAAATTATATTGATTAGTTCATATATATATATATATATATAATAATTATTGCAATTATATTCATACCCACAAATTTAGTGGCTATGTTATAATATTCATATTTAAATAATATATTTCCTTATTTTTTTAAGCTTGGTGTTGTGTGTTATTTACACTATCAAGAAAAATGTTCTTATTTTAAAATATAGGGGTTATGTGTACTGTAATATATAAAAGAGAATAAAATAATTTTAAATAAATATAATTTAAAATCTCATGGTGTTGCATAAAATCCCAATTTTTAAAACACCATTTTCCTTTAAAATAATAAAGTGATCTTTTAAAAAATCATGCACTTGAAAAAAAATCAACCATAAGAAAAAAAACTTTCTAAATTCTAAAATAAATTATTTAAAAATATTTTATAAAACCAATATTATTTTAAATATAAAATATAATTAATTTCTTTAAAAATAAAAAATATTTTTCTCATGAAATCCATTTTTACCCACTAAAAACAAATTTCGCATCTCATGTACCATAGTATAAAAAAGGCATTGCACAAGCCTCAAAATAAATCCAATGATATCAATATATATCAAGACCAACCATGACCCATTTTCTATTTCTATTATAAAAAAGGGTCAATCAAAGGGTCAAGTATTATAAAAAAACTACTAGGATGGGGAACCATGTCTGACTTGGCCACATGGTTAATAGACACATTTTGATCATGAATTGGTTCCTAAATACTGTAAAGAATCAAGTGTTTAGTCGTCACTTGGTTTTTCAAGACCTATAACCTAACCTCACGCGTTGACATCCTTGTTCATCATCATACCAAAATATCATATAAGATCCCCCATGGAAACTAATTCTATTCCACTGAGGATCAAAAATCATCTCTATAAGCATCAAACCATAATCTAACAACTCCATCAAATGGTAAACCAACAAATTCTGAACTCAAGATTTAAAATCCCACTTCCCATGGATAGTCAATGCTCGAGGTTGGAAAGGGATAGGTTGAATCTCCTTTCACATACATCTTAAGTTCAAATGAAAAATTGTAACTTGATCTTACCCTAACACCCTAAATAATTAAGGGTGTTCAAAAAGGTTTAGGCTATTATAGAGAAGATGAACCCAAACATCTGGTGCCATTTTTATTGAACCGATCAAGGTTGAATATCTGATGGATGATAAAACCATCCCATCACTAGTGAAAATAGAATTTCTGATTCATATATGCTATAAACTATTCCATTGAAATAATACTAACACACTTGATAATAGTTTTTCCAAATAATCATACAAATTATGAAAATGGGAATATAACTTAAATCTTGTATGACCCATCCGTGTAACACCCAAAGATTTTAAAAGAAGAACAACACATTAAATAGAGTATGTGACACATAATAACCATATTATAATAGAATGTAAAACTCTAAGTCTTTATGATATATTTCATTTTAAATAAATCTAATTGCTTTGATATGTTGTGATGCATGCAACTTCGAGTTAAAATGAAACATGATACTCTATTAAAATATTATTATTTAAACATGACCATTATAAATTGTCCATTAAGTTGGTCAGTATTAATAAGACTAAATAAATTATGAAAATTTTAGGCTTACACATGAATAAAATAAATTCAATTGTAATATATTAATTATAAATAAAATTAGAATTATTTGAAAGAAAAATAATTTTTTTGGAAAAATATTATTTTTCTATAAAGTGGTTTCATCATTCTTTGTGCACATAATTTAAAATTAATTTTTATTATATTTATAAAATTTAATTGAAAAAATAAAAATAATTTTTTAAATATAAATTTCAAAATTATCTTTGGGTAAATTTTTTATAATTTTCTGAAAAGATTATTTTTTAATAAATAGTGAAAATATTGATATTTATTGAAAACTTACATTTCATTTAAATTATTTACAATGATAAATTATATTATAAATTGTTTTTAAAGTTAAAAGAGTTAAATTATACTACTATTTGACTCATTTAGGTCATTTTAATCAATTTTATTTATAATTATGATATAAAAACTTTTGAAACTTTTGAGTGTTTTTATTTGGAAAAAGTGTTTTTTAGACTCGTATTCAAGTTTAATTTTAAATTAAATTTTATCAATTATGTAAATTAAGTTTGAAAAAATGTATTATATGATTGGAACAAAATTAATTTATATTTTTTAATAATATAAGCTTAATTTTTGGTTATAATGAATGGTATAAACAGTAAAAATTATTTATCATGGTTAAGGTAAATACAGGTTTACCGTGGGGTAAACTAAAAATATAAGGGTAAAATATCACCCAAAACATTTATAAATAATATTTTATAGACATATTTATACTTTATTACTTCTAATGTTCAATAATTCTTCATTTTTGACCCTTTGGTCTTGTGAAAAATGTCAGTATCAATTTTTCTTTTCAAAAAATTGCAAGTGTGTCATATCCCCCACTTATAAAAGGTTACCCACTCTCCTATCATATTTACACTTAGAAATACCTTTAGTTAGGAAAATACCTTCACAAATAACATCCTAAATTCCCTAAACACATCATATAGTTCTTATGTTTATTATTAAATCCTCCTATGAATGCTTTAGGTTCAAACCTAAAAGAGGCTTTCCAAAGAAGAGATAAAATTCTTAAACTTGTGTTTTTTTATTTATTATTCAAAATAAATAAAATATTCTTCATATATGATAAAATAAAAAAAATAACATATATACATATATTTTATTATTTTAATTTAATCACCTATATCCATCTCCACTTCAATCAAATGGGAAACGAACTGTTGATTGTGTGTAGGGTGGAATACTGTCTCGCAAACTGATGTAATTTGTTTTCTATCACTGCCACTCACAATTAGATATAATGATGGATTTAACATATTTATATGATATTTATGACATTAATTTACTTATTAAATTATAATATCATTTCTAATTTCTTACCTTCCAACCCATTGGAAAACAAAAACATCACTCATGTGCACGACAAACTACCACCTCATGAACCGATGTGATTTATTTATCCCATTTCCATTTTACATGGAAGGTAATAAGAATAGATTAAATGAATATATATGATATTTTAAAAAAAATTATACCTATTTAATTATTATATCACCTATACCTTCTTACTTTACATCTTATTTAAAATAAAATAATGTCACTCGTGTGTATAGATGACAACAGCCTCACGAAGTGATGTGATTATTTTTTCACTAACACTTTACATGGAAGGTAATAAGGATAAATTTAATTAATATATGTCATATATAATAAATCAAAATTAATATAAAAAAAATTATACATTATTTATCTTCCTTTTGTGTCATCCTTTGAGAAAAAATTGGAAACACCGTTCATACGTACATACAACTTACCGTCTCTAAGAATAGCGTAATACATTTTATATATATAAATATTATATATTACTTTAAATAAATATATAATGAATAAATATGATTTTTATATCTTGTTTATCATTCTATATATTATTTAATTATGATCAATATAAAAGGACTGAAATTACCAAATCAAAACATATATGAAAAACGAAGCAATTTTCACCTAAAATAATGATTTTAACAATGATTTATTAATAAACATGGTATAAAAGACTATAAGTAAATAATATATGGTTTATATAAATATTTTTATTTAATATTTTTATAATAAACCTATATTTACAACACGAGTGGTTTGGATGCATATGAAGGTATTCGAACCTAAGGTTAGGGTTTCCCATTTGACTTTTACTTCTGTGAGACCTATGCCCTATTCACCACTTATTCCATTGTGTGTTGTATATAATGCCCCTTTGATATTTCATAACATGAATCTATTTATATTCATTCTATTTCATGTTTCATTTTATTTTTCTTATTTCATTTGGATTATAATTAAAAAATGTCAAAAGTGGTAAGGGATTATTTCACAATTTTATCAGTATACACGATTGTTTATATTTAAGTATCCCATGGGGGAATTATTTGGTATTTCTATCCTAAAAACAATATATTTTCATCAATTACTTTTATTCATGAACTTTTAAATTAATAGTAACATTTACCTCTCTTTGGTGCTTAAAATTATTGAGAAAATATTTTAAAGAAATAGTAACATTATTTATCTTTTCAAATAAAAATGCTCTTTATTCCAAATCCATGTTTTTTAAAATGTTTGTTTTCAAGGACATGGCATTAAAAATTACATATTATAGTGATTTTAAATAGTAATTGATATTATTATAATCCCTATGATCTTTTTGGTTTATAGTTTTAGATAATTTGGATTAACTTTTACTTTGTAAACCCATACATTACAAGTGGAAACTTATACTGAGTATATATTTTCTCCACCAAACAAAACATTTTAAAATAAAAAGGGTTTATTTTTATGATAAATCTTCAAATTTTTCCCTAGATCTAATACTTGTCTCTATTCTACCTTAAACCCTATGAAGAACATTTTAAAACTTGGGATGTGCATAAAAACATAGTAAGGGACATAAAATAAAGGATACTATTAATCCAGTGAAATCATGAAAGCCCTTGAAATATTTCCTTTTATCATAATGTACTTTTATAAAATGAAATAAATCATTTTTATATGAAAACATACACACTTCTAGCTTAAATAAAATCATAAAACCCATAGTAAACAAAAGAAACCCATTTTTGGAAACTTAGAGTGTCACGTTAATAAAACCCTTTCAAAATGATTTTAATTGGAATAAACATACGGAAAACTTCAAATATAATAATTACCTAAATAATTGAATCATTATCCAGTCACTCCCATCGTTAAGATATTACAGGCTCACCCTGTATTATCTGGGCCACCCCATCGTATAAGTTGTCATGGGATCACCCAGTACGATATGCACCACCCCATCATGTAAGTTATAACGGGCTCATCTGGCACTATTTGTGAACATCAATTTCTCATGTATAATTTCCAAGGATCATATTATTAATACAAAAAAAATATTATTTCACTTTTTCATCATAAAATATTTAAAAAACTCAAATCACTTTTTGATATGAAAATACCATTTCCAAATATCATATCATTGAAGTGAGCATTAATCAAATTAATTGATTATATTTATCATTTGTAAATCCTCATAAAAAAAGTGGATATACAACACAATATAATAAAATTTCATTTTACACATTATTTTAGAAGGACATAAACAATGAGGTATAAGTTTTTCCAAAATAATGGAAATTGAGTTAAGAATTTACTTTACCACTTTATAATCAGTTTAATTATTTGCATCATGAAACCAAAAATTTAAATATAATGATAAAAGATAAATTAGTGATAAAATTATTTCAAGGTGTATTTATATTCACCGCATAAAAAATAGGTTCATAACATCAAAATATACCTCAATCAAAGGAAATTGAGATGAAGTCTCTTGCTGAATGTTGGCAACATATCAGCAGTACATAAAGATTTATAAATTAGGTTAATGAGACAAAAAGGTTCCCCTAAAATTTTAAAAATAAATATTATAGTAATGGGAATGTGTAAAATAATAAAAAATCAATAAAAATTGGAAATAAAACTCACAAAATAAAGAAAGTGGTTTAAAGGAAAGAATGGAGAGGAGGTAGAGGTGTCCCTTACCTTATGTTTGAATGTTCTACACTTTCCCTTAATGTCCTAGATAATAAAATTAGACACGTTAATTACTTAATTAATTACCACTTACATATATATTTTATTTATTATAATTGTATTTAATTAATTTATGGCCATTTTGGTGAGTTATGATGTTCAATTTTGTTGTTATGGGAGCATTCATTTCATGGTTTCATGGTCGATTCACTTGAGTGTAATTGTGTATGTTCTTGTAAAATGTGAATACTACTCTATAAGTGGAATGAAATGGTATTAATTAACTTAAAAAAGTATAAATTTTCCTATATATTATTTTCATTTTCTAATATAAGGATGATTAATTTGATAATATGTTAATAATAAATGTTTAGTTTATTTTGGTGTTTTTTCCAACCATCAAGAACTACTTTTATTTTATTTAATATTGTGTATATATATTAGTTATAGAACATGAAATAAGTTATAATATACTTATTAAAATCTTATTTGAAAATAATAATATTTTTATGACCATCCTTAAAGGCGGTAATGGAAAATGAATAATCATTATCCATGGAGATAGTTAACTACCCTGATTTGGACAACAGTTTTGTTTCTTAGAATAAGAGGAGATAATAAAAGGAATGGATACAAGATATTCTATCATAAATATAAAATTATAGTATATAAATTTTATTATAATTATTATTCTTTGATTTATTAATGTGTTGAGGATAAGGTAGAAGAAGGAAATAAATTTAGAGAGGTGGTTTGAGAAAGTTACCTCTTGAATATCACCTCCTTAAAGCATCCCTTAAAGAACTTGAAAATGGTCTTTGGGTGATACCAAAAGAACTTTAACATGGGGAGAGTGTATAGGAGATGTTTTTGTAGATATTTTAAGATATTCAAGGCTTTTAATTAGAAATTGGGTGGTGATGAGAGGTATTTGTACTTGAGGAGGGGTGGTTTTAAGTGATTAAATAATGATTTTTTTATATTTAAATCCAACCACATTTGGGTATCATTAATTACAATGAATTAAATTAATGGTTAATTTTTTAATGTAATTTTATGGGATATAAACACATCAAACAACTATTTAAATATGTAATGTTTTGATATTTTAATATTTTTCCATTTAACTTTAACTTGTTTCGTTATTTTATCTATTTTATGGTAAATCATTTTTTTTACCACAGTAACATTTTTATGAATAAAAATGAAAATGAACTTAAAAAATAATTTGGAAATTATTATTCCAAATATGTAATTAAATTTACCAAATTAAATTCACAAAAATGACAAAATTAAATTAAAAAACCCGCAGACATGAAAAAGTGGGTTTTCAAGAATTGCATTTTTCATGCAAAAGATGATTTTATATTAACTCAATGACTAATAATTATAATTTTATAAAAAAATAATATTTAATAATATATAATATATTCATATAATTTTAAACATTACCCATTACATATTATTTTAATTAATTAAAAATGAAAAACATTATGTACTTTAAAATAGTTTTCATAAAAATCAAATTTTTAAACCTAAAAATAAACTTATTATAAAATAGAATATAAATTTTATTAAAAAGAATTTAAGAGGATGAAATATAAAAAAAATACTTATATTACTTTAAATAAAATTCAAAACATAATGTTACTTTTAAATTTTTAAATTTATTGAAAATAAATGATATTTTTTCAAAATCGGTATTTTCACTATTCACTAAAAAACAAATATTTTCCTAAAAATCCAAAAATTTCATCCAAAGTAAAACTTTTTATTCTGATTTAAAAAATTAATTTTATTTTATGAAATTTAATTTATAAAATTTCTAAAAATTAATTATAATATTCACTCATAAACTGCATGAAACCCATTTTTTGAAGAAAATGTATTTTTTAAAAAATAAAATTACTTTACTAAAAATTTGAGTGATTATTTATAAATAATTAATTAATACATTATAAATAATTATGACCATTATATATTTTAAAATGTCATTAATATTTTTCATTCTCCCCAAATTAATGGATATGTTACAATAATCACATTTAAACAATAAGATTTTGTAGTTCGTTTAAGCTCATTCATAGTAAATTTTATAATATAAAACATAGTATTTCCTTTTTTTAAACACGGGATGGTATATTCTCCCCCACCCCCTTAATAAATTATTCCATCACTATTTGAACTCGAGATCGAAAAACTAGGGGTTTGAATTTTCAAAATACCTTTGTTTAAATCCCACATCCTAAAAAGAATCAATAAAATTCAACTTTAAAAGTTAGAACGGAAAGTATGAATGTCACCTGAGATAACACATACTAGGTTTCCATATTGTAAAATATGTACATGGAAGATAAAATATAAAACCCATGGACTAATATAGATTAATATAAAACATTTTCAATAGAAACTTAACCTTTATTAGTTTATGATATGTTAAAGGCCATTTATTTTCTAAGTAAGAAAAGTAAATGGATAATGATTTTATTTAAAAATCCTTTTTCTATATTTGAGGAATTATTTTACTACCTATAATAATAATATAATGAAATATACTTAAATTATAAGTAGAATTTCATCATTATCTTTTCTCAAAATGATGAGTATTCAAGATGAATTTTTCATAACTAGAGCATCAGAATCAACTTCTACAGATCAAAAAATACAAAAAAGTGTAACTATTTATTCCTCCTATCTTTAGGTATTAACCAAAACCAAAATTTTTTTTACAAGATAATGTAGTTGTAAAAAAATAATAAACTATTATATGACAAAAAACTAATTTAATCTCCAAAATTCAACAGTGATACCCAAAGTTCAACAAAGATTATTCAAAAAATAACCAGCCTTAAAATTCTCCAACATATTCTAGACTAAAATTGAAACCCAAAAATCATAAGTATTTTATCACATAGTCATCCTATATAAATTTAATATTTTTCTTCAAATAATATCAATGATTCTTCATTCCAAAATTTAATTTCTATAATCACAGAATATTCAACATATGTTAACAATTTGTATAAATAACCTGAATCATCATAGACCATATATGTTTCTGAAATATAATTCATACTTTATTCCTAAAATAAAATTCCACATTATTATATTTACCTCAATCATATAAGGTTCCCAAAATAGTGAACGTATTCTAAAATAACATTAATTACTTAATAAAAAATCATTTTTCCTATCCCATGGTTATATATAAGATAAAACATCTGTTCCCAAAATAAACTTATTTTTACTCAGTCAAATCATTGAACTAAAAATAAAAATATCATACTAATCGGGACTTCATATAGTATAGTAGTAAACGATGCACCCTTTTCACCCTTCTCTTCTGGGTTTGATCCTCAAAACCTTAATGGACATGACGGGTTGTCACACGGTCTGTGGGATTACCTTTTCTAAAACTATATTAATATAATCCTTATAAAATTATATAAATTTAAAAAAAACATCCTAAAAATAACCTTTATATATTTATCCTCCAATTTTATCTCATACCTTTCATTTTTCATCCAAAAAAGTAAGAACCCAAAATTACCTCAAAATCAGAGATCATATAAAAAATAATTTTACTAATTTTAAAATTATGTCTAAAATGTAAATGAATTGTTCCACAAATAAAATTTTTTATATCAAAAAATTATGGGTTATATGTACCTAAAAAATTATCGCATCTTCACCACATTTTAAAGGTATAAATTCCATTTAACATATGTTTTAAAATTTATGAAAAAAAACCTACTATAGAAAAATACTTAGGTGTTCCATGTTTCCCATAATATTTATAAAATACCACTATATCATAAATTTGATAACTTAATACATAAACACATCCTTTATTCAACTCCATTATTAAACCATTAACAATGTTTTGTCATCTTATTCCTCTATACATTATTCCTTAAATCTATACATCAGGATTTATTTAATATCCTCTTTATCTTAAAATTATAGAAAGTAAATGGTTATGTATTTTGTGTAATTTCCTATCTCAATAAAGTTGGTAATGTTGAGATTTTAAAATCAAATGAAAAAGATACCATGACCCATAAATTTTTTGAGGAAAAAAAATGTGTTAAATAAGTCAAAAAGTCTTTTATAGGTGATTTGAATACTTAGAAAGCTATAAAAATAATTTGAACCAGATTTTTGAATAATTGAGATAATCATATCATCTAGAAGGGATAAAAAGGTTTTGAAATATTTCTTTCCTTCTATCTTGATAAATGATCCTTAATTTGAACAAAATAACATCATTAAAATATGAAATGAATTATTACATGTTAAAATTAAAATGTTCCTTTTAAAGATAATACACATAGAAACTCAATAATACTTTTACCATCAAATCATTTATACCTAAATCAATTACCTTTATAAATAAAATCTCTAAAAATATCATTAATATAAGATCCAAACTTTTTTCTAGAGTTATCTTGGCCACAATTTTAGTTAATTTTTGTTCAATTTAACTACCTTCATTTGGATTTATGAATTGGGGTGCGTTTGGGTGGAGTTTTAAAGAAAAATTGTGAAAATGGTTTTGTGCCTGGTTTATGCACAGTTAGGGTAAATCGTGTGCCCTGCCCATCTAATCATGTGAACCTAGGTACAGTGGTCTGCACAGGTGGTGCACGGTTTGGTAAACCATACACCCAAACCCAGAAATTCATGTGACCCTAAATAGAGAGGTCTGCAAGGTTGGTGCATGGTTTCCCCTAATCGTGTGCCCCTTCCTAGAAAACCAGGTGTGCGGTTTTTATTTATCCAAAAATTTGTTTTAAAACCACTCAAACCCCTAAAACACCGCTATTTTGACCTAGGCTCTTTCGTAAATATTTTGGGTGATTTTAGAGATTTTAGAAGGGGTTTCAAGGTCATTAAACCTCCATTCTTCAAGATTCAAAGCCTAAATCGAATATCCACTCTTATACCAGTAAGTGGATTTCACCCTGATGCCTATCCTAGTCACTCCTTATTCTCTTGATTTTTTGGTCGATTTTATCCTATTTTTATTTAGATCTAAATCTATGTGGTGAGATAAAGATCTATGATTGTAGATCTAGATGTATATTGATTTGATATTGATATTTTGATATCTTGATTTAGGGATTTAGATCTGGAATCTTATATCTATGTTGTTGTACTACTCAAATTTTGGGGATTTCTGTTGGGAAAACATATTTTAAAGAACTAAAGTTAGTGTTCAAAATATAATTCCCATAGTCGTGGATTTGATATATATATATATAAATTATAGAATTTCTAGCATCCTTTAACAATTCATTTTCTTGAATTGGGTTAATTATATTGACCAACTATTTTATCGAATCTTTGTTAAAATATGTGATTAATTGGAGAATTTATCATGAGACTAAGGGGATTCCCTATTAGATAATTAATTTTGGGAAATTTATTATAATAGGAAGAGGTTGAGGTCAAGATAATTAATTGGGGGATTTATTATGATATATTTAAATGGCTAAGTTGAGATAATTAATTGTGGATTAATATATGCCTTTGATAATATGATCTAGATAATTAATTGTGGGATTAATAATAGAAATTTGAGATTAGAATGAGATATTTAATTCTGTAAAATTAATTATAGAATATTAATTGTGATATTGATTAATTAATTGATTAATTAACTAATGTTTTTAAGAACTTAGTTAATTATTGAGTTAACTAATGGAATGGATGTGTTTAACTAATTTTTGAGTTAGTAATTGGATTGGGGTGGATAATTAATAGGTAAATTAATTATGTGATAAATAATGGTAACATGGTCATTCTAAATTGAGAATTACAAATGGTAACATGGTCATCATAATTATGAGTAAAGAGAATGGGAACATGGTCATTCAAAATTGAGAAGTATATATAGTAACATGGTCATTATACTTATGAGTAAAGGTACTAGGAACATGGTCATTCTATTGAAGAGTAAGCATGGTAACATGGTCATCTTACGTACATTTTTTATATTTGTAACTTTATAAATGTGGCTTATAAATGTGAAATTAAAGAAAAAAAATAATGGCACTCTAATTTATGGCCTCGCGTGAGAATATTTGAACTCTGGCATAAGTCGAATTAGGTACTGAGATATCATATCACCTTGAATACATTAATCTTTAGAAAGAACAAGGTATTAAGATATGGTATTACCTAGGGAAAACTTTTGGATCCAGTATGATATGAAGTTATTATTGAGGTATGGGTATCCTTTGGAACCCTGGAGTTAATTTAGTTAGATAATAATAAATAAAAATGTGATAAATTATTTATTATTTCATTGTACGTATTTACTTATAGAATTTTATGAACTATCTTGTGGCTAGACTGGTTTTAGGAATCATTGGTGGGGTCCTACTAATTTGTAATCACACTCTATTTAGACTTCTTGATTATTACCGGAATAGATTATATTGTTGCAGGACTGGATAAGCTAAAAGGACTTGGGATATGTGGATGATTGGGGATGAAGCTTGGAGGAGGGAACCAGACATGGTTCGGGACCCGTTTGGGGAGTTGTAGTGTATTTACATTCAGTTTCACTATAGACACTTGAAACTTGTAGTAGAATAGCATGTTTTCCATTTCAGTTGAGTATTTTATTTTCTATTTGGTTCTCTTGTGACGTGAATATTGTTCTACTTATATATGCATCCAAGTTTGTTTATTTATTTCCACTAGTTCTTTACTCTGATAAATAAGGGTATAGTCTCCCCACGAATGACTTACCAAACCCTCATTTCTAGTAAATAGCCTCTAGCATATGGGGAGGCACACTTGAGGTCATGTGGAAAACCGGCTTAGGGCACCATCGCATGGCACCAGGGTCGGGACATTACAAAGTGGTATCAAAGGTCTAGTTTTCTTTCTTCTTATTTTTTCTTACTGTTTTGGTAAGGTAGAATAGAGACTTGGAAGATTCAGGTCTTGGTAATGAGCTCGAGAATGGGAGTTACAAACCCATGTATATGGGAAAACCCGAGTACTCAGGGTGGGATTATTGTAATTGTTATTTGTTGTTATAGTTGAATATTATTTCACCTTGGGTGATGCACTTGTGGTGTGATGTGATTATTGTTTCTAGAAATTTTCGGTACTGATTCATGGCCCAAAATGGCACAAGAGTTAAGTCTGAATACATCATTCTAGGCACTCAGAGTTATTGTCACATGTATCATTTTAGGCACGCATGGTGAAACAGGTTATGGTAAGTTTTTAAACTTGAACTATTGTACTTTTTTGTGAGATTAAAATAAAAATTTGTTCCTAACATGAATTGAGTAGGATTTTATGATGATGAAAAATGATAATAATTGGGTGTCTAAATGAGAAACTTCTTTTTCATAGTGTGTTTACCCTTTTTAACAAAAACCAAGGTGTAGATGGTTAAGGGTAGTGATAGTACCTCAGTTTTGAATGTGTGGAAATATGGGAGAAAATGATTATTGTGATTATTTCCTATTATGTAAATGTTGTAAGGTTTTGATATGAGACCTGAGATGTGTTTTTGGATTATTAGAGAGTATGAATCCATGATTCTAGTTGAGGGGATGACTGAGTGCTATTCCTAGGAATGTCTTTCCAGTCAGGGAACTTGAGGCACTGATCGTGCCAGCTGAAGATGAAGGAGATAAGTTTTTAGAGAATGTTGCTCACTTCATGAAATTCATGGAAAGAGACCCAGGACAAGTTGAGGAAATTATGTCTGAGTTGAAAAAGGTGTTTCAGTTGCAGCACCCTCAGACTTTACTAGAGAGGGTCGGCCTAATGGATCTAAATTATGGGTTTATTCCATAGAGACAATACTTAACCATTTAGAGAATTTTTATAAGAGGAGGGTTAAATTGGCCTCTTATATGATACGGGTATCAACCAAGTGCAGTGGGACATTTAGGCGTGAACTGGACAGACTGATGGTATGTTCTAGAAGGACTTCTTGGAGAGGTTCTTGGAACACTTTTTTTCATAGATGCTAAGATAAGAGAAAGCTGTAGAGTTCATGAATCTGACACAGGGGGTCATGTTGGTGATGGACTATGATGTATGCTACATAGATCTGAAATACTTTTCTCCAAATTTAGCTACAGTTGAGGAATATGTGGTGAAATGTTTCCAGGATGGACTTAAATGTGTAATTAAGTCTTAGGTGAATATCTTTAGGCTAATGAAATTTGCAAAAGTGGTGGATTAGTATCTCATAGTTGAAGGGAACCTAAGGGAGACTTATAGTTCTAGACAGGTAGTTGTTAATGGATGATTAAAAGGTGCGAACTCTGAGAGTAGGAAGCACTGTTATGACAACATTATCCAAGAAAGTTGGAATCAAAGTACGCAAACTGGAAGGTCAGTTAGACAGGACCTTACAGGGGTGATTTTAAGAACCCGGTTTTTGCTGTGAAAGACTTTGGAATATTCTTGATGATTTTCCAAAGCAGCGCCTTCAGACGGAGTGCGATTCCGATCCCCGAAGTGGCCGGAATTAAATTTTCAGTGCGTTCACACTGGAAACGCAAAATAAATGGGATAACTCCTGAACAGTTATCCAAATCAGAGATCTGAGTTTAAAGATGGGTCTGGAATGGGGTTTTTACCCTAGGAACGACATAAAACTTGTTGGCGTGGGATGTTTGGACCCCTCGCTCGCTTACGGAATGTTAAACGGATAAATTAATTTATTTATTTATTCACTTAATGGTGAAACACTAGTATCTCTTGAACAGTGGCTCGGATTGGAAAACTGAGGGCACTGTTGAGTTCAGAGCATATCGTTTACCCTAGGATGGGTATAAGTTTTGTGGGCATGGGCCGTCTGAGAAAAATGGCCCCGGAGGCATTTTCATAATTTGGCGGCCTCGGGCGCTAAGTTTAATAACTTTTGAATGGGGCCTCAGATTAAAATTCTGAGACTGTCGTTGTTCTCGTTAGGTGGTGTTTACCCTAGGGGAGGTTTAATCTTGACCCCACCAAGAGTTTTGGGTGCGGGTTAATTTGGAGGATTAAATTAATTAAAACTTTTTAATTAATTTTTTTTTCTCCCTATTTAAGCTTAACACCCCCCCTCTCTCTTCCCCTTTGTTCATCTCCTGGCAGAAGAGCTCAACCAAGGAGAGATCCTCACTAATCCTCCTCCTCTTCGAGCATTGCAGCGGCGGCGGATCATGCGGTGAAGCTCCGGGCTACGCCCTCGCAGGTGGGAGTTTACGTTTTATTTATATACCCTTCTTCAAGTACAATTTTATGCATCAAATTAATGCTCGAACGTCGAGCGAAGCCCAAAAATGCGTAGTACTGGTTCTGATCTTCCCAACATTTGTTTCGGATATGAAATCTGAATTCTGATGTGTTCGCAATCGTTCGCCGAAGGTTTCGGAAATTTGGGGGTTTTGGGTGTTTTCCGGTAACTCGGGGCGGTCTGGCGAGCTTTCTAGGACGGCGCAGCTCCGGTCCGAGGCGGCGGCGGCGGGTTCCTCTGACGGAAGGCGGCGGCTTCGGCTGCGGGCGACGGTGTGAGGTGGAGCGGCGGCCGAGCTCCAGCGGGTGGTCGGCGCGAGCTCCGGACGGCGGCAGCGGTGTGAGGCCGAGCTCCGGACGGCGATCGGCGGCAGGTGTTGAGGCGGAACGGTCGCGGACGGCGAGCGCGGCGTGCAGCGGGTCATTGGCAGCAGGCGTGGGCCAGCCTGGCGCGGTCAGCAGAGGACCCGAGGCGGCGACCTTGGGTGCTGCGGGAGGAAACCAGGACCTGCCTTTTGCGGGTCCTGTTGGGAGAAGAAGAAGACCGGTCGTCTGGCCGGTCTGGTTTCTTATAAAAAAAATAAAATAAAATCAGAAAAAAAAAAGAATAAGGTTATAATAATAATAATAATAATAATATATTATTATTATTATTATAAAATGATTTATATTTCAATAAATCATAAACTGGGAGTTGGTTTCGCGAACCGTCTGCGGTGGCACGTGCCTCAGAATGAGAGGGAAATTTTGAGATGGTTTTGGAAATTTTTAATTCCCGAAATGAGGGGCCTCAGAGGCACGACACATCTTTAAGCGAATTGTCGTTTTTCTAGGAATCTTGCTTTAGACGGAATGGACGCATCTGACATCTGTTTTGAGCGTTGTCAGTGGCATTGTAACCCTGGCGTTGGGGCGAAGTTTTCCAGCGTGGTTTCGGGCATTGAGGCTGAAGTCGAGGTGCGGGCCCCATGGCCCATCTTTTGAGCTGCGTGCAGTGTTTCACGACTTTTTCATCGGACGTCCGTTCGGGGTGTACGAGCAGACGTTTCTGGGTGTTTTCCCGAGGGGATTGCAACGGCGAAATCCTCCCGCTCTAATTCCGCATGATGGTGCGGGCCCCGTGAGGGCCGTTTCGGGAGTTGACGGTGATTTCCTGCTTTATCACCGAGTGTCCGTTTTGGACAAGTGAATAGTCCATTTCATGTACTTTTTCGAGATGATCGCAATGGTGCAATCTGTTTGTTGAGTTTCGGGACCGGGATGCGGGTCCCACGAAGCACCGCTCGTGTGTGGTGTGCCGGAATGCATCTTTTTCTCCGGATATCTGTTGTGCTCAAGTAAGCAATATTTTTGACGTTTTTTCCCGAGGGGATCTCAATGGTGTGATGCGCCCGACTGTTTTTGGGGCCGAGGCTCGGGATCATGGGATGTCGTTCGGGCGTGAGGCGGTGTTGGTGACTTTTCTGTCGGATATCTGTTGGAGGGGAGTAAGTAGTCGATCTCGCGTGTTTTTCCGCGAGGATTACAATGGTGTGATCTGTTTGGTTGTGTGGAGCCTCTTGCGCGATCTTGTGAAATGTGGAAATGTGAAGGTGCCCCGGGGGCAGTTCTTCTACTGTGGTTGTAGCGGACCCTTGGCGTGTGATCGCATGCACTCCCGTGTGAGTGAAGTAATGCTTGAATAGATTTGGTTTTCTGTGCCCCAGTCGTTGAGTCAGAAAGTTTGAAATGTTACGCCACGCCTTCGCATTGATGTTGGGTGTCGTGTGCACGATAACCCTGGGGCTGGAGACGTGGTATACTCTGGGAGTATACGAGAGCGCTTGGAGGTACGTGTGGTTTGTACCTGAGACGTTCGTGCACTTGGTTGGGGTTGAATTGGGGCCACACATCGTGTGGGCCCCATGTGCATGTTGTGTTCTGCTTTGCTTACTTTGACCTCTTGTGACGTAGAGGGTCTTTCTATGCTCGTTCGTTTGACCAGCAGGGTTGAGTGGCCTCCCCCTAGTTTCGTTCTCGATGGATCAGCCGGTAGCGGTGCTAGTGACACCCAGTGATGGAACAAGCACATAACCTTTTTTGGGTGAGTTGTTCTGAAGTTGGGTGGTTGTGCGATACCCACTACGTGTTCGGTTGGCTAATGGTGTACCCTCCAGTAGAGATGGCTAGAGCAGTTCTGAGTTTTACCCTCCAGCGGGGCTGGGCAGTGGGTTACTCATCGACTTCTTCAGGTTTACCCTCCAGCAGGGCTGGGCAGTGGGTTGCTCACTGACTTCTAGGGTTTACCCTCCAACAGAGACTAGGCTGTGGGTCACCCGACGCTCTTAGGGTCTACCCTCCAGCAGAGACTGGGCAGTGGGTCACCCGATGCACTTAGGGTCTACCCTCCAGTAGAGACTGGGTAGTGGGTAACCCGATGACCTCTTAGGGTCTACCCTCCAGCAGGGCTGGGTAGTGGGTCGCTCGTCGACTAGTTCTAGGTCTACCCTCCAGCAAGGCTGGGCAGTGGGTCGCCTGTCGACTTATTCCAGGTCTACCCTCCACTGGGGCTGGGCAGTGGGTCTCTTGATGATGTATTAAGGTCTACCGTCCAGAGGGGTTGGTCAGTGGGTCGACTAATGATGTATTAGGGTTTACCCTCCAGCAGGGATGGGCAGTGGGTCACCCGATATCTGGTTATGAATTACCCTCCAGCAGGGATGGGCAGTGGGACACCTGTTGGCATTTCAGGATCAGTCCTTTCCACTAGGCTAGCCTGTGGCTTTCCTCCGTGATTACTGGAGTATGACCCTTGTTTGTATGGCTTGGTGATGTAA
This sequence comes from Viscum album, assembly GCA_963277665.1. Classification (NCBI taxonomy): domain Eukaryota; kingdom Viridiplantae; phylum Streptophyta; class Magnoliopsida; order Santalales; family Viscaceae; genus Viscum; species Viscum album. The sequence goes on from OY728122.1 coordinate 975,064,713, forward strand.
CAGCTTTTACTTTGAGGAGACCTCTCAACTGCAGGGCAGTGACGAGGTGTGGTTTGACTTTCCATATGACTCTCAAGTACAAGGGGCACATTCCCCACCGAGAAGCGTTCTTGTGAAGAGATCTAAAACTGTGCAGGCAAGTCAGTGCCGCCCAAAGAGGATAGTGTCGAGGTGCGGTGATTGAGCCCCTTGGCTTGCGGTTCGGGACAGACGTGCGGGATGCTGGGCATCGATGGAGTTTACTTTTGGGACTATTGGCTACTAACTTTATTGGGCTGAGCTAGGGATTGAGATCCCCTTACAAAGTTGTTTGGGATTATTTATTGAGCATATGAATATGTGTATACCTTGTTCTGGTACCCACTTCTTGGGTTTGGTTACTCACCTTCCAGGTGAGGCGAAGACGCGTGGGGTATGCCACGTGCTTTCCGTGTCTAGCTTCTTGTGGTTGGGAGAGTCTACTCTCCTGCTATAGGTAGCAAAGACTCTATGGGAAGTTCATCTTCTCACCGTTTCCAGTTCCTTGTGTCTGGACGAGTTTACCTTCTTTCCTCTTATTGGGTTGAGCTGGACTCTCTACTGTTACTCACTATTTCACTCTTGGTTGTACTCCTTTACTTTACCTTTTCACTCTACTGCTCACCCTTTGGTACCTCCTTTGTTTCTCCCTAGAGCCTTCGGGGTATCCTACTGAGTATTTTTATACTCACCCCTTCTTGGGATTTGCCCGCACTTGGTGTGCCCTTGCAGATGACGAACAGGTTGGTCATGACTTCAAAGGAGATTAGGAGTTCGGGAGCTTGGACCACGTGCGGTGGTCGTAGAAGGGTTCCAGGTGGGAGACCTGTCAGCTGTTTCTTTTTGTTTACCTATTGCCGGGTTGTGGCACCTTTTCTGGTTGGGTGCGTGTTTTTCCCCTTTTTCCTTTTCATCACTTTACTTGTACTGTTTAGAGGTCGATGGACATTTGTGGTATATATTTATAGAAATTTCCCTCTGTTTTCCTTTTTTACTCTTCACTTTGCATTGAGTGTGATGTGTGTGTGTGTACAGGTACTTAGGCAAAGGCCTCCCCGAGTTGTTGTGCCTTCGGTGCGGGTCTCCAGCCCCTGGCCTATGGAGGCAGGCTTGGGGTAGTTGCGGCTCGAGCCCGAGTAGGGTTGGTTCATGACAAAGTGGTATTAGAGGTGGTTCATTCCTTGGGGCGTTGTGCGGATGTCCATAAAAAGGAATTGGTTGGGATTTAGGGCAACATTGTCAACGTGTCTCAAGAGCGGCTCTCAGTCCATGGAGTCTAGTGATGGTGTGGCGGCCGATGTATCCATTCACCAGGACCCTGATAACATGCTTGACGACTCGGCATGCTGAGACACTTGTTACAGGGAAATTTTTTTGTGCATCAAATATAACTGAGTCTTGACTTTCCTTCTTGATTCAGCTCCCCATCATTATTTTTGTTGGTATATACATTATGCTCATATGACCACGGCACTCCTTAATAATATTCAGGATGTCTCCGCGAAGACAGCCAGCCAAGATGCCAGCTTTAGTGTGTGACGATGACCCTGTGAGCTACGAGGCCACAGCCTAGGACCCATCATGTGAGCCCTTTCTCCGGGTGGTCCGGTAGCAGCACCCCCACATGTTGAGCAGCAGATAGTTTCAGCAGAGCAGGCTGAGCTTGAGCGCAGGTTGAGCGCGCTCCGTGAGTTCCAGCAGCAGAGACCGCTGAGGTTCAGGGGTGAGCTAGACCCTCAGGCAGCAGAGGCTTGGATTGAGGCAGTAGTTCACCTTTTCAGGCTTGTGCAGACACTGATAGATCAGAGATTGGCTTTGGAAGCGACCCCTTTTTGTGGGGGAGCTTGGCGTTGGTGGAGTCTGGTGACTCATCTTCTTGACGAGTCATCACTTTCATGGGACGACTTTTTGTTGTCGTTTTGTGAGTATTTTTTCCCTCCTTCTTGCTCTCCATTCGGATTTAGGAGTTCCTGCAATTTCGGCAGGTAGGGATGATGGTGGTCGATTACACTGCTAGTTTTGCAGACCGTTCACGCTTTTACCCAGACTTGGTCCATTATAGCAACCCCTAAGTGCGAAAATTTGAGCAGGGTCTCCGTAGAGAGATTCGTGATGTTATCGTACCCTTGGGAATTTCCACATATGTCGGGGTTCTAGAGCAAGCACTGGTGACAAAGGGCTTCCTGTCATGTTCTAGAGTTGGTGGTGGCAGCAGGCATGATGAAGCCGAGACATCTGTCATAGCTAGCAGGCACCGGATGACAGAACCTCGATACAGGTGGCCTTCCCACTGCTGGTTTCAGAGACGTGGTCATATACTACTATGACGGGAAGGCACAGGGCCTCAGCCGAGGATTCCCTTCTGTGGGTGGATCACGGGCCGTGGTCATACACCACAGTGGCGCTGGAGGGCACCAGTTCAGCCCAGAGAGTGCCAATGTTATGCTAGTGAAGGGAAAGATCACTTGGCATGAGACTGCCCGACCTAAGTTGTAGAGAGCTTTGGGCAGGCAGCAGGTGTGCCACCATGACAGAGGCAGTGCCATGATCGGAGTAGTACCCAGAGAGGTGGCGCTAGCAGAGGAGCGGGACGAGCCGGTGGTGGGGGACGACCTTACAAGATCTTCCCATCACCACTAGGTGGTCCACGTCAGGCTCCAGGAGCTGATAGTTGGGACCACAGATAGTTGTGGGCTTTGGATGTCTACGATCCCGCAGAGCATGAGGTAATAAGAGGTATGCTCTACAGATCTTCTACTTCTTGTAGTAGAACTGATAGACTCTATGTGTGGAATGATTTCCTCCCTGCTCCTTGCTTGAGATGTTACCAGGGTGGCGCGGGGTGTCGGTGTAACCCTGGGTTGGTATGATGAAAGGCGTGGGACCATTTTCTTTAGTCGATGGTGTCGACTCCTTCGCCTTTCGATCATGTAAGAGAGCCTCGAATGTGAAATATTGTGTGACCAGATATCCTTGGGTGTTTCACCATATGCATGTTCTGAAGAATGGAAACACCGGGCCTTGTTCCAGGTGCGGGCGGTGATTCTAGTCGTGGTGTGCGACTTAGAGGTTCATTCGGGGAGGTGAGCTACCCCCGAGATCCTTCGGGTCATTTGAGATCATGCAAAGGGATGGAGAGGTTGTCTACCGCCTCTCCCTAACCCCAAAGTCTGGAGTGGGTGCATGACATCAGCAAGGTCCGACCTTGCATGAACGGATCAATCCTTTGGTCTGTGTGCGGTGACGCAGAGCTGTGCGTGGGTTCTTCTGGGTATGGGAAAGCCAGGTGTGGGATTAGTACCCTATGTTGCTCCCTAGTTTTGATTTTCGGGGACGAAAATCTTGAAGGAGGGAATGATGTAAGAACTCTGTTTTTGCTGTCAAAGACTTTGGAATATTCTTGATGATATTCCAGAGCAGTGCCTTCAGACGGCGTGCGATTCCGAGCCCTAAAGTGGCTGAAATTAAATTTTCAGTGCGTTCACACTGGAAACACCAAATAAATGGGATAACTCATGAACGGTGATCCAGATCAAAGATCCGAGAGTACGGATGGGTCTAGAATGGGGTTTTTACCCTAGTAACGACATAAAACTTGTTGGCACGGGATGTTTGGACTCCTCGCTCGCTTTCATAACGTTAAATTGATAAATTTATTTATTTATTTATTCGTTTAATGGTGAAACGCTAGTATCTCTTAAACAGTGGCTTAGATTGGAAAACTGAGGGCACCGTTGAGTTCAGAGCGTACCGTTTACCCTAGGATGGGTATAAGTTTCGCGGGCATGGGTTGTCTGTGAAAAATGGCCCCGGGGGCGTTTTCGTAATTTGGCGGCCTCGGGCGCTAAGTTTAATAACTTTTGAACGGGTCCTCAGATTAAAATTCTGAGACCGTTGTTGTTCTCGGGAGGTGTTGTTTACCCTAGTTGAGGTTTAATCTTGACCCCGCCAAGAGTTTTGGGTGCGGGTTAATTTGGAGGATTAAATTAATTAAAACTTTTTAATTAATTAGTTTTTCTCCCAACTTAAGCTTACCCCCACCCCTCTTCCCCTTTGTTCATCTCCTAGTAGAAGAGCTTAACCAAGGAGAGCTCCTCACTAATCCTCCTCCTCTTCGAGCATTGCGGCAGCGGCGGATCGTGCGGCGAAGCTCCAGGCTACGCCATCGCAGGTAGGAGTTTACGTTTTATTTATATACCCTTCTTCAAGTACAATTTTATGCATCCAATTAATGCCTGAACGTCGAGCGAAGCCCAAAAATGAATAGTACTAGTTCTGATCTTCCCAACGTTTGTTTCGGATATGAAATCTGAATTCCGATGTGTTCGCAATCATTCGTCAAATGTTGCGCAAATTTGGGGGTTTTTGGGTGTTTTCCGGCAACCCGGGGTGGTCCGGCGAGCTTTCCAGGGCAGCGCGGCTCTGGTCCGAGGTGGCGGTGGCGGGTTCCTCTGACGGCAGGTGGCGTATTCGGCTGCGAGCGACGGCGTGAGGTGGAGCGGTGGTTGAGCTCCAACGGGTGGTCGGCGCGAGCTCCGAACGGCGGCAGGGGTGTGAGGCCGAGCTCCGGACGGCGGTCGGCGGCTGGTGTTGAGGGGGAATGGTCGCGGATGGCGAGCGCAGTGCGCGACGGGTCGTTGGCAGCTGGCGGGTGCCGGCCGGGCGCGGTCAGCAGAGGACCCGAGGCGGTGACCTTGGGTGCTGCGGGAGGAAACCAGGACCCGCCTTTTGCGGGTCCTGTTGGGAGAAAAAGAAGACCGGCCGTCCGACCGGTCTGGTTTCTTATAAATAAAATAAAATAAAATAAAATAAAATCAGAAAAAAAAAAGAATAAGGTTATAATAATAATAATAATAATAATAATATATTATTATTATTATTATTATAAAATGATTTATATTTCAATAAATCATAAACCGGGAGTCGGTTTCGCGAGCCGTCTGCGGCGGCGCGTGCCTCGAAATGAGAGGGATATTTTGAGATGATTTCAGGAATTTTTAATTCCCGAAATGAGGGGCCTCGGAGGTGCGACGCGTCTTTAAGCGAATTGTCGTTTTTCCAAGAATCTTTCTTTGGACGGTGCGGACGCGTCCGACGTCCATTTTGAGCGTCGTCAGTGGCGTTGGAACCCTGGCACCAGGGCGAAGTTTTCTAGGGTGGTTTCGAGCATTGAGGCTAAAGTTGAGGCACGGGGCCCATGGCCCTTCTTTCGAGATGCGTGCAGCGTTTCACGAATTTTTCATCGGACGTCCGTTCAGGGCGTACGAGCAGTTGTTTCTGGGTGTTTTCCCAAAGGGATTTCAATGGTGCAATCCGCCCGCTCTAATTCCGCACGATGGTGCGAGCCCCGCGAGGGCTGTTTCGGGAGTTGACGGTGTTTTCCAGCTTTATCACTGGGTGTCCATTTTGGACAAGTGAATAGTCCATTTCGTGTACTTTTTCGAGAGAATCGCAACGGTGCGATCCGTTCGTTGAGTTTCGGGACCGGGATGCGGGTCCCACGAAGCACCGCTCGTGTGCGGTGCGCCGGAATGCATCTTTTCCTCCGGATATCCATTGCACTCAAGTAAGCAGTATTTTTGACGTGTTTTCCCAAGGGGATCACAATGGTGCAATGTGCCCGACTGTTTTCGAGGTCGAGGCTCGGGATCACGGTACGTCGTTCAGGCGTGAGGCGGTGTTGGTGACTTTTCCGTCGGTTATCCGTTAGAGGTGAGTAAGTAGTCGATCTCGCGTGTTTCTCTGCGAGGATTACAACGGTGCGATCCATTTGGTTGTGCAGAGCCTCTTGCGTGATCTTGTGATATGTGGATATGTGAAGGTGCCCGGGGGGCGGTTCTTCTACTGTGGTTGTAGCGTACCCTTGGCGTGTGATCGCGTGCACTCCCGTGTGAGTGAAGTAATGCTTGAATAGATGTGGTTGTATGTTCCCCAGTCATTGAGGCGAAAAGTTGGAAATATTACGTCACACCTTCACATTGACGTTGGGTGTCGTGTGCATGATAGACCTTGGGCTATAGACATGGTATACTCTGGGAGTATACGAGAGCACTTGGAGGTACGTGTGGTTTGTACCTGAGACGTTTGTGCGCCTGGTTGGGGTTGACTTGGGACCACACGTCGTGTGGGCCCCATGTGCATTTCGTGTTCTGCTTTGCGTACTTTGACCTCTCGCAATGTAGAGGGTCCCTCTGTGCTCATTTGTTTGACCAGCAGGGTTGAGTGGTATCCCCCAGGTTTTGTTCTCGATGGATCGGCCGGTAGCGGTGCTAGTGACACCCAGTGATGGAACAGGCGCAGAACCTATTTTGGGTAAGTTGTTCTGGAGTTGGGTGGTTGTGTGATACCCACTATGTGTTCGGTTGGCCAGTGGTGTACCCTCAAGTAAAGATGGCTAGAGCAGTTCTGCGTTTTACCCTCCAGCGGGGCTGGGCAGTGGGATACTCATCGAATTCTTTGGGTTTACCCTCCAGCAGGGCTAGGCAGTGAGTTGCTCACTAACTTCTTGGGTTTAACCTCCAGCAGAGACTGGGAAGTGGGTCACCCGAAGCTCTTAGGGTCTACCCTCCAGCAGAGACTGGGCAGTGGGTCACCCGATGCACTTGGGGTCTACCCTCCAGCAGAGACTGGGCAGTGTGTCACCCGACGACCTCTTAGGGTCTACCATCTAGTAGGGCTGGGCAGTGGGTCGCCCGTCAACTTGTTCCAGGTCTACCCTCTAGCAAGGCTGGGCAGTGGGTCACCTGTCGACTTATTCCAGGTCTACCCTCCAGCGGGGCTGGGCAGTGGGTCGCCTGATGATGTATTAAGGTCTACCCTCCAGTGGGGCTGGGCAGTGGGTCTCCTGATGATGTATTAGGGTTTACCCTCCAGCAGGGCTGGGCAGTGGGTCACTTGATATCTATTTATGAATTACCCTCCAGCAGGGCTGGGTAGTGGGACACCTGTTGGCATTCCAGGCTCAGTCCATTCTACTAGTCTTGCCTGTGGATTTCCTCTGTGATTACCGGAGTAGGACCCTTCGTTGTATGGCTCGGTGATGGAACAACTTTGACTTTGAGAAGACCTCTCAACTGTAGGGCATTGATGAGGTGTGGTTTGACTTTCCCTAGGACTCTGAAGTACAAGGGGCACATTCCCCACAGATACGCATTCTTGCGACGCGATCTAAAACCGTGCGGGCAAGTCAATGCCGCCCAATGTGGATAGTGTCGAGGTGCGGTGATTGAGCCCCTTGGCTTGCAGTTTGGGACAGACGTGCGGGATGCTGGGCATCGATGGAGTTTACTTCTGGAACTGTTGGCTACTCACTTTCTTAGGCTGAGCTACGGGATAGAGATCACCTTAGGACATTGTTCGGGCTTCTTGATTGAGCATATGAATATGTATATACCTTGTTCTGGTACCCACTTCTTGGGTTTAGTTACTCACCTTCCAGGTGAGGCGAAGACGCGGGGGGTATGCCACGTGATTTTCGTGTCTAGCTTCTTGTGGTTGGGCGAGTCTACTCTCCTACTATAGGTAGCGGAGACTCGAAGGGAAGTTCATCTTCTCACCATTTCCAGTTCCTTGTGTCTGGACGAGTTTACCTTATTTCCTCTTGTTGGGTTGAGCTGGACTCTCTACTGCTACTCGCTACTTCACTCTTGGTTGTAATCCTTTACTTTACCTATTCTCTCTACTGCTCACCCTTTGGTATCTCCTTTGTTGCTCCGTTGAGCCTTCAGAGTATCCTACTAAGTATTTTTATACTCACCCATGCTTGGGCTTTTCCCGCACTTGGTGTGACCTTGCAGATGATAGACAGGTTGGTCATGACTTTAGAGGAGCTTAGAAGTTATAGAGCTTGGACCGCGTGCGGTGGTCACAGTCAGGTTCCAGGTGGGAGAACTGTCAGCTGTTTCTTTTTGTTTACCTGTTGCCGGGTTGTGGCACCTTTTCTGGTTGGGCGCGTGTTTTGCCCCTTTTTCCTTTTCAGCACTTTACTTGTTTTGTTTAGAGGTCGATGCACATTTTTGGTATATATTTATAGAATTTTCCATTTTTTTCCTTTTTTACTATGCACTTTTCATTGAGTGTGATGTGTGTGTGTGTAAAGGTACTTAGGCAAAGGCCTCCCCGAATTGTTGTGCCTTTGGCGCTGGTCGCCAGCCCCTGGCCTATAGAGGCAGGCTTGGGGTAGTTGCGGCTCAAGCCTGGGTAGGGTTGGGTCATGACAGTGATGTTCCATTAGTTTGGTAGGACAAGACACAATCATCAACATTGTTCACAACCACCAGTAGAGTGTCAATATTGAAGAAATATGGGATATCTATAGAAGTTTTACAGGTCATAGCGACCAAATGGTATTGAAGGAGTAGCTGGGTAGAGTTAGAGTGTGGGAAGAGGATATGCAACCCCAAATCAGGCTGGCGGTTGGAGTTCTACTAGATAATGTAATAGAGGAAGTGGATGTGGTTCTTCTTGGCAGGAGAACCCACATTAGTAGATTGGCTCTACTCAGGGGAGATAGATTTCATCACAGGGAAGAGGGGAAGCATATTTACATACATTACAGCCTATACTTGTGGATAGTGAGGTTGTACCATTGATAGTAAGGGGTACTATCCTAGTAGATTCTACTTTATCTAGTGAATTGTTTGATATTGGTGCCTATCATTCCTTTATATCTCCAAAAAAATTGAGGTTTTGAGCTAGACAGTGGATTTTCTAAGCAGGTTTATTAATATAGATACATCATTGGGAGTGTGGTCTAGAGATATCTATCTATGCAAGGGATGTTCACAAGAGATTGTGGAATATCATTTCCTATGGGATATTTATGTTCATGATATAACAGGATTCTACTTGATTATGGGTATGGATTGTCTAGTCACATATTGATCCCACCTTGATTATTACTATAGGATATTTATGTTTACATCCCCTAAGGTTGACCAGTATATTCATCATGGAGAGTTGGATATCCAAGCAGGACGAGCAGGGCCAATTACTCAGGAAATGGGAGAGCTCATATACAAAGTTTCTAGTATTTTTTTGGATAAAGGGGGTGTTTGGAAATATGTCCTTCCACTTATAGTGTAACTATTTTAGGATGTCTTTTTTGGAGACTTATTAGGGTTTCCACTTGAGAGAGATGTGGAATTCACTATTGATATCCTACCGGGGGCTGATCCAATATCTATTCCACAGAACAAAATGGCACCAAATGAGATTCAAGAGCTTAAGACTTAGTTGGAGGAGTTGTAGAATAAGGTATTTATCCATCCAAGTATGTCACCTTGGGGATCACTTATTTTTTTCAAATAAGGCTGATGGGAGTTTACACTTATGTTTTGATTACTGGAAGTTGAAAAAAATGACTATGAATAATAAATATCCTCTTCTGTGTATCAATGATCTATTTGACCAGTTGAAGGGAGATTATATGTTCTCAAATATCAATTTGAGATCAGGGTATCATTGGTTGAGAGTGTGGAATTCTGATATATCGAGGACTGCTTTCAGAAGCAGGTACAACCTTTATGAGTTTTTTGTAATGTCATTTGGGTTGACAAATTCACCATCAGTGTTTATGGCCTTGATGAAAATGATCTCTCATCTGTGTCTAGATTAGTTTGTGTTGGTTTTTGTGGATGACATATTGGTTTACTCCAAGACTCATGATGATCATTCCAAATATCTTTACATCATCCTCGGTACACTGATAGAGCATCATCTATACGCCAATCTATCTAAGTGTCAGTTTTGGATTGACCAAGTACACTTCTTAGGGAACATAATTTTGAAGGAGGGTGTTTCATTAGACCGAGATAAGGTTTAGGTAGTGGTTTTTTAGGATCATTCCAAGAACTTTTTTTATATCTGAAGCTTTCTAGGATTATCTAGATATTATAGGATATTCATCCAAGAGTTTTCCCATTTGAAAGCACTGCTTTTTGGCTTAAGAAAATATAGACTAAATTTTTAATGGTCGGAGGCTTGTGAGATATCTTTTTAGGATTTTATGAAGCTCTTAACATTGGAACCAATTTTGATCCTACCTAAGGCAGGTGAGGAGTATACGGTTTATTGTGACTCTTCTGGGATTAGACATGGAGTTGTGCAGATGCAGGGATATCGACTTGTGGCATATGGTTCTTGGTATTTTAGGCCTTATTAAAGGAATTACCCTATGCATGACCTTGAGTTGGCTGTAGTGGTTTATGATCTTAAGTGTTGGTGACACTATCCTTTGCGAGAAAAGTTTACAGTCAATACAGATCACAAGAGCTTGAAGTATATATTTTTACAGTTTGATTTGAATCTTCGGCAGTAGATATGGGTTTAGTATATGCAGTCTTTTGATTTTGAATTATAATATACACCACGGAAGGGAAATAATATGGATGATGCCTTGAGTAGGAAAACTCAGACGTACATGGTTCAGGAGTAGAGTGTAGAGTGGAAGATAACGACCTTGCTGGCTGAAATTCATGTAGTGGTTTAGGAGATTCAGGAGTAGATGAGTCTAGTTCACATTGTATTGGAGTATATTCTTTTGATACAAATTAGGGATAGATAGTATGAGGATACATAGTGCTTATTTGTGAGGAAAATTTTTTAATATGGGGATAAATCTTTGAACTGGTTGATATATTAAGATGAGATCATCTATGTTAACAATCAAGTTGTGGTACCTACGAGCATATGATAGGAGCTCATGTGGAAATTACATGCCTCAAAGTGGGAGGTTTATTTAGGTGTGACCAAAATGTATCGTGACCTATGATGATAGTTTTGGTGGTTGAACATGAAAAAAGGAGATAACAGGGTTTATGACAAGATTCTTCACCTATCATTAGGAGAAGCCATAGCATCAACGACCTGGAGGTTTGCTATAACTATTTCCTATTCCAGAATGGAAGTGGCACAAAGTGACCATCGACTTTGTGGTGGTTCTTCCAAAGACACTTAAGAATAATAATGATATTTGGTTCATTATGGATCAACTGACATAGGCAGTGCATTTATTTCCTATAAGGGAAACCTTCATAGTGGAACATTTGTGAGAATTGTACGTTCAGGAGATAGTTTGTATACATGGTGTGCCATGGACTATAGTTTCATATCATGATTCACAGTTTACTTCATGCTTCTAGTAGGGATTGCAAAAATCACTTGGTATAAAGATATTTTTAAAGTACATATTTCCACCCAAAGATAGATGGGTAGTCAAAACATACTATAATGGTGCTTGAGGATATGTTATGGGCATGTGTGCTTGACTTCGATGGATATTGGGAAAGGAAATTGGATTTAGTAGAGTTCACCTCTAATAATAGTTATCAAGAAACTATATAGATGGAACCATATTAGGACTTTTATGCCAGGCCATGTAGATCACCACTATGCTGGATGGAGGTTGGTGAGATAGAGTTGTTGGGACCGAGTCTTGTGCAGGAGATGTCGAAGCAGGAAAAGTCGATTTGGAAGCATATGTCTATAGCTCAGAGTAGATATAAGTTGTATGTTGATAGAAGGAGGTAACCCCTAGAGTTTACAAATGGTGATCATGTATTCCTTCGGGTGTCACCTAGGTTGGCTCACTATAGGATATAGATACAGGGAAAGTTAGAACCCAGGTTTATTGGAACTTTTGAGATAGTGGAGAGATTTGGAATAGTGGCATACCGATTGGCTCTTCCATAGAGATACAGAACTATGCATGATGTTTTCCATGTATCACAACTTCAGTAGTATCACATTGACCCTTCTAATGTTATCGATGTGGATGAGGTTGACCTAGAGATAGAAGTATCCTTTGAGAAGAATCTGATATGTGTATTGGACCATAGTGAGAAAGTGTTACAGGGAAAGAACATGATGATAGTTCATATGTTGTGGAAACATAGTCATATATAATAGGAAACGAGATAAAGAGAAGTAGATATGAGGGCGCAATGGCCCGATCTTTTCGGAACTGAATCTTAGAGATGTTCGGGAGTGAAACTCAAGGACAAGCTCCTATAAGGTGGGGAGAATGTAAGATCACAAATTTTTTCTGGATTTATCTAGGACACAATTTCATGTACTTTTAATTCTATTTAAGTACATATATTTGGATTTATGACTTGCGGTGTGTTTGGGTGGATTTTTTAAGAAAACTTTTGAAAACATGTATGTGCACAGTTTGCAGACATTTAGGGAAAACCATGCACCCATCCCAGCTAATTGAGCGAAACCGGGTGGAGAGGTCCACATGGTTGGTGCACAGTTTGGTAAACCATACACAAAAACCCAGTAAATCATGTGACCCTGGATAGTGAGGTATGCATGGTTGGATCATGGTTTCGCTTAACCGTGCACCCCTACCCAAGAATCTATGTGTGTATATTTTATTTATCTAAAAATTAGTTTTAAAAACACCCAAACCCCTGAAACAAACCTATTTTGACCTAGGATCGGGCATGAAGAGTTTTTTGTGATTATAGTGCTTTTTGGCGGGGTTTCAAGGTCATTATACCTCTGTTCTTCAAGATTCAAATTCCAAATCGAAGATCATCTCTTCTCTCGGTAAGTTGATTTCATCCCAATGCCTACCCTGATCATTATTTCTTCTTCTCATGATATTTTGGTGGAGTTTATCCTTTTTTTATTCATATCTAAATCTATGTGGTGATATTTAGATCTATTATTATAGATATATATGTATATTGATTAGATCTTGATATTTTGATATCTTTATTTAGGGATTTAGATTTGGAATCTCATATCTATGTTGTTGTACTCCTTGGATTTTGGGAATTTTCATTAGGCAGACATCCTTCAACAAATCAAGGTTGGTGCTCTTAATCTAATTCCCATAGTCATGGATTTCATATGTATATTTAAAATTTTAGAATTTCTATCATAATTTAGCAATTTTTTTTCTTGAATTATGTTGATTACATTGACCAACTATTTTATCGAAGCTTAATTGGAATAGGTGATTAATTGGGGAATTTATCATGAGACTAGTGGTATTCCCTATTATATAATTAATTTGTGGAAATTGATTATAATAGTTAGGTATTGTAATCTAGATAATTAATCGGGGGTTAATTATGATATATTGAAATGTCTATGTTGAGATAATTAATTGTGGATTAATTGTTCCCTTTTGATAATATGATATATATAATTAATTATGGGATTAATTATAGAAAGTTAATATTATATTGAGATAATTAATTCTGTAAAATTAATTATGTAATATTAATTGTGATATTGATCAATTAATTGATGAATTTATTAATGGTTTGAATCACTTAGTTAATTATTGAGTTAACTAATAGAATGGATGTGTTTAACTAATTGTTGAATTTGTAATGGGATTGGGGTGGATAATAAATTGGTAAATTAAGTATGTGATAAATAATAGGAATATGGTCATTATAAATTGATAATTATAAATGGTAAAATGGTCATCATACTTATGATTATAGAGAATGGTAACATTTTAATTCTAAATTGAGAAGTATATATGGTAACATGGTCATTATAATTATGATTAAAGGGAATGGGAACATGGTCATTCTATTTATGAGTAAGAATGGTAACATGGTTCTCTTAATTGTGTTTTAGATATTGTTAAATTTATAAATGTGGCTTATAAATGTGAAATTAAAGAATGTAAATAATGTCACTCCGAGTTATGGCCTCACATGATAATATTTGAACTCTAGCATGAGTTGAATTAGATACTGAGATATCATAGAACCTTGAATAACTAAATATTTGGAAAGAATCATGTATTAAGATATGGTATTTCCTAGGGAACAATTTAGGATATGGTATAATATTAAGTTAGTATTATGGTATGGGTATCCTTAAAAACCCTAGAGTTAATGTCATTAGATAATAATAAAATAAAATGTGTTAAAATATTTATTATTGCATTGTACTTATTTCCTTATATAAATGCATGCACTATCTTTTGACTGGAGTGGTTTTAGACACTGTTGGTGGGGGCCTACTAAGTTGTACGCACACCCTATTCAGGCTGCCTGATCAGTACCCAAATAGATTATATTGTTGTAGGATTGGATAATGTAAAAGGACATGGGATAGGTGTATGATTGGGGATGGAATTGGAGGATGGAACTAGACATGGTTTGGGACCCATTTGGGGAGTTGTAGTGTCTTCACTTTCAGTTTAATTATAAACACTTGACACTTATAGTGGAATAGCACGTTTTCCCTATTAGTTGAGTATTGTATTTTTTTTGTTTTTTTATATTGTGATATGAGTATTTTCCTGGTTATATATGCTTCCACATTTGTTTATTTATTTCTACCAGTGATTTACTCAGAAAAATGAAGGTATAGCCTCCCCATGAATGACTTACCAAACCCTATCTTCTAGTCGGTAGCCTATAGCATATGGGGAGGTGCACTTGAGATCATGTGGTGGACTAGATCAAATCACTATCGTGTGGCACCTGGGTGGGCACGTTATAATTAATCTTTAAAAGAACCGTCACTATAATCAACAAAATGGGTGTCTAAGACTTTGAAATTGTAATCATCTTTAAACTTGTAAACCCTATGATGATATCAATAAGTAATAAGAAAACATCCTATTGTCTAAAGTTATCTAAACCCTATGATGATAACGACTATAAGGATCCATCCTAAAATATTACATATTCCAGTGATTTTAAACTACAATTCACATTATTACAATTCCAATGATCATTTGGTTTAGAGTTTTAAATAATTTTTACTAATTTTTACCTAGTAAACCCATGCATTAGAAGTCGTCACTTATAACCAGTATCCATTTTATCTACCAAACAAAACTTTTTAAAATAAAACATAGTTTATTTTCATAATCAATCATCACAATTTTCCTATTTATCTCATCTTTATCTTTATTCTCCTTTAAATCCTATGAAAAAAAATTAAAAATGTGGGATGAGAAAAAAAACTAAGTAAGAGACATAAAAAAAGGAAACTATTAGTCCAGTGAAAAAAATGTAATCCCATGAAATATTTACCTTTATCTCAATGTTATTTGACAAAATAAAATAATTCATTTTTACATGAAAACACACACACTTTTAGCTCAAATAAAATCATTAAAAATCTATAATAAGAAAAGAAAAATCAATTCAAAAACCTTTTAATTAAAATAAACATACGACTGACTTCCAATATAATCATTACACAATTAATTATAGAAATATCTTAGTGAACCCATCATTAAGTTATAATGGTCTCACCTGATGTTATATGGGCCACCCTACCATATAAGATGTAACAGGCTCAGTCGTTGCTATCTAGTCCACCTGATAATATAAGTTATAAAGGGATCAACCGAAGCTATCTGGTTTCATCCATTTCTCATGTATAATTCTCTAGTACCTTATTATGAATATAAATTTTTTTATTATTTCACTTTTTCATCATAAAATATTTTAAAAACTCAAATCACTTTTGGATATCAAAATACCCTTTACAAATATCATATCCTTGAAGTCATATTTAATCAAATGAATCAATTATGTGTATCAATTATAAATATATATATATATAACTAGTGGATATAAAATATAAGATAATCAAAAGTCATTTGATGTATAATTTTTTCATGACATAAATAATGATGTAGAAGTTTTACCCAAAGAATAGAAATTGAGTTAAGGATTTCTTTTATAACTTTATAATCAGTTGAATCATATGCCTCATGAAAAAAACAATAAATATTCTGATGATAGATAAATTAATGATGTAAATATTTAAAGTATAATTTATATGCACCTAATAAAATAATATAGGTTCATAACATCAAAATATGTCTCAACGAAAGGAAATTGAGTTGAAGTCCTTTACTAAATTTCAGAAGCATATCAGCAGTACTTAAATATTTATAAATTAGATTGATGAGAGAAAAATGTGTCTATAATAATTTAAAAATAAAAATTATATTAATATGGAGTTTTAAAATCATATACAATCAATAGTAATTGGAAATCAAGCTCATAAAATAAAGAAGATGCTTGAAAGGAAAATAAGAGAGAGGAGGTAGAGGGGTCCCTTACCTTGTGTATGAAAGCTATGTACTTACACTTAATGTAATAGATAATAAAGTTATATTAATTAATTAATTAATTAATTAAGAACATTTTCCACATATATTTTATTTATTATAACTTTATTACATTCATTTATGGTCATTTTTCTGAGTTATGATGTTCAATTTTGTTGTTCTGAGAGCATCCATTTCATGGTTTAATGGTCAGTTCACTTGAGTATGATCTTGGATGTTCTTTAAAAATTGGAATACAAGTCCATAAGTGTAATTAAATGGTATTAATGAAATAAAATAAGTATAAATGGTCTCATATATAATTTTTTTCTCTAACATGTGGATGATTCATTGGATAAAATGTTAATGATGAATGTTTAGTTTATTTTGGTGGTTTTTCCAACCATCAAGACCTATTCCATTTTATTTATTATTATGTCTATATATTAGTTTTATAAAATTAAATATGTTTTAATATACTTAATAAAATCATGTTTAACCCTGATAATATTTTTATGACCATCCTTTAATGCAGTAATGGAAAATGAATAATCATTATCCAAAGAGAGGGTTAACCTCCATAATCTGGATAGTGGTTTTGTTTCTTTGAATAAGAGTAGATAATGGGTATTGATATAAAATATTACATTATAATTGTTGCATTAAAATATATAAATTTTACTATAGTTATTATTATTTGATGTATAAATTTGGTGAGTATAAGGTAGAAGAAGAAAATAAATTAAGAGAGGTGGTTTGAGAATGTTACCTATTGAATATCACCTCCTTAAAGGATCCCATAAAGAACTTTGAAATGGTATTTGGGTGAGACCATCAGAACTTGAACATGAGGAGAGTGTATAGAAGAGGTTTTTTTAGATTTTTTCAGATATTAAAGGCTTTTTAGGAGAAATATGGTGGCGATAAGTGGTATTTATACTTAAGGAGGGTGGGTTTATGTGATTAAATAATGATTATTTTATATTTAAATAAAACCACATTTGGTGTCATTAATTTCAAAGAATAAGATTGATGATTAATGCTGAAAATTATTTTTAGGGACTATAAAAACATAATCCATCCATTTAAAGTTGTATTTTTTAGATATTTTAAGCTTTTAACTTTTTAACTTTAACTTCTTTCATTATTTTACCTATTCTACGGTAAAAAAAAGTACCACAATAAAATTTTTATACCTAAAAATTAAAATGAACTTAATAAATAATTTTGAACTTATAATTAAAATTATTTAATAAATTTTATCAAATTAAATTCAAAAAATAGAAAAAATTAAATTTAAAACAAAACCTGCTGACATGAAAAAATGGGTTTTTAAGAAGTGTATTTCTCATGAAAAAGATGATTTTATGTTAACTCTATGACTAATCATAATAATTTTATGAAACTAAATTAATAGTTAATAATATATAATCTATTCATTTAATTTAAAACATCCCCTATTATGGATTATTTTAATAAAATAAAAAAGTAAAAACATTATGTACTTTAAAAGAGTTTTCAGAAAAATCTCATTTTCAAACCCAAAAATTAACTTATTCTAAAATACAATATATACTTTATTAAAAATAATTTAAGTGAATAAATATAAAAAATAATACTTATGTAACTTTAAATCAAATTTAAAACATAATGGGACTTTTAAATTGTTTAATTTATTGAAAATAAATTATATTTTTATAAAAAACTGTATTTTTCATTATTTACTAAAAACTCAATATTTTCCTAAAAATCCCAAAAATTCCATCCAAAGTAAAACTTGATATTATGATTTCAAAAATGAATTTTATTTTATTAAATTCATTTTCTAGATGTTCTATAAATTAATTATAATATTTACTCATAAAATGTAATAAACCAATTTTTTGAAAAAAATATATTTTTTGAAAAATAAAATGAATTTACTAAATATTTTGGTGATTATTTATAAAGAATTAATTAATACACCATAAAGTAGTATTAACATTATATATTTCATAATTTCATTAATACTATTCATTCCCCCCAAATTAATGGATTGGTTACAATAGTCACATTTAAATAATAAGATTTTGTAGTTTGTTTAAGCTCATTGTTACATATCATGTAAAATATAAAATATAGTATTTCCGTTTTTTAAACTTTAGATGTTACATTATCCCCCCCCCCCTAAATAAATTTTTCCCTCTCTATTTGAACTCAGGATAAAAAAACTAGGGGTTCAAATTTTGAAAATACCTTTGTTGAAATCTCATATCCTAAAAAGGATCAATAAAACTCCACTAGAAAAGTAAAAAAGGAAATTATGAAGGTAATATAAGATAAAACATATTATGTTTCCATGTAGGAAAACCTGTACATAGAAGATAAAATATAACACCCATGGACAGATATAGAGTGATATAGAACATGTTCATGATAAAGTTGACCATCGTAATTACATGATATGTTAAAGGCCATTGATTTTCTCAGTAAGAAGAGTAGACAGATAACATTTTTATTTCAAGATATTTTTTCTAGAATTAATGAATTATTTTACTAACTAGACTAAGAAAATAAGGAAATATACTTACTTTACAAGTAGAATTTTATCCTCCTTAATTCTCCAAATGATGAGTATTCAAGATGAATTTTTCATACCTGAAGCATTAGAATCAGCTTCTACAGATCACAAAATCCACAAAAGTATAACTATTTATTCCTCCTATCAATAGGTATTAACCAAAAAAAATGGTTAGTACAATATAATGTAATTATCTAAAAATAATAAACTTTTATATGAGGAAAAAATACTTGAACCTCCAAAATTAAATAATAATACAAAAATTTTAACATAGATTATTCAACAAATAACTATCCTTAAAATTATTCAAAATATTCTAGACTAAAATTTAAACCCAAACATAATAATGATTTTATCACATAGTCTTCCAAGATAAATTTAATATTTTTCCTCAAATAATATCAATTACTCTTAAAATATCATTCCAAAATATAATTTCTATAATCACATAATATTCAAGATATACAAATCATTTCCATAAATAACTTAAATCACCAAAAATCATATATTTTTTTGAAATATAATTCATCCTTCATTACTAAAATAAAATCCCATAGTATTTTATTTACCTTAATAGTATACAGTTACCAAAATAGTTAACATATTCTAAAATACTAATAATCACTTAATAACCAAATCATTTTTTCCAATCGCATGGTTATCTATAGTATAAAACATATACTCCCAAAATAAACTTATTTTTCATCGATCAAATAATTTAACTAAAAATAAAAATATCAAACTAACTTGGACTTTATGTAGGATAACGGTAATTGATTCACCTTTTTCTCCCTTTGGTTATGGGTTTGATCCTCATAGCCCTGCTGGAAATTATGGTTCATCACATAATCTATTGGATGTTATTTTCTAAAATTATATAAACACAATCCATATGAAATTATATCAATTTAAAATCATCCTAAAAATAACCTTAATATATTTAACCTCAAATGTTATGTCATACCTTTCATTTTTCATCCCAAAAAAGTAAGAAACCATAATTACCTCAAAATCAGAGATCATATAAAATAATACTTTTATAACTTTAAAATTATGTCAAAAAAAAGTAAAGCCATTGTTCCTCAAATAACCATTTTCATATCATAAAATTAAGGGTCAAATGTACCTTATAAATTATCACCTTTTCACCACTTTTTAATGGTATTGATTCTATATAACTTATGTTTCAAAATTTATGATAACTAAACCTACTATAGAAAAATCCTTAGGTATTCCATGATTAACATAATATTTATAAAATATCATTATATCATAAATTTGATAACTCAATACATAAACACATCCTATATTCAACTTCCTTCTTAAACCCTTAACCATTCTTCATCATATTATTCATTTATACTTTATTCCTTACATTTTAAAATCAGTATTTCTTTTATATCCCCTTTATCTTCAACTTTTAAAAATTAAATGGTCATGTCCATTGTGGAATTTCCCTTTTCCAGAGAGTTTGTAATGTTGATATTTTTAAATCAAATGAAAAATATACCCTGACCCATAAAATGTTTATACAAAATTAAAAGGTTTTAGATAAGTCAAATAGTTTCTTGTAGGTGATTTGAATACTCAGAAATATGTCAAAATAATTTGAACAAGATTTTGGAACAATAGTGATAATTAAATCATCTCGAAGGGATAAAAAGGTTGTGAAATATTGTTTTCCTTCCATCTTGATTGTAAGATCCCATTTTTTGAAAAGGTATGTTTTGTTGTGTTTTGGGTTGAACCCTTTTCTTTTGGGGCCTTAAAAGGTTTCTTAGAAGTGTGAGAGGCCTTGGGGGTGTTCCGTGGGCTCGGGGCATGGAAGAAGGAAAGTCTGGGCAAAGTAGACCAAGGCGCATGGCCTGCGCACGGTCAGCCAAACCATGCAGCCTGCCCAGACTAAGTTGTGCGACCCTCCCTCCTCTGGAAAGAAGCGAGCACATAGTTTGTGCACGGGTTTCCAAACCATGCGGCTAAATCATGCGACTCCCCCTCCTCCGGGCAGTGGTGTGCGCACGGTTTGCACACGGTTTGACAAACCATGCGGCTAAACCGTGCGGCCACTTAAAGTTGGAAAAGTTACAAAATTGCCACTCCAGGATTTTTAAACCCCACTCGGGATTTTCCTCCTCTCCTCCCCTCTCAACCCTAGCGACGAACTTGGATGACCCACGCTTTTCAAGGGTGGTTCTCCTTCGATTCTTGGCCTTTTAGGGTGTTGTTGGTTACAGATCGAAGCTTTGGGTAAGGCTAATCTCATCCTTGGTTCTATTTTTGGTTTAGGGTTAGTATCTTCACTCCCTCTCATTCAGAAGCTCAAAAACCCTATCTTTTGGGTGAGTTTTAGGTTGAACCTTCAAAGTTTGGTTGTATTGAGTTCTAGGGACTCGATAGGGAGTGCGTTCAACCGCAGTTTCGAGGTAGGTGGTCTAAAAGTTATATCCCATGGTTATTTAGGGTTTTTGTGCATGTTTACTTATGTTCTTGTTTCCCTTGGTTAGGTTTTGAATATCCTTGGAATTCTTGGTTTAAATGACGTTTAAAATGGTAAATGGGAACCCTCACAATCCCCATGGGATGTTTTGGGATAGAATTGACCTAATTGGGGCCATCCATGGGATGTGCCGACTTTTCTCGGATTTAGGGATTGATATTAAACAAGTGACCTTATTGTAATGAATTGTAAAGACCCTGATAAATATGTTGGCATAATTGGTTGAACTTGGAATAGAATTTAGGTGATGCACCTAGACTTGGTAATAACCTAAGGGTTAAAGGGGAATGAGTTAAATGGTTGATTCATGGGAATGATGAACATGTTAAATGGGTTAAGGTGTAAACTGAATAAAGACCATAATGGGATAGGTTATGGGTTTAATGTTGAATGCTTAGTGAGATAGGCATAACACATGGGAATTGGGTGAATGGTTAAATGATGTGAATTGGTAATGTATTAATGGGTTAAGGCATGATGGGTTTTCCATGTGGGTTGTTGTGAATTGTGTTTACCGAAGGGCAATGGTTTGGATGGTTGATGGTTACTTATATATAAGCATGTGCACATGGCTTCGTAGAGTGGGGTAGGACTTGAGGATCTGCGCCCACAGGTCGATTGAAGACTGAGGTTCTAAACTCCACCCTAAATGCACGGGTTAGGAAATGGGACTGAGGGTCTATTCTCCTAACGGTTTCATCCACCCGGACTGAGGCTTCGAGGTGAGGTTATGGTTGCTATGAGGGGTTAGTCCTAGGAAGATAGGATAATGATGTGTTTACCCTCTTGCATGTGATTGTTGGCCTTAGACCCATGTAACATAATGTATGTGATTAACCCATGGAAATTTGATGAAATGGTAAATGGTGATAATGGGTGTGTAATGAATGGTAATGGAAGTGGCAATGGATTGGCTCTAAACTGGTTGATGGAACCTTAATTAATTTCTTGGCATTTATCATTCATTTTTTCTCTTGCATGCACTACCTATTTATACTGTATATTTTATAGACACTGTTGGTGGTGGCTTACGGAGTTGTACTCACACCCTGCTCGGGTCGCCGTTGGGTACCTGAGCAGACTTCATGTTTTCAGGTTAGGACAAGGGCAAGGGTCCTTTCTAGATAGCTGAGTGGACATGGGTAGCACTTGGTGGATGATCCAGACTTGGAGTCAGGACCATTTTGGGGATTTTGGTCATTGTCCTTATTTTGGGATTGTGTCCACTTTTGCACTTGTAGTATGACATGGCATATTTATTATTGGAAATGGTTGTTATGCATGTTCCTTGTTATTGGTTATTGTTTCCGCTGTCTAGTTTATTTATATTGTTCTTACTCTGATAAAAAGGGGGTATAGTCTCCCCACTTGACACCATAGACCCCCTCTGTTAGTCGGAAGCCTTTGGCGTATGGGGAGGCGCGCTTAAGGTCATGTAACCACCCGGCTCGGAGCACCGGTTTAGTGGATTCTGGGTCAGGGACGTTACGAAGTGGTATCAGAGGAGTTCTTTCTTCTCCTTCTCTGAGGTCTTGTTATTTGGGATTGGTATCCAAGGTTTAGGATATGTCAGGCCATCGCAATGAGATTGTTCTTGGGAGTAGCTAACCCAATTACGGGGTAAAACCCAAGTCACCCTAGGTGGGAAATGTTTTTCTTGGTTGTGTGTTGTTACAGTTGATGATATTTCATCATTGGGTGATGCACATGTGGTTTTGTGCGACTATTTCATGATATTTTCCTCATGGACTTAATGGCATGAGAATTGGCATTCATTCATCATTATAGGCACCTAGGGAGATAGGTGACATGCATTGTATTAGACACATGCACGGGGTGGGTGTGTGAGGCAGGAAAATAGGGTGAATCATGCATTTCATGAAACCAAGAAATAATGAGAAGAATGAAATAAAACAAGTGGGTAAATGATGTTTAATGGAGTAATAGGGTTTGAAACAAGTTGTAAAAATGTTTTTGGGTTAGCATATGAAAAGTGGGTTGTTGTAGCTATTAAGGAGCTTTTGGTGGAGTCATTAATGTTTATGGTATGTGTGCTAAAACTCGTGCTTGGAATTGTAAAGAAATGCCACCACGACATCGGTTACTAGTTGGGCAACAAGAGGGTGTTGCTGAGAACACTCCTCCAGTAGAGGAGAAATAAAATGTGATGATCAATGAAGGTAGATAAGACTAGTTCTGAGAGAACTTGACTCGCCTTATGCAGATGATGGATCAGGACCCAGGGCGGGTAGCACCGAGTATGTTTGAGATGACCAGGGAGTTCCAACTGCAACACCCTCTGACTTTCACTAGAGAGGGTGGTCCAGAGGCAGCGGAGTTCTGTTTAGAATCTATCCAGATGATACTGGATCATCTAGGGACCCCCATTGAAAAGTGAGTAAAGCTATCCGCTTATATGTTGCGGGGTCAGGCTAGGCGTTGGTGGGACATTCAGGCTCAAATTGAGCAGGCTGAGGGAATTTCATGGAAGGTTTTTCAGGAAATGTTTCTGGAGCATTTCTACCCAGAGACTTTGAGGTAGGAGTGGGCTTCAGAGTTTATGATTCTGAATCAAGGATCACTATCGGTGAGGGACTATTCTAGTCACTTCACTAATTTGAGACGCTTCGTCCCAGTGTTAGCAGGGTATGAGGCAGTGGTAGCTTGGAGTTTCCAGGATGGGCTGAGACATGAGATCAGGTCTCAAGTAAACATCTTCTTCTTGAAGATTTTCGTAGAGGTAGTAGATCAGACACTGATCTCGGAAGGAAACCTGAAGGGAGCTTCAGGTAGTGGTATTGTGGTACCGGTGGGGCAGATAAGCAGTACAGCTACCGAGGGTCAGAAGCAACGCCATAAGAGCTCACAACATGGTGGAAGTGTGCAAGGTGGCTGGAAGAGAGGGTCATCCTCTCAGAGTGGGAATCAGGTGTTCTGCTATCAGTGCGGTAGGCCAGGTCATGTGCGTGGTTAGTGTCCTCGACCTCCAGTTGAGTGTTGTTTGTGCGGAAGGATGGGACATGTGCAGAGGTTCTGTAAGAACCCATGGCAGGTGGGCGAGTATGATAGTGGGAAGCAGGTACCAGATACGGGAAGGGGATCTGTTTCCCCGTATCAGGCAGGAAGTTGGATCTCCATGGGTTGTAATGGTAGAGGCAGTGGACGTGGAACTCCAGGGCAGGATCGCTCATGCCAGCAGGGCAGTGCAGTGCAGGGATTTCTGGCTGGAGCCCAGGGTATAGGGGTAAGTCAGCTTCAGGCAGTTCAGTTTGTGCCTGGTGATGGCGAGGCTGGACTATCTACTGTCCGAGGTACGATCCTAGTAGCTTCTACTTTTTCTAGTGCATTGTTTGACACAGGTTCCACACACTCTTTTATCTCTGCTCAACTTGTGGTAGCACTGGGTTTACCTCTGGAGGGGGTGTGTGGGGTGATGTCAATTGACACTCTGTTGGGGGTGCGGGTTGAGGATATTAATTAGTGCAAGGGATGTTCCTTGGAATTTGGTGGGTATCATTTTCTGTGGAACTTGTTCATTCTCGAGATGTCAGGGTTTGACCTAATCCTGGGAATGGATTGGTTGGTGATGTATCGGGCGCACATAGACAGTTATTTTCACAGAGTATCGTTCAGGTCGCTTGAGGGTGACGCTTATGGCCACTGTGGCGAATGGGATTTTTGAGCAGGGCGTGCAGGGTTGTTTTGTCAACAGATGAGTGCACTCGCGACTCAAGTGGCATGTCTCATTCTTGATGATAATGAGGGAGGGGAACAAACTAATTTTCCTCCTGTGGTGGATCTGTTTCAGGATGTGTTTCCTGAGGATTTCTTGGGGTTACCTTCTGAGAGGGATGTTGAGTTCACAATCGAGTTGCTGCCGGGAGTGGAGCTAGTTTCTATTCTGCCATACCGAATGGCACCGGAAGAACTCCAAGAACTGAAGGTTCAGCTTGAGGAGTTGGAGTGTAAGGGGTTTATCCATCCTAGTATGTCTCCTTGGGGATCTACAGGGATTTTTTCAAAAATGGTTGATGGGTCCTTGAGGTTTTGTGTTGACTATCGAAGGTTGAATCAAATGACAGTGAAGAATTGGTACCCTCTTCATATAATTGATGACATGTTTGATCAGTTTAGGGGTGCATCAGTGTTCTCTAAAATTGATCTGAGGTTTAGTTATCACCAGTTGAGGGTGAGGTCTTCTGACATACCGCGGACCGCTTTCTGAAGTCGGTATGGGTTGTTTGAGTTTGTGGTAATGCCTTTCGACTTGACCAATGCAATGGGGGTGTTTATGGATTTGATGAACCGGATCTTTCATCCCTATCTAGATCGGTTTGTGGTTGTCTTTTTTGACGATATCTTAGTGTACTCAAAAACTCACGACGATCATGCCCAACCTCTTGACATCATCTTAGGTATGCTAAGATAGCATCGGCTATACGCCAAGCTATCCAAGTGTCAATTTTGGATAGGTGAGGTACATTTTCTGGGTCACATCATCTTGGTTGCAGGTGTGTCAGTGGATCCAGAGAAAGTTCAGGCAGTTTTATCTTGGGACCAGCCCAAGAGTGTTTCTGATGTTTCGGGTTTTCTGGGTTTGGTCGGGTATTACCGAAGGTTCATTTAGGATTTCACTCACTTGGCAGCACCACTTTCGGGCTTGACCAAGAAAGAAATCAGGTTCGAGTGGTATGAGGCTTGTGAGAAAACCTTCCAAGAGTTTAAGAAGCGGTTGACGACTGCACCTATCTTGATCTTACCTGAGTCGGGTAAGAAGTACATTGTGTTTTGTGATGAGTCTGGAATCGGACTTGGGGATGTGTTGATGCAAGATGAGCGGGTGGTGGCTTATGGGTCGAGGTATTTTAGAATCCATGAGCATAATTATCCCACTCATGACCTTGAGTTGGTTGTAGTAGTGTACGCTTTGAAGTGCTGGAGGCACTATCTGTTGGGAGAACGGTTTACCATGTTTACCGACCATAAGAGTTTAAATTACATCTTCTCACAACGGGATCTTAATATTCGGTAGTGAAGATGGGTTTAATACCTCCAGTCTTTCTACTTTGAGTTGGTTTACACGCCGGGAATGGGAAACAGTGTTACTGATGCTCTGAGCAGGAAGGTTCAGAATCAGGTGGTTCAGGAGTCCAGCACCGAGTGGAAGGTGATGGCCTTGTTTGCCGAGATGCACCTAGAGGTGCAGGAGGAGAATGGTCAGGTCACTCTTGTTTCCTTAACGATGGAGTCTATGCTCTTGAGTCAAGTTAAGGAAATTCAGCTTGATGAACCTGAGTGTTTGATCACGAAGGAAAAGCTTAAAGGTGGGGAGCTACCTTCTGGTTGGGTCGTCGGTGGGGATGGAGTTGTTTGTGTTCGTGATCGTGTGGTTGTGCCAGATTTTATGCGGGAAGAATTGATGCATTATTTCCATGCATCAAAGTGGGCAGTGCATCCTGGTTTGACCAAGATGTATCGTGATCTTCGAAGGTAGTTTTAGTGGCCTGGGATGAAGAAGGAAGTTGCGGGCTTTGTGGAACGGTGTCTTACCTGTCAGTAGGTGAAGGCCGAGCATCAACGCCCAGGTGGTTTGTTGCATCTATTGCCCATTCCATAATAGAAGTGGGATGATGTAACGATGTATTTTTTGTGTGTATTCCAAGGATGCCATGGAAGAATGATGCAATCTGGGTGGTTGTGGATCTGTTAACGAAAGTGGCTCATTTCTTACCGATTCATGAGACCTATACCGTTGATCAGTTGGGTGATCTGTATGTTCAGGAAAGAGTGTGGTTTCATGGTGTTCCACAGACCACAGTTTTGTACCGAGATCCATGTTTCACATCGCATTTCTGGAAAGGGTTGCAGAAGGCGCTTGGTACGCAGGTGTTTTTGAGTACAACTTTCCACCTGCAGACGAACGGGCAGTCGGAACGTACGATCCAAGTATTGGAAGACATATTAAGAGCTTGTGTCTTGGAATTTGGTGGTTCTTGGGAGAGACACCTATCGTTAGTTTAGTTTTCATATAATAACAGTTTTCAGGCTACGATTCATATGGCACCGTTTGAGGCACTTTATGGGAGACCATGTAGATCTTCGTTGTGTTGGCTAGAGGTTGGGGAATCTGAGTTGTTGGGGCTGAGTCTCATGCAGGAGACTTCAGAGAAAGTTCAGTTGACCAGGAATCGAATGGATATGGCTCAGAGTAGGCAGAAGTCATATGAAAATCGGAGGCGTAGACCTCTTGAGTTTGGGGTGGGTGAAAAATTATTCCTTCAGGTGTTTCCAAGGTTGTGTCACTAATGAATTCAGAAGCAGGGTAAGTTGGCGCCCAGATATATGGGACCTTTCGAGATTGTGGAGAGGATTGGACCAGTGCCTTACTGATTGGCTCTTCCACAGTGGTATGGTGGGATGCATGATGTGTTTCATGTGTTGCATCTTCGACGGTATCACCCTGACCCATCTCATGTTGTTGATGTTGAGGATGTGGAGCTTGAGGTTGATGTGTCCTTTGAGGAGCATCCAGTTCGTGTGGTGGATCGTAGTGAAAAGATCTTTTGAGGAAAGGTTTTGCCATTAGTGTGAGTACTATAGCAGCATGGGAACATTCAAGAAGAAACTTGGGAGTGGGAATCGGATATGTGGGCTCAGTGGCCCGAACTCTTCTCTTCAGTGGAGCAATGAGGCTTCAAAGCTCGGCTCGAGGACGAGCCGTAATAAGGTGGGGAGGTTGTAAGATCCCAGTTTTTTGAAAGGTATATTTTGTTATGTTTAGGGTTGAACCATTTGCTTTTGGGTCCTTAAAAGGCTTCTTGGAAGTGTGAGAGGCCTTGGGGGTGTTCTGGGGGCTCGGGGCACGGAAGAAGGGAAGTCCGGGCAAAGCAGACCAAGGCGCACGGCCTGCGCATGGTCAGCCAAACCGTGCGGCCTGCCCAAACTAAGTCATGCGACCCTCCCTCCTCTGGACAGAAGTTAATACACGTTCTGCGCACGGGTTACCAAACCATAGAGTTAAATCGTGCGACTTCCCCTATTCCGGGCAGTGGAGTGCGCACGGTTTTCGCACGGTTTTCCAAACCGTGCGGCTAAACCGTGCGGCCACTTAAAGTTAGAAAATTTACAAAATTTCCACTCTGTGCTTTTTAAACCCCACTTGATATTTTCTTCCTCTCCTCCCCTCTCAACCCTAGCGATGAACTTGGCTGACCCAAGCTTCCCAAGGGTGGTTCTCCTTCGATTGTTGGTTGTTTAGGGCATCGTTCGTTGCGGATCGAAGCTCTGGGTAAGGCTAATCTCATCCTTGGTTCTCTTTTTGGTTTAGGGTTAGTACATTATCTCCCTCACATTCTGAAACTCAAAAACCCTATCTTTTGGGTGAGTTTTAGGTTGAAGATTCAAAGGTTGGTTGGATCAAGGTCTAAGGACTCGATATGGAGTGTGTTCAACCGCAGTTTTGAGGTAGGTGGTCTAAAAGTTATATCCCATGGTTATTTAGGGTTTTTGTGAATGATTAATTGTGTTATTGTTTCCCTTGGTTAGATTTTGAATAAACTTGGCATGCTTGGTTTAAATGATGTTTAAATGGAAAATGGGAACCCTCACGATCCCTGTGGAATGTGTTGGGATAGACTTGACCTAATTGGGGCCATCAATGGGATATTTCGCCTTTTCCTGGATTTAGGGACTGATATTAAACAAGTTACCTTGTTGTAATGAATTGTAGAGCCCTTGATAAATATGTTGTCATGATTGGTTGAACTTTGAATAGAAGTTAGGTGATGCACCTAGACTTGGTAATAACCTAAGGGTTAAGGGGGAATGAGTTACATGGTTGATTCATGGGAATGATGAACGGGTTAAATGGGTTAAGGTGTAAACTGAATAAAGACCATAATGGGATAGATTATGGGTTTAATGTTAAATGCTTATTGAGATAGGCATAACACATGGGAATTGGGTGAATGGTTAAATGACGTGAATTGGTAATGTGTTAATGGATTAAGGCATGATGGGTTTCCCATGTGGGTTGTTGTGAATTGTGTTTGTCGAATGGAAATGGTTTGGATGGTTGATGGTTACTTATATATAAGCATGTGCACATGGCTTCCTAGAGTGGGGTATGACTTGAGGATCTGCGCCCATGAGTCGAGTGAAGACTGAGGTTCTAAAATCCACCCTAAATGCATGGGTTAGGAAAGGGGACTGAGGGTCTATTCTCCTAATGGTTGCATCCACCCGGACAGAGGCTTCGAGGCGAGGTTATGGTTTCTATGAGGGTTTAGTGCTAGTGATATAGGATAAAGATGTGTTTACCCTCTTGAATGTGTTTTTTGGCCTTAGACCCATGTAACATAATGTATGTGATTAACCCATGGAAATGTGATGAAATGGTAAATGGTGATAATGGGTGTGTAATGAACGGTAATGGAAGTGGCAATGGCTTGGCTCTAAACTGGTTGATGAAACCTTAATTAATTACTTGACATTTATCATTCATTTTTCCTCTTGCATGCACTACCTGTTTATACTGAATATTTTGTAGACACCGTTGGTGGTGGCCTACTGAGTTGTACTCACACCCTGCTCGGGCCGCCATTGGGTACCCGAGCAGACTTCATGTTTGCAGGTCCAGACAAGGGAAAGGGTCCTTACTAGATAGTTGAGTGGACATGGGTAGCACTTGGTGGAGGATTCGGACTTGGAGTCGGGACCATTTTGGGGATTTTGGTCATTGTCCTTATTTTGGGATTGTGTCCACTTTTTCACTTGTAGTATGACATGGAATATTTATTATTGTAAATGGTTGTTATGCATGTTCCTTGTTATTGGTTATTCTTTCCGCTATTTGTTTTATTTATATTGTGATTACTTTGATAAAAAGGGGGTATAGTCTCCCCACTTGACACCATAGACCCCCGCTGCTAGTCGGTAGCCTTTGGCATATGGGGAGGCGCGCTTAAGGTCATGTAACCACCCGGATCGGAGCACCGGTTTAGTGGATTCCGGGTCGGTGACATTACATTGATAAATTATCCTTAAAATGTAGAAAAGAACATCATTAAAACATAAAATTAATTATTACATGTTAAAATGAAAATGGTCCTTTAAAAGATAATACCCATAGAAACTCTATAATATTTTAACCTTCAAATCCTTTATAACTAAACCAATTACCTTTCTAAATCCAATCTTGAAAAATATCATTAATCTCGAAGAAATACATCACTTTAAATAACAAAATTTATGTCCAAGACTTTGAAATTATAATTATATTTAAACTTGTAAACCCTATAATGATAGCCGTAATTCTTAAGAAAACATCTTAATCTCTAAAGTTATCTAAACCCTACAATGATAGCAATTGTAATGACCCATCCTTAAACATTACATATTCTAGTGATTTTAAAATATAATTCACTTTATTACAATCCCAAGGATCATTTGGTATAGAGTTTTAGATAATTTTGGAAAAACTTTTACCTGGTAAACCCATAAATTATAAGCAGTATCTTATACCCAGCATCCATTTTTTTACCAAACAAAGCATTTTAAAATAAAAAATTGTTTATTTTCATGATCAACCTTCACAATTTTTTCCTTTATCTTATCCCTGTCTCTATTATTCCATAAATTTTTTGAAAAAAAAAATTAAAAATTGGGATGAGAACAAAATATTAGTAAGGGACATAAAAAAGGAAATGGTTTTTCTAGTGAAAAACATGAAATCCCTTGAAATAGTTACCTTTATCTCAATGTTCTTTGAGAAAATAAAATAATTCATTTTTACCTAAAAACACACACACTTTTAACTTAATGAAAATCATTAAAAACCTATTTCAAGAAAAGTATAATCCTTTTAAAACCCTTTTAATTACAATAACCATATGGATAGATTTCAATATAATCATTACTCAATTCATTAAATTACTATCTGGGTGAACCCATCATTAGGCTATAATGGGCTCACCCGGTGCTATCTAGGTCACCCCATAGTATAAGCTGTAATGGGATTATCCAGCGTTATAGGGTCCACCCCATCATATAAGTTGTAAAGGAATCACCCAAAGCTATTTGGGTTCACACATTTCTCTTTTATAATGCTCTAGTGCCATATAATGAATACAAAAAAAATATTGTTGCACTTTTTCATCATAAAATATTTGAAAAACTCTAATCACTTTTGAATATCAAAATACCCTTTACAAATATCATATCATTGAAGTGAGTGTAATAAAATGAATCAATTATGTGTGCCAACTATAATTCCAGATAAAAAAGTGGAATTAAAACATAAGAAAATTAAAACTCATTTCACACATAATTTTATCATGACATCAATAATGAAGTAGAAATTTTTCCCAAATAATGGAAATTGAGTTAAGGATTTATTTTACTAGCTTTTAATTAGTTGAATCATATACCTCATGAATGAAAACTTTAAATATCGTGATAATAGTAAAATTATTGATATAATTATTCCAAATTTGATGTATATAAACCTCATTAAATAATATATGTTCATAATATAAAAATATTCCTCAATGAAAGGAAATTGAGAGAAAGTCCCTTTCTAAATTTGGACAACATATCAGCAGTACTTTAAGATTTTTAAATTGGGTTAATGAGAGAAAAAGGTTTTTATAATAATTTCAAAATAAAAAGTATAGTAATAGGTATGTGTAAAATAATATAAAATAAATAGTAATTGGAAATAAAAGTCATAAAATAAAGAAATTTCTTCAAAGGAAAAGAAGAGAGATGAGGTAGAGGGGTCCCTTACCTTGTGTATGAAAGTTATACACTTTATATTAATGTCCTGAATAACAAAATTATATTCATTAATTACTTAATTCAAAACCTTTTCCACATATATTTAATTTATTATAATATTATTAAATTCATTTATGGCTATTTTGGTTAGTTATGATGTTCGATTTTGTTGTTTCGGGAGCGTTCATTTCATGGTTTCATGGTTGGTTCACTTGAGTATGATTTTGGATGTTCTTTTCAAATAAGAATACTACTCTAGAAGTGTAATGAAATGGTATTAATTAACTTATATAAGTATAAATGGTCTCATATATCATTTTTTCTCTAACATTATGATGATTCATTTGATAAAATGTTAGTGATAAATGTTTGGTTTATTTTGGAATTTTTTCTGACCATCAAGAACTAGTTTTATTCTATTTAATATTATTTATATATATATTAGTTTTTAACATTAAATAATTTATAATATACTTATTAAAATCATATTAAACAATTTTAATAGTTTTATTACCATCCTTGAAAGTAGTAATAGAAAATGATTAATCATTCTCCACAGAGACGGTTTACCACCATAATTTGGACAATGGTTTCATTTTTTTGAATAATAAAATATAATTAAAGGGTTGGATATAATATATTACATTATAAATATAAAATTACATTATATGCATGTAACTTAAGTTATTATTCCTTTATGTATTAATGTGTTTAGTATAAGTTAGAAAATTAAAAGAAGTTAATATAGGTGATTTGAGAAAGTTACCTATTGAATATCACCTCCTTGAAGGATCCCTCAAAGAACTCAAAATTGGTCTTTGGGTGAGACCAGTAGCACTTGGAAATGGTTAGAGTGTATTGGAGAGTATTTTTTATATACTTTAAGATATTAATGTTTTTTAAGGATAAAGGGTTTGTGAGGAGTGTTATTTATACTTGAGGAGGGGTGGTTTAAAGTGATTAAATAATGATTATTTTATATTTAAAGCCAACCACATATGGGTGGCATTAATTGCAATGAATAATATTTATAATTAATGTTTTAAAGCCTGTTTAGGTTCAATAAACACATAAAACACCCATTTAAAGTTGTATCATTTAGGTATTTTATGCTTTTACCTTTTAACGTTTACCTGTTTCATTTTACCTATACTACAGTAAATCTTTTTTTACCGTGGTAAATTTTTTATTAATAAAAATGAAAATGGCCTTAATAACTATTTTTTAACTTATAATTAATAATATTTAATCCATTTTACCAAATTAAATTCATATAATTGGAAAAATTAAATTTAAAATAAAACCCACAGATGTGAAAAAGCGGGTTTTTAAGAAGTGTATTTTTCATGAAAAAGAGGATTTTATATTAAATATATGACTAATAATTATAATTTTATGAAAATAAATTAATATTTAATTGTATATAATTTATTAACTTCATTTAATACATTCTACATTAGGCTTTGTTTTAATTAATCAAAACGGAGAGACATTATATACTTTAAAATAGTTTTCAGAAAAATCCCATCTTTAAACCTAAAAATAAACTTATTCTAAAATAAAATATAAATTTGATTAAAAAGAAATTAATTGGATGAAATATAAATAAATAATACTTATTATACTTTAAATAAAATTAAAAACATAATGTGTCTATAAAAAATTTTTAATTTATTAAAAATAAATGATATTTTTATAAAAAAAATCGGTATATTTCATTATTCATTAAAAACCTAATATTTCCAGAAAAATCCTAAAATTTCACCCAAAGGAAAATTTTATATTGGGATTTAAAAAATTGATTTTATTTTATAAAGTTAATTTTTTAAAATTTATAAAAAATAATTATATTATTCCCTCATAAAATTTAATAAAACCTATTTTTTAAAGAAAATGTATTTTTTGAAAAATAAAATGAATTTACAAAGAAATTAAGTGGTTATTTTCAAATAATTAATTAATAAATTATAAATTATTATCAACATTATATATTTTATAATGTCTTTAATATTGTTTATTCCCACCAAATTAATGGCTATGTTGGAATGGTCGCATTTAAATAATAAGATTATGTAATTCGTTTAAGCTCAGTGTTACATAACTTGTATAATATCAAATATAGTCTTTCATTTTTAAAAACATGAGATGTTAGATTTTTAAAAAATGTTTTTAACATTCTCAAAATTATTTATCAAAGATATTTTTACCCATGTTTTAATTCTAAAAAATTAAATGAATATTTATATACATTTCCAAACAAGTCTTGTTTGTCTTTTACCGAAAAAGTGTAAGTAATATTTGTTTTAATGTGAATGGAATAAATGAAATTTTCCTCTATCCATACCAATAAATGTTTAAAATATTATTTATATATTTATAAGGTCATTTTCAAATAAAGTTATTTTTAAAATTTTTTGGTGAACTTTAAGTTTTAAAAATGTGATTTTTAAAGGGGAAAGTTTATTTTCCTCATGAATATTTTAATAATATCTATATGGAATTTCTATTAATTAGTATCAAATAAATTTTTTCTACTTATGATCCACTGGGAATATTTTTTCTTAATTCGATCCTTATTATTTCTCTAGATGGTTTATGATCAGTTTTACTGGGGATGTATTATTTTATTACCATTATCCATATTACTTTTAGTGGTTTATGATTATGTTTATTGATTAGGGTGTGTATTAAATTTCATATATTAGTTTATCAATAAAAAATTTTATGTTGATTATGATTCACCCCTTTCATATGAAGAATGCATCGGAATTATTACATGATGGGTGGGGCCTAGAATTATATATCCCCTTCATGAATTAGTAGGTCTCATGAGACAAATCAGTTGGCCAAATTAAATGGATTTTTACCTATAGCTTTAAATAGTCTATTTAAAGGTCTTTGTAGTATTTTTATGATGTCTAGAATTATTTATTCCATAATTAAGATATTATTTAT
The DNA here is from genome assembly GCA_963277665.1 of Viscum album. Classification (NCBI taxonomy): domain Eukaryota; kingdom Viridiplantae; phylum Streptophyta; class Magnoliopsida; order Santalales; family Viscaceae; genus Viscum; species Viscum album. Next base: position 975,099,570 of record OY728122.1, read on the forward strand.
TGATTTACATGTGATTATTCAATTAGTTATAATAACCATATACAATTTTCAATCTCATGTGATTATTTATATGGTTTTATTTTATAATCATTTATTCCTACCATATTAAGCTCAAGTTATTATTTAAATGGAATATATATTTTTTATTTAACTCTATGTATTTATTATGATTATTTATTCATGATATATTCCATTGTATGCATTCCCCTACTAAGAATATGACCTCACCTCGTTTTCTCCCTAGGATGTCGGGAAGTGTTTTATGATTGATATGTAGGGTTATACTAAGGGAGAGAATGGAATTATCAAATAAATTTTTTTATGTATATGATGTTTTAAAATGTAATGTGGATTTCAAGTATTGTCTTGTTTCCTAATACTTAAAAACTATTCGGATAATTTGGGATATGATTTCTTATATCTAGATATAAAGTAATAAAGTAACCACCAACCCAAGGCTACTATGGTTATTGATTTTATAGTTGTTATTGGATAAATTTTAGTAGAAAACTTAGGAATAAGATTTATAAAAAACCTAGATTATGGAATGTAATCCCATAAAAAACTTTAAGGACAATTCTTGGTATAGGATAACATCCTAATATCTTGGTAAATTATAGATTATGTGTTTTATATAGAAATACAACCCTATATAGATAATTCAAGTGAATGTGGTTCTGGTATAGAGGTTTATAATGGTAATAACTCTGAGAAAGGTACATTGGGTTTGACTCAAGCATTGCTTGGTACACAAAAATGGGTCTTAATATGCACTCAGTTTGAAAATCCTATAGGAAATGCTTTGTTTAATTCATATTTTCTTTATAAATCATTATGAAGAATTGGAAAATATTTTTCTGATTTGAAAACATTCCCAAGGAAACCATGTTTATGATTATAAGATTATCCATGCATAAATTTTTGAATTTACTCTTAGTGTCTCACAAGTTTTAGGATTATAAATTATGATTAATAATGTTATGATCTAATATAGTTTGTGGAATTATTTAGTAATTTCACCAAGAAGAAGTAATGGGAATTGTATCAATTCACATACTCTATGTAGATATTACATCCTAGGAAATATAATGTAGCTGGTGCAAGATTTGTAGCTGGAACTAACCAAATTATAACAATATTGAGAAAGATGACTCAGGTTATGAGAAATAAAATTTCCCATATATATTATCCTTATAATCCACAATGTGAGAAAAGTGTTAGACTGCTTCATGTGTCAGCAACATCCATCATTCAATGAGACTATAATTCCATTTATAGCTAAGAAATGGATAAGTTTCTTATAGAAGATATTTCTCTATTTGGGTAGTAATGAAAGGGGTAATTTTTTCACGGAATTTTATCATCTCTCTATAGATGTCGACCAATGGTGTTCATTGATTAAAAACACCAAGGATAAAAAAATATCAATCTTAGAATGAAAGGAAATTATGTTACTTTTCTTTGAAAAGTATTTTCCTCATGAGTAATGATTTTATATGGAGTGATAATTCCTGATTCTAAGTAAAAAGGAATAGGAAAATATTTATATGCATAAATCAAACTTTACAATGTTATCAACTCATGCTCTAGACTATATACAAAATCCAAATAGTAATATTGACCATTTATTTGATGGATTAAAGACAATTTTTCGAAGGGAACAAGTCTCCCAATACTTTCCATCATATGAAGACATAATATCATGTATTATCAAGATAAGTAATAAATTCTCCATGTATTAAGGTATTATAAGGGGATAAAGAGAAGAAAAGGATGGCAGATAAAAAGATGGATAAGGGGAATAATGAAATAAAGGATTTTCCCACATGTGATAATTGTGGAAAGTAGCACCTCAATACATGCTTGAAAGGCATTGGAGTTTTATATATGTTTAGTGATAAAGGACACTATTCTTGTGATTAAAAGGCAAATAAATATTTTTTCAATGTTTAATGATTCAATTATAAGGATATTAGGTACTATACAAATAAATATCCCAAGCATAAATGGATTATACCCTAAAAGGAGCTTAAGGGTCAAGTTTTATCATGTGTTATTAATATAGATGAGGTGTAACAATTAAAGTTATTTTGTATTTGGATTTATTATTTATGATGTAGAATTATTTTATCAATGATATTTTGATTATCATAATCATGATACGTATAAGGATTGTACTTTAGTAGAAAAAATTTAAGGATTTTATAACATGTGATGAATATTATCGATAACTAAGAAAAGTGATTCTCTAGCAAGTTGATCTTTTTGTAAAACATTTTATTGAGGAAATATTAATAGTAATATGTAAAGATGTTGTAATAATAATGATAAAAATATATTTATAGGATAGTATTGGTAACCTTGAAATTGGTTAGTGATTTATGTTATCTTTTCTAGAGTTTACTATAGTTTTGGAAATAAGGAATATATGAAATAATGTGAGATTTTATAAGGATAGAAAATTTTTTAGATGTATACATGATTTAATTAAAATTTTATAGTCATAAAGTTAATCAAATAGTTGGTATGTGACATTAAGAGTCACATTATGTTGTTTATAGAATCTAATGTTAAGATGATTTTTTAAATGTACCGATCTTCCTTATACATTTTTAGACTTTGAATTTCGACATATTTTGGATGAGTATTAAGTTTAAACTTTTATGGAATGGATTAAATTGAATTTTAGGTGTTTCTATTATGGTAATAATTATTAATTTATTATATTGGATAACTTGTGCTAATAATTTTGTTTCTAATAAAGACATGAGGAATAGTTTTTTATTTTTTTATGGACCGTCTGATTTGTTAAAAGATAATTTTGGTGATATGGCCATGAAATAAACATCTTGAATACTAATCATTTGAATAAAATATGATATTTTTATGGAAATTATTAATTTATGAAATTTTACTTTTGAAGTAAGTATATTTCATTATATTTTTAGTCTATATGGTAAAAGTATCCCTCAACTCTAGGAAGAGGGTCTTAAAATAAAAATTCTATATTATTAACTTTATATCTAGTGAATCAAATGGTCTCTTAAATCATCTCATATTTATGGTTTTTGTTCAATAACTTTCTTATGATCAAATATCTCTATCACTATCAATAATTTTTTATGTCTTTCTTCTATGTCCATATCTTCAAATCCCACTAATGTTCTCCCATTTGGAAACCTAGTTATGTTTTATTCCAAATGACCATCATACTTACCTTTATCTATTATCAATAGGATTTTTAATAAAACCTTATCATGATGTGGGATTTTAAAAAGGGTATTTTAAAATTTCAAACCCTTGATTATCAAGATCAAGATTAAATTGTGAGGATGAAATATATTTTAGCACGGTAGAATCTAAAACCCCTAGATTTTAAAAGATAAACATTATATTAAATTGCATATATAACATGAAAAAAACTTATATGAGAATGTAACACCCCAAGACTTTATGATATATATATATTTTTAAATAAATACATTATCTTTGATATCTTTCGATGCACGCAACACTGGGTTTATAAGAAACGTGTTACCCTATTGAAATATTGCTATTTAAAAATGACCATTATAACCTTTCCATTAATTTGGTGGGTATGAATAGGACTAAATATATTATAAATATTATATGGCTTAAACATGTATAAAATAAATTAAATGGATATCTATTTATTAGAAATAAAATATGAGTCATTTGCAATAAAATAAATGTTTTTTGAAAAAAAAATAATTTTCTAAAAGGTGGTTTAGTTGCGCTTTGTACACATATTTGAAAATTTAAAAAAAATAATTGAATAAATTTAATAAATTTTTTAAATCTATATTTCAAAAGTATCATTGTTTGAGTTTTTTATAATCTTTTAAAAATGTCATTTTTTTATGAATTAAGAAAAAAATGGTTTTTGTTGAAAACTGCCTTTTCATTTAAATTAATTAAAAACATTAATTACATTTTATATTAGTTTTAAATAAAAATTAGTTTAATTATATTAAAATTTAAATAATTTATGTCATTTGAATAAATCTCATTTAGAATTATAATATAAATACTTTTTCAATTTTTCAATTTTTTCATTGGAAAAACTATTTTTCAATGCGTCATTAAGTTTAATATTAAATTGAATTATTCCACTTATGTGAACTGAATTTAAAAAAATATATAAAATTTTTGTAATAAAGATAATTTATATTGTATAATAAGGTTAACTTGATTTTAGTCATAATGAATAGTAAGAACAGTAAAGATTATTTATCGTGGTTAAGGTAAAATGGGTTTACCAGGGGTTAACCTAAAAAGATAATGTTTAAAAATAACCCAAAACATATATAAATTATATTTTATAGTTATATTTAGACATTATAACCTATAATGTTATAGTATGATCCATTTTTTATCTTTTTGGAATGTGAAAAATGTGGGTATCACTTTTTATTTTTAAAAATTCCAAGTGTGTCCTCTTTCCCACTTATAAAAGGCCAACCCTCCTATTCACACTTCCAAAACCATTTTTTCCTAATATCTTCCAAAATAATGTCTTCACATACCTATATAAATTATATATTCCTTATTTTTAATAGGAAACCCTCTTAAAAGGGTTTAGGTATATTCCCAATGTGGCTCTATGAAGAAGAGGTGAAATTGTTGAACATTTATTTTTTCATATTTATTATTTCACCTCCATCAAATAATCTCCAAATATGAAAAAATAAAAAAAACATATCTCATATATACTTATTATATTAATTTAATAACATATATCCATATATACTTTCATCAAATGGGAAATAAAACTGTCGATCATGTTTATGGTGGATCACCACCTTTCAAACCGATGTAATTCATTTTCCAACACCGCTTATCATAGTTGGATATAATGATGGATTTATTATGTTTATATGATATTTATTATATTTATGTACTTATTAAATTATAATATTACAACTACCTTTTTTCCTTCTAACCCGTTGGAAAACAAAAATGCAACTCGCCTGTATGGAAAACTATCGCCTCACAAACCGATGTGATTCTTTTCCCATTATCATTTTTCTTTGATGGTAATAAGAATATATTAAATTAATATATATTATATTTTTAAAATAATTATACATTTTTAATTAATATATCACATATACCTTCTAAATTCACATTCTATTTAAAATATGATAACTTCGCTCGTGTATATGGTGGACTACCACCTCGCTTAGTGATGTGATTCTTTTTTCATTAACACTTTGCATGGAATTTAATGAGGATAAATTTAATTAATATATATTATATATAAGGTATCATAATGAATCTATAAAAGGTTATATATTATATAAATTTATGTCCTTCCATTTGTTGATAAAAAATGGAAATAGTGTTTATGTGTGTGTACGACCTACTATCTCCATGAAAGGCATAATACAATTTGAATCTGTAACATTTATAGATTAAATTAAATACATATATAATTAATATTTAGGATATTTATATCATGTTTGAAATTATGAATATTATTTAAGAATGATCAAAGTAAAAGATATGAAATTATCAAATCGAAATATATAAGAAAAATGAAGAAATTATCACCCAAATAGTGATTTTAATAAAAAATAGTTAATAAATAGGTTCTAAAATTCTACACATAAATAATATGATTCATATATTAGTATGGTTTTTTAATTTATTTATAATTAAACAATATTTATTATACAAGATTTTTGGACACATACGAAGAAATTCAAACCTAAGGTGAGGATTTCCCGTATCACTTTTCTTCTGTATGGCATATTCTATATTCACCACTTATTCAATCGTGTGGCGTATATAATTCCCCTCAAAAAATTATATCATGAATAAATTTGTCTTCATGGTATTTAAATTTTAATTTGAATTTATTTTATTCATGGGGGTTGTGATTCAAAAGTTACCAAAGTGGTAAAGGTTTATTTCACAATCTCATAAGTATTTGGGATTGATTCTATTTAAGTCTACCTTGGGGAATTATTTGGTATTTATATCTTCATCCCAATATATTTTCATCTTATCCGGTTATTTGTGAAATTTTCAAGTAATAGTACAATTTTTCTCTCTATGGTACTTAAAATGATTCAGAAAATGTTTTGAACAAAAGGTAATATTATTTCTCTTTTAGGTCCAAAATTTTTTTTCTTCCAAATCCATGTTTTCTAAAAATAACATCAAATTTTTTTAACATTCTATAAATTATTTATTAAATAAATTTTTACTCATGTTTCACTTTTAAAAATTTTCTTTTAAAGGAATCTTCATTTAATTTTCTAAATATGGATTGTTTGTATTTTATTAAAAATGTGAAAGGAGTCATTATTTTAACATTTACGACATGAATATAATTTCTTATCATCATGAAAACTAAATGTTTTAAAGAATAATTTGTAATTTTTAAAGTTTATTTTCAATGAAATGTATTTTAAAAATATTTTATTAAATTTTTTTTTTAAAATTTGTTTTTTCAATGTGAAGAGGTTATTTTCCTCAAGAATGTTTTAATGATATCTATAATGAATTTATATTCATTAATATCAAAACCCATTATTCAAATTATGATCCAATAAAAATATGTTGTAATTATACCATCCTTATTATTTCTCAAGATTATTTATGATTAGTTTTACTAAGGGAGAAAAATTTTTATTACTATTCACTATATTACTCTAGATTGTTTATAATTATGTTTATTGATTGTGGTAAGTATTAAAGATTTGTATGTTAGATTTTCAATAATAATGTTTATGTTGATTATGTTTCACACCTTCCCTGTGAGGAATTAAATGGAATTATTAAGTGGTGGGTGGGGATCGGGATTCCATGGCCCCTCGATGCATTAGTGCACTACAAGAAATTCACTAAATAGTGGTGGTTTTTTTGTTATGGTGGAGGTTTAAACCACTGATTTATGCTTATTTGGTGGTTTCAAAAAACTACCACTAGATTTGGTGTTGGTGTTCAATACATAGTGGTTTCTTTAATTTAGTGATGGTTTCTGTAAATTATCATAGTAAACACATTTAGAGGTGGTTGGTGTGGTTTTCGCAGCGGTTTGTCCTAGAAAAAATGAAATATTTCTTAATGGAGGTTTAAACCACCACTAAAGGTAGATTTAAAATTATAATAATGCTACTAATTCTACCACCCCAGTACTAGTACCCTAAAAAACCATATAAAAAATTTATATAACATCTGGGATGGGCATGGTACATATAGAAATGAAAAGACACATACAATGCACAAATATATATATATATATATATATCCACATACATGCCCATATTATGAGTTCATAATAGGAGTTTCAATTTAAATACACAATTTTGATAACCACCAATAAATTCATAACACCATAAAAGAAATCCCAGAGCCATAATTTACATCCACCTTTCTTTTCAAGTTGACATCGTTGCACAATATCAAATCAGAATATATAATCAGAAGGGAAACTGGATCTATGTCTAGCTAGCCTAGAATTTGTCTAAGTAATCTTATGGAGCCATCCATAGGGGCCCCATAGGAATCAAATGGGACAACTATATTCTCTCTGTTCGAATTCCATACATCTAAAATTTTCTTATTTTTCTTTATACATACATTGTTTCCATCTTTTATGAACAAACAGTTAGTATAAAAAAGTGCAACAAATTTATTCCTTTTAAAATTTGTATCTATAACATACACCCTTTAGTATCCACGCGAAGAACTAAAAGTGGATCCCAGCTTCCTCTTGGAATTCCTATAATTTAATCAAATAAAATTAAGTTCAGAACATATATTTTGAAAAATAAATATATGCATAAAAAGAAATTAAAAATGATAATAGATGCATAGTACTAACAAACAAAATATAAATAGAAATGATAATGAATAACTGCAAAAATGAAATAAGTGGTTTCTAAATGAATGCATGATTGTACATACAATCATTTTCCCCTTTAATCATGTTGGTTTCCTACTTCGTTACTTTATCCACTTCATCCAACCTTGCTAAAATAATATTTTCAATATCAAGATGTAAAAATAAGTATGCATCTTGTTGTTGATGATATTCAATGTCAGAGGTCAAATCTTCCACTTCATCACCCATATCATACAAATATATTTGTTTTATGTGATCAACTACACTCCACCCTTCATCCACAACATCATTCACATAATATACTATTTTCTCTTTTGATGATAAGATATATGTATCATGCACTTCATGATCACCAACATCCACCAAGCAAGAGAAGTTCACATAAGTAAATTGCAAGGAATCTCTTTTAACACCTCTGATAATATAGACCCATTTTCATTTGAATAAAACTACTAAAAAATGTCTGTGGTAGTTTAATTTGATAATATCAGTCAACATTCTATTGTATCCCACTTCAGAAAATGTAAATATACCACTATTCTTTGTATTCAAACCCTCTTCTCAATCAACTGTATGAAATCTATAGCCATTCACATTGTAAGCATTGAACTTTCTAACTTATTTTAGAGGATCTCAAGCAAGAAACTTCAAATATTATGAAAAATCTTCTCAAGTATTAGTATTCATGATCTAAAAAAATAAATATACATTATTAGATTTATAAAATATATTTTTCAACCTAATATCCAAATTTATTACAATATTTATGAACTTACATGTTGTGTAAACCATTCTACAACCTCTTTATTAACAACTTTGGTTATATATTTCTCATTTTATGTTCATCCTCTCATTAGTCTCTTTATTTGTATCCTTAGCTCTTCAATAAATGGATCTACAATTTCACTATTCATCGGCACATATCTATGTGCCTGTAATAATTCAATTTTTGTTAGTGTAACATTTGAGGTCCTCCTAACTGATCGGCCTATATTAATAAATATTTTTGATTTCCTATATATTTGAGATTGAGTTGATGTGTCTTCAAAATGTCCAACTCAATTAAATATTGTCTCAATATCATCCAAGTATCTAGAACAAAAGGTAAGACACTCTTCTTCCAAATAGCCTTCAGAAATATAACCATCAGGGTGAGATTTATTTCTCACGTATGATTTCAAATTCCCAAGATATCTATGAAATAAAATAAAAAAACATAATTATGTATTTAATTAAGTGCCAATAATTTTTTACTTAACTAAAAAACATATAAATAAAGTACCTCTCAATTGGATACATCTAACAATAATTTACAGGGCCTCCTAATTTAGCTTTATTAACCAAATGCACAGTTAAATGCATCATGAAAGTAAAAAAACAATGGAGGAAAGATCATCTCCATTTCACAAAGTGTCAATAAAAATATATCCTAATGGTTTTCAAGCTCAAATGGATGTAGAGATTTCTCACATAGTTGTATAAAAAAATTTCAAAATTGGAGTACAATAGTAGTAACCTTTTTAGGTAATAATGTACTCAATACCAATGGTAGTAACTATTGTAACAAAATATATGAATCATGACATTTCAATCCATGTAACCTATGATTCTTTAAGTCCAAACACCTTGATATGTTACTTGAATACCCATCAGATACCTTCACATGATTTAAAATTCAAAGGAATTTATCTTTATCCATATTTTTCATTCCAAAAATTTCCAGTGCAAACTTTTCATTCTCATCTAGTCACAGATCACATTTTATGTTCATTAATTATAAGTATTTATGAGCATTGAGATGATATTTATACTTTATATTATCATTAATCAATGTGAATATCAAATTTTCACAAACATTATTCTTAATATGCATCACATTAATATTATACCGCAACAAATTAAATTCCCAATATGTAATTTTGAAGAATATACTTTTTTTCTTCAATTGTTTCATGTTGATTTCACATGACAATGCAATTTGAATTAATTTCCCACTATAATTCAAATGAGGCTCCTTCCCAAATTTTGTTTAAACGTTTTCAAGTTGTTCCAATATTTCAAAACCAATTAACAACTTTGTAGGTGGTTTATAATCAATAAAACTATTGAATTTTGACATGTTCAGCTAAACTCTTTGAGATGCATTGAGAAATCTTCGATGGCATATGAAGAACCATTTTATACTATGAGGTATCCTTTTGGTCTCAAAATCAAAGTTAAAAAGAGGTCAATCCAAACCTGTGTAAGTGTTCCAACTAGCTAAATTCCCAAGTCTAGGGAAGTCACTAATGGTCCACATCATAAGAGCATGTATTTTGAACATTGTTTTAGAAGAAGCATCATAGGTATCAACATCGTTGCTCCATAAATCCTGCAATTATTCAATTAAAGGCTTCAAGTATACATCAATATCATTTCTAAGAATTTTTTTTCTAGTAATAATCATCAAATTGATAAAATATGTTTGTTGTATACATATCCATAGAGGCAGATTGTAAGGGATCCAAACAACTGGCCAAATGATATAACAGGTACTCAAAGTCCCAAATGGGTTGAATCCATCAACATCCAATCTCAATCGAACATTCCTAGGATCAGATGAGAAATCTGGATATAATGAATAAAATTTCTTCCACGATTTTGAGTCTCATGGATGTCTCATTAACCCATAATTGTTATTATCTATAGAATGCCACTTTACTTGTTTTTTGGTTTTTGATGAAATGAATAATCTTTGAAATCGAGGCTTTAAAGGAAGGTGACACAAAATCTTTGTAGGTGTGTTCCTTTTCTTCTTGTTCATGGTGGTATGTTGATTCAGACTTCTAAGATCACCCATTGACTTCCATTTAGAAGAAGAACCTTTTTTTCAATCATGTATGATTGAATCCTCTCTCCAATAAAGCATACAATCATTAGGACATGCATGTATTTTTATGTAATTCAGACCAAGACTATTAAAAACATTTGTCATGTTTTAAAAAGACTTGAGGATGTTTTCTTGAAGAATTTCATCACGCAACAATTCCAATATCATGGACATTTCCTTATTTGTAATTCCACATGGGCATTTGATATGGTACAACTTTAGTAGAAAAGAAAGTTTTGAATATTTCAAACATCCACTATACAACTCTTGATTTACATCATCAACAAACCCATGAAACCTATTTTTCTCTATGAAGTTTTCTCTCACATCGGTCTCTATAAAATCAAGAGGAGTATCCAATGATATGTTACAATCTTGATTTGGTTTTCCCATAGTCTCAAAAACATCACTTATCTCGTTTCTATTTATAGTACCCTCAACCGGTTCTTATGATATATTTTGATATTGATTTTGGTGTCATGTAATGATTAATGAATCATTTATATGGTTTTTCATTTCATTTTCCATTGTCGACAAATTTGGGAGCTCATTTAGTGGATTTACATTAGTGCTCAACCTTTCAGTAATGTTTGATTCTCTATTCCAAATCCAAGAAAAATATTGAGCAGGGAATTTCTTCAATATCAAGTGTTCATAAACTTCATCTCTCTTCAACCATATTATAAATTTACATTTAGGATATGGAAATCTTATTATCCCTTCAATGGATTGATTAAAAATTTCAAAATCTAAAAACTCCTCCAAACCCTTAGCATACTGAGGTGTATTCCTTGGTAATGTGATCCAATTTTTATCCATGTTTATCGCAATGTTCCTACACAATATTAAAAAAAATAAAACACATAACTATTACTAAATAGTGAAATATATTCGAATATACTGGTTCAAAAAAAGAATATATTAAATAATTTTTTCTTATATAAATACATATGGTAAATAATGAAGAATTTTAAATAAGGTTTTCTATTGTCTTCTTACTAAAAACTGTTTTATATACTTATCTTGAGGATTCCATCCAAATATTTTTTGTATTTATAAATATCCACAATTGAAATAAAAAAAAATCTAGGTTTAAAATGAAGCATAAAATAATGTTGTGTTCAAAATGTTGATATATATTTTCAAAAGACTAAAAAAAGAGATAACACCCATGGTAAATGATGGAATGGTTGATAGGTGGAGTATCATATAAAAATGTTCAAATACAAAAGGAATATACCCATGGTGAGAGGAAATTTGAAGGCTTAACAGTCAGTTATTTAACATCATATAATGGTGAAATCCATGTTAATGAGGTTTATTCAATTATGAGTAGTTTCCATGATGTTTTATCTTGGATTACTGAAGTGTAACTAAATCATACTACAACCATGGTCATTATGGCATGGTGTGTATGTTTCATAAAATTAAATTTTGGGGTTAGAGTAAATCACTCCACAACCTTAGTGTTTTTATATAAATGATACTTGAGGATAATGTGTCACATTAAAACCAAATGGTTTTATCCTTAAGGGTTCTTTGGTGTAGTTTTATCAAGTTTCCCTTGGGTGGTTGGTTGTTCCTTGATTCCCTGGTCATGTTGTAATGTGTGGTTAGGATGTTATGGGTGTTTTTATTTGGTTGATTTTTATGAAATGATACATTGGGTCATTCTACAACAAAACCATATATGTGTGGAATTGAGCCATTCCCCCATGGGCTATGTTGAAATGCTCATTCGGTCCTATTTTTTTGGAAGGGTCAAACCTATTACTTGAGGGTTGGTTATTCTTTCTTTAGTTTGATAGGTTCTTTAAAGTGGTAATTTTTTTAGCCCAATACCCTATTGTTCCCCTATTTTGATCCCCCATTACCCTTTATTGGAGGTTGATTAGATTTTTTTTCACCATACTAAAGCTATTTAATCTTCTCCATCCTTCTTCTCTCTTTCTCTTTTGGGTTATTCCTCTAATTTTGAATGGTTTCATCTATGTATTTAATGAAAATTACACCAAATCATGGTGGTGTTATCTTTTATTCATGGGTATTTACGGTATTGTGGCTATAGGATTCCTAAGTAGGATAAATGATTCTTGTTTCTTATCATTTGAAAAAATGGCTTTCCGAAGTACTTTTTTTTTGGAATTCAACCATATTAGACTAGAATTGATATTCAGTTCATGGGGATTTTGGTCAAAGGAATTCTAGAGGAATGATATGAGCCTTTCTCAAATCATTGGTTGATATTTTTTTGTCATGGTGATAAGTAATCCTAAGCATCAACTTCATGGTGTAAGAACAAAAAACACATATAGGATATATTCCCACATTCACATATGGATATGCCCACATCTAATGGAATTCCCATAAGGTATCTCAAAAACATAAAATACTCCAATTTTGAAATCATAAGGAACATTTTAACCATCTATAAGACTTTTCAAATAGTCCTTAAACCAAAAAAAGAAACCAAATCACTCACCCAACTCAATTTCACATGTGAACCAAAGAAAAAAATCTAACCAAGGTTAAAATAATCTGAAAAACACTCAATTACACTTTAGAAGCTAAATTGACATTTTATAAAACTCTTTAGATGCACACATATATAGGCTTACTAAATTAAATCATTTTCAATCACTTTTTTATTGAAAATATAACATGAAAACACCACTATAATCCATAAAAACACACAATAATCATGATCAACTCATTTATAATTTAATTAGGAATGATCAAGAATTGAAATATTATTCCGAAAAGGTACTTTATAGATACACCTATTTCAAAAGTGTGAGAATGCAATAAAACTCTCATAGAAGTAATAAATAGGATTGAGTAACAATCCACACACCATTTAATCTAAGAAAATTAAACCAAAAAACAATCATATCCCCTCAGGTTCAGCAAAGAGAGATTCAAGATAATAAATAAGAAGGAATCAAGGGAGGGAAAAGAGGATAATATGAAAAACACCTTAAAAGTAAGATGTGTAAGAGTTGGTGTCCTAGAACCAAGTGTTTTTAATTTAATTACATGGATATTTAATATATTATTACATATTTTTCACTACTCTGCATGATTATAATGTAATAATGTCTTAGAGTATTTAGTGCATTTATAAGGTCATGGAAGTTCCCCACTATGATGAGAACCTTGAAATGCTATAACAATATTCTTAAATATAGTTATGTGGTTGTATGACATGCTATGATGGGACACATAGCATGCATACCATCAGGTGTGAGTACTCATAAGCAGATGGGACTTCCTTTCATTAAGTTCACACTTGGTAATCTCCAAGATAGGAGATTATGAGAACAGACCCCGCTAGTAGGAATTCTTCATGTTTTGGTGTCATCAGATATTTATATCTATGAGCATGTGTAATGATCCTTAGACTTTAATATTATCATTAATACATGTCACAACTTACTCACTTTGATTTACTGATGAAAACTGTCACGCAGACAGTTGGCGGGAAGTAGGGTACGTTGGGTGCATCATGAGTGGCATGTTATTAATGGATAAGTCTAGGAATTATTTTTCCCTTCCATTTATGGAAGTTGATATCTCCTCCCTTTAATTGAAATAGAACCATCACGTGAAATTATATGGCCATGGTGTAATGAAGAGTTTATTTCAGGTAGTCAAAGAACGATGTATCAAGCATAAAAGTTGACGACACCATCATGAAACCTACTTGTTGAGATATTACGACAAAGGGATTATATTACAAAGTGAGCATTATTATGTGGATTTTGTTGTTTTGACTTTATTTTCATTCTCTTTGGTGTCTTGAACCATTGCTAGACAGTACTCTTGGACTTTAGGTAAGCCCGCCTAATGCCAACGAGAAAAAATCCTAGAGGGTCACACACTATGTTTTTTGGTGGTATCGGTTAAATTATATTTGAATTTAATTAATTAAATAAATATTATTCTCAAGACCATGGAATAATTTTATTCATGTTAAGATGATCGCATAAATTAAATAAAATATATTTATTCATTTTATTGAACATTTAATAAATATTTATTTACTAGTTTTTAAATAAAATATTTATTTAAGTGAATAAATTATTTATTTATTTATTCGGGTGTTCAATAAATGGAAGTGGAGTTTGAGTGGACCAAGGTCAGTCGAGTAGTAAAATAATTATTTCCAAGATGATAAATAATTATTTAACTAGTTGGCACAAATTAAAATAACACTGCTATTATTTTGTGACACGAAATTTTATTTATAATTCCATTCTGCGCAAGTTGGTGCACTATAAATAATGACGTTATATTATTATTAAATGAATTGGTTTTCTCTAAGTTCATTAATATATTTAATTATTTTTATGCAATTAAATATTGTAACGGAAATTTCATGTATATAAATAGGCAAGTACCCCTATTGTGCCATACACCACACCACATGCCTGGTGAATTGAGAATTGTTGAGCCAAACAATTTCTCTCTATAATCCTCTTCTCTCCCCTCTCAAAAATTAGAGATGTTATTCAAGGCCAAAGAACAATTGATCAAGAACGACTGACACCAGACACTCACTTTACCGTGATAGCACCTGGAGAACGAGCGGTGTCGATCGGAGACCATCGGAGCATGTGTGGATCACTGCTAGAGGGATTCTAATTTGGATCCTCACAACCACAATGATATAATCTGGAAGGGTCAATTCGAATGATCAACGTCATCAATGAAGAAAAATACCAAAGACACGGGTATTATTTTTCTTTGTAAAATTAATTAAATTAATTATAAACATGATGTGCAAGATCTTCTCTAAAGGTTTCGGGCCTCTTTTTTTCTTTATCTAAATCTTTGATTATATTCTGTGGAGACTGTCATTCATCATCGTATTGATCCCAGAATAATCATTGATCATGGTAAAAAAAAAATTGGGTGTCGTCCCAACCAAGCTTCCCCTACGCCCAGAACCTTCAAGATGAACATTCCTAATAACCTTGAGGAGGATTCAATGGAGGATTGAGAGTAAGTGAGGCATGGTAAAATGGCGAGTCATGGAAAAATGGCAAGGCACAACAAAACGGTGAGGCGTGGTGAGGACAGTAAGGGTGGTGTGGTGTAGTGAGGGTGGCACGATGCAGTGAGGGCGGTGAGGCACGGTGAGGAGCGGTGTAAAGGTGGAGTGAGGGGCAGCGAAGAGGGAGTAGTGATTTGGGGAGTCGAGGGGTTTGGGGGTTCGGGGGTGTTGGGGGAGGGGGAGAGTGTCGTCTGTTAAAAAATAATGGTTTAGAAGTGGTTTTTTAAAAACCACCACTAAATTATTTAAAAAAAATATAATTTTTGTTTAATAAACTGCCTCGAAACCATCATCTTGGTGTAGTGGTAGGTCTCATGATAAAAATCAATTAGACAAATTTAATGGGTTTTTACCCATATTTTTTAACTATCTTGTGAATGTTTTAGACAATATGTTTATGATGTCTGGTATTATGCATTCCCTCATTAGGATATTTTTTATTGATTTCAATGTGATTATTTGATTAGTTATAATATCTATTTATAAGTTTCAATATCATAATATTGTTTATATGGATTTATTTTATCATCATTTATTTCTTCCATATTATTCTCAAGTTATTATTTAAATGGAATGTGTTTCAAATATTTACTGTACCATATTTATTATGCTTATTTATTCATGATATCTTGCATAATATGCATACCCTTAATGACCATCTGAGCTCACTTACTTCTTATTTTTTTTATTTACCACCTGATATTAGGAAGTGTTTTATGATTGATATGTAGGAATATACTGAGGGGAATAATAGAATTTTCAAATAAAACAATTTTTATTTGAATTTTTGAAATGTAATGTGAATTTCAAGTATGTGTCTAGTTTACCAAGACTATTAAACTATTCAGACCCTTGGGATATGATTTCTTGTATCAAGTTCTTATTTAATAAAGAAACCACCAACTCTAGGATACTAGGGTCACGGTCATTCATGTCTGTATTGTAGAGACCCGAATCTTGACATACATGAACATTACATTACTTTTGTGGAATACTTAGTACATAACAAAAAAACACACACACAAGGATCATAATAGTTTAGTGTCTTTGGAAACTCGGAACGTAATCTTCTAATCGTGGTGAAAGATCTTCAATATCTCCCATAAAGATCTTCCTTTTTTATACCTAAAACCTTTCTTTATATCCTGGGGAAAAGAAAACATAAAAGGGTGAGCTCAAATGCTCAGTAAGGGTAAACAAAATAAATATCAATCACATCATACACATAAGCACATAACTTTTGGAAATCTGAACCTGCAAAAGAGATCATAATTTCATAACATGGGGAAAATCATGGCAGTGAAATGTAATCACAATACTCATAACTTAAAACATGAAACTTTGTGGCATTCACACATAATCATATAGAATCATTTCTTGTTAGTCAAGACTCATTGCCAAGACTATCTTAGTGGACAAAGTCCCTTTCTGAACCGAGTCACCCTTGTTTCAGTCCTATTTCACTAAACCGGTATAACCTACCGTTCCAGCCATGTCTATCTCATGAGATATAAAATCTTTACCCGATGCATTGGAGGGAGATATAGGTCCCACCCATCTCATAATGATACCATTATTATGTGTGCCACAAAATCATAAATCATACATCATTACATAACCCATGTAATACAAATGGGAATCTTAAAAATCATGACATCATAAAACAATTCATATAAGATAAAGGAATTCATAAAAATAATTCCATCACAACATAATCAAATCAATGTAATAATAGGGATAAAAACAGAACCCTTTATTATCTTAGATGGAAAATAATTTTGATAAAACACTTGAACTTCATTCTTCAGGAAAATATCCTTTCTACTTCAAAAAAACTTTTCCTTTCTTAACATGTCATACAATTTTAAACTAAAAGAAGTTGATTAAAAATAAACTTGAAAACCTGTAAATGAAGCTTCTTGGAAATAATGTTTTAAAAATCCATTCATGTCGTATAAGTTAAAAAAACATTCTTCTCGTACTTTTGTCGGAAAAGTCAAAAAAGTACCTCGTACGAAAAACGACAAAAGATTCCTTTCATATATTTTACTAAAAACTTACCGAAGGGTAAAATTGGATTTAAAAAATTTTAGGTGGATGGAAATAATATTACATATCGAGGAAACATGGATGTGGATGATAAAATACACCCCAGTAAATACCAAAGTATAAACAATCTCGGATAAAAATGAGATTGTGATATTTCCCTTACCTTAGGTCTGATTTGCTTCGTAAGTGTCCAAACCTCCTGTATAATGATTTAAATAATGTCATTGACATATTAAAGAGTCATATTCATTGTTATTAAATCATATATGGTTCACTTATGACTTTATATTACCCGTTCTTTTGTAAATTCATGTTAAAATAGCGTTTTGGGTAAAATCGTCTCATTTTTCGTTCGTGTTTTAACTTGTAATTATTCATATGATTACTTAGATCATTATTACTTAATTATAGAATATAAAACATAATTTATATATAATATATATTCAGAATATACATATATATAATGGATCGATAAATGGAAAGAAATACACCGTTCATGGAGACGGTAGGCCGTACGTACGCATGAACGTTGTTTTCTTTTCATTATTGAATTGAGTGGAATTAAGTAGATGAAATACATATATATACACATAAATCCAGTAGCTTTATAATGTCATATATTTCATTATTATTGCTTATATATACTTTATAATCTTTCTTAAATGGTTAACATGGAGAATGAATCACATCGCGTCGTGGAGACGGTATTCCGTACGTACGCACGAGCGATGATATTGTTCCCATGATTGTGGAATTGTATTTAACTGTATTTATACAATTTCAGTATCAATATCACTTTATAATAATCATATATAGTTATTCATTACACCATTATACCCATCCTTGTAAGGTGATGGTGGAAAATAGATTAGACCACGGCGTGGAGAAGGTATTCCGTACGTACGCACGCGCGGTGATTTCATTTTTCTGTAGGATGGATAGAAGGTGAATTAGGGTTGTTTCATATTTATAATAACATATCAGTATGTAAGTAATATTTATGTTATTACTTTATCATGAAACAACTAAAGAATAAGAAGTTGAAGAGGAAAGAAATTGAAAAGATCAGTAATGGATATTACCTCTTCTTTGAAACGCCTCTTTGAATCCTCCACTTATGGAACTAAGATTGGTCTTTGAAGAAGACCAGGACCTCTAGGATTATTCTAGGGAAGTGGAGAAGGGATTTTTTCAGGGTTTGGCCGAGCTTGAGTGCTCAAATTGGTGTGAGGAGGAGGGGGAGGAGGTGTCCTTTTATAAGGGAGGATAGGGGCACCTTTGGAATAACTAAAACTGTTATTTTATTATAAATTCAAGTTCGGTTTTAAATAGCTCCAAATTGATATATTTAGAAGCTAAGGTGGGGATGGGTCAAAATCCTCTCATCCAATAGGATTTAGACAATTTTAGGTTATTATTTTAACCTTATCAATTAGATTTAACTCTAAGTTAAATAATTTAACTTTTACCGTGTCTTTTTGTTTTCTTACACTATATGGTTAATAAACTTACTATATCAAGCAAAACGAACCCCAAGTTGTTTATTATTAATATATATATCCTTATCTAAGTCATTTGGCCGAATCTTAGATTTTTAGGAATTAAATAACAATTAATAATATAATATTTGTTTTAAAAACTAATTTATGTCAATTTTGAAACTATTTGGTACATGATTTTTATGAAATTTTTAAAAGAATGATAAGTTCTAACCAAGTTACTTAAATCAACAATAAAATGTCATAGTAACCTATAAAATTAGTTTAATTCATAAAAAGTCTCAAATTACATTTATTTGAGAATTTATAACATCAATTATGTTAACATTTCCTTAAAAGGGTAATTACTGCATCATCATTGTGTCATAAATAAATTAATTTATTTAAAATCTAAAAATTATAAATAAAATATCATTATGTGGGAAATCTTTTTATCTTTCTAATTAATATTTATAGTCAAATTTATCTTACGTATAACCCCATATTAAAAATGTTTTAGTTATTAAACTTTGATTTTAACTATTTTAACTATTCATTAAATAAAATAATATTAAATGTCATAATCTAATCCAAGTGGACCTAAATGGTCATATTATATTCATAAGGTTGTTTTTGGTCGAATTAAACTTATCCAATAGAATTAGGACATGTGTTAGGGTAATAGTAATATCATATTTACCCTTAGTTACCCTATTTACTATTAACTGCGGTAAAAAAAGTAAAAAGTTACTATTCATCAAAAATTATTTTTATCTCATTGAACCACATTTTACTTACTGATATCAACCGTGTCTGTCAGATTTTCCAAATTCCATTCACAAAAGCGTTAAAATTATGTTTTATGCAAAATTCAGTTTTTAACCTACCACTTTGTGGTTTCACTATTCATCAAAAATTGAAAGTTTTCAGAAAAATGCCAAAATTTCATCCTAAGCTATAATTGATATTCCAAATTCAAAAATGATTTCTATTTTACAAAATTCCCAACATATAAGTTGCATTAATTAATTTTATAATTAATTTCCGCTGTCACAACAAATAGCGTGTTTTTAAGAGATAATAACTATCAAAAGATTAACACTTGTTTATGTCTGGTGTAAATGTGAAATTACATCCAATGAACAACATTGTATTGAATTGTAAAAATATATTCTAAATATACATTAAAACCACTCAAATTAATAATTTATCACTATTAATTATTTCGATTAAAAAATTTGTTTTTAATTAAAATTTAGTAATTTTCACTATTCATCAGAAAATAAAAGTTTTTCGAAAAGTACCAAAATTTCACCCTAAGCTAATTTCGATATTACGAATCCAAAAATAAAGTCCATTTTGATAAAATAAAATTTACAAAATTTCAAAAAGTGGTTATTACTATTCATAACGGCTAGTTTTAATAATATTTTAATAGCATATTACTGTTTAGTGAAACTCGTTATTGCGTACTACACACGCTATCGAGGAAGGTTGTGATTGCGTGTAATGGAAGGCAAGTCAAGGATGCGTGTTGTGAAAGCTTCTTTTAGTGTAGCGTACAACACAAGACATTAATGAAATTAAAAAGAATATTTTTCATAAAATTTCGGGGTGTTACATTCTACCCCCCTTAAAATGAATTTCGCCCTCGAAATTCGTCTGGGTTATAAATGGTTTACTACTTGAAAGTTTCTTTAATAGAAACCCACATCGTAAAAAGGAATACCAAAACCAATCTTTAAAAACAAAAGTATGAAACGTAACGGTTACCCAATTAAACTAATCACTGGGTTTCCACATAGGTGAAAATATGGATATGGAAGAGAAATCTAACCATCATGTTCTGATGGAGAGTGGTAGAGAACATGGCTATGGAAAATCCAGCAATCACAAAGCCATAAATTTGTGACGATCTAGGGTACCATCTGATTCATCGGATATAAGGGCACTAGGACAATATTTTTGGTTTTCAAGATCATTTCCCTAAAGTTTAAAATTTGAATTAGAATAAATACTTACTTTATTTTGGTACAATCTCACTATTGTTCGTTCCTTGAACAATTTCCACTTCATCTCTTAAATAAATTAAGTTGAATTTGTTATTCGTGAAGTGTTAGCAGATCATGTTATAGAATGACGGGTCATTCCATTTGTCTCAAACAAAAGGTTAGCAAAAATTATATACGTAAGTCGATCTATAGTGAGATTAATCATATATGGTTCCTAAAATGGACTTATACTTCATATATCATACTGCTTAATATAATAAAACTAGTTTCTACTAAACAGGGACTTCATGTAGGCCAGTGGTAGGCGATAAAGGCCAGTCGCACTTCGGTTGTGGGTTCGATTCCCACAGCCTTGTCCGAAGCGATGGGTTGTTGCCCGTCCTGCAGGTTGTCCTTTTTCTAAAACTACATTACTATAACATCCCATCAATAATATCGAAAATATTCTATCCTTAAACAATACTAACTTATGTCCAACATAATTTATTCTAATCTTTAGGCTTATCCATAATACTGCAGTCCACTCTCATAATATAGTGAAAACGATTACCAGAGATTTAATACTGTCGTTAATCCCCATATATCATAATATATGTCTTGTTGGTCACATTCCAAACATTCAAAGCCCTTAATCATGTATTCTCTTGAATACCCATTGAACCTTAGTGAAAACATGAATGCAGTTAAAAGTTAACTCTTTCCACATACCAAAATCCAAAAATTCTATATACTCAAACCATGATATAACCTTCTCCTTATATCAGTCATGAGCTCATGAATACAATCAAACACCTCATTATCTTATTATTCCTTCATTATGCACATATCATCTACTTTCCAAAAAATATCTCAATCACTTTGAATATCACATTAGACCAATACATAAATATTCCAATACTCCATGATACAACATTATTTTGGAATCCCATTACATAAACACTTAATCATTCCACCACATCGTTGTCATATTCAACATCGCCAATAGTGATCGCATGTGACTTCCCTTTTTCCTTTTCCTTAAGAGGTTGCTCATGTCTATCATCACTAACCCTTGGATTAGGGCATTTATTAGCATAATTCCCCATTTCCTTGCACTTGAAGCATTGAAGTGTTGGTGCTGCGTTCTCTGCAGTGTTTGCTTTATTCACATCATTAGAAACCCTTTTTCCATTACTTCGACACTCAGCTGCTCGATGACCTTCTTTTCCACACTTAAAACATTTTCTAGTCCCTTTAAGACAATCTCCACCATGCTTCTTTCCACACTTTGTGCATAAGGAAACATTCATCTTCTTTTCACCATTATTCTGAGATTTCTCCTTGAACTCCATCTTTCGTTTCTTGTCAAAACCATGAGATGGATATGTAACACCAACTTCCATTTCTACCTTGATAGCATAACACACAATTTCTTCATAGCTATTGAAGTCTCTTATAGCTAATGCCCTTCGAAGACTTGGTTTTAAGCCACTGAAAAATCGATCAACTTTACTTTCAGGTTGGATGATAATGCCAGATGCATACCTTGCAAGTCTTGTAAAATTTTCTTCCTATATACCAACAGATTCATCATCCTTCTGCTTCAGCTCAAGAAACTCCTTTTCCATCTTTGTTTGAAGAATATGAGGGAAGTACTTACTGAAAAACAAGTTCTTGAACTCGTCCCATTCCATGGACTCAATTTCATCTCTTGGCCTCGTATTCTTGATAAGATTCCACCATTGATCAGCTTCACCTTCCAAACAATATACTGCTAATATGACTTTATCATGTTCAGAACATTGAAGAACTGAAAATATATTTTCAGTGGTACTAATCCATTGTTCAGCAACAAGTGGATCGGAAGTCCCACTGAAAGAAGGTGGACGTTGCCTCATGAAGGACTCAATAGAATATTGTTCCCTTATCTGCTCATTTGGAAGTCCAGAATGATTCATAGCTTGTGTAAGTATAGAAATAAGATTTTGCACTCCATCTCCCATAACATTTGTTTGTTCAGGAGGGCAATCATTGCATTGTCCATTGCATTGATCAACACGGTTCCTTCGGGTTCTAGCCATCGTCTAAAACCCAAAAAGAATAGTGTGAGAGGAAAAAATCATAATAAAGGGGGAGTAACTTCAATATCTAACTTATTAGGTTAAATTCTATGATTGTTACCGTAGTTATAGGACTGTATCCTACACGTATACTTATCCTTAGGGACATCCCTAGACATACCTTATAAATATCTCTAGGGATCTCACTAAAGTTCTCGCATCCTAGTTTCCAAAGGTTGACTAAACCTTTTCTCTGATACCAACTGTAGAGACCCGAATCTTGACGTACATGAACATTACATTACTTTTGCAGAATACTTAGTACATAACAAAAAACACACACACAAGGATCGTAATAGTTTAGTGTCTTTGGAAACTCGGAACGTAATCTTCTAATCGTGGTGAAAGATCTTCAATATCTCCCATAAAGATCTTCCTTTTTTTTATACCTAAAACCTTTATTTATATCCTGGGGAAAAGAAAACATAAAAAGGTGACCTCAAATGCTCAGTAAGGGTAAACAAAAGAAATATCAATCACATCATACACATAAGTACATAAATTTTGGAAATCTGAACCTACAAAAGAGATCATAATTTCATAACATGGGGTAAATCATTGCAGTGAAATGTAATCACAATACTCATAACTTAAAACATGAAACTTTGTGGAATTCACACATAATCATATAGAATCATTTCTTGTTAGTCAATACTCATTTCCAAGACTATCTTAGTGGAAAAAGTCCCTTTCTGAACCGAGTCACCCTCGTTTCAGTCCTGTTTCACTGAACCGGTATAACCTACCGTTCCATCCATGTCTATCTCATGAGATATAAAATCTTTACCCAATGCATTGGAGGGAGATATAGGTCCCACCCATATCATAATGATACCATTCTTATGTGTTCCACAAAATCATAAATCATACATCATTACATAACCCATGTAATACAAATGGGAATCTTAAACATCATGACATCATAAAACAATTCATATAAGATAAAGGAATTCATAAAAATAATTCCATCACAACATAATCAAATCAATGTAATAATAGGGATAAAAACAGAACCCTTTATTATCTTAGATGGAAAATAATTTTGATAAAACACTTGAACTTCATTCTTGAGGAAAATATCTTTTCTACTTCAAAAAAACTTTTCCTTTCTTAACATGTCATACAATTTTAAACTAAAAGAAGTTGATTAAAAATAAACTTCAAAACCTGTAAAGGAAGCTTCTTGTAAATAATGTTTTAAAAATTCATTCATGCCGTATAAGTTAAAAAACATTCGTCTCATACTTTTGTTGGAAAAGTCAAAAAAGTACCTTGTACGAAAAACGACAAAAGATTCCTTTCATATATTTTACTAAAAACTTACCGAAGGGTAAAATTGGATTTAAAAAATTATAGGTGGATGGAAATAATATTACATATCGAGGAAACATGGATGTGTATGATAAAATACACCCCAGTAAATACCAAAGTATAAACAATCTCGGATAAAAATGAGATTGTGATATTTCCCTTACCTTAGGTCTGATTTGCTTCGTAAGTGTCTGAACCTCCTGTATAATGATTTAAATAATGTCATTGACTTATTACAGAATCATATTCATTGTTATTAAATCATATATGGTTCACTTATGACTTTATATTACCCGTTATTTTGTAAATTCATGTTAAAGTAGCGTTTTGGGTAAAATCGTCTCATTTGTCGTTCGTGTTTTAACTTGTAATTATTCATATGATTAATTAGATCATTATTACTTAATTATAGAATATAAAACATGATTTATATAAAATATATATTCATAATGTACATATATATAATGGATCGATAAATGGAAAGAAATACACCGTTCATGGAGACGGTAGGCCGTACGTACGCATGAACGCAGTTTTCTTTTCATTATTGAATTGAGTGGAATTAAGTAGATGACATACATATATATACACATAAATCCAGTAGCTTTATAATGTCATATATTTCATTATTATTGCTTATATATACTTTATAATCATTCTTAAATGGTTAACATGGAGAATGAATCTCATCGCGTCGTGGAGACGGTATTCCGTATGTATGCACGAGCGATGATATTGTTCTCATGATCGTGGAATTGTATTTAACTGTATTTATACTATTTCAGTATCAATATCACTTTATAATAATCATATATAGTTACTCATTACACCATTATACCCATCCTTGTAAGGTGATGGTGGGAAATAGATTACACCACGGCGTGGAGACGGTATTTCGTACGTACGCATGCGCGGTGATTTCATTTTTCCGTAGGATGGATAGAAGGTGAATTAGGGTTGTTTCATATTTATAATAACATATCAGTATTTAAGTAATACTGATGTTATTACTTTATCATGAAACAACTAAAGAAGAAGAAGTTGAAGAAGAAAGAAATTGAAAAGATCGGTAATGGATATTACCTCTTCTTTGAAACGCCTCTTTGAATCCTCCACTTAGGGAACTAATATTGGTCTTTGAAGAAGACCAGGACCTCTAGGATTATTCTAGGGAAGTGGAGAAGGTATTTTGGCAGGGGTTGGACGAGCTTGAGTGCTCAAATTTGTGTGAGGAGGAGGGGGAGGAGGTGTCCTTTTATAAGGGAGGAGAGGGGCACCTTTGGAATAACTAAAACTATTATTTTATTATAAATTCAAGTTCGGTTTTAAATAGCTCCAAATTGATATATTTCGAAGATAAGGTTGGTATGGGTCTAAATCCTCTCATCCAATAGGATTTATACAAGTTTAGGTTATTATTTTAACCTTATCAATTAGATTTAACTCTAAGTTAAATAATTTAACTTTTATCGTGTCTTTTTGTTTTCTTACACTATATGGTTAATAAACTTACTATATCAAGACAAACGAACCCCAAGTTGTTTATTATTAATATATATATCCTTATCTAAGTCATTTGGACGAACCTTATATTTTTAGGAATTAAATAACAATTAATAATATAATATTTGTTTTAAAAACTAATTTATGTCAATTTTGATACTATTTGGTACATGATTTTTATGAAATTTGTAACAGAATTATAAGTTCGAACCAAGTTACTTAAATCAACAATAACATGTCATAGTAACCTAGAAAATTATTGTAATTCATAAAAAGTCTCAAATTACATTTATTTAAGCATTTATAACATCAATTATGTTAACATTTCCTTAAAAGGGTAATTACTGCATCATCGTTGTGTTATAAATAAATTAATTTATTTAAAGTCTAAAAATTATAAATAAAATATCATTATTTTAGAAATCTTTTTATCTTTCTAATTAATATTTATAGTTGAATTTATCTTATGTATAACCCCATATTAAAAATGTTTTAGTTATTAAACTTTGATTTTAACTATTTTAACTATTCATTAAATAAAATAATATTAAATGTCATAATCTACTCCAAGTGGACCTAAATGGTCATATTATATTCATAAGGTTGTTTTTGGTCGAATTAAACTTATCCAATAGAATTAGGACATGTGTTAGGGTAATAGTAATATCATATTTACCCTTAGTTACCCTATTTACTATTAATCGCGGTAAAAAAAAGTAAAAAGTAACTATTCACCAAAAAAATTATCTCATTGAACCACATTTTACTTACTGATATCAACCGTGTCTTTCATATTTTCCAAATTCCATTCACAGAAGCGGTAAAATTAAGTTTTATGCAAAATTCAGTTTTTAACCTACCACTTAGTGGTTTCACTATTCATCAAAAATTGAATGTTTTCAGAAAAATTACAAAATTTCATCCTAAGCTATAATTGATATTCCGAATTCAAAAATTATTTCTATTTTACAAAATTCCCAACATATAAGTTTCATTAATTAATTTTATAATTAATTTCCGCTGTCACAACAAATAGCGTGTTTTTAAGAGATAATAACTATCAAAAAATTAACACTTGTTTATGTCTGGTGTAAATGTGAAATTACATCCAATGACCAACATTGTATTGAATTGTAAAAATATATTCTAAATATACTTTAAAACCACTCAAATTAATAATTTATCACTATTAATTATTTCGATTAAAAAAGTTATTTTTAATTAAAATTTAGTAATTTTCACTATTCATCAGAAAATAAAAGTTTTTCGAAAAGTACCAAAATTTCACCCTAAGCTAATTTCGATATTACGAATCCAAAAATAAAGTACATTTTGATAAAATAAAATTTACAAAATTTCAAAAAGTGGTTATTACTATTTATAACGGCTAGTTTTAATAATATTTTAATAGCATATTGTTGTTTAGTGAAACTCGTTATTGCGTACTACACATGCTATCGAGGAAGGTCGTGATTGCGTGTAATGGAAGGCAAGTCAAGGATGCGTGTTGTGAAAGCTTCTTTTGGTGTAGCGTACAACACAAGACATTAATGAAATTAAAAAGAATATTTTTCATAAAATTTTGGGGTTTTACATGTATATCAGATGTCCACGCTAAATGAAAATGGAATAAATAAAAAAACAAATAATAAGGAAAGCATTAAACAACATGAGAACCAAAAATCTCCCTCACCACTTATTTTCTCTCTCTTATAAGGATAATATGTCCACCAAATAGATTTACTTCTCCCACCAATATCTATAGTTATCCTCTATCTATAGAAAAATGTAAAGTACTAACTGGCCAAAGTAAATCATTTAAAGGGATACTTTTCAAGAATTATAAGAATATAAAGCAAGTTATTACAAAAATTAGTAAATATGCACTGCTAGCTAAATAAAATAAAATAAAAACTGACCTTAAAAGGATCAACATACTCAAGATAAGAAAGTAAACTGGGCTAGGAACCTAAAACTAAGATAATAATATATATGTGAACACATAAGTAATCAGTTGGACACTAATACACTCTGAATCTATAGAAACCCTTAGTAAAATAGTTTATAAATTGATAGTTTGAACATAAGGGAATAAGTAGTTTTTTACATGATTTATAAAACTAAATCATAAGAACACTTTAAAATAACTATAGTTTTTATAAAATAAAATCAAGGATAGATAATAATTTTAAATAAAACCTTCAAACTAGGTAAAATAAACCAAAACACTTTTCCCCTTTTTCAACCCATCATGAAAAACCCATTTTTATAAATAATTTTAAGGAAATCTCATTCATTTATTTTTTAAGAATCACTTTATAAAGAAAACTCTCAATTTTTTAAAACATCTCAAATAAACTTCTAATAAAACTATCACTTTGAAAATCACATCACCTTCTTCCACTAAAATATTTAACATAAAAAATTGGAAAAAAAAGGTAAAATATAGTGAAAAACTTAACCATATAAATTCATATGTAATTACAATAAATAAATGTAACAATATTAGTTGGTATTAAGAAAAATACCAAGAGGATAAATACATAATATCATTTTCATCAATGAAATATGCAACACACATGCCAATAAATGATAAATATCATAACATAGGATATATATCATTAGGAAACACTTGAGAGACTAATGGGATAAGTAAAAGACATAAAAAGGTGGACCAACCACTATAAGGTTGATATTTACATATCTCATCATATGAATCACTATAACCTAGTCTCGTCAAGGACCCTCCCACTAGCTAGTTATTACATACAACTAAGGGTGAATACCAAGTATAGAATCTAAACTAGACTAAATGTGGCCCATAGCTTCCCACATAGAAGATTATATTTCCTCATAGAATTACTAGATGAGGTTCTCCATGATCAAAACTAATGTAATCCCACGACAATAACATATTCCAAAGGCTAACATCATAATAACATCCTTCCCACCTCACACACATCCCTTAGAAAGATACCAAACTCATAAACACACCATGAATCCTAATAAATCATCCATCACATGGATATATATAAATATAATCACAAATCAAAAGGGTCTAAATAAGATAATAACCAAACAAATTAATTAAACACCACTTCAAAATGTTCCAACCATGCCTTCCACTTACCACTTATAGTGTATAAATTTGGAAATCCATTTTCAAAACCATTTGTAATCCAATGGAAATAACAATAAACACCAAACACAACTAAAATAACTCATAGGAATATCCATTTTTTCATAAAACAACACCACCCCTTTTAAAACATCAAAAACCCCTTAAAATTGAAGGGGGACCCACTTTGAAAAAAATGGAAATAAATCCCACTACCTAAAAATAATTTAATGAATTGAAGGTCAACACCCTTTGTTTTACCAAAAAAACCTTTAAACATCATACACCCATTATAAAAATGGAATCACCGTCAAAAAAACTTTTAAAATATTTCTTGAAAGTATTTAAATCCCTTTAACACCAAATGGGTATTTAATCAAACACTTGGCAGGCGATCAAGGCACAAGACATGTATTTAAACCATTTAAAATCCAACCAAAATAAAACATATAATGTCAAATAATTTTAAATTCATGAAAAATATAAAAACCCATTTTAAAAAATTTTAAAGGTCCATAGAGTTGTTTTCATAAGAACTTTTGATGTGACATGAGCTTATTAAAATCTCAAGAGTCAATCAAACCTCACTTATTACTACTATGGAAAAACATTATTATAATTTTATAATAATTAATTTAAAACATTCTAGGAAATTTATAACATGTAATTCGGGGAGTTCCATAAAAACACCTACCTCAAATTGATGATGGGTGAGCCGAAATGTTTTGAATTGAACCACATTTAGCGGTGGAAGTCGAAACACATAATAAGGTGACCTGAGATACACATAACACACCCTTGATTATTTGATAAATAAATTACAACAATTCAAGTGGAATAGCCTCATGGAAGGGATATCACTAGAATATGGAATGAACGAGCATGGAGGGATGGGTTTGGGGTTTTTCATGACTTAAAAGGGAGATGAAGTGGGGTTAAAATCCCTTAATTATTTAATCATGTTTCTGGAATGGAAAATTAAAAATTTAACACACAAGGTGTCGCACAAGGTTTAGGCACACAGTTTACCAAATTGTGAACAAATCATGCTTTCCCTACAAGATAATCATGAGGAACCTACATGGTTACCCCTAAGAAAGTTTCATGGTTGAGATAACCATATGAATTGGTACTTTCAACTGCATACACCTCACACACGATCAGTGAATGTTTAATCCTAACCATGTGCAAACTGTTCATACCACCTACTTAAAAATTTTAAAATTCATATGGAAATTATTTTGAACCCACAATGGCTTAAAATTAATTTATTTAATTAATTAACTAATTCCATTGTGACATGTCGAGAATCAAAATTTAATTTTAACTCCCCATTTACATGATATTATCCTTTTTCTTACAAGTTCCCATATTCATGTAAAATGAATGTTTTTATATTTTATCCCGGAACAAATCCATCACTATCATTAAACATTATATGATCAGAATTTAGTAAATATGGGCACTAATAAATCAAGTGAAATTAAAATATAAATCAATTTATGATTGTATGTTATGTCATTACCATGTAAAATCAAGTACATTACATTATCTCAACCTTTGGAAATATTCATCTAAAAAAGAAAATGACATCATCAATAGAAGTAATAGAGAATGTCTACTTGTATCACAAAACCAAATATCCTTTAAAAATTTATCCATACATTCACAATAATGTAAAATCCAAGTATTATTCATTTAATTAACCTATCCAATATTGGTACCACAATATCCTTGATCACTAAAATAATATAAGAACAAACTTTCTAAACCAAGATCATGTCATCAATTGATCAATAATTATAAATTCATAAAGATGTCACACATTCATTTATATGTCATAATAATGAGTGGTGATAGGTCACCTAACCTATAATGATTGGACATGTAATAAAAATATAAATCATAGTGATATTTCAAATCATAGATTAAGGTTCATTATTCCATAACCAATAGAGACCACTATGTTGAGAATATATTACGAAAAATACTATATATAAAGTTTCCCATGTTTGTGTTGACATATATATATTACTACATAGACTCTTATATTTGAATGTATAACATTTTTCTCAAATTTAGGATAATATCAAGCATATTTTCAATATATTATAATTGAAAAAATAATCTTAATTTGAGAAAATTTTAGTACCACATTAGATAACCCAATATTATATTTATAATTTCATAGGATATATACCATAGAGAACTAGTCATGATTAATCCCAAAATTAATAGACTATATTAAGGTTTAATGATCACTCTATTGGTTTCATGAATATTTATATTTTTATAAAAAATTCATTAAACTTTTTTGCATCAACATCTCACTTTTGTTATAAAACATCAATGGTTAAATCATAATATCTATAAAATATTATTACAATAATTTTTTCTAACAAAATATAAGTATTCTTACACATGTTATAGTGAAACAAAAAATTCCATTTCAAAATTATGTTTTTAAAACTTATGATACATATATAAAATACCTGGTGTATCATTAGTTTAATAAAGATGAAACTTTCTTGAAATATTTCATTTGTAGCTCTATGGAATTTATCCTTAATCTCCATGGAATGATATTTTTATTCCAATATTAATGAGAAACCTTAAGTAATTACATATAAGAATATATGATCAGGTAAATCCTTATTATTAACATTATAATGTTAGTTTATGTACTCTTTAATAAAAGAGTGAAATTTCTAAGCACCAATCCCAAAAATTAACATCACATTCTTCCACTATAAAATTTCTTTATGTATTCTTCTATAGTTGTACCACCAATTGAGAAGTGAAAAATGTACCGAATAGTTAATTCTATTGATCAATTAATTTCATAATTTTATTCTTTTGTGGTAATTATAGATCCCCACCTTTAATGGGAAATAATACGGTTGATCCTATGAAAACATCCAGTCAAATCCATCTTAATCATTTTTAATTTTTATTAAATATACTACAAATAATGAATCATTGTGAATGTTAGCATAATTATATTTGAATAATCAATTTCATGGTTTTTTATCATGATAATGAGTATAAATAACTTTTATTTTTCATTTTAAATGGAAATAAAAACAATTCCATAGTTAAAATCACATGAACACAACCTTTATAATCTTTAATGTTTTTTTAAATGAACAATTTCATAATTATGAGTGTTATAATTTTTAACATTTATTATCTAAAACAATTCAAAATCAACCAACATTAAAAAGTGTCACTGTATTAGAAAACCTTATAATCACATGTTTTAAAATAACTTATATTCTAGGGTCCCTAATGTAATAAACCCTAACTATTAGAGGTGATAATACTAGTGATGTTAACATCTCAACTAATGAAATAATAATAATTCAATCATTTCTATAACTGTTATACCACTAATAATGATGGAAATAGTGGTTACCTCCTTTAAATTTACAAGAACATTATATGTGATTATAAATATGAATCTAATAACCTTGTTTATTAATTATTTCATCAATGTTCAAATATGGTTAAACATATGGATTTCCTTGTCATTATTATGGAAACTACATTTAATGCGGATGTGTAACTTAAGATGAGACCTATGAATTATTATACAAAAATCTTATTTCCTATAAATATATTTATATAATGGTTAATTGGTGATTCAGTATCCATATTAAAACATATAGAGTGAGAAGTTTGATTTATATCCAAATAACTACAGTTTTCTTGCTCTGACCCCACATAAAACTAAACATGTTGAATGTTTTATCATGGCATACCAGATTAATTATGCTTCAAAAGTTTATTTAAAGAATATGTTAGACCCTAATATATATATCAATGAACATTTAAGGTTTTAGAGTGTGAATATTTAATATGTTTTATATAAAAACAAATTAAGGTAATATTCTATAAATACATATCCCAATTAATCTAAAATAGAATATATCAATTCATGTTGAACCAAAACTAGAAAATATCATTATGTTCCAAAATCCAATTATTATTATTTATATAAGAGATTATAATGAAAATGGATATCTCAAATATTTAGTAAAGGAAAGAATTTTAGTTTTTTCTTTTCAAAATAACAAGAGAAACACACAAAAAATATCATATTGATTAGTTAGAAACAAAAGGCATTTCATTCACTCATAGAAAATAAAATAATTAAAAACATAATGAAAGTAATATAAAAATAAATAAATTCATTTAAAACCTAAAATAAACCAATATAGTAGCTAATATGTGTTTCTTAACTCACCAAAAAACTATATCGATCCCTTGAAATAATAACCCACATTTTAGCTCACCATTGTAAGACGGAGTAATCTCATATAAAAATTTAATTTCTTCCATGATATTCTAATGAGGATAGAAAGATCTAAAACATTGTGGATGATGATATGATATAATTGAATCTATGAACCTTTATATTTTCACTCCCTTAGATAAAAATAAGAACGTGGAAGTTAAGGTTCTAATTTTTAAGCAATCGGAAGTAGTGGTTTTGTACACAAATTTTACAATTCCATTTATTTAACAATTTTTTTAAAGTGTATTTTTGAATCTAAATGTTTAAAAAACTAAATAGTTTTGTTAAGATATATTAACTATATATGTGTAACATTTTATAGAATTTAATTTTTATAATTATAGTTCATGTCAATATATTTAATAGTGCTCTTGATTTTCATCAATTTCAAGTTTTTGAATCAGTCACATCATTTGGGCCATGAGATGGTTGAAATTGGATTAGGTATCTTATATAGGGATGTTTCCCACATAGTTTGGTATAAACACACAATATTTTATCCCAATAAGTTGGATAGTTTATTTTCGAAATGTGAAAATCAATGCATATGTGTATTTTCATTCCGAAAAGATTGAATCATTTCACTTCAACATAAACTTGGATTCTCTAAATCACCTCCACCAATTATAAAAAATGAAAAAAATTGAAATTTTCTATCTTAATAGTATTATAAATTATTTAGTGGAATAAAGTTTAATTTTAAAATTATTATTATATTTTTTATTTTCAAAACAAAACTATATTAAAATGGAAATATGATGGTGGAATAAAATAATGAATCATGATGTGATCACGCCTACACAACATAATATTTTCACTCCAATGAAAAGTCTCATTTTAAAAAATGGTTCATGACGCTATTACATATTTTTTATAGATTTATCATTTAAATGAAATTCATGTAATGGTATTAATGTGAGAAATAAAAGATCCATACCAAGTATTCAATATCAGTAAGCAAGTAATGAAGTGTCTCATTAATTGTATCATATTAAAATTTAAGGATATTCTTGATACTAATAACAATAAAGATGATCATTAGTAAACCAAGCCTCTAAATCTCCACATGTGTGTAAAAAAACCAATTAATTTTTTTATTCATTTTATATAGTAAATATATTCCATTTTATAATTTCTCTACTTATATTTTTTTTAATGATCATTCCCTATACAATTTTCAATTAAATTTCAATTCCTACTCACCTAAGAATTGATAAAATTAAAACCTTTTTGGTTTTCCCAATAATTTTTGTTATAATTTCATTGTTATTTTTTCTTCAATAAAAATATTATGTATAAATAAATGGTTGATAAGGAATGACAATTAAACTAGTCAGATAATAAATGAATGTATGGGAAAACCTTTTTTGATTCTGACTAATAGTAAACTAACTTATATGTACCATCAATTAGGTATAAAATATTCAAATTTCCTAGATGTGAGCAGTGATTTTCAGATATATTAAATTAAATAATATTTACTAAAAAACACACATGGATAATTTCAGTATCTCTCACCACCACAAAATCGGGTTTCTGCAGTGCCACCATTTATTAGTACTAAAAAAAGCACTAATAAAGGGGCCCCTTTATTAGTTCTTTTTTTATTAGCGCAGATAAAGGGGGGGATTTATTAGTTCTTTTTCTTAGTGCTGATAAAATTGTATATTTCAAAAAATATCATAAAAAATAATAACATAAGTAGAGTTAGGGTAGTACATTTAGGGTACCATAAACTCGAAATCAATTCTACCAATTTTTTTTAATTCATCCATATTTTTTAAAAATGTCATTAATTTTTAAAAAAAAACTTATTAATTTATTTTTAATTTGATGCATATTGTATTTATAAATAAATTTTAAATTTGAATTAGCTTAAATTAATTATTATTAGTCCATTAACAACATATTTTTAAATGAATAAAATATTATAAAAAATATTTAATTACTTTTTTGACATGATTATTCTATATTTATAAATAAAATTTAAATATTTGAAATTCTAATTGGGCAATTAAAACAGTTATGTTAGATAAATAAGTAGTTAAATATAATAGGGTAGATTTAAGGTTGTGAATTTAAAAAATAAATAGATAGAGGTTAGAGTTAGAGTTTTGTAAAAAATAAACGGGTTAAGGTCTATACATTACAAATATTGTGGGTATCCAACTCATTGTCATCTTTATTTGTAATTCAATCATTTATAATAGAGTCTGACCCAATAATAGTGGTCTTGTGGGGTGTCTGTGAGGTCCTGAATTCAAGTATCTCTGACTTCATGCCTATGTGCATTGTATGTTTATTTGTAGGTTTTTAATTTGAGATATATATTTCATCCCCTGACACCAAAGATCTGAGAGAATCTCATTTGCTGATTAGAAGACAATGTCCATGATGACATTACCTTCTCATGCTGGTCACGCATTTCCCCATTACAAGACAAGGTTTAAATCATGATTGGATTTCAATTTTGAATCATTTATAGAAAGAAAATCTTGAACTGGGTTTTTCTTCTTCCATTTTTTATATTTTAATTTTTAAAATTTATTTCCATCTTGATTTCAATTTTTCAACGTCTATTTATCTTTAAAAAATTCATTTGAAGGTAATTTACTAATTAATTAAACTTATATTTCTTATATCATTTCTGAAATTTCTTGTGATTAGAATACATGATTATAAATTCACCGATGTGGTGTGATATTTTTTAAAAGATATTGGAAATCATATTTTTTTAAAATTTAATTTGTTTGTTGATTTAGAATAATAATTTCAGGTGTTATTTGAAAATTTTAAATACATACATCTTTTTGGGGGGGATTTGTATTTAAAATTTCATTTGTTTAAATTTTTTGATGATTCAGCCGTGAAACGTGTTAATTGAAATTGTGGGCATGAATTTTTCATTAATTGAATTATTTAATGTGTTGACATGATTTAATTGTCAATTGTATGTTTTAAATGCTGGATTTTTTTGTGTGTTCGGCGTTGTTGATTCGTGTAGCCTGTGATGATCCTTTCGTGTGCACATATGTCTGTGTGTTTGTGTGTGTATGTTGTATATATGTATTTATTTATTTTTAAACACACATAAAAATAATATTTTATAAATGCATTCAAAGCTGATCTTATAAATATATTTTAATATATGAATAAATATATTAATATATAAATATAACTATATATATATTAATATATATATATATATATATTATAACTAAATATGTATATAATAATATAACTATATATATATATTAATATAACTAAATATAACTAAATATATGTTTATATATATATATATATATATATATATATTAATATAACTAAATATAACTAAATGTATGTTTATATATATATATATATATATTAATATACGAGTAAATATAACTAAATATATATTTAAATAAAATATATATATTAATAAATGAAGAGAAAAACAATATGGTGGAGTGGTAAAGTCTTAGGCGTGCAGGAAACAGGTCCCGAGTTCAAATCCTGGGGGAGGTAGGTCATGCATGCAGGTGGGGAATAATTCCTAGCGTTGTTAAAGGGGCTAGTGGCACTGTTAAAGGATGGTGCGATGGCTGGGGTTTGCGGGTTGTGGTGGGTGGGGTGTTGTTAAAGGGGGGATTCAAGCGCTGTTGAAACCCCTCCAAAATATTTTTTTTTTTATTTTTTTCTATTTTTTAACTTTTATCTGTGATTTTTTAGTGCTAATAAAAGGGGACTTTATCAGTGCTTTTCTGAGCGCTGATAAAAGGGACCCACCCTTTATCTTCACCTCGATTAATATTTATTTTTTTAGTGTTGCTAAGGCCCTTTTCTAGCACTGATAAAGTCTATATTTGTTGTAGTGTTAAGTATTTATAAATATAAAACGATTTATATCATTAAAAAAACAAATTTTACTAAAATCACTCATCAATGTTAACTCATTTCTCATACTCACATGAAATATGTGAAATTAATTTTATTTAGATTTTAAAATAACATGAAAAATGAAAATTCGGTATGCATTTTCAATAAATTTTGTGATAAATTAGAAGTTAATATGAGTGTTATGTAAAAAAAGTGACAAAAGTGAAAATAAAAAGAATAATAAGAAACATTAAAAAAACATTAAATATGAAAATATGTGAAAAAATTAATAATTTTGAATGAAACAAAAAAAAGTAGAAAGAAAAAAATAGAGGATGAAAAAAAGATATGGAAAGTCTTAAAAAGCTCAAGAAATTATCCACCATCACCCCAAGCCTACCCTAAAACCAATAATTTTTATTATCCTTATTTTTATTAAATGGAATGTGTAAATGAATGGTATAACCAAGTGGGTGTCATTGATCAATGAATTCATGAATTTGGAATTTTGAAACTGGTGACTCTAAAAAGGTTTCATGCATGTGATTTACACACCTCCCACCAATTATGTTTATCTATTACATTTCATCAGTTTTAACAAGAACAATACCAAAATTATTGGTGTCTGTGATAGTGTACAGGGTAAAACTTTTGGTAATGGTTATTAACTTGGTGAAACATCATCTTTTTATTTTTAAGGAACTCCTACTACCCAATAATGAAAATATTACGAAGTATCAAGAATTAAAGGGTACCATTAGTTGTTTTATTAAAATTCAGAATATATAATATGAATCTATTCATATTTTCTCCAAATCATGATTCTTAAATTTCATTTGAGCTCCTACATGAGAAATCCAATAATTACATTGTTTACTATACCAACATATTGAGTGCTTTATCTCATTAGGGAGGTGATGAATCATTCCAAATATAATAAAATAAAGGATAATTCTAATGGGAGTTTTAAAAGTATTATGGTTAGCCTACAAAGCATCATAGAGTCTAAAAATCATATCATTTATGTTAGTTAAGGAAAATATTTTCAAGAATTTAGTTCATCACTCTATTAAACACCTCATCTTTCCCATTATTTTAGGGTTGATAAGATATTAATACTCAATGACTAATCTCATACTAATGAAAATGTTATTGAATTGCATAGTTTCATAAATTAAACCCTATTTTATGATGATGAACCAAGGAAATCCAACCCTATAAAACTTTTTAGTTCAAATAATTTCCACATTTACCTTTTAGTCGTTAGTCTATAAGGGTCTTGATTATACCATTTTAGACACACAATCCATTGTAAGAAGAATGTGTATATTTCCAAATGAATTTGGAAAATAAACCATAAATTCAAGGATCGGACATAAAAATTTACATGGAAAAAGTATTTTGAGGGTGTTTAACTTATTTTAGAGAGATTCATTATACTTTTATAGGAAGGGAAATATCTAAAAAATCATTTTCACCTAAAAATAATGTTGACTAAAACAACCTAGAATCAACTATGTTATTCATAGCCTATTTTGGACTGATGTGTACCAAACAATAAAGAGTCTTATTAAACCTATGGATAAACTAAAAGTCTCTATCATGAACACAATTCCTTAGGACATGATAACTACATGATTACTAAATGTAGTTTTCATCATAAATTTACCAATAGGACTCATTTTTATGATGCACAACTTAATTTTTATTCAAATATATAGGAATTCAAGAGGATACAAAATAATTTCCAATTTCAATGTACTATAGAGTAACATCTTGCACTTGATATAATTGATCATTATAATACAATTAATTTTTTGATAATTCATGGGGATAAATAAATTCAAAAGGATAGTGGGATGTTATTTATATGGTTATCCACAAAATTTTTCACTTTTTTATCCCTAATTTATAAATTGGATTCCTAAAGAAGTTTCATCTAACAAACAATACATGGTTTTGATTTATGTTTATTAAGGAGATACTAGAGGGATGCATGATTAGAATACACAATAACTTTGAACCCTAAAATATATGACATGAATTTATCCAAGATAGTTATAACACCCTGAAATTTATTCTTATTTTTAGTGTTGTTTTCAAGGTTAGGGTCTAGTGTGCGTAAGGTGTATGTAATGAAATTTGGATCTCGATTAACATATTGTGATAAAATTTCCCAAACTGTATAGTTTTAAGTTTTACACATGAGATCATTTTTAAATCATATAGATGTTTATGGATTATTAGTGGTGACATAGGACAATATCTCAATATATTAAAAGATTCCTTTTAGTTTTTATCAATCAATAATTCATTGTATTATTTAAGTATTCAAGTGTTGATTAGTGTAATCTTGGTAATTTCATCAATTGAATAATGATAAAATATTATGTAACTTATGAAATAAAATACATTCCAAAAAATTCTAGATAATTTTATGGATGAAATAACATTTAATTATTATTTATTGGGTTGTATACCAGACCTAGAAATCAAATGCTATAGTATTATCTCATAATGTACCATGAAATGAAATATTTTTTATAATTTAATATAGAAATATTTTTCAATAAAAATATGAAGTATAATACCAATAATACTCAAACACACATCATAATATGAACCATAAACCATGAAATCAACCATTAATAATACTATGAAATTATTTAAATATTGTAAAAAATTTCTAACGATGCATCAATAGAGTAAACTTCACATATTTCATAGACCAAATTACATCCTTATATATGAAAATGTAATGAAGGGATATTGAAGGCTGTATTTTCTTTATCCATGAGGGTAATTTGGATTCGAAAATTCCCCCACTAATGTCACGACCCATCCTCGGGGCCAGTGTTGTGACTACCCCAAGCCCGAACCGGCAGCACCAAGCAGCGCCGCCCTCCCAAACCGGCTGGCCAAAGCCGGTTGGCCTTCCCGGCGCAAGCGGTCCGCTCGGCGGGCTATGGTCTTACTGCGCAGCACCTTCGGGTGTCGCGGTTCCTTCTTCCGGTTGGCTGGCGAGCCGGCCGGTTCATCGCCGAAGCGGCTCGTATATTGCGGTCTGCGGTCCTCCGTAGTGTGGAGCCCCTTGTGGTATCGCGGTATTCCTCTGGCTCGGCCAGTTCTTTGTCAGTCGAGCGGCCCACGGTTGCTGACCGCAGTTCCTCTCCATGCGGTCGGCATATAGCCACCGCTTTTTCTCTAGTCTCCATCACTCTTTCCATCAACGTCACCATCCAAAAGAAATGAGGATCAACGGAGGGTCGTCAGGCCATGTTCATTCCACCCACGCCCCTTGCGTTAGGCGGTATCATGTGGCCGAAGATAAACATGGTTTCATGAAGAAAGAATAACAATTTTATTCAAATAAAATTGAATCAATCCACCCTACCTCGATAAATGACGTCTCACGTCGTCGAGCCGTGGATGACGAGCATCGCGGTAGATGGCATCGCGTAGAATGGCGTCACATAGAATGGACGTCGATTCCATGGATGTCGGGGTGTGTCCGAGGAGGAAGCAGCGTTGTCGACTACGTGTTCTTCATTGAGGGAGAATGTAGTTCTTCATCGGAGGATTCAAGCTCTCTTTTAAATTCTCCATAGGTTTCCCACCACAATATTGCCATGCCAAAATTATATTAAGGCTTCCCCCAATTTAAATAGATAAGCCATGCCACTTCAAATTTAATTCAAAAGAATAAATTAATTAAGGGTGTTCACTTAATTAATTTGTTACGGTTGGCACATTAATGAAGAGGGTGGAATGTGGAGAGGCTCCACCCAATTAAATAAGGGGGAGTTGCCAAGAATAAATGAAGGGGAGTTATATAGGGAGTTTAAGGGAGTTTAAGAGGAGATGAAAGGTTAGGGAACGTGTGGGACCCACCTCACAAATATCCTCTCATGGGAGGTTATGTGGGTGTGGGGCCCACCAATTAACCTCCCCATGTACGATTTAACTACCAAAGATAGATAAAATTGTTCACAACAATTTTATTTAACTTTTTATTAAACCCCAAAAATTAACTTCCAACCTGCATAAAACACAACTGCAGTAACGGTCCCCTTAAGAAAATATCGGTGATGTGAGTTCATCGGTGCCCTCAGATTTCAATTCCGAGCACCGGTTCAAAAGATAGAAAAAACCTGCACGGACGTTTAATGAACGTACCCGAAACAAACTTCAGAAATTTATTCCGGGCACACTGGGCCTCGGAAGCAAGTACCATCAGAAACCGCAGACTCATAAAATTACAAAGTATTTAAGAAAAAAATTTCCTTGAGATTTTAGGGTCTTTACATTACTCCAACCTTAGGGATTTATGTCCCCGTAAATCTACAACACACACTAGGTAAACAAATGGGGATACAGAGCTTGCATCTGTTCCTCCTGCTCCCAAGTACTCTTCTGGAGGTTCTCGTGCTGCCATCGAATGCACACCAGAGGAATCGACCATCCACATAGGACCTGCTCCTTTCAATCCTCAATCTCCACTGGGACATCCACAAATGTCGCCCCATCATCGATGTCTAGCTCCCCGTGATCGATGATGTGGGTCGGGTCATGCTTATATCTCCTCAGCTGAGATACGTGGAAGACGTCATGCATCCTAATCAAATGAGGTGGAAGGGTTAGGCGGTAAGCCACCTCGCCTACTCTGCTGAGGACCTGGAAAGGTCTGATGAATCATGGAGACAACTTTCCTCCCCGGACAAATCTATGTAGACCTCGTCGAGGTGATACCCATAGGAAAACGTGGTCGAAATCCTCAAACTTCAGTGGTCTTCATCTCCTATCAGCATAGGACTTTTGTCTGCTCTGTGGAGTCTTCATCCGCTCCTGGGATATCTGCACCTTCTTTGGTAGCCTCAAGATGGGTATATTGGTCAACCTCAACCTCAGCTCCTGAAAAGCTCTGTTGGCATCTCTCTGACCATACAAAGGGTATCCCATTCTTCGTCAATGCTAAAAGCGGTGTAGTAACTCTTGAGAATTCTGGCACAAATCTAAGTATGGCCGACTCATGAGTGATCGACTGCACCCACTTATGAATGATTCCCTCCTATGCTTCCTAGGGTTTCCTTTTCACCGAACAAGTAAAACTCATACCAACGTTGTAAGTAAACCACAACCTTTTTTCCTAATACAGTCAATCTGTGTATGAACTGTGGTTGCCCAGTCCATACGCAAACTAACGTCGTAAGGCCTCGACGCTGCCACCAAGAGGTTCTAACCGAAACTCTCGCCTCAAGGTTCATATCACACCGTCGGCATAAGCATGATTATCGAGTCTCATCCCAAATTTATCTCCAGACGTGAGGGTCAAGTCAACAATTTAACCAGAAACTCTTGGTCTGGGACAAGATCCGTGGTAGGAAGGAATGATTGGTACCTATGTCT
Source organism: Viscum album (assembly GCA_963277665.1). Classification (NCBI taxonomy): domain Eukaryota; kingdom Viridiplantae; phylum Streptophyta; class Magnoliopsida; order Santalales; family Viscaceae; genus Viscum; species Viscum album. Next base: position 975,142,502 of record OY728122.1, read on the forward strand.
ATTGATACGACAGCTAGTAATAGACACAGGTTGTACCTCGAATCATTCCTAGATCCCTTGGGTCACACTCCTTGACTGCATGTAGCTACTCTCTTCCCCTACCCTCCTTCTCCCTAAGCCTGGTGGTGACTACAAAGGTAGGTGGTTGTAACATGTCGAAATGTACATCACCACATGCTGCTTTCCTAGCTCTTTTTTCACGTCTGTTTCTCTGCAGATTAATCTATCCTTTAAACACACCTCGCTCTAGGGTCCTAGCTCTAAGAACTGATCATATAATAGTCATTAAGTACCAAGAACGATTGGTACGCCTTAATGAATACTCATCTACCGACATGTTGTCCTACTGAAGTTGTATAAGCTCAAGAAAACTCCCAGCCACCTCCTCAAGCCAGTCCTCAGCTACCTGTGAGTCGGGATCGCCACAAAACCTGAGGGGTATATGATGTTGAAACACATGTAGGCACTAAGCCTACATGGGTCATCTACCGGTACCGCCGGTTGAAACTGCTGACCAATAGGTAGTGATATAGCTGGCACACTACCCGAAGGTACTACCTCAAGCATCGGTCCACATACCGAAGCCTCATCATTATGCAGACCAACCTCACGGTCACTCATTGGGAAACACCAGAAGCTAAGATCACCATCTTCTCTACTAGTGTCTAAACTAGGTGTAGAACTCTAGAAATCACCTCCAGTCGGTCCACTACTGCCTGGGAATCTGTCTCTCCTCGTAACCTCGGAGGCCTCTACTGCTGCAACTCGTGCAATGCACTCAGTCAGCATGCACCGTCCACTAGTACGGTTGGTGGAATCTGCTTCCCAACGGGTGGTGGTGCTGCTGGTACACCACCCGAATGTTCCAACATAGTAATAGGTCCTTGTACTGAAGCCCTGTCACTTGGTGGGCAATCATTGTGTACTCTCCCGGAACTCCAACTGACTGTCTGTGTGGAGGCATCCTGAACAGATGTGACATGGTCAAATGATTAAAACCTAGTGATCTGACCGGGTTTGAGCTGACTTAAATAAAACTTTTGGAAACACACATGAAATCAGTGTTTTTATGCACTAAGTCAGAAATCAGAAGTCAGGGTCCTGGTGTATGGATACATTGGTTTCTGCACCAACACTGGACTCCCAGATCTGAAAACCACACTCGGTACCCTTAACACTATTGCTTCACATAAAAGAATGATCAGAGTCCTGAGTTCTGCAGTAGAACTGACTCCTCTAATACCAATTTGTCACGACCTATCCTCGGGGCCCGTGTCGTGACTACCCCAAGCCCGAACCGGGGGCACCAAGCGGTGCCACCCTCCTAAATCGGCTGGTCGAAGCCGGTCGTCCTTCCCGGCTCAAGCGGCCCTCTCGGCGGGCCGCGGTCTTGCTGCGCGGCACCTTCGGGTGTCGCGGTTCCTTCTTCCGGTCGGCCGGTTCGCCACCGAAGCGGCACATAAATTGCGGGCTATAGTCCTCCATAGCACGGCGCCCCTTGTGGCGCCGCAGTATTCCTTCGACCTGGCCAGTTCTTCATCGGTCGAGCAGCCCGTGGTTGCGGGCCACAGTTCCTCTCCACGCGGCTAGCATACAGTCACCGCTTTTTTCTCCTATCATCATCACTCTTTCCATCAACATCACCATCCAAAAGAAACGACGATCAACGGAGGGTAGTCAGGCCATGTTCATTCGGCCCATGCCCTCCGTGATAGGCATTATCATGTGGCCGAAGATAAACATGGTTTCACGAAGAACGAATAAAACTTTTATTCAAATAAAATCGAAGCAATCCACCCTACCTCGATAAATGACGTCTCACCTCATCGAGCCGTAAAAGACGAGCATCACGGTAGATGGCATTGCGAAGAACGGATGTCGATTCTATGGACGTCAGGGTGCGTCCGCGGAGGAAGTTATGTTGTCAACTACGTGTTCTTCGTCGAGGGAGAAAGTCGTTCTTCGTCGGAGGATTCAAGCTCTATTTTAAATTTTCCATAGGTTTCCCACCACAATATTTCCATGCCAAAATTATATTAAGGCTTCCTCCTAATTTAAATAGATAAACCATGCCATTTCAAATTTAATTCAAAAGAATAAATTAATTAAGGGTGCTCACTTAATTAAATTGTTAAGGTTGGCACATTAATGAGGAGGGTGGAATGTGGAGAGGCTACACCCAATTAAATGAGGGGGAGTTGTCAAGAATAAATTAATGGGAGTTAAATAGGGATTTTAAGGGAGTTTAAGAGGAGATGAATGGTTAGGAAATTTGTGGGCCCCACCTCACAAATATCCTCCCATGGGAGGTTATGTGGGTGTGGGCCCCACCAATTAACCTCCCCATGTAGAATTTAACTACCCAATATAGATAAAATTGTTCACAACAATTTTATTTAACCTTTTATTAAACCCCAAAAATTAACTTCCAAACCGCATAAAACGCAACTGCAGTAAAGGTCCCCTTAAGCGAATATCGGCGCTGCGAGTTCATCGATGTCCTCAGATTTCAATTCTAAGCATCAGTTCAAAAGATAGAAAAAAACATGCATGTACGTTTACTGAAAGTACCTAAACAAAACTTCATAAATTGATTCTGGGCACACTGGGCCTCGAAATCAAGTGCCGTCAGAAACCGCAGACTCGTAAAATTCCAAAGTATTTAAGAAAAAAATTTCCTTGAAATTTCTGGTTCTTTACAACTAACCTTTTTATAATATGGTTATTCAAAGATAGTCTACACAAACATGTCATCTCTTCGGCATATGGGTTGTACCAAGTAATTATTTTCATTTTTTATTACCATTAGACAAGTTTTTTTAAAATTACATAAACCGAACTTAGACATTGGGTATTATAGATATGTGAAACAATTCCAACAACCAAAAATTTGGCTACCAATGTTTTAACAATATCATGGGGTTTGGGTTCATTCTATGTAATTCTTAGCTCAGTAATTTAACCTCATAGTTTAATAATATACATTTCATGTAAATTAATGGGATAATATGAATAATTTAAACAAGTTTTCATAAAAATGTATTTTTATAATACCTTAAAACGTAAATAAATCACAATTAATTATCTATATGGATTTTTATAACAATTATAATAAACAACTTGTTTTTATTCTCAAGATATAAATATTAAAAATATTTATGGAGTTTTTTATGATCTAATAGATAAGTAAATGATTTAAATAAAATACACAATAGTAATATCCTTTGATAAATAGTAAGTATTTAAAATCTGATCAGAATCATCAGGGGTTAATGTGTTCTTAGTGGATAAGAAATCATCAATTAGAAATCATTCATAGAATTTATCCAAACTATTATAGCATTCAACACATGAATAATTACCTAGCATGACTATCAATGATAAAAAATAAAAATGTGGTTCATAGGAAAGATGATATGTTTCCATGTGGATAGGTATTATATTAAAAATATTATTTTACTAAGGGTAATGTTTCTCAAAGTGGTGATTCATGGAATCAAGGATGATAAAGTGGTATTTTTTCCCACTAAAATCCATAGATAATAAAAAATTATATATTTAAATTATGGTTTTGGTTGTGTTTAAAGGAAGGTATCATAAATATAATTAAGTAATGTCCATTCAACCTTGCATATTCCATTTTAAATAGATAAAAATTATTAAAAATAAATTTTAAACCCTCATAAAAACATCATCTAGAATAGAAATATGGTGTACAGTACTCTGGTTTTCTAATTTAATAATTATTTCATTGGTATTTATCTCCCCTACATATAATTAAGAGAAAATGGATTAATTAATCACATTTATAGTGGCTCCCAAATAAATCATGGCATAAAAAAGAAAAACTCTTATATGGTACATGGAATTGAGAATGATTCTCGTTTGTTGTAACTGGAAATAAGTGATTACTAAATTAGTTCTGAGACATTCCTTCCAAATATCACATTTTCATCTCATCAAAGTCACATTTAGTGTGTACACATTTTATTCAAGGAAAATTATTAATAATTAATTTTATTTATATCATCAATCAATAGAATGTTATCATGAATTTTTTTGAATTTTTTCAGTATCTTCAAGACACATTTTGTTTCATTTTGTTTCTATGGTTTGGTATTAATTTATTTTAATGGACTATTAATGGTTTTTATTGGTATATCATCAAAAGAAACCCAATTTCCTTAAGTGTGACTTCTCTTAGGATAGAAATTTCACTAATATAGATCTTTGGAGATAGTGGGAATAGCGGTTTTCTTAAGAGTGTATAACTCAAAAAATAAGGTTTTTTTTATTTTTAGTTGAATTAAACTATAAATTGTAATAGAACAAACATTTATATTATTTATTTGGTTAACTATAGGTTGAGAATTATTTTCAATTAACCATTGAATTTGGATTTCCCCCACTATTTTAGAGAGTGGGCATAATTTAAATTTTAAGACTCGTATAGATGTATGGGTTATTTGTTTGATTTTAAGGTTATATTCATCCATTCATTTCATTACATATTAATGGATATTATTTATTTATTTAAGGTGTTTTTTTAAAGTAAATTATGTTGGATGAGAATTTTTTCTAGTGGTGTAGGATGACAACCAAGCCTCAGGTAGTTCCATGACCATTGAGGTTAGTTAGAATATCTCTATTACTATAGGCTTGTTCATATATCAATTTATAGATAGATATATTGTATTATTCTTAATTAATGGGTTTTTTGTATAGAGGATATGAAAATATTACCTCAAAACCATCCTATGTCTTTCTTATATGAAGGAATTGGTAAGAATAGTTGGTGTTGAAAGTATAAATATAGTAATTAAGTGTAAGGGATATTTTGATTTCCCATGAAAAAGTTTAATTTTACTAAGTATGGAACTTACCACTTTAAATATTTTGTCTACCTTATTCTCAAAATCAAAAAAAAATTAACTCAAGGAATCCTATGACAGGTTTACTAGACCTCGAACTGAATATATGACTGTTTTATTCTATGTTTATTATGTGGGATCTTATAGTGATAATAAATGTAGAATCCTAGGTATTTATAGAATAATATTTTTTTATATCTATATTTATGGATAATATATTAATTTTATGTTAAAGGGGACACTTTTTCCGATAGTGTACTCAATACGTAACAATAGGTTTCTCTGAAATCTTACATTGCACACAACTTTGAGTTATACCTAAAAATAATATAATTTTATTATTATTTTAAATAGTAGTTAATGCCTAGTCATTATATTGGAGGGAATGAACAGAACTAACTACAATATTATTACACATTTTTTGTTAAATTTTTTTACATTTATCCAATAAATTTTAAAGGCTTAAAATAAGAATGAATCTGATTTTAAGTATGAAATACTTTAATATTTTTAAAAGGTTTTTTTACCACCTTTTGATGAAGGAACTTTTTAAATATTTTTTTTACTTTTATATTTTCTATTTAAAAAAATAAAATTCTTTTATGGAATACTGACATCAAAATTTAATTTGGTTAAATTTTTGGTAATTTTCTGATAAAGTTCATTTTTTTAATGAATAGTGAAAGCTTGTCTTTTCATCTAATTTATTTATACAGTTATATTGTCATTTTAATTGGTTTTAATAGTTTAATTGGATTAATTTTTTATCATTTAATCCAATTTTAGTCTTTTTAAGTAATTTTACATTTTAATTAGACATAAAAACATGTCAATCTTTTGGTTGTTTTTACTTCTTAAAAACATGCTTTTTTATTTTGACAACAGGAATTAATTTTAAATTGATTTCTGTAAATTCTGTGTTTTGAATTTGTAAAAATGGATTCCATATTTATAATCATAAGGTCCAAATTGTTTAAATAAGTACCTTTTATTTTTTGACATTATGAATAGTAACTTCAATAATTATTTTTATTTACCATGGTTAAAGGGTAAATCAGGTAAATAAGGGTAAAAATAATATAGAACTACCATAAAACATGTATTAATCCTATTGTATGATATATTTATGACCATTTTCGTCCTTGGGTCAATTTTGGGACCCCATGGAGCCACTTGGTAGTGATAATGACATGTTATAATAATTAATTTAATATAAAGAGAAAAAAAACATAAACATGTATCTTCTTATTAAAAACATTTTTATGTGGGGTTATATAAGTGATCTATTATAATATAAATATTAATTATGAAGATAAAAATATTTACTACATCATGATATTTTATTTATAATTTTTAGATATTAAATAAAAAAAAATTAATTATGACACAATGATGATGCAGTGATTGATTCATTAATAAAGGTTTAAAATAAATAATATTTTAAATATTAAAATAAATATTATTTGTCATAATTAATGTCATCCATGAATTATTCAGGTGAATATGACATGTTATTTTTGATTAAATGTTTTTTTTTTTGAAATAATGATGTTATGAATTTGTGAAAATGTCAAGTTTGAATAGTGTCAAAAATTGGCATAATTCATAACTTAAAATATAAAATAGTTTATTAAATAATATTAAATTACTAAAATATAATATTTGGTCAAATGGTTAATATAAGTAAAAATATATCATAAATTAATTTTTTTGTCATTTGATATGATATGGTAATTACATTAACCCACAATGTGTAAATAACATGATATCATTGTAAGATTAAAAAGGGTAAAATAAGGGTTAAACCAAAAAGATAAGGATAAAAAAATATTAAAAACATGTATAAAAATTATTTTATTATGGTTATTATAACCAAAATCATATTATATTATAATTAAATTATTTTTTTACCATTTTTAATTGAAATATAATTTATAATAAAATAATATTTCAAGACTTTCCTAAAGTGTCTCTTCTCCCTCTTATAAAAGGCCACTACCTCTACCCACATACTCACACCTCTCAAGCCACTTGTATCATCCAAATAATGTTCAAATAAGATCCCATCATCCCTCATTTCCTCCTAGAAGACTTAACTTAGGAATATGGAAATTTAAGAAATCCTTTTGGCTCAAATCCAAAGAAGTTACCTGATTTAGAGGTAACGTTTTCTCTCAAGTTCCTTTCTTTTATTTTCCTTTTTCACTCCATATGCTCTTCTTATTCTTTGACTACATAATAACACTAGTATCCTCAATATAATAGTATTTTTTTATGATAGGTATTCTAACTAAACTTACACACACCTTCATCTAATAGATACGAACATATTGTTTCTGTGTATGGAGAACTACAGCCTCACGAAACGATGATTGTTCAATTTTCTCCTAACCCCTCTCATGGTGGCCATTATGATGGAACTTTATTTATATATTATATATATTATATTTATATTTTCTCTATTCTTTTGTAATTTATATTTACAACATACCTTTATGCTTTTTATAATGTGTAAATATGATAATTTCTTTTGAGGTAGGGCAGACTATCACCCCCTCAAAGTGACACGACTCGTTCATGACCTAGATGGAATGTATAAAGCATGGAATTAATGAAATTATTTAACATATATAAAAAATATATTATAATAGAATTATAATATACATATTTATCATTTAGTTTTCATTCCTTTAACAGGACAAATAAATGAAAGTAGCATTCATACGTATGTACAACCTATTGTCTCCATGAACGGTGCATTTCATTTATTATCTCCAAATGTTATGTAATATTATAAAATACATATATAATGGATATATGTGATATTTAAATAATTATTATCATTATAGAGATGATGTAATTTTGACTACATGGACAATGTACATCGAAACAAGTTCATTTTCAACTCAAGTACCGAATATCGACAAAACGACTTATATAAACTTAAATAATTATGTAATTTTTATAACATGATGATAAGTAATATAAAATGAATAATAAAATTGAAAAAGGTTCTTAATCAAGTATAAATTAACCTATTTTCATGATCATACCAAGTTTTTGAAATGTTTTTCATAGGGTATAAGGAAGGGTAAGAGAAAGGAAGAATTCAAGAATATTTATATCAAGAAAATAATTATTGTTTTATTTAAGGAGTTTTATTATTGTGAAAAAAAAATTGGACAGATTAGAAGTGTCTACTTTTTATTATTTGAGATGTAATGTATTAGTTATGGCTTAATTCTCTAAAACTCTAAACTTGAAAAGATCCTCAATGTGAAAGAAAATAAATTCTTGATCAAAAATGAAGATTATGTAATGTTTAAGGCTGAGGCCTTATAATTGGTATCAGTGGTTAGTTTAGATAACTTAAGAATTTAGGATATTGTTAAATGAATATCCATAAATTTTTTTACTTTATAGTATGATTTAAATGATATAGCATTTGAATATTACCATGTTGCTTCATCTAAGATATATCTGTGCTCAGAATTTTTTTCCGCAGAGGAAACAGGGAATCTATGATGGGATGACAACAAGAGGAAAACAACCAACCAAATCAGAAACCAGAAATGGTCAGAATCAGAACTAAATAGTTTTTTGTAGTTATGTCATAGTTGACTAAGGCTATAAATATAGGTGGTATCCATGCACGATATCAACCAGATCAACCACAAAGGAACATATCAATTGTGGATCATTTCATGAGGAAAAATTCTCTATCATTCATAGGATCATCTGACCCTATGCTAGATGAAGGGTGGATTAAAGAACTGAAAAAGATTCTCGATGTCATGGGGTGTTCAGAACATCAAAAGGTTTGTCTTCCTCTTTACCATTTTGAAGGTGAAGTCGATCAATTGTGGTCTATGTTTTAAAATATTAGTGATAGTGAGTAGATTGATGCTCTTGATTGGGATTCATTAAAAGGTATATTCCTTTAGAAATGTTTTCCTAAGACAGTTCAACTTAAGATGAAAAAAAATTCTTTGAATTGAGGTAGGAGGATGACTCAGTGGCAGCTTATGAAGCAAAATTCACTCAACTGGAAAGGTATGCTCAAAATTTAATATGGGATCTTGATAATAAAATACATCATTTTTACTTGGGAGTAAAGCCAAAGTATCAAAGGGATTTAGCTTCTTGTGAGTTCAAAAGTTATTAAAAACTAGTTTGATGTGTTAAGAAGGTGGAAATGGAGTTTTCCAATGATCAAGTATTCTTTTAAAGACAATAGAATAATAGGTGAAGGTGGTAGATGAAAGGGAATAACTCTTCAAAAAATTATTATGGTAAGAAACTTAATTTTATAGTTTGTGAAAATTGTATTAAAAAGAAAACTGGGAATGCCTTTTAAATTATGGAAAGTTCTTATGATGTTGGAAGATAGGACATAAGGCTCATAATTGCACTGGAAAAGATCAGGGTAATGGTAAGACAAAATTTGATGTATAGTTAGTAAAATGTTTTAAGTGCAATGAAATGGGTCATTATGAAAACGAGTGTCTGATAAAGAACTCAAATGATGGAAAGCAGTCGGATTACAAGAATAAAGGTGTGGTGAAATCCTTTGCAACTACTTCAGTAGATCTTGGGCTATCAAATGAAGTGGTATCAGGTATATTGTTTGTTTATTCAGATTATGCCAATGTCATGTTTGATTCTAGGCCTACACATTCTTTCATTTCTAAGAAATTTTCTAGTAAAATGGAAATTCCAACTGAAGATATGAATCTTGAAATTGTGGTAAAAACACTTGGGGGAAATGTTGAGACAAAAATAAATGATAAGAACCTTCATGTCCTTGTGTGTAGAAAGAATCTACTTGAAAACCTTATTGTTTTTCCTATAGTAGAGTTTGATGTTGTTTTGAATATGGATTGGATCTCCATTTATCATGCTAAGATTGATTGAAGAGCTAAATATTTTTATTTTCAAAAATAATTTCAGTATGTTTACAATAATGAATCCTTACATTTGATAACATAACAGGAAGCTAGGAAACTAGTAAAAGATGGAAATTAATTTTACCTTGCACATATTGTTGAAAACCAAGGAAATGTTTAGCTTAATGATGTGATAGTGGTAAATGGGTATCTTGATGTTTTTTATGATGAGTTTCCGATTATAATACCTGATTGGTAAGATGAATTTACTATTGACTTGGTTCCTGATGCTAAGCCAATTTCAAAACCCCCTCAACAAATGTATCAAATTGAACTTTTAGAGATGAAGAAGAAATTTCAAGAGTTATTATATAAAGGTTTCATTTGACCTAGCACGTCACCATGGGGTTCTCCTATATTGTTTCTTAAAAATAAAGATGGTTCAATGAGACTTTGCATTGATTATAGAGTCTTGAATAACATCACTATTAAGAACAAGTATCATTTGCCTCATATCGATGATTTATTTGATCAGCTCTAGGGTGCTCAGTGTTTTTTGAAGATTGACTGGAGTTTGGGGTACCATCAGTTGAAACTAAAGGAAGAAGACATTCCAAAGACCAAGTTCCATACTATATATGGCCATTATGAGTTTTTAGTTATGCCTTTTAGTTTAACCAATTCACCTGTTTTATTCATGGATCTTATTAATATAATTTTTCATGAGTTCTTGGATAAGTTTTTGGTTGTGTTTATTATTGATATTTTTTTATATTATAAAAGTAAATAGGAGCATGAAAGTCATTTAAGGGTTGTCTTACAAACCTTAAAAGAAAAGAAACTATATGGGAAATTCAAAAAGTGTGAGTTTTGGTTACAAAATATTTCATTATTTGGTCACGTTGTTTCTAAATATGGAATAATTATAGATCCTGCTAAAACAAAAGTTATTGAAGAATGGAAAATACCCAAAAATATAACTGAGATTCATAGTTTTCCTGGTTTAACAGGTTATTACTAGAGGTTTGTTGAAACAATTTCATGGTTATCTATCCCACTGACTAAGTTAACTCAAAAAGGTGTTAAGTTTATCTAGGCAAAAGAATGTGATGAATGTTTTCAGGAATTGAAAAGAAGATTGGTGAATTCTTCAGTTTTGGTACTACCTTCCTTAAATAGTGAATTTCTTATCTATAGTTATGTTTTGTTGAAAGGACTTGGTTGTGTCCTAATTCAGAATGATCAGTTAATTTCTTATGCTTCACTTCAATTGAAAACTCATGAGCTAAATTACCCTACACATGATTTGGAATTAACTGCTATTGTTATTGCATTAAAAATTTGGAGGCATCATTTTTATGGCGTAAAGTGTGAAATATATACTGATCATAAAAGTGTGAATTATATATTCACTCAAAAATAATTAAACATGAGATAAAAGAGATGAATTTAATTAACCAAGGATAATTATTGCACGATTATGTACCATCCAAGAAAGGAAAATAAAGTGTCTAACACTTTGAGTCTAAAGAGTACTTCTATATTAACCATTCTATGTTTGGAACGAGATCCTTTGGTTTTTGATTTGATGACTTTTGAATTGGAAGTTTTTGGGGTAGGGAAATCCGCTATTTTGTTTCAGGTGGTAGTGAAATCATATCTATTAGATAGAATTAAGCAAGAACAAAAAGAATAAAGTGAGTTTCAAAAAAAGGTATAATGGGTTCAGAATAGTAAGTTACCTGAATTTAACATTGATAAAGACTGTGTTTTGGGGTTTATAAAGAGATTATGTGTGCCTTGTGATTCACGGTTGAAGAAAGAGTTATTATGTGAAGTTCATAGTTATCTATTTTCAGTTCATCTTGGAAGTACTAATATGTACATAGATCTTCAGGAGTATTACTGGTGGGATGGAATGAAAATAGATATTACTAACTTTACCCTGAGATGTTTGATTTTTCAATAGGTTAAAGTAGAGTGGTAGTTACTGAAATGGATGCTTCATCCTTTTCCAGTGCCAGAGTGAAAATAGGAAAATGTGTCCATGGATTTCATAGTGGTATTACTAAATACTTCTCGAGGTAACAATGCAATCTGGGTTATTTTTTATCGATTGACTAAATCTGCTCATTTTATTTCTATTCAAGATAATTTTTCTCTAGATCAATTTTCTCAGTTGTATATAAAAGATATAGTTAGGTTTCCTGGAGTTCCTCTCTCTATTGTATCTTATCATGACCCCAAGTTCACTTATAACTTTTGGAGAGTCCTTCAGAATTCATTGAGAACTGAATTAAATTTTAGTACAACTTATCATCCGCAATCAAATGGGTAGTCAAAACTAATAATTGAGACCTCATAGGATATGCTACGTTCTTGTTCAATGGATTCCCAGAGAATTTGGGATCAACATTTTTCTTTGGTTGAGTTTTCTTATAATAATAGTTTTCATTCCAGTATACAGATGGAACCATTTTAAGCATTATATGAAAATAGGTGTCGAACTCTAGATTTTTGGGATGAAGTAGGTGAAAGGAAGTTCATGGGACAAGAATTGGTAGAAGAGATGGCATAAAAATTTTAGTTGATTCAGAAGCACATGAGAATATCTCAAAGCAGGAAGAAAAGTTATGCGGATAATTGGAGGAAAGATCTTTCTTTCTAGGTAGGTGATCATGTCTTTCTAAAATTTTCTCTATGGAAAAGTGTGATATGTTTTGGTAAAAAGGTAAATCTGAGTTTGAGGTTCATTAGACCCTATGAAATCCTAGAGAAAGTTGGATTAGTTTCCTATAGAGTGGATTTACCTCTAATTTTATCCCAGGTACACAATTTTTTTCACGTTTCAATGTTGAGAAAGTATATGCCAGATCCATCTCATGTTTTGAGTCTAGAGGTGGTTTAGTTGGAAAAGAATATTTCTTATAAGGAACAACCAGTACAGATTCCTAACCACGGAGAGTAAGGGTTTCGTAATAAGGTAATTCTTTCAGTTAAAGGTTTTGTGGAAAACCATATGGTTGAAGAGGAAATTTAGGAATTTGAAAATCCAATGAGTGATAAATACCCCCATTTATTTGATAATTAAATAAAATTGTGGGGACGAAATTTCCAAAAGGGTTGAATGATGTAAAAACCCAGGTATTTATAAAATAATATTTTTTATACCTATATTTATAAATAAGATATTAATTTTATGTTAAAGGGGACACTTTTTCTGATAGCGTACTTGATACATAACAATAGTTTTCTCTGAAATCTTACGTTGCACACAACTTTGAGTTATACCTAAAAATAATATATTATTATTATTATTATTTTAAATGGTAGTTAACACCTAGTCGTTATATTGGTGGGAATGAACAGAACTAACTACAATATGATTACACGTGTTTGTTAAATGTTTTTACATTTATCCAATAAATTTTAGAGGATTAAAATAAGAATGAATCTGATTTTAAGCATGAAATACTAATGTTTTTAAAAGGATTTTTTACCACCTTTTGATGGAGAACATTTTTTAAATGTATTTTTTGTCACTTTTATATGTTATATTTGAAAAAATAAACTTCTTATATAGAATCAGGACATAAAAATTTACTTTTGTTAAATTTTTTGTAATTTTCTGCTAAAGTTCATTTTTTAATGAATAGTGAAAAATATTACATTTTAATTCAAAACTGCATTTTCATCTAATTTATTTATATAGTTAGATTTTAATTTTAATTTTTTTTAAATTGTAATTGGATTAAGTTTTTATCATTTAATATAATGTTGTTAATTGGAAGTAATTTCACATTTTAATTTCACATAAACACATGTCAATATATTGGTAGTTTTTACTTCTTAAAAACATGCTTTTTGGTTTCAACAACATGAATTAATTTTAAATTGATTTATGAAAATTATGTGTTTTAAATTTTGAAAAATGAATTCTGTATTTTTAATCATAAGATCCAAATTTTGTCAATAATTACCTTTTATTTTTTGACATTATGAATCATAACTTCAATAATTGTTTTTATTTACCATGGTTAAAGGGTAAATTGGGTAAATAAGGGTAAAAAATAATATAAAACTACCCTAACAACTATCCTAATCATATTGGATGAGATATTTCTGACCATGGGCATTCTTGGGTCGATTTTGGGACCCCATGGAGCCACATTGGTGTGATAATGACATGTTATAATAGTTAATTTAATGTAAAGAGAAAAATAACATATACATGTATCTTCTTACTAAAACAATTTTTATATGGGATTATATAAGTGATCTCTCATACTATAAATAGTAATTATAAAGATAAAAATATTTCCTACAACATGATATGTTATTTATAATTTTTAGATATTAAATAAATAAATTTAATTATGAAACAATGATATTGGAGTGATTGCTTTATTAATAAAGGATTCAAATAAATGATATAATAAATATAAAAATAAATATTATTTGACATAATTAATGACATACACGAATTATATAGGTAAATATGACATGTTATTATTGATTTAATTTTTTTTCAAATGAATCATGTTGTTATGAATTTTTGAAAAACAGAAGTATGAATAGTGTCCCAAATTGACATAATTAATAACATAAAATATAAAATATTTTATTAAATGATATTAAATTCATAAAAATATAATTTTCATCAAAATGGTTAATATAAGTCCAAATATATCATAAATGAATTTCTTGTGGTTTATTTGACATTATATGGTAATTACATTAACCCACAATGTGTAAATAACATGATATCATTATAAGATTAAAAAGGGTAAAATAAAGGTTAAACCAAAAAATAAGGACAAAAAATATTCAAAAAATTGTCTAAAAAATATTTTAGGATGTTTATTAGAGACAAATCATCTTATATTCTAATTAAATTAGTTTTTGAACATTTTTAATCAAAATTAAATTTATAATAAAATAATATTTCAATACATTCCAAAAGTGCCCCTCCTCTATCTTATAAAAGGCCACCACCTATACCCACATACTCAAACCTCTCAAGACCCTTGTATCATCCAAAATTATGATCAAATAAGCTCCCAAAATTTCCCCTTTCCTCCAATAAGTCTTACCCTAGGCATAAGGTAATTCAAGAAATTCTTTTGGCTCAAATCAAAAGAAGTTACCCGATTTAGAGGTAACATATTCTCTCAAGTTCCTTTATTTTATTTTCCTTCTTCACTACCTATTCTATTATTATAAATTTATTACATAAAACCATTATCCTCAATATACTAGGATGTTTTTATGATAATTATTCTAACTACACTTACAAACACCTCCATCTAATGGATACGAACATACTATTTCTGATTATGGTGCATTACTGCCTCACGAAACGATAATTATTCAATTTTCTCCTACCACCTCTCATGGTGGCCATTATGATGGAACTAAATTTATATATGATATATATTATATTTATATTGTATCTATTCTTCTATAATTTTTATTTACAACATACCTTTATTCTTTCCATAATGTGTAAATATGATAATTTCATTTGAGGAAGTGCGGACTACCACCCCCTTAAAGTGATATGACTCATTCATGCCCTACATGGAAAGTATAAAGGATAGAGTTAATGAACTTATGTAACATATATAATATATATATTATACTGTAATTATAATATACCTTTGTATCATTTAGTTTTCATTCCTTTAATATGACAAATAAATGAAAGTAGCGTTCATACATACGTACGGCCTACCGTCTCCATGAACAGTGCATTTCATTTATTATCTCCAATTGTTATGGACTATTATAAAATAAAAATATACAGTATATATGTTATATTTAAATCATTAATATCATTATTTATATGATTTAATTTTGACTACATGAAAAATTTATATCTAAACAAGTTCATTTTCGACTCAAGTACTGAATATCGAAAAAATGAATGATATAAACTTAAATAATTATGTAACTTTTATAACATGATGATAATTAATATAAAATGAATAATAAACTTGAAAAAGGTTCTGAATTAAGTAATAATTAACCTAAGTTTATTATCTAGGAATATAAATAATGAATGAGACAAGGCATACTCAAGGTAAGGGACTTCGTCTCAATATCCTTTTGTTAAGTCATATTTTGTTGTTATACACCACCTTATTTTATATAGTGTATAAACTCTTTTGACTTTTAATTTCATTAAAATGGAATATTTTCTATGAATATTTTTACTAAATGATAAAATGAATTTATCTTTTTAACATACACGGTGACAATGACCTTTTTTCCACCTCGAGCATTATTTGATATTTGGATTCCTTAACGAGCAGTAATTTTTTTAAAAGTAAAATAAATACCATATATCCTTTTTACATATTTTATTATTGAAAATTTTTTTGAGAAAATATTTATTATATCAATATCTTAAAATTATATATTGTGATTGCAATGTGGAAATGTTATGTTTTCTTTATACTTGTTTTATGTATTGTGATTATGTTATGGTTCTTGGGAATTGTTTACGTATACAGGTGGTTTTTTGATAAACCGAGGTTGAGTGATCCCATGATAGCTCTCCAATACATTAGGTAATTTGAAGGAGGTAAACTTTAATGTTTATCCTAAGATATTTAGGTAATATATTGTGATGGGTATTCCAAACGTAACCATGAAGGTTACTCCCTATATAGTTTTGAAAGCTACAATGTAAGTATGTTATGGATTCCACAAGTTACCTTTATGATTTATGACTTCTATGAGTTATTTATAAATCTTATGATTTCATGATGTATGTTAAAGATATTATGTTTTATGAGTAAAAATTATGATTTCATTTATTTGTATGTATTGATGGACTAATATTTTATTTATTTATTTCATATCCCTTGTTAATCTTTTTATGCTCATCCCATGTTTTTGAAAAGTTTTTCATAGGGTATAAAGAATGGTAAGAGAAAGGAAAAATTCAAGAATATTTATATCAAGAAAAGAATTATTTTTTATTTAAGGAGTTTTATTACTGTGAAAAAAATGGATAGAGTAGAAGTGTATATTTCTAATCTTTGACATGTAATTTAATAGTGATGGCCTAATTCTCTAAAACTCTAAACCTGAAAAGATCTGAAATGTGAAGGAAAGTAAATTATTTATCAAAAATCAAGAATATGTAATGTTTAAGGTTGGGGCCTTATAATATACTTCTCCACTTAGGAACCACCTATAATAAAATCAATTTTATTGTGGTTAATTCGAATTAATCCATCATAAAAGTAATGTATTAAAAGTTATTCTATAATTTGGTGGTGTGTAAAACTTGCATAATTTGTTTTAAAATGTTCTTAGAATTCAATAAGTGTTTCACCATTAAATTTTCTTATTCCGTAGATTTCTTTTATTTTTATTATAGTTCAAGAGGCTAGGTAATATTTTTAAAGAAAAGTGTTTTTTATGTTTTACCATCCTCTAATTAGGGAGTTTACAAAGTATAATTAGTTCCTTCTAATGTCTTTTAAAGAGAATGGAAAAGCCCCATGTTTTAAAAGTTCAAAAAAGACACCTTCATGTCTTATTTTTGAAAAAAGTATAAAAAATTCCCTAAAGTGTTTGTGTCGATCCTCCCCTGAATATCTGAGGAATTTTGGAATCAAATGAACAAGATATAATTATTGTTAAATATTTAGCACTTACCTTTGTATTGTAATATATTTAGGTATAATATCAACATTATGATAAGTTAGTTCAATAAATTTTGTATTATTTTCTTCCATACTATGAAATTTTATATCAATATAGACATTAAATCCAAAAGAAGTAAAAGGTTTTAGATGAGTCTCAATGTATTGTGTGTCATCCATCAAAGTAATATTCTTGGTGACTTGTTTTTTATATCATAATATCCTATTTGGTTTATATACAGTTCCAAAATTCATATGTGTTGTTATTAACAATCAAATTAATTATTTTTTAATGATGGTTTATACTATAGGACATACCCTATGAGATATCTTGTGGCGTGTTAAAGGTTTTTGAATGATAAGATTCAATATGATTTATATAAAATCTAATGGAGGGTTATTTTAGAAACAATTTGTTGTAAAAAAAATATAGTAACTTATGGAATGTTTTAAATGATGTGATTTTTGTGAAAAATATAAGAATTTTAACAATAAAATATTTCTACAAAATAAAGTTCTTAAATGTGCATTTATGTTTTGAGTAACTCTTAGTTTTAATTTTACTAGAGTCATGATTATCACCAAGTCTATGAAATGCCCTGGCTACTCTTTCATTATAATTTAACAAAATTATTGATTTATAATTTTGTTTCCCTTAATTTTTTTTCCTCTCAGTGTTTTTTGGTGTTTTAGGGGATGAACTTTTATTTTGGACTATAGATTTCATACTGTTGTAGTAGTCCATAATGAAGCTTATGGAGGTTATGTCATAGCCCCCTCCTAATTTTTGACCATGCCATAATAGGGGAACATATGTCGTGGTGATGATATATAGCGGTGTTGTGTTAGGGATTTAAAGTTTTTCCCTTATGAGAGTGTCAAATTAATAGGTTTAATCCCATATACCATATCGTAGCCCAAAGAGGTCACACCATAATTGTTTCCTTACCAGGGTGGTCCATGATGCAATCCTTGGGCTATTCCATGGTGAGAGATTCATAAGGGTATTATGTATGTCATGTAAGTGTATAGAATAAAGGTGGGGTAATGTAAAGGGGTCAAGGATGGACCATGGTGTAGAGGAGATGGATACAATGTGGCGGGTGTCTAGAAAATCCATTCACACTGTAGGTTATAGGTCTTAACCATTGTAACCTTAGGTAATCTTATTCTAAATAGCCAGAGATAGGGAACAATGTCATTGTCCTTTTCCTTTTGGGGTTTTTTAGAGGCTATTTATGCCTTAAGGAAAGGGTGATATTCCATAATTTTCTTAGGGTTGCGACATTGGTTCCTGCTAGTGGAAGTTATCTATGATATAATACTTGAGCTACATTATAGGAGGGAATGTCAGGGATGACCCACATCATCAGCATAGGGGCTACACCGTAGAACCTACCCACTATGTTTTAAAAAAATATGAATTTTCCTTCCTAACCATATTCTCTTTACCAAATTTTTCCATCATCCCTCTCCCATTCCATACAACTAACTCCATAAGATCCCTAGGAGGAGCTCAATCATCAACCGCTTATATACATGGCTTTATCCTTTTATATTTGAAGAGATTTCTAAATTAAATCCCTCTATTTTCTTTTCTCCATCACATTATTCTAATTCTAATCTCTTACCCTTACCCTATGAAGGTTTCTTCTCCCTGGGGTTTGATGATTCTTTATTTTTGATTGGGTTTTTTATGTTTTTAAGGTCTATCTTTATTCATTAAGGCTCACTCTTTCCTTATAATGGTGGATATCTATTTTATTTTTAAAAGTTTGGATTTAATATAGGTTTCCACATGTATTAGCCTTTAAATATCATAACTGTGATAGGGTACCTATTTAAAATTCTGTTTGGGATTTAAAATGACATTGATAAATGTTTCTATGGAATATTTAGAAAGAAAACTCGGTTCTTACTCAATTTTAATTGGAAAAAAAATGTGTTTCCCATTTTTAAGGCATAGCTAAAATATATTTTGTTTAACTGTAAACACCATATATTTGATAAAAAAATTAATGGCCTTTACTAATTAGTTTTTACTTTTTGGGAGTTTTTATGGTCTTTAAATTTGTTTTTAAATGTTTCTTTGAAATTTTAATGTTTTTTTGGATCTTGATGAACGGTTCATATAAAGAAATTATAAATAATGTTTAGGACTCCTAGTTGAAACTTTGAAAGAGGGTTTCCTTAATGAAAACTCTATTGGAATCTACCCTTAGTTTAGTTTGTTTTAAAATGGATGAGAATGTCCCTAATATAGGACACTTATCTAATATTGATGAATTTTTTATTAAGTATATATTCTTATGAGGGGTTATCAAGGGTGAATCATTCTTATGATATATATTATGTATATGTTATTTCTTTCAACTTCTTATTATCCAGCACCCATTTTATAAAACATGGGGAAAAAAGTAGCTATTGTAATTTATGAGATAAAATGTTAAACTAGTTTAGGATTATGCTCTAGATAGTGCCCCTTTTTATAAATATTCCCTTCTTTGAGCATTTATCCCTTGGTTAGTCTAAGTATGGTATGACCAATAATTAGGGAATTTGGATAACATTAGGTGTTCTAATATGATAGATCATTTTTAGTATGTTATATAATATCCCTCAACTTCTAGGTATTCCCAGGATCATTGGTACTTTGATTTATTATATGGGTTATCGTTACTTTATTTAGGTGGTAGTTAGTTACTACTTAAAATTCCCCTTATTTACAGTCTCATTATTATAACTATTTTAATGTTTTTATAATTATTTTTGTTTTTTATGTCCCTTTTGAACAACTAGTTTCTTCCTTTAAAATTAATAATGAAACTTTTTGAAAATGATTAAGAAGTCATTTTATTGAATCTTACACATAATCTTTTAAAGGAAAAATATTTTCAAAATTCATTAACCATTACTCTTTAAATTTAATTATTTCAATGGGATAAGGGAAACACTTTTTGATTGGTTTTTAAATATAAGAAAAATATATACATTTATAAATTGTATTTCAAACCAGCATTAAGTGGATCTTTTATTCAATGTCAATACATGGGGTGCAGTTTCATTGGATTACCTACAGATATTTTTGCTCATACCGATATATATATTTTATATTTTTCTTCCATTTTTTCTTCTAATTTCATATTTAGAATTTATGGTATTAATATTGGATGGTAACTCATGGATTCATGTGGAGAGAAAGTTGGGTTTTGGTTCTTTTCTAAATTTATTATTATATCGGTTAAAATGACCACTTATATTGGTATTTTAGTTTTTATATTTTCCTAGTTTGATATTTATTTATTTATTATACCTTTGAGTTTTTTGTTTAATTTATTCATTATTCTTTATTTGGTTCTGCTTATTTGTAAATACTTCCTTTTCATCTAGAAAATGGACCTCTAATGTAAGGAATGTTCAGGCCAGATTTCTAAGTGGAAATCAAATTTTTTATATTAATTATTGTAAAAAATCATTCACATGAGTTTCATATCTGATTTTGTAGTGCTTATCACTAGCCCATGGGGATTAGGAATGATCTTTGGGTATGTCATGATCTAGATCAGGTGCCCAGTATATGGTTGGATCAGTTTGTTTTGTGAAAAATTGTAGTCATAGCCTAGTTTATTATGATAGAATAGGTTTCAAAACACCCTATGTTATTATTTTATTGATGGTATATTTGATATAGGGATGTAAAAAATCCATATGTTGGTACGTGGAAAGCCTCAAGTGCCCTTTCACAATATAATCCTCTGGTTAATAGGGAATGTTGGGTTGTTAGTCTTGGTTTTTAAGATTTCATATTTTATTTCTAGTATGTTATAAACTTAATTGATGGTTTCCAAAATTCTATTTATAATATATGGTCTTTTTAAAGTATTTATATATTTTGAGGGATGATAATTGGATTTAAACTAGTGGTTCCAGATGAGTTCTCAAGGTATTTAAAACCATATGGATCCTAAGTTCATTATTCTATATAACCCTTAGTGGAAACTATATGACTGACTCATAGTATGTCAATCCATGTTTTTAGGCCATTCATGGATACTGAAACCTCTAATGTAAAGAAGTATTTTTTTTCTTGAATTAATATTTTTACATTGGGTTTTATAAGATTTTGTATAATTATTAATATTCTTAAATAGTAATGGTTAATTTTGAAATTTCTAACAAAACTTTTCAAATGAGTTGAAGTGAATTTGGAGTTTTAAAATGTAAAAATTTGTTATAAGAGTAATGGAATTCGGATTTGAAAATTTTTAATGCGAATAATAAAATAAAATTTATGTTTTACATGTAACATTTTATGTTTTGAAATTTTTAATGGGTTTTTCTATGGTGATATAAAATGAACTCTATTTGAAATTTAGTAAATGGTTTTAATAAAAAAAAATTAAATTTTAAATTTATTTTAATGGAATTTTATATGATTTCAAAAACAAGGGATGTGGTATTTTGAAAAAAGTATGAAAAAAAATATTTTAATATTCATTATTTGATTATGATTATATTTTTATGGAATAATATTATTATATTGATATTTATTTGTAACTATGTATGGTTTGAGTTTCATTAATTTCTAAATGACTTTTTTTCTTGTTATTTAGAGTACACCCCTATTATGTCTTGATGGATTTAAATAGGGAATCTACATGTGATCTCCTTCAAGTGAACCCTTCTATTTATTAACCTATAGATTTCAATTTATATTTCAAGTATTTTAATCCCCTCTCTTTAATGGTCAGATATATCCTTAAGAAGAAAAAGAATATTTACAGAATGTTGAGAGTTTCTTTCATCTTCATGAGTTTCCTAAGCCAAAAAATATCAAGTTCGTAACATTTATACTATAAATTATAATTTGATAGTGTTGGAAGACTGTTTTTTAGATTAGTACATGAGAGGACCATTCTTTTAAATGATTTGATGTCGTGATCATTCAAATGTTTTCCTTTAAATATATGAAGGTGGTTAAGGTGATGGAGTTATAAGGACTTTGGTAGTGAAATCGATCGATGTTGGAGTATGTTCATTATTTCATTGATCTAGCCCCCATATATTTTGGAATTTTTCATGGAAGATTCATTGATTGCTTGGTATTTTGAAAGAGTTATTTTTCTTGATCATCGATCGAATGTGTTGGGGTTTGGTTTAAACTCTTATATAAAATTATTAAGGTGGGAATTTTGGGTTATGGAATTCCTTATATTAGTTCTTGAGGTGAATAATGTAGCCTCTATTACCAAGATAAATAAAGTGATATCCATCTAACAAATGATGAAGTAGTATGAGGTTTAGAAGGCATATTGTGGTAATAGGAATCCTTTCAGTATCTCATAATTATATTCTTCCACGGGTTAGACACCAATGTCCCATCAATGTATAATTTCATCTCATTATAATCCCTCATGTCAGAATGATACAAAGACATTTCATGGTTGTGTCTATTTATATTATATATAGTGATTTTGTTATGGAGTTTCGCATAAAAGGAGTGGATCCAGATTTACCATGTTAGAGGATTTATAAGTCCAACAAATTGATCTTGATCTTGTTTAAGTGGTTGGTTGAGGTATTTTTAATTCTTCAATTCTCCTCATATTCTATTTTATCAATATTTATTTGATTATTATTGTGATAATTTTAGATATATTAGGTTTTGAGGAAACATTTAACCTCACCATCCTTATTTCCTTCTTGAGAAATTTTGTAAGTTAATGGTGGTTTTGTTTAGTATCTATTGGTGTTTTTACCCTATTATAATCCCCATGTTCTTATGTTTTTCTTTCATTTCTAATTGTTTTATGGATTAATTCATGTTTTAATGGAGTTTTAATATAGTAAGTAGACCACTATAGTGGGTATGGCCTAATTTTTATTGATGAACTAGCTCAAAGGTCATTGTGGTTGTTTATAATTATGGGGTAGTGCTTTCTTGTTAGTTGGGGAATTTAAGATTCATTGGGAGATAAATTGATTTCAGGTGATGGTTTGGATCATTTTAATTTTATTGATAAACTTTTTTTTAGTTTTTTTTGTGGTGCTCCATGTTATTGAGAATTGAGTTGTGTGAAGGATTTGAGTTATATCCCTTTTTGTAATGATAAATTGAATCTAATTAATCCTTTGTGCATCATAAAGTGTTATGGTGGGGATAATTGTCACACCCTGGATTCTATTTCCTTTTTTTATACTTAATTATTTATTTCTAATTTGGTTTCCCTTGTTTCTTAGTCTTCCTGGTTTTTAGGTGTTTTAGTGGATGAACTCGAGTTTTAGAATACTAATTTCAAATTGTTTTAATAGGAAAAATGTAGCTTAGGGATGTTATTATTCATCCCCCCCACCACCCTCTTACAAGTTTACCACATTGTATTAGGTATCATGCCACTAGGGAGGTGATATTTAGGGGGGTTTAATAAGTTTATCTAGGCTATCCATTACACTAGTTTCAGATACATAAGGGTTACCCTACAAACCATGACACATCCTAGGAACCATAGTGGTTGACTAACCAAGGTGATATATAGTGTAGGTCTTGGGATACACCATATAGGGAGTTGCATAAGGGTGTTATTAGTGTCTCATAAGGTTAGCACATAAGGGTAGTGAGTAAATGTGGAGTTTCATAAAGGTGTAAAGGATGCGCCATGGTTCCAAGGGGATGGTTGTGTCGTGAAGGGTGTATGAAAAGGGTATCTACACCATAGCATGGAGTACATCACCATAGTAGATATACGTGATCTTTTCAAAAACTATATGAGGCAGGGAGCTACACCATGGTCCTCTG
The DNA here is from genome assembly GCA_963277665.1 of Viscum album. NCBI lineage: Eukaryota > Viridiplantae > Streptophyta > Magnoliopsida > Santalales > Viscaceae > Viscum > Viscum album. The sequence continues at coordinate 975,166,713 of OY728122.1, forward strand.
TATGTTAGGGTTCTTAGGACGTGATTTCTATTATAAGGGAGAAGGGATGCACCATAATTCCTAATATTTGGGACCAAGATTCTTCATAGGGTAGGTGATTCATGACATACCACTTTGGTTATTCCCTAGGATAATATATCTAGGAATCTCCATGCCATAATCCTAAGAGCTATGTCATGGATCCTATCTACCTAGTTTTTAAAAAAAATGGTGTATTTAATTACCTTTATAAACCTATTCTTTTTATATAATTTCCCCTTCATCCCTCTCCCATTCTACATGACCAACACCCTTAGAGCCATATGTGGATCTTATCCATCATCCCTTTTTATTATTTGATTTTTCCTTCCATGTTTTATTTCATTTAAAAGGTAAAACCTTCCTTTTTCTCTAATTTATCCCTTTCCTATTATACTCCTTTATTCCTTTTCCCCTATAAAGATCTTTATGAGTGAGGGATCAGTGTTAGATTTTTTTAATGAGTTTTTTGTGATTTTAGGGTTTTGAATCAGGTGTGTTATTTCATTCTAAGGGAGGATAACTATTTTATTTTGGAATGTGATTATTTTAATTAGTTTTCCCCATGTATTAGCATTTAAATATTATAACCATGATTACTTTCCCATTTAAATTCATGTATTGGATGTCAAATTATAGTTTCAAATGATTCTACAAATTATTTTGAAATAAAACTAAGTTATTACTCATATTTCATTGAAAACAAAGGTGTTTACCATTTTTAATGATTACCATAAATCTATTTTGTTTAACCATGAAAACAATAGGTTTGATAAAATACATTAATAGGATTTATTAATGTTTTTTTATATTTTAAAATTTTTTTTCTTCAAATTAGTTTCTAAATAATTTTTTTATCTTTTATGCGTGTGCTTTGATCATTAAAAATGGATCTTAGAACTCTATTTATAAAGAATGTTTTGGAGTCATGTTTGGCACTTTGATAGGGTTTTTTATTAACAAAAACAAAATTAAAATATTCTCTTAGATTAATTTTTTTTCAAATGAATGAGAATGTCGTTGATGTTGGAAATTTTTCTTCAATTTATGATTTTATAAATAGGAGAATATTCCTAAGAGTGGTGCTCATAGGTGAGGCTTTCTTATGATTTGGATTTTTATAGAATGTATGTATTTCCATATTTTTGTTTATAACTACTTATTAACTCACCCCCATTTTATACACCATGGTAACTAAGAGTTTCTAGTAGAATTTCTGAGCACAATTGTTGCACTTGTTTAGGATCATTCACTAGCTAGTGTACCTTAATAGATATGACCTTCTTTGGGATTTTTTTCTTTAGTTAGGCTCAGTAGTATATTTACAAGTATTATGGACATTTCATTTCACTATGAATTATAGTATGAGGGATAATTATTAGTAATTTCTTGACTTTCCCCTCAGATCCAAAGTATTCACATGATCATTGATACTTGGAATTATTATCTTGATTATATTTCCATTATTTATGTGATATTTTTATAATTCTTACATTTCCATTATTTTATTATTTTTCTATTATCACTTTATTATTATATTTATTATTAATATTATTGTTTCTACTACTTCTAACCTTTTTTCATAGAATCGGTGTTTTCCTTTTAAATTAATGGCCAGACATATTTCAAATGTCATTAAACTATTTTAAATGACTCATGTACATGGTTATTTTAAATTAATTTTCATTTGGAAATGTTTTATACTTCACCCTTTAAATGGAACTATTTATAATGAATAAGAGAAATAATTTTTGATTAGTTTTTAAAACTGAGGGAAAAACTTAGTCTTGTAAATTGTATTTCAAACCAACATTATATTGATATTTTATTCAAATTTAATACATGATGTGTGGTTTTCTCAACATACCTACTAATATTTTTTATAATTAATATTTATATATACTAGTTACAAGTTCTAATTTGTGATTATGATCTCTCATGGAGTATTTTTTTATATTGAAGTTGGATAGAGCCTTATGGAGTCGTGCGGATCGATCTGGGTTTTAGTTCTTTTTTTATGATTCATTGTCATATTATCCAAGATAACCCCTTATATTCCTATTATAGTTGTTTAATTTTCATTGTTTCTTGATTATTTATTTTTATAACTTTTATTTAGTTTTAATATTTATTCATTAGGATTATTTCTGTTCTACTTATTTTTGTATTGTCCTTTTTCTTGTAGCACATGAACCTATGATGTACAAATTGGTCATTCCGGATTTCCAAGGGGAAATCCTAGCTTAAATTTGAATTATTGGATGATATAATTACCATGAGTACCATGATTTATAACCTATATTTTTTCATCATCCAGTGGGGATCAAGAACAACACTCATATATATCAAGGTCTATCTTAGTTTCTCAATTCAGGGATCACCAAAGTTGGTTTATAATAGTTTATACATTGATTCAGATAGAAAAAAACTATACATAAAAATATTTTAGCTAAGGTTCAACACAAATTAATTGTATGATAGATTTTAAATTAAGTTTATATATCAAATATACAGGAAATAAAAGGGTTCTTATGTTGACCAACCGAAAAGGATTATTATGCCACACACTCAAAATCTTACATTACTCGATTAGAAACAAAGAACATTTCATTAAAATACATAAAAATCATTAGAATATAAAATAAATTGAGATACAATTGAATGAATTTCTTTAAACCCACAAATAAACCAAATAAGTGGATAATATGTGTGTAGAAACTCACTTTACATGTGTGTATCTCCCTCACAATGATCTACCACAATTTTCCTCATCATTGAGAGGAAGAAAAAACCTTGTATGGATATATCCATTCATCCTTGATATCCCTATCAAGATACTAAGAATTATAATAACTAGTATAATGATGAGAAACTATTTGATCTAAAAAATGTAAATGTTCCACTCCCTTTGTTGAACATACAAATGAGTCACCCAATGTTATAATTTATAGACAATGAGTGGTAGTGGTTTTCATAAATATTTTTCACAATACCTGTTGTAGTTTAGTTATTGTAAAATAAATGTCCATATGTTGAATTTATAAATACTAGAGAGTTTATGGTCAGACTCTTGAATGTATTCATGTAAATTTTTTCAACTTTTTGAGTTATATAAAATATGGTAATTTCATCATACTGACCAATAGATATTTAGAAGTTTTTGTTTTGTTAATATACTACTTTATTTGGGAAAATATATAGAATAAATGGGCTTGGGTTTATTCTACATAGATGTGTCACATATAGTTAGGTATATCCACACACCACATTTTATCCCAATTAGATGGAAAAATATTTTGGAATAGAAAAATAACTTCCCATGTGTACTTTGGATTTTATGTTATCTGGATAATTTTGCATTAACTTCATCTTGGGCTCTCCAAATAATCTCCACCTATACTGAAAAGATCTAAAAGTAATAAAATTTTACTTTTTAATATTATCTAAATTTAATTAATTTAATCAAATGTGAAGTGGAATTTATTATTATATTTTTAATTTAAAATAACAATATCTGTTTAAAACAATGGTATGAAGGTTGAATAAATTATGGAATCATGATGTGATCACATCTCAAGAAAGACTCACTACAATAGAAATAAACCACAAGATCCAAAAACTTACAATGATTTAATACAATATATTTTAGATTTTATAATGAAAATATTTAATGGTGGGTGATTATTATAGATAATTTACCTTTATACATTAATTTAACCCATTTTAGGAATTTAGTGCCTCATAAAAATTCCATACAGAATTAAATCCCAAAAAATCTATTGATGATAAAACTAAATCATTATTAAAATAATTTTTCCCAATTAAAAATTAAACTATATTAATAAATTAACATCCTAAATAATCATAGGATATACATCATGGAATAATAATTTCACAAGAATATCCATATTCGCATAATAAATTTCCATGAGTAATAAATATACGATATTCCAAAGTCAATGAAGTTCATATATTAGCATGGGGGAAATAAATATTACATAAAACTCAAATTTTTATTCAAGATCACTTACCTACATATTAAATAACATTTATCAAACATATCCTCTAACAATGAGTCTCTATCAATGTACTATATTTGGGAATCACCAAATTTTCTCTTAGATTTACAATGTTATTCTATAAATATGATACCACTAAAATGAAGATAAATAAATTTTATTAGTCTATATTCTTTTACATGGGATTATCCTTCAATTCAGAATAAAAAATCATTCTATCTCAATTTTAGTTTTTTATATTAGAAAAAATTTCTTTGCTAAAGCTTAATGGATCTTAATGTCTTGATGTTTTTAACTCACAATCATTCCTTGATCATTGATAATTTCACTACCGATATGTTCTCAATAATGATTTTACATCATGATTTTGCCAAATAAGTTATGTAGTGATATAATCACATGTTATTATCCATTAAACACATATCATATCAATGATTCCTTATAATCTCATATCTAATATTTCTAATAAAACCACATAAGACTTTGTGGTGTGTATTATGATATATAATTTCAATATAAAATTATTTTTTGATGAATATAATATGTAATTATTTTATCACCAAAACTAATGTAAAACTACTATTAACATTATGGATACCAATTTATAAGTTAATATACATATTAGTTGATCAAAATTTATAGTCTTACACCACTTTCTAACTATTCATATAATAATTTCATCATAAAAATAAGTTTGTAGGAAACTCATGTAATCATTTGGGGAAAATTTCATCCAATTACTTCAATCCTAGGATATACCTCCTAATATAAACATCACTCTATAATTTATATATCATTATGAAATGAATCTTAGGAAATATCCCATTATCTTAAGATATTTTAACCCCCGTGATGAGAATAATCCTTGGTATAGTAGTTGGTATTATTCCCCTTCACTTATTTTCCCAGATAAAATATTTATAACTCTCATTATCATTAATGGGTTGTACTCTAGTATGTAAACACCCAACAGTCTTCAAACAATTTATTCACATAAATTATTTCACCTGGTGATATAACCTATTTATAAATAACTCATATTTCATGAATAGCTTATAATGATATATTGAATGAATGTCAGAATATATGATTGGTATTTCCTAAATTTTAATCCAAAAATAGGTCTCTTATTTTGAAAAATCATGTGAATTAATTATGGGACAACTCTTATGTAATTAATGTATTGACTTGATAGTATTTGAAAAAAAGTGCTTTGAGTGATGAGATGGATTGAAATTGACCACAACCTTTAGTAAGAAAACATTATCCCAAACACCCTATAGTTTTTTTATATTTCATGAAATAATAATCTTGAATACCTATACACTTGTTTCATATGTTTCCTAATCAAAATATTCATATGTTCATAACTCTAAACTACATCTCTAATATAATCTATATCTTATTCATATTTGACTTGATCCAACCACATTGATATTTTCCCTAGGTTAGTGACACTTTTGGGTGATTCTTAGTAAGACTTCCTCAAAAGGTGAAGGATTGGTGACTACAACCATGAGTGTGTGCAAATAAAATGGGATGAATTTACTAAGATAACCTATAAAAATATCTCCATAAATAAATTATTGTGAAACATATAAAATAAAAATCCATAACTAAATTAAAATTCATGAGACAATATAAGATATATCATATGTTAGTCATATAAATATACATCATATATATCATATAATAATATATACAATTCACTATCCCTAAAAAGGAATAAACTTATCTGTAATTTAAAATCAAAGTATAATGTTAATGAATGGATTAAAACTCCTCCATCAAGGCACTACTAATTATTAATATATAATAAACCTCTTTAAATTACTGTAATTGGAAGTACGCTACTTTATACACAAATAATCAATCAAATTTACACGCAATTATATGTACATCACTACACAAGTACACATTCATGGGTGAGTAAACAAACTTAGTATGGATTTTCAAGTACTTAGTAATTCCTCAATAAAGAACATTTTAAAATAATTATCCAAGTATATAAAAATAAGTATTTATTATCTCACACTTAAATACTATCATATGGTAATCTTGGTAAAACATCAACTAGGTGACTATTTTTATAAGTCTCGTAAGATATTGTACACAATTATATCTTATTCCAAAAGTATATAAACTATTTATCAAAAGAATTAATCTTTATATTGATCCATTTAAAATATAACTATGAGATCAAATCCAATAAAAATGTCACAATAAGATAAGTACATCGAAATAGGGTCTATATACCAACCACGCCATCTTCCATATGGAATAATCAATCATCACAAATCAAAATAACCCTTAGTATAGGAAATATACAATGGTTTAAAAACCATGTACCGCAAATTTTACATATCTATCAAGGAAATACATCACATTATTAAAGGTGGAAATACACCCTATTGTGAAATAGGAATAAATTGGGTGAGTATCCAACCTTATCTATGATATGAAGGAGATAGACCATATTAAATATAATGTCAACCATAAGTATAACTATTCCTCTATATATTATAGAGGACCTATTACCTATCGAATATTATGTCATAAATTTGAGTATATAACCGCATGAATAATATGTAAGACCAAATCCTTGTCAGAGGTGAGTTTGATATGTTGAGTATCTAAACCCATATATCAATTTGAACCCCGAATCATGGAAAAGAAGTCTTTTTCTTTAATATTTTGGTTGTTCTTTGAAAAAAACTCCGAGTTTTTCAATTATATCACTATCACTAATTTAATAATTAAACATTATTAATTACACACAATCACATTCATAAATTCATAACTTAGAGAGAATTTATAATAGATTATATCTCATCATTTAAATCCCATGAAAATAGGTCATCAGTCACCGCATCATCATCCGTAAGAATAAGTCCATAGATATGATTATATAGGTTAAAAACATGAATTTAGGTTAAATAATCATCATAAGTATAATCTCAAGAGAACAACCACACTGGTTCATATTATACATCCAATCTAATTATTCAACCAATAGACATATCAATCTATTCCATTTTCTTGTCAGTTATTGAATCATTGTTTTGAGAATGTCATTGGATTTACCAATGTAATTTTAAACAACACTCTAATTAATATTGGACACCTTTATTAATTCATGGTGGAGATATTAGTATTTGATCATCCATTTTCACTTCAAATTATAAAATTCTATGTAAAACACCATAGGGAATATAATTTTATGGATGATATGGTTAGGAAAAATATTCTAGAACTCATAATAATCAAAAAACTATCATATCATGGGGAACTCCTTTGAAATATTTTTACCTTCATCATTACTATGAAGAACCTAAAAACACTAATATTTTTTAAAACATAGATAAAAATGAATTATCATAGTTTTAATCATGATTTAGGATTCATATGGTAGATCCCCATGTGTTGTAGTTATTTCAATGGCCACTAGACTTCTTGGTAGTACAAATACATCCCAAATGTTTTTTTATACTAAATTATTTTTTTAATGAAATTAAATGATTTTGAAAAATGTATTGTTATTTTTATACTCATAAAATTAAAAAAATAGTACACTAATAAATTTCCATGGTCAACACACAATCAATTTTTATATCCAATTATTTAAAATGAAAAAAATTTCTTGAAACGGTATCAAATTGATACAAAATCATCTCTGTTTTAGTTTTAATATAAATAAACATATATATATATTATAAACTCTTTATTTTTAAAAATTTAACACATGTTAAAATTTTAATATTTTTCTCTAAATTAATAATATTATTTTTTAATTTAATATAAGAAGGGGTATGATTGGGTGTGAGTGGAGCATGATATTAGTCCCCCTAGAATAACCCAGGTTGAACTTCCCCAGAAGAAAATTCGTGTTTGATAAAATGAAAAACATAGTCATTATAGTCAAGAATCTTCTTCATAACCTATTATCAGCATCTAGTCCAACACCTCCTTTTATATATCTTGTGGCCTATATTATTAGGGTTCACCTTGGTTTTTATATTAAATAATTATATGACTAATGTGAATCCACCCAGAATTCCCAACCAAAACCTATTTCCTACTCATGACCATGTATCCTCTCAAAATTTTCCCATAAATATGGGATCTTTAACTTTTTATTAACCAAAACTATTATTTTTTTTGTATATAATATCTCTATATTGATAAATTTTATCCATTTATTCATTTAGTAAATCAGAAAATAAAAAGAAAATTATAGTGATATATTTCATTTTTAATGACACATTCAATCACCACCCATTGGTGTCAGTGTCATGGGAATGATCACAATTGGTAGTAGTTACCCAATAGCTGGATCAAGGCCACAAAGCCTTCATTATAGTAGTGAGGGAGGAGGTGAATGATTGTTTCAGATGTGACCACCATATATTTATAAATAAATAAATTTTAATTTTAATTAAAATAATGATTATTATTATTATTATCATTATTATTATTTAAAATATTTTTATTATTATTAGTATTATTATTATTATTATTATATACTGACACATTGGTATCCTGGTGGTTCAAGGTGGTACATCGGAAGATTAGAAATCTGGGATTGAATCTAGTTTGAGGTGAATTTCTATAACACCCCAAACATTTTATGGTATGTTTCTCCTAAATAAATTCTATTCATTAGGTAGGATATTTTCAGAAAGCACTGAGCTTCTTTGAAACAAAACATGGTTATTTAAGAGATAGTCATAACCTATCCTTTAAAATTAAATTTTCCAGTTCTATTTTTCGAATTTTAAAAATCTAGCATACACGGTTGTGTTCAGGATGATATTTAGAGTCTGATAGAATTAACTTAATTGTTAGTAAATAGTAACCCACCCTTATGAAAAGTAACCTACCCTTATGAATATTAACTTACCCTTATGGGTAGTAATATTAATCGTATGAATGGTATCCATACCCTTGAATGTATAAATAAATTTAGGCAGATTAAAAATAAAGTTGAATATTTTAAGTGTTTGTACTTTTCGATTAAATAATGAATTTAATTAAAAATTAAATTTATTATATTTAGAAATTTATTTTTGAAAAATCGAGTTTATTTTTGGATTCTACAAGTTGAAAAATGGTTAGGATGAATTTTTGGGATTTTTTTGAAATACTTTAATTTTTGATGAATAGTACAATATAATAAATTAAGATAAATGCTAAATACTTGATTTACTACATCATAGGTGATGCAAGGATGATGTAAGCCCACTTGGTTCGAAATCACATTTCCTTATTTCTATTTAGGATCACATTAATCATGACTATTCATATTCTTGAGCAAAAATATCAAAATAACAATTAAAATAATGTAAAATCTCTTCCCCCCTCCACTATATAAACCACCCCTCACCCCCTCTTCCTCCCACACCACTAAAGCTTCAATCCTTGCCTTAATTCTACCAAATAATCTTCCCAAGACCTCTCCCCACGTCCAATACCTTACGGTCTCACCAAAAGGCCAAAAACAAAGGTCTTAAGAAGTTTATCAAGGAGGAGTACTCAAGAGGTGAACCTCTCTTCTCTTTTCTTACAAATTCTTTTACATGTTTTATTATTTTTTTGTTCTATTCTCACCTCACCTAATCCAAATGACATGATAATTATAGTACCTTACATGTACTAGATTTTCATTATTCTAATGTAATATTTCATCATCATCTCTCTTTTTTCCCTCCTTTTATACTACAAATGCAAACATCATCTGAGATGTGTTAATTTATCACACTCAAGGAAGATGGGTTTTCAATTTGCATTAATATCCTTAAGAATGGTCATGAAAACTTTTTAATGGTTGAACCAGATCTTAATATATGTATTTTACCTTATGCAATGTTCTGTAATCCTTACACACTCATAATATAAAATAATAATAAAACAAGTTCATTATACACAAAATGGGAAAAGTTAATCCAAGCATTTATCAATAACTTTTATCTAATAAATAATCCTCATGTATATAACTCAAAATCATTATAAGATCATTTATAATGTCACTAATAATATATATTTACAATTATGTATGTTTAACCAAATTTTAAATGAACTTCCATTCATGAACACAAGTAAACTAGTCATGAAAACCGTGAAAGAAAATGCTTCCAAAACAATAAAATTGAATCTCTTAAAACCCATAAAAAAGGTCATTAATGAACCTAATAAGGTTATAACATATCAATTACATGTTTATGAGGTTCTATAATTATTAATTAATGAAGTTAAATTTGATTATTTAGGTTGTTAAGAATAATCAAGAACACATTCGAGCTTAAGGTATGGGATATCATAACTCAATTTCCATTCATTGAGTTAAACATCAATGTCATTGGTATTGTATTTTCCCAAAATATGTTTGAATTACCTATGATTGTATTGTTCTATATATAAACTTTTATTGTGTGGATTTAGGTTTTTCACACATAATTATGTCATTGATTTGTCCTCAATCTAATGATACATTCTTGGTAAGGGATCTTCCCTCTCACTTTTATTCAAGAATTTCCCCTATGTTGTGTCATTTTATTTTTAATTCCTAATAATGGGGTATGTTTTCACACCTCCCCACTAATAAAGTAAACACCGTCAATGTTAGAGAAGATCATATCATTACCATATTGGGACAACTTTCTCAGGTTGTAACGAATAACCATTACACACCTGTGTTGGATCATTTCATGTGGCAGAAGCCCCCATATTTTAGTGGGACTACTAATATAGTGGTTGTTGAGGAGTGGATCAAGTCCCTTAAAAAGATATTCATGTAATTAAGATGCAATTATAATGAAAAGGTAGTGTTGGTAGTGTATTGTCTCAAGGGTGATGTTGATCAATGGTGGTCCTTGATCCAGAATACCACGGAGGAAGAAGAGATAGAAAATATGGAATGGAGTAATTTTAAGGGAATATTCTTTGAAAAATATTTCCCTCATTAGCAGCTAACTGAAATGAAGATGAAATTGTTGGTCTTGAAGAAAAGGGAAGAAGATAGTGTTGCAGATTATGAGGTTGCCTTCACAAGACTAGCCAGGTACGCCATAGATTACATATGTGGCACGGAAGACAAGATTGAACATTTCTTTTAAGGTCTTAAGACAAGTCTTAGAAGGGCACTAGCTTCTCAAACATTTTCATCATGTGATGAAATTTAATCAAGTACCATAAAAATAGAGAAGTAATTTTCTAGAACAAGTTTGTTCAAGGGAAACCAAGATAAGAAGTGGGACTCTGATAACTAAGGGAAAGGTGAAGCATCAAAGAAGAACAAGGGAATAAAGAAATTACCATTGTGTGAGAACTATGGAGAGAATCATCCCAGGAAATTCTTGAAATGCATGGGAGTCTTCTATAAGTGTGGAGAAAAGGGTCATCAATCAAATAAATGCAAGGGGAAGAATCAATTTGATGATGTTCAATGATACAATTGTAGACATATGGGACACAATGCAAATGTGTGTCCTAATTTACAAGGAAACTTTCCTCATAAAAGGCCAAAAGAGCAAGGGAAAGCATATGTGATTACAAACATGGAGGTTTAAGTTCTTGATGATGTGGTGGAAGGTACTTTAATTGTTTCCTAAAACTTATCCAATACTTTATTTGATTCTAAATCATCACATTCATTTATATCTTCCCAGTTTTCCAAGAAAATTAGACATGTCCAATTTGATTTAATAGAGTTAGTAAAAACTCCTAGGGGATGTATCATTGCAACAAAGGCATGTCGAATAGTCCCCCTCATGACACATAAATGTTCTTTAATTTATAACCTTATCATAATACCAATGATTGAATTTGATATAATTGTCGGTATGAATTGGCTATCAAATTTTGATGCGAAGATTTATTGCAAGAATATGGAAGTTAAAATATTTGAAAATGGTGTAGAATCCCTTATTTTTAGAGAAGAAACCTCGCCATTTCATTCTTATCTAGATCCACCCCTAGCAGATCTATTGAATGCAATTCTTGGAGAGGAAGAGAACCCAGTGTATATAGGTGAGGAAAGAAATCTTCAAATTGAAGATGTACATATAGTGCAAGAATACATTGATGTATTTCCAGAAGATTTACCTGGACATCCACCAGTGTGAGAAATTGAGTTCCCTATTGATTTAATTCTTGGTGTAAGACCTATATCAAAGACCCCCTATAGAATGGACATTATATAATTATTGGAGCTAAATAAATAACTAGAGGATTTGAGTGACAAAGGATTTATTCTACATAGTGTTTCTCCATGGGGATCCCCTGTCCTATTTTTCAAGAAGAAAGATGGATCCATGACTCTATGCATTTATTATAGGAAAATCAATGATATTACAAAAAAATAATAAGTATCCTCTACAAAGAATTGATGATTCATTTGATCAACATCATGGAGCACAATACTTTTCAAATATTTAACTTCAATATGGATATCATCAGCTGTGTGTGAAGGAGGATATTCCTAAGATAGCATTTTGAACAATGTATGGGCATTACAAGTTTATAGTGATTCCTTTTGGAATGACTAATGCACCCTCTATTTTCATGGATTTAATGAATAGAGTTTTCAAGGAATATCTTGATAAATTTGTTGTGGTATTTATCGATGATATCCTGGTGTACTCAAAAAGCTATGAAGACCATGAGAATCACTTGCGGCCTATTCTGAAAGCTCTTAAAAGAAATGAATTATATGGGAAGTTTAGAAAGTGAAAATTCTAGCTTCAATCAGTTTCTTTTCTAGGCCATATTGTCTCTAAGGATGGAATCCTAGTTGATCTTGTGAAGACAAAGGCAATCCAAGAATGGACCAAGACAACAAACATAACTGAGGTTTGCAGTTTTATTAGCTTAGCAGGTTACTATCGGTGTTTCGTTCAGAATTTTGCCCAACTGGATAACCCATTAACCAAGCTCACACGTAAAGGATTTAAGTTTGTATGGACAAAATAATGTACATAATGATTTAAAGAATTTAAAAGAAGACTATTTAATTCTCCAATTTTTGACTCTTCTATCGAGAAATTATGGATTCGTGATATATAGTGATGGATCAAAGAATGGATTGGGTTGCTTCCTTATGAAAATTGATACATTTACTTCTTATGCATCAAGGCAGTTGAAGAATAATGAGAAAAATTACTCAACTCATGATCTTTAGTTAGCAGCCATAATATTTTCTCTAAAAATACGGTGAAAAATGTGAGATATACACAGATCACAAGAGTTTGAAATACATTTTTACACAAAAAGAACTCAACATAAGGAAAAGGAGATGGCTCGAGTTACTCAAAGATTATGATTTTTCAATACACTAACACTCCAAAAAGGAAAATAAGGTGGAAGATGCTTTGAGTAGAAAAGACCACGGAATTCTGAACAATATGAGAGTTGAAAAGGATCCTATGTTCATGGATATAGTAAATATGGATATGGGAATTATCATGGAAGGTAATAGATCACTAATTTTTCAAATGGTTTCCAAACATTCTTTACTGTAAATTATAAAAAGTTCTCATATTGAAGATGAGGAGTTTCAAAAGAAAATTTAAGCTGTAAATGATGGGAAGTTGATTAACTTCGTATATAAAGTTGGAATTTTGAAATTTGGAAAGAGACTTTGCATTCCCATTATTGATGAGCTAAAGAGGGAACTATTGGATGATTCTAATAGCTCTAATTTCTCTATACACCCTGGTAGCACAAAGATGTATCAAGATCTAAAGGAACATTTTTAGTGGGACAACATGAAGAGGGAGATTGATGATTATGTGTCAAGATGTTTGGTTTGTTAACAGGTGAAGACTAGAAGACAACATCCTGGAGGATTCATACAACCCTTTCCTATACCTATGTGGAAATGGGATGATATTACGATGGACTTTGTCATGGGGCTACTAGAGACTCTAATAAGGAATGATGTAACATGGGTAATTGTTGATCGTCTCACAAAATCAGCACATTTTCTTTCTATAAGAGAGGATTTACCACTTGAGCACCTAGAAAGACTTTATATTAATGAAGTTTTAAGACTTCATGGTGCACTTATATTGATTGTGTCTGATTGAGATCCTAGGTTTACATCAAGATTCTAGAAAAGTCTCCATAAGGCTTTGAATGCTGAGCTTCGTAAGAGTATTGTTTATCACCACCAAATCGGTGGAAAATCTAAAAGAACTATTCAAACACTGGGATACATGTTGAGATCATGATCTCTTGACTTTCAAGGTATGTGGTATCAATACTTTCCTTTTTTTTAATTCTCCTACAACAATAGTTCCCATTCTAGTATTCAAATGGCTCCATATGAAGCATTATATGGAAAGAGATGTCGAACTCCAACTTGTTGGGATGAAGTTGGTGAGAGGAAACTTATAAGCACATAACTTATTGAATAGACTACAAAAAAGGTAAAGAAAATCCAAACCCATATTAAAGCAGCCCAAAGTAGGCAGAAGAGTTATGCTAACAACTGGAGAAAGGATTTGGAATTCCAAGTGGGAGATCATGTATTTCTAAAAGTATCTCCATGGAAGGTGTCTTTAGGTTCGGTAAGAAAGGTAAACTGAGTCCCATGTACATCGGACCATTTGAAATTTTGGAAAGAATCAGAGTTTTAGCTTACTGTTTAGGAATTCGGCCAAGTCTCTATAAAGTTCATGATGTGTTCCATGTGTCATTGGTAAAGAAATACATGTTATACCCAATGCATATACTCACCTATGAAGAAATAGAACTAGAACCTTATTTTTCATACTGTGAAAAGCCTATCGGGATTCTTGACACAAGGGAGAAAGTATTGAAAAATAGGACAACACATCTAGAAAAGGTTCTTTGGAGAAACCATAATATGGAGGAATCAACATGGGAACCTAAGGATGTTATGATTAAGAACCACCCACATCTCTTTGAAGGGATTTATAAATGAAAAATTTTGAAGATGAAATTTCAAAAGGAGGGAATAATATAACACCCCAAACATTTTATGGTAAATTTATCTTAGATACATTCTATTCATTAGGTAGCCTATTTTCATAAAGCACTGAGTTTCTTTGAAACAAAACATGGTTATTTAAGAAATAGTCATAACCTAGCCTTTAAACTTAAAATTTTCAGTTCTGTGATTTGAATTTTGAAAATCTGACATACACGGCTGTATTCAGGATGATATTTAGAGTCTGATAGAATTAACATAATTTTCGGTGAATAGTAACCTACCATTATGAATAGTAACCTACCCTTATAAATAGTAACTTACCCTTATGAATAGTAATATGACTCTTATGAATGGTATCCATACCCTTGAATGTATAAATAAATTTAGGCACCTTAAAAATGAAAATGAATATTTAAAGTGGTTGTACTTTTAAATTAAATAATGATTTTAATTAAAAAATTAAATTTATCATATTTTTAAAATTATTTTTAAAAAATGCAGTTTATTTTTGAATTCTACATGCCGAAAAATAGTTAGAGTGAATTTTTGGGATTTTTCTGAAATACTTGAATTTTTTTAATAATAAATTACAATAAATTATGATAAATGCTAAATACTTGATTTACTGCATCATAGGTAATTAAAGGCTGATTTAAGCCCACTTGTTTTGAAATCACATGCCATTATTACTATTCATAATCACCTGAATCAAGACTATTCATTGTATGGAGAAAAAATATAAAAATAATAATTAAAATAATGTAAAATCCCTCCCCCCCCCCATTATATACCCACCCCCACCCCCCACCCCCTCCTCCCACACCACTCAAGCTTCAAGAATTTCCTAAATTCTTCCAAATACTCTTCCCAAGCCCTCTACAAATGTCCAAGACCTACTGGTCTCACCAAAAGGCCAAAAACAAATGTCTTAAGAAGTTTCTCAAGGAGTAGTACTCAAGAGGTGAACCTCTCTTCTCTTTTCTTTCAAATTCTTTT
The DNA here is from genome assembly GCA_963277665.1 of Viscum album. Classification (NCBI taxonomy): domain Eukaryota; kingdom Viridiplantae; phylum Streptophyta; class Magnoliopsida; order Santalales; family Viscaceae; genus Viscum; species Viscum album. Next base: position 975,182,697 of record OY728122.1, read on the forward strand.
ACAAGTTTTATTATTTTGTTGCTCTCTTCTCACCTCACCTCATAAAAATGCCATGATAATTCCATTACCTTACATGTACTATATTTTCATTATGCTAATGGAATATTTCATCATCATCTCTCTTTTTCCCCTCCTTTTATACTATAAATGCAAACACCGTCCGAGATATGTTAATTTATCACACTCAAGGAAGACGAGTTTTCAATTTGTATTACTATTCTTAAGACTGGTCATAAAACCTTTTTAATGGTTGAAACAGATCTTAATATATGTATTTTACATTATGCAATGTTCTAGAACCCTTACACACTCATAATACAAAATAATAATAAAACAAGTTCATTATGCACAAAATGAGCAAAGTTAATCCAAGAATTTATCAATAACTTTTAACTAATGAATCACCCTAATGTATATAACCCAAAATCATTATAAAATCATTTATAATGTCACTAATAATATATATTTATAATTATTTATGTTTAAACACATTTCAAATGAACTTCCATTCGTGAACACAAGTAAACTCGTCATGAAAACCGAGGAAGAAAATGCTTCCAAAACAATAAAATTGAATCACTTAAATCCCATAAAAATGGTCATGAATGAACCTAATAAGGTTATACCATATAAATTAAATGTTTATGAAGTCCTGTACTTATTAATTAATGAATATAAATTTGATTATTCAGTTTGTTAAGAACAATCAAGAACACCTTCGAGCTTAAGGTAAGGGATATCTTAACTCAATTTCCATTCATTGAGTTAAACATCAATGTCATTGGTTTTGTATTTTACCAGAATATTTGTGAATGAACTATTATTGTTTTATAATGTATATCCACTTTTATTTTGTGGGTTTATTTTTGTCACACATAATTATGTCATTGATTTGTCCCCAATCTAATGATATGTTCTTGGTAAGGGATCCCCTCTCTCACTTTTATTCAAGAATTCCCCCTATGTTGTATCCAATTATTTTTAATTCCTAATGATGGGGAATGTTTTTGAACCTCCCCCATACTTTACTTATGATATATAAATAATGGGATACCCCTTTACCTCTCATTAAGCCCTCACAAGAACACTTGTTACCATGATGAAATGTTTGTAAGGGGTTTTCTCATCTCACTTTCATTTCCGTGAGATTTCCATTATTTGCTGCTTATTTCTTGTATGTGGTCTATGTGTACTTCCATTTTTAATATAATATAATTATTAAATTTATATTCATGGTATTAAATGATTCATTTTATGGTTATTAAATTTTGGTTATATGATTCGACTGATTACATTGTGGTAAGGGACTTTGTCTCAACTTCCATTTCGTTGTGACTAACTGTTTATTATGAACCTAATAATCCTTATGTGGTGTACCTACTTCCCATTTGAGATCACTTTTCATTTGAAATTATATTTCTATTAAATATCCATATTCTGATATCATTGATATTTTTATTATCTAAATGGTATATCATTTTAGATACAGAGTTTTTTTGGAATGTTGTTTTAACTGTGGAAATATTGATGAATCTGTATCCTCTGCTCTATAAAGATATTGAAAAGGAATATTTATCTTGTATTAAATCAATGTATAAAGAATTATTTGGACATAAATCAGTTGGTGGGGCCTTCTATATCCCCTCGATACATCGATAGGTCTCATGAGACAATCAGTCTGGCGACAAACCCTTCGAGTTTGTTTCCAAAAATCGTATGGGTTTCTACCCATAGAACTAAACCGTTTTAATGGTATTATGGTATCATGTGCCAGATACATGACTTCCAATAAATAATCATTCTATTTATTCATTTTTAATTATTATTATCCATGAGGTTTCCACTATGAAAAAATCTATGGATGCAGGCTCTTTCTCAGTTTATTAATGGTGTGTGCTTTTCATTTATTCACCATGACATATTTGTTTATGATTCAGTTATTATTGATTCATTCTTCCACTATTTGAAACCCTTATTGAGAATTTGATCTCACCCATTTCATTTTTTTGAACTTCAACAAGTTCTGAAGATGAGACTATTTATTGAGTTCTCGTGGTTTCATTTTATTAGTTTTGGTTTTGTGTTGTATTTTGTTACCTTTTCCAAATTAATTTTAGTTACATATATATATCTAGTTTCTTCAAGACTACTAAACCGATCATTACTTCAGGATTTCATTCCTTCTAACTATGAAAATGTTTTTAGTAATGCACTGACTCCGGTTTATAGGGGTCGGGGTGTTACAGTTTCTGAATTGTTTTACAGGAACAATTGTATGAACTATGCGAGTACTTGAATTGGTACATTGTCATGTATTATATTAGGAAATGTAGAGGGTACTATATTTGGCATAATTTAATCTCTATAAACTATTCAATAATTCCCATTGGGGACCATTTATAAATTCTTTGGGTCCTATTTATAAGGCCTTCGGGACCTGGTAGGGAGGCCTTTGAGACCGTATGTAATAAAATTAAGTAATTGGTGGTTGGACAACCCTTTAGGGAGAGGGAGGCAACCCAATCCAATAAGCCTTGATGGGAGTGTGTCACTTTTTTCATATAATTTTACCCCCAAATAAATAGTTATATTATTACTATATATTAATTATTAATATATACTATTGAATTTTAATTTTTAAAAATAAAAATCTGAATTCATAAACAATTCTATTGAGGGCTAAACACTCCTACCTAAGTTATACTTCTCCTTTTCTTTAATCATTTAAATTTTTAACACCTTGATCCATTTGAATATAAATATTAAACAATCTTAATAACCCAAATTTATTAAATTAATATTTGGGTTGTAATTTTTGTCAATATACTCGTTTAATAAAAATTCAATGTTATAGTGATTAAAGTATGGAGTTTTTTTCATTGAATAAATCTTAAGAATTTTAATTTGACAAGGTTTTTTTGATTTGAAGAGTTTCTTTAGATAAAGCAACATTAAATGTGATGACTTCAGAGTTGTTCTTAATTTCAAAAACATGTGTTGATTTCATTAGGAGAATGTACATTTTTTACCACATTTGAAGACGATCTTATGATGTTTATTATCAATCATAAGAAAGTTGAGGAAATGAAGAAAAGGGTAGACTAATCTTATTTTTATGATCTTGGATGTTTGAACATTAATTGATTCAATAATTTGAGGATACCATGAAAAAATATGTCCTTATATTTTTGATGTGGTTCATTTATAGAATCTTTGATGTTGGATTAAGGTGATTCCAACGTATAATCAAATCAGATGAGTAACCAATTATGGAAGATAAATCCCATGCTTTTTAATATAAGGGAGTGAGGAACATAAATTTGTTTCATTGTGGGATTCCAAAAACCAAGTCACTTTTCATCTACTTAAAAATTAATTGTGACCATCAGATCTATTGTATCTGTGTCATTCAATTGAACTTACCGCATCATCTTCTACCTTAATCCATTATAGGAGTTCTATTCATCAGAATTTCTTTATGCAACAACCTTCATTTGATCAAACAAAATAATAAATTTTTCTTATCATTCTAAGAATTATAGTATGATTGAAATAACATGAAACTTCATTTTTATGTTTTAATGAAGATCAAACCCTGGAAAAGAATATATGATCCAAATTATATTTTTTGGCAATAGTTATTTCTCATAACCATGAGATGTGTGATCTAAGGCAGTGTTCATGTTCTAATTCAGTGGAATTTTTTCTATAAATATCCAGGATCTTTATCATTTTCAATATGTGCTTAAAGATAATTTTTAGAGTGATCTATAAGCTATGTAGAGTTTCAAAAATTCTCTGGTTCGTGAATAGAAGTTCTGCACATTCTCTATTTTCACAAAGGAGAAGGGAACTCGTGAGGAAAATGACATGTTCTTGACAAACTCATACTATTTTTGTGAATATCTCATCCATGAAGTAATAGGGATAGCATGACGAACATCTCCCTAGATTTCATGAAGGTCACCAAGAACCCATGCATCCTCATTCTTTCAAAAAGAGAGTGTACTATAAAGTTGCATATAGAATATTAAAAGCATACCTTGTTTGCATGACATGTATGAGATGGTTTCATACTCACCCTTGAGATAGTGATTTTCTTAAGGAATAAGTGGAAATTTTTGAGTTTTTCATAGTATAGAATAGTGAAACATATCATTTTTGTGACAGATGATACCAGTATTATTTTCAGATCATGAATGATACATACGATGTTATGCATGTATGGAAAAGGTAAAGTGTGAAGCCAAGTGAGGTTGTATGTGTGCTATCTTTTTGATACTTGAATAAATAATAATTTAACTCACGCCCATTCCATTTTGTGCAAGGAAGACCTAAGGTTCCCTCAAATATGGCCAAAAAATAATTTCAATTTTCATGAAGGTGTAGCATTGTGCACTTGTATAAAGAAGATTGAAAGAATACATAGTGTTTTGTATTTTTTTTCATAAACAAAATAGTTTATAGAATTATATGCAATATATATTTGTATTTGATGATGAGAACTACATGCATGAGGAACACATGATTTTGATGGGTGTAATAATCGATTTGAGGTGAAGTAATATTTTCCATTAAAGTGAGGAAAAAGAAAACTTTCAGTGTGTCGAGGAATATTCACTTGTTAATTCTATTATTATTGTGGGCTAAATATGAATTGTTATTTTCCACTCATTCAGAAGAGTATATTGAGATGACTTACATGCAATTTTTTTGACTACATTTAGTGGAGTTGAATAGTTTCATTTGAAGTGATAAAGTGTTGAATCAGTTTATTCTACTGGATCAAAGAGGAAGATTAGTTTTTTGTTGTAGTGGAAGCTTGAAGTACTTGTGATCTTTTTCATTGTGTTATGTGTTGTGATTTTAAATGTTCATGGGATTCTAGTATAAAAACACTTGTGTGATTCTAGTATAAATAACATTAGTGGGATATCAGTATAATTTATGAAGTTTTCACTATAGTTTCAGGGTGATACCTGACCAACCCACTAGTAATTGGTAATTGATTTTATTAGATAATATGTGTCTCAAATCATCCTGAACATAGCAAGGATGTATTCATCCACATCAAGGGAGAACCTTGTCAAAATACTATGTGTAGTGATTTATTTACTTTTTGTCTCACATCTAGTATAATTGTGTTTATGAATTGAAAAGATAAATTTACTCTAACAAGTGAAGAGGTTAAAATTAAAAAGGGGGTAAAAGTAAATAAAATAATAATCAGTAAAACTTGTGTACACTAATTCACCCCCCCCCCCCTTCAATATGCCTACATGATCCACTAAGCGCTTCAATTTATATCAAATAAAAGGTTTTACCTCTGATTATATCTATGTTATTGTTCTATTTGTTTATATTATACATATATGAAGTTCATATTTGAATTCAAATAAGTATGGAAAATTTAGTTCCTATATCTCTTAGTTCTAATAAGTTGGTTTCTTCAAAAACCATAAACAATAGATAGAAGAAAGGGGTAATAAAGCTAAGAAATATTTTGAAGAATAAAGATGATACATCACAAATTGAATGTAGTTTGAGTGGTAGTCTTTCAAAAGTATCATTAAAATGAGTTGATAAATATCCTTTTGATGAGTTTGATTCAAGTGGTGATGAAGAAGATTTTATTGATTAACTTGGTAGTTTTTATTCATAAGTAAAATATTATCTGAATAAAGTTCCTACTAAGGTTGTCACATACATATTTTCTTTTATCAAGGGATTATATAATGAAAATTCACAGCTTTAAAAGGAAGATAAGGATGTGGAGAAATACTTGTAAAAGAAGTTTCAAAGATTTCAAATTCTCACACAAATTATTAAAGCCATAGAAGAAATTGTATCGCTTTCCAATGAACATTTTTCTTATATTGAAGAAGAATTTCAATGAAATTTGTGTGATAAAGAATTAACTAAGATGGTTATTACTGAGATGATTCATATACTTAAAGAATCTCATAAATATACCTTGAGTATTAAGGACTCTCAGTTTTAAATCAAATATAAATATGATACATTCATCCCAGCTGAAGAATCAAAAGAATGGTTTTATTGCATTATAATGAAAGATTCACTTTTATTGAAGATGAATTACTTAGGGATGTTTGTGAGAAATATGTTATTGAGAAATTTTATATTAAAGTGATCTATGCATTGTAGAAACTATAGAGAACTTCAATGAATGTTAAAAAAAACCTAGATAGAGGTTAAGATAAAGATAATTAAATAGTTGAATAATTATATACTAGAGGCAAATAAAATGTATGATGATAAATTTTAGAAAAAGAAGATTCAATGGGAATATAAACTGAAATTTTTTGAGGATGAGAAGAATTTCCTCATTATTAATTGTCTTGAAATGGAATTCAATTTGAAAAATATGAAGGAAACAGAATTAAAATATTCCTAGAAATAATGTGAAGATATGGTGAAATCACATGAATATTAAAAGAACTATCAAAATATTAAATATCTTGAGTTGGAGGTCTATTTTATAAATCTTGATAATATCCAATCTAAATCTTCACAAAATTTTGAGATTAGAAAAACTAGCAAGAGTAATTTGGAAAAGATTCTTAATTATGACAAGACTCATTCAAGTGGCAATAGGATCTTGTGATTATCTAAAGATAAATCTATTGGAAGCTCATTGAAATAGGTAACCCTTATTCTAGAAGTTTCTGTTTGTATTGATATTATTTTATCTACAAGTACTAGTTCCAAAAATAATTCTAGTCAAACATGGGTGAAGAATACTAATGATAAATCCACCATATAATCAATAGTGGATATGAATAAGAGTCTTAATTCTTGTTCTCTATAAAGAGATCATATGAAGAATCATACTATCCAAAAGCAACAAGATGAAAAAACTTGACAAATTATATCACATAAGAAAAAAATCATGATTTTTTTGCTATGTTTGGTGCTATTGGAAATTTGGACATCAGGCCATTGAATATTGGAATAATTTTTCAATGCATGATAATTACAGAAGGCTTGAAATAAGGGAAATAAAATTTATTGTGAAGATAAATCCTATATAAGTAAAGCATAATACATAGATGAAGAAGAATTTATCTATCAACAGTATATTTGAATGTCTAGAAAACTTCTATAATTATTATAACAGAAATGGCCATAGTTATGATGAGTTCTGGTATATACCAACTGTTTACTATGAATATGCTAATATGAAGAAAAGATCACAATAAATATAAAGATAAAGAACAAAAGCAAAAAAAAATCCTTGGGTTATAAGTAAGAGAATAAAGTTAAGAAAATTGTGAAGCAAGCTATTCCCAAGAATAATGATGATATAAATGTCACACCAAATAAAATTTTATTATACTATAGAAGAAAATTCCCAAAAATTGACCTTTTAAAACATGTCATAAACACCAACGATAGTTCAAAAAATCTAAAGAATGAAAGTAAATTAATCTCAAAAACAAATAAAAGGGTTGATTTGGTGTATAACAATCAAGATGAAAAATTGGAATTTCATGAGAGTTTTTCTAAAAAGGTTAACCCTGTGATTATAGGAGATTTGTGTGGAAGGTTCAAAATTTTTGGGCATATTTATAAAAAATTCATGACCTGGTTTCCTGAACAAATAGTTCTAGTGAAACAATGGAAAATCACTAGTGGCTTCCTATGTTAAAAATGCTACTGTGAAGAAGGAGTATACATGCAAGAATAAGTCTATTCATGCACCAAAATAATTCTTATTCATATGGCCAGAGAAGCTAGAATTGGCTAAGAATGTGTAGTAGGAATAGAATAATGAAAGTGCACTACTTGTCAATGTGAATAATCTTATTCCATCTAAGAATATTGCTAATGAAATTAATAATATCATATTTTCCTTAAATGATAAACTTTTTAAAGTCAAAGAAGGAGAAAGCATGATGATTTTTCATAAATCTAGAGCATAATTGAATGGGGTTTATGGGTTGAGAAATAAATATCATCCCTTCTACTCTAACTAAAAAATAATTGAATAACCATCTTATTCCCATGTATATTTTAATTTTTGTTTCTTCTATGTAGGAAATTGAAGGTGAGGTATATATTTAGGTGTATTCATGAAGATATGAGTGTTGTAAAATCATTATATAGCATCCAAGAAGTTATCTATCATGTGAGTTCTTTATTTCAATTGATGTTAAATTTTTCATGAAGTTCATTCTTGAATAAATCGAATAATGATGAAGAAAATGAAGGAAGTGCATCCCTTTGGGGAGAGAAAAGCTAAAAAACTACCATAGCTAAACATATCAACTAGTATCACATAATATTTGAAATTATGATATTAAAATTATCTGATGATTTCAAATTCTTCAAAATTGAAGATTGTCATTAAAAAGGCATGTTATCCTATATTTATATGAATGAAAGTTCTAGATCATAGGGGGAGAAACTAATAATTTAATGACAAAAGTAAAATGAATTGATAAAGGGGAAGTAAATTCTCACAGTTTAATTTTTTTAATTTTTTTAATTTTTTTAATTTTTTTTCAAAATTAATTTAGGATATCAGTTTAAAATCAATATAACGACCCCTAAAAGAAGGTTTCAGTGTTCGAATCACATTCTAAAAAAATTATTAACACCTTTTTTTTCTAAATTGATCAATCTTTTTTTTATATCGGGTTAGCCCACATAAACTTATAGTTGATTAATTAATGACTCATTACATTATGAAATGTGATGATTTTCTTCTCTTAAGATGATAAATTTAAATTTATCTTAATTTTAATCTCTTATAAAATTATTAGATTTAAGGAATAGAATAATAAAAGTTCAGTTGTTATAGAATTAGATGAGTTGAATTCTTTCCCATACTTATATCTTTGGATTTATTATCAAGTAAGGGGGAGAAGAAAAAATTTATTTTGAAAGTGAAATGGGTATTGATATAAATCAAAAGGAGGATATTGAAGAACCAAAATTTATTAAAGTAATTGTAATGCCCTTAGTTTTTAAAAGGAAACATTGTGTTTGATAACATACATGATATGCCACATTTAGCATTAATGAACAACTTAATATAAATATTTAATATGATAGTTATCACATAGAATTTAGAATGGAAAGAATTAAAAGGATTAAATAAATTATGAAAATATGGTTTACACATGTTTATATAATGATTCATTGGTTACCAAATTAATTACGAAATTAAATAAAAACCAATTGAATATAAAAGAGGTGTTTTATGAAAAATAATTTGAATGCGAATAATTATGTTTATAAAAAAAATCGCTATTTTTGGATTATATTAATGAAATATAAATTCAATATAATTTTTGAAATTCAACTTATGTATTTTCTAGACCTTATATAAGAACAAATTAAATTTTATACATAAAAGCAGTATTTTTCAAAAAATGCATTTTCACCTCCTTTTGATAGAGAACCAGTTTTAAATATAGTTTTTTTCAATTTTATAAATTATATTTGAAAAAATAAACTTCTTATTTGGAAGTGGGATATAAAATTTTACTTTATATAAATTTTTGGTATTTTTCTGATAATACTCATTTTTTTAATGAATAGTGAAAAATACTGCATTTTAATTCCAAAATTATTTTTTGTCTAATTTATTTATATAGTTATATTATCCTTTTACATTGTTTTATGATATAATTAGATTAATTTTTTATCATTTAATACAATGTAGGTCATTGTAATCAATTTCATATTGAATTTCGATTTAAAAACTATGTGAACTTTTGAATGTTTTACTTTAAAAACAAGTTTTCTCATTCTCCCAACATGATTAAGTTTTAATTAATTAATTTCAATTATTTTTTTTAAATTTGGAAAAATAGATTTAATATTTATAATCATAATTTTAAAATTATGTAAATAGGTCCTTTTTAGTTTTGGAATTTATGAATAGTAACTTTAGTAATTATTTTTATTACCACAGTTAAGGGTAAATTGGGTAATTGAAAGTTAAAATAATATTATAAATATTATAAAAATACCCTAAAACTTGTAAAAAAATTATTTAATGAGTTATTTTCTACCAATACAATCATCGGTCTGAAATTGTGGCCTTTGGATTCCACTTGGGTTTGATTATGACACTTATAACATTTTATTTAAAGTAAAGAGAAAAATGTCATAATCATGTCTCTTATTACTAAAACAATTTTAATATGGTGGTATATAAGTTATGTCTTAGACTATAAATATTATTTAGAAATATAAAATTATTACCTACATCATGGTAATTTATTTATAATATTTATAAAATGAATAATTAAATTAAATGGTTACACAATGATGATGTAGTAATTTCCTAGTTAATGAAAGGGTCAAATAAATGATATTATAAATATTAAAATAAATATAATTTTAGAGAATTGATATCATACACTAATTTTATGGATTAATTTTACATTTTGGTGATATTTTAAGGGATTTGTTTCGAACTTATCTTGTTGTTATAAAATTTTTAAAAAGTCAACTAATGAATAGTGTCAAAATTGACACTATTTGTATTTTAAAAAATAAAATATTGTATTAAATGTTATAAAATTCCTAAAAAATATAAGATTCATCTGAATGGTTATTATAAGTCTAAAAATATCATTAATGACTCATTCATTGGTTTTTTGTAATGTTATGGTAATTAATTTAACCCTCAAAGTGAAAATTACTTGATAAAACGGTAAGAGTTAAAAGGGGTTAAAACAAAAAGATAATGTTTAAAATAAAATCAATGCATGCCTAAAAATAATTGGTTTAGATTAATTATGACCATTCTCACCCTATATTTTAACTAATATAATTTGGAGTCATTTTGAGTTAAAAATTAATTTATATTAATTTAATATTTTATGGGTTTCCAAGGGTGCCCCTCTCCTATCCTATAAAAAGGCACTCATTCCTCTCTATTACTCATACTTCGAAATACTTTTTGTTCAACCGATACTTTCCAAAAACAATTCCTATAATACCTACTCGCATTCTTTAATCCTTATTTTATGCAGAACACCCTCCTTAGAGGTGTTAAGGTGTTAAGAAAGGTGAGAAAATAAAGGAAATGTAACATTTTAATTAAGTATTTCTATTTTGTTTCTTATTCATCTTCCTTAAAATATTCTTCCATCATGATGAAATAATAAATCTATTATACCAAATATAATGTGATGTTATTATGTTAATATCGTCACCTAAATCCATCTCCAATTTCCTCAAATGGGGAATGAACATTTCGTTCGTGTGTACAGTAGACTACTGTCTCACAAACTAATATAGTTTTTTTTTATAACAGTCTTTCATGACTATTTATAATGATGAAATTAATATTCATATGTGATATTTATGAAATATTAATCATTAAAAGATAATAATATATCAATTATTTTCTTACTTTGCATACACATAAAAATGATTACATCGTTCTTCCGTACGTGTGAACTGTCACCTCCACAAACCGAGGCGATTTGTTTTTATTCAATATATCACTTTTATGATATATATATATATATATAATTATATTTAAATGATTAACATTATATTAATGATTTTATAGTCACTCTGTAAAGGTAAGATAATACTTAACTTATTTTCATAACGATCAATGAAAAATGGAAAACGTTGCTAGTGCGTACGTACAGCTACTTATAACATTGTTCATTTTTTATAAAAATAATTAATGGTTTGATTTAAAAGTATAATTGGTATATAAAAATGATAATAATTCCATGAATATTATTCTGTATATTATGGAATTATGACCACATGGACTGTTGACATCATACCAAGTTCATTTTCAACTCAAGTATCGAATATCCACAAAATGTCCGATCTGAACTTTAACAATTATGTAATTATTATAACATGGAAATAAGTGATATAAAAGGAATAATAAACATTAAAACGGTTCTAAATAAAGTATAAATTAACCTATGTTTATTATTCAGTCATATAAATATTGTATGTGATGAGTCGGACTCAAGGTAAGGTATTTCGTCTCAATCTCCTTTTATTGAGGTAAATTTTGATGTTATACACCACCTTATTTTATAAGGTATATAATCAACCCCATTGAATTTTAATTTAATTAAAAGGTTAATAAAATGACTATTTTTATATGAATCATTTTACTAAATAGAAAAATTAATTTTTCTTTAACATACACAGCAACAACAACTTTTCTACCGTCGTGACCATTATTTGGTATTTGGCTTCCTCTACAAGCCGTAATGTTTTTTAAAAGAAAAATAAATTACATTTTCTATTTTTAGGTATTTTAGTATTGAAAATGGTTTTGATACTGGATTAATTGTATCAATATCTTGAAATTATATTTGTTATTGCAAAGTGGAAATGTTATTTTCCTTGATTCTTGTTTATGTGTTATGATTATGTTATGGATCTTGGAAATTACTTATGTATATGGGTGGTTATGTGATAAACTGAGGGTGGGTGAGTCCATGATAGCTCTCCAATGAATTTGGTAATGGGATGGGGTTAACTGGTTGGGTTTCTCCTGATATATTTAGGGAATATACATTGATGGGTATTCCAAATGTAACCATGAAGGTTATTAAATATGTAGTTCTGAAAGTTACAATGTAAGTGAGATATGGATTCCAAAATTTTCCTTTTTGATTTATGGTTTCTATGAGTTTTTTAGAGATCTCATGATTTTATGTGGTAATATAAAGTTTTTATGTTTTATGGGTTAAAATTATGATTTTTTGAAAATGGTTTCATGATTTTAAAATATTCATGGACTAATAGTTTCTTTCCTAATTTTATGACCCTTACTGAGTTTTTTGTGCTCATCCAAAGTTTTAAAATGTTTTTCATAGGTCTTAATATGGTTAAGGACAAATAGGATGTCATTATGAAAGTATCTAATATGTTTCTTGAAAATAAATCATGTTTTATTTTTTAAAGGGTTTATTTTGGTGAAAACAATGGATACAGTTTGGAAGTGTCCACTTTGTATTATTATGGTTTTGTTATATATGAGTTATGGACTAATTATATAAAGATATAAACTTTAAAAGATCCTCAATTTTAAATAAAAAAAATTCTTGACTTGCATCAATAATATGTAATGTTTAAGGTCAGGTCCTTATAGTTGGTATCATAGGAAAGTTTTAAATAACTTTAGAGTTTAGGGTGTTATTTAATCAAAAGTTACATGTATAACCATAATTCATAACATTATTGGAAGGGTCATATTTATTTTAGATAAATTGAATGAGTTTGATATAACATGAATTATTATATCTTAGTGTTTACCTTCCTCATAAAATGTTATATAATAATTTTTTTATTTAGTCACACTAACCTTTTTGGTTTTAGTAAATGGATGAATCCATTATGCACCAAAGTAACATTGGATGTGAAGTAAAATGTGGTGGTTCTCTGAATATGAAACTGAAGGAAATGGGAGTTGTAATGAGAACTCTTGTGGTTATTCTGAACCAACTATTAGGATTCATGATTAACCACTTAAACCTTAGTGATTTTTCTAAGGAATTATATATGAGAGAAACTAATCCCTATGGAATTTCAGGTAATCATTATAATGGTAAGTATATTTAATGACATATGTGTCAAGGATATGGAAAGAAACACCTAAAAAAAATTTTTAAGGGATGAGAAAATGTTATAAATGTGGGGAGTATGTCCATTTTAAAATCATTGTACTAAGAAGAAGGTTCACAAATGGGATCAGGGGAACCGTACAAATATATTTTTAGAAATACATAATTTCATTCCAGTTGAAGATGAGGAAACTAAATATGGCCTATGAAAGGTATTGATTATTTCTTGTCTCTTGTTTTGACATTATTGAATATTAGGACATGATTCATGTTTTTGTTTATATGAAATAAGTATTAAGAAATAATATGTGAAATCATGGTTAAATTTTCACAAATAATGATGAATTATTAATAAGTCCACATGTAAAGGATTCAAGAGTTATAGAAGGTTGTAGGATGATGACATGTTTAAAAGTATTAATTCTATTTTGATTATGGGATTACTTTGGAAGAATTTTTTCTAGTATGTGTAACCCTAAAGTTTTTTCTGTGAAAATGTTATTTGAAGAAGAATTATCTTTTCTTTTTTGTACATAATTATAAAGTTATTAATAACCACTGGAGTTTATATGATCTTTTATTTTTAGATAATTATGGGATGTTGTATTTTGGGATGAAAAATGAAAGGCATGAGATAAACTTTGAGGTTAAAATATGTTATAGTTATTTTTGATGATTTTATCTCGTTTTGGGAATGTTATAAGAATTTTATAGTTTTAGAAAAAGGAAAACCCACAGGAAGTGTGACAAACTCATCGTGTCAGATAAGGCTGTAGGAATTGAACCCACAACCGAAGGGCGATAAGGTTTTATCTCCTACCACTGACCTACATGAAGTCCTTGGTTAGTATGACATTTTCTTTTTAGTTAAATGAGTTTATGGAATAAGAATAATTTGATTTTGGGAACTTATTTTTTATCAAATGGATATCCTTGGTATTGAAAAATGATTTGGGGATTAAGTGATAAATTTTATTTTGAAATACATTCACAATTTTTGGGAACTTTATATGATTAAGGTAAATAAAATAATATGGTATTTAATTAAGGAGTAATGGATGAATTATATTTTAGAAGAATTTATGATTTTAGTTGTGTACTTTTGTGTAATTAGGTTATTTATGGAAATAATTAACCTAACTTGGAGAATATGTGATTATGGTAATTACTTTTTGGTATGAGATATTAAGAGTGATTGATGTTATTTGGAGATAAATGTTAAAATTTATCTTAGAAGACTGTGTAATCAAATTCATATGAGTTTTGGGTTTCAAACTTGGTTTGGATTATTTTGAGAAATTTTAAGGACAGTTATTTATCAAATGGTCTATTTTTGACTTTGGGTATTACTTTTATATTTTTGAGATTAAAAGTGGTCATTATTATTTTAAAGTTTATTATATTTGGGTAATTATCTTATTTTATCCTAACCTTTTTGGTTTTGGTTAATTTTTCAAGACAGGATGAATATATATTTAATCTTTTGTGGATTATTTTATTCTATGTAAGTTGATTCTAGAGTTTCATGAATGAAAAAAATCTCTCTTAAATGCTCCTCATTGGAGAAAAATATGAGTTTTTGGTGGAATTTGATTAAAGTTTGAAACTATACTTTTCAATTAATTATAATTCTTTATGATCATAGTCTATATATTAAATGAATTCCACAACTCTATGAAAAGGATCTTAAAATAAAAACATTTTCTGTTTACTTTTCCTACGTGAGATCAAATAATGTTTAACCCATCACAAATTTATATTTTTTTATTGTTAAATTTATCCTAAAAATGTTTTATATTACTCTCCATCAGAACTTGATCATTATTTTTCTCTTCTATATCCATGTTTTCCTACATGGAACCCTGGTATGTGTTATCTCAGGTGACCTTTGTACTTTCCTTTCTTTCTTTTAAAGTGGGAGTTTTGTTAATCCTTTTTCCGATGTGGGTTTTCAATAAAGGTATTTTGAAAATTCATACCTTAGTTACTGATACCAAATTAAAATTATGATGACATAATTTCAAAAAGGTATGGAGAATGTAACATCCTGATTTTTTGAAAGGAAACACTATGTTCAATAACATACATGATACGCCGCATTTAGCCTAAATGAACTTAATTCTATTATTTAATATGATAGTTGTCACATAGTTGTTAGAATGGTGGGAATCAAAAGGATTAACTTAATTATTAAAATATGGTTTATATGTGTCTATATAATTATTCATTGGTTAGCAATTTAATTAGGAAATTAAATAAAAACCAATTGAATATAAATAATGTGTTTTTATGAAAAAACTATTTGAATGTGAATAATTATGTTTATAAAATACTCAAATCACTTGTGTTAGATTATATTAATGAGAAATAAATTCAATATAATTTTTAAAATTCATCTTATTTATTTTCTAGACCTTATATAAGAACAAATTCAATTTTATGCAAAAAATGTGTATTTAAAAAAAATGCATTTTTAACGCCTTTTGAAGGAGAACCCATTTTAAATCTAGTTTTTTAAATTTTATAAATTATATTTAACAAACTAAACTTATTATTTGGAAGTGAGGCATAAATTTTACTTTGGATAAATTTGTGGTATTTTTCTAATAATACTCATTTTTTAATGAATACTGAAAAATGCTACATTTTAATTCAAAACTGCTTTTTCATTTAATTTATTTATATAGTTAGATTATCCTTTTACTTGGTTTTAATGAATAATTAGATTGAATTTTTATTATTTAATCCAATTTAGTTCATTGGAATCAATTTAACACTAAATTACATAAGGCCTTCTATTTTTATACATTTTTTATAATCCCCCTTTTAAGGGTTGAAGGGGAACCCTTGCATGGCCCATAGGCTTCGTGGAATTACATTACCTGAAGGTATAAGAGGAATAAATATTGACTATAAATACTTGTAACTACCCCTCCCTAATTTCTATATCATGATATCATCTCTCAACCTTCGCATGGATGTTCGTCTAGGCTTCATGTGCATACACAGGCTGGTCCCGATGGCAATTGTCATACCCTCTCATTCTTCCTAATCCATTAGCTCTGATCTGGTGAATATTCCTACTCTAAATCATAATCTAGATCCAACTCCTTATAGAGTATTCCTGGTCCATTTAAGCACAATTTCATGTGGCTGAAGGCCTTGATGTGGCCCAAATGCCTTGAGGTGGCCCAAAGGCCTTGAGGTGGCCTAAAAGCCTTATTGGACTGAAGGCCTTGGGTGGCCCGAAGGCCTTGAAGGACTCTAGAACCAAAATGGTGGCCTAAAATACAAAACATAGAAATAGGTATTATTGTTATATTACCAAATAGTACATTCTACAATTCCTACTACAGTACTTTCTATAGTAACCTAAAAGTATTTCTCGGCCCGAATTTGATCTCGGATCTCTTGGATGCACTTGCTAATTCCTCAACAATTCTATGTTTTGAATTTGGAAAAATGGATTCCATGTTTGGAATTAGATAGCTCACATTATTTAAATAGGTCCCTTTTATTTTTTTACATTATGAATAGTTACTTTAGTAATTATTCTTATTTCCACAGTTAAGGGTAAATCGGGTAATTGAAGCTTAAAATAATATTATAAATATTATAAAACTACCCTAACACTTGTCATAATCTTATTGTACGAGTTATTTTAGACCAAGATAATCCTTGGGATGAAATTTTAGCCTTTTTATATCACTTGGTTTTGATTATGACACTTAAAACATTTTATTTAAAGTAAAGAGAAGGATTTCATAATCATATCTCATGTTAATAAAAAAATTTAATATGGTGTCATATAAGTGATATATTCAACTATAAATTGTATTTAGAAATATAAAATGATTACTAAAATCATTTTAATTTATTTGTAATTTTTAGAAAATAAATAATTAAAATAAATAGTTACATAATGATGATGTGTTAATTGCTTAATTAATTAAAAGATCAAATAAATGATATTATAAATACTAAAATAAATATAATTTGAGATAATTGATGTCATCCACTAATTTTATGGATGAATTTGAATTTTTTTATTATTTAAAAGAGTTTTTTTGAACTTATCTTAATATTGTGATATTTTTAAAAAGGCAACTAATAAATAGTGTTAAAATTGACACTATTTGTATTTTAAAATATAAAATATTGTATTAAATGTTATAAAAAATCCAAAAAATCTAAGATTCAGAAAAATGGTTAGTATAAGTCTAAATATTTCATTAATGACTCATTAATTGGTCTTTTTTCATGTTATGGTGATTAGTTTAACCCTCAAAGTTTAAATTACTTGATAAAATAATAAGAGTTAAAAGAGGTTAAAACAAAAATATAATGTTTAAAATAAAATAAATTCATGCCTAAAAATATTTGGTTGAGATTATTTTGAACCATACTCACCCTATCTTTTAACTAACATAATTTTGAGTAGTTTTGAGTTAAAAATTAATTTATATTAATTTAATATTTTAAGGGTTTCTGAGGGTGCCTCTCCCCTCTCCTATAAAAAGAAACTCATTCCTCTCTATTACTCAAACTTAAAAATCCTTTTTCTTTGGCCAATATCTACCCAAAACCCTTACTATAATACCTCCACGCATTCTTGATGCCTTATTTTATGCATAAAACCCTTCTTAGAGATGTTAAGGTGTTAAGAAAGGTGATCATCCAAAGGAAAGGTAAAGTTTTTAATTAAGTATTTCTATTTTGTTTCTTATTCATATTACTTCAAATATTCTTCCACCATGATGAAATAGTAACTCCATTATAATAAATATAATGAGATTTTATTATGTTAATATCATCACCTAAATCCATCTCCAATTTCATCAAATGGGAAATGAACATTTCATTTGTGTGTACGGAAGACTACCGCCTCACGAATCGATATAGTTCGATTTCCATAACTATCTTTCATAAATGGTTATAACAATGGAATTAATATTCTTACATGATATTAATGACATTTTAATAATTATAATATAATAATATATCAATTATTTTCTTACTTTCCATACACATAAAAATGATAATGTCGTTCATGCGTAAGTGTGAACCATCACCTCCACAAAGCGATGTGATTCATTTTTATTCACTAAATCACTTGTATGATATATATATATATATAAGTATATTTAAATGATTAATATGAAATAAATGATTTTATTATCATTAGTGAAATTTAAAATAATACTTACCTTCTTTCCATAATGATCAATGAAAAATGGAAAGCATTACTCTTGTGTATATATGTCCTACCATCTCTATGATTATAACACTGTTCATTTTTTATAAAAATACTTTATGGTTTGATTTAAAAGTATAATTGATGTATAAAAATGATAATAATTCCATGAATATTATTCTATATATTGTGTAATTATTACTACATGGACAATTGACATCATACCAAGTTCATTTTCAACACAAGTACTGAATATCGACTAAACATCTGATCTGAACTTTAATAATTATGTAATTATTATAACATGAAAATAAGTGAAATAAAAGGAATAATAAACATTAAAAAGGTTCTAAAGTAAGTATAAATTAACCTGTGTTTATTATTTAGTAATATAAATATTGTACGTGATGAGTCGGACTCAAGGTAATGGATTTCATCTCAATCTCCATTCATTGAGGCATATTTTGATGTTATAAACCACCTTATTTTATAAGGTGTATAATCAAAACCTTTGACTTTTAATTTTATTCAAAGTTTTTCAAAACAATATTTTTATTTGAATTATTTTACTAAATGAAAAAAAATGAATGTTTTTTTAACATATATGGTGACAACAACTTTTCCACCATTGTGACCATTATTTGGTATTTGTCTTCCTCTAAAAGCCATAATGTTTTTTAAAAGAAAAATAAATATCATTTTCCATTTTCATTTATTTTGGTATTTAATATTTTTTTTATAATGGATTAACTGTATCAATATCTTTAAATTATACTTTGTGACTGCAAAGTAGAAATGTTATTTTCCTTTATGCTTGTTTTATGTGTTATGATTATGTTATGGATACTAAGAATTTCTTATGTATATGAGTGGTTTTTTGATAAAATAAGGGTGGGTGAGACCATGGTATCTCTTTAATTCGTTGGTTAATGAGACGAAGTTAATCGATTGGGTTTCTCCTAATAGATTTAGGGAATATACTGTGACAGGTATTCCAAATGTAACCATGAAGGTAACTCCCTATGTAGCTATGAAAGATAAAGTGTAAGTGTGAAATAGATTCCAAAAGTTAACTTTATGATCTATAATTTATATGAGTTTTATTTTAATCTTATGATTTCATGAGTTAATCTAAAGGGTTTATGTTTTATGGGTGAAAAGTATAATTTTTTGAAAATGTTTTCATGAGTTTAAAATATTCATGGAATAATGGTTTATTTCTAGTTTTTATGCCTCTTACTAATATTTTTGTGCTCATACCAAGTTTTAAAATATTTTTCACAGGTCTTAATATTGTTAAAGAAAAAAATAGGATGTCGTGATGAAAGTATCAAAGATGTGTCTTGAAAATAAATCATGTTTTATTTTTAAAAGGGTTTCTTTTGTTGAGAAAAATGGATATTATTTGAAAGTATCCACTTTGTATTCTTATTGTTTTGTTATGTATGTGTTATGAACTAATTATCTAAATCTCTAAACTTGAAAAGATCCCCAATGCTAAATAAATAAAATTTCTTGACATACCTCAAGAATATGTAATGTATAATTTTGGGTCCTTATAGTAATATTCGTGTTGTAATTATTTTCAATATTCATGTTCGATGAAAATTAAATGTTACAGTGATTGAAGTATGGAGTTTCTTTCATTGAATCAATATTTCAAATTATTAAGTTGGTAAGGATTTTTTTTATTTTAATAGTTTCTTTAGATGAAGCAACATTAAATGTGACAATTATAGAGTTTTTTTTATTTCCCAAAACATGTGTTGATTGAATTAAGATAATGCACATTGTTTACCACATTTAAAAAATATCTCATGATATTGATTATCAATCACCATGAAGATGGGGAAATTAATAAAGCTTGAGATGAATTGTATTTTGATGATCTTGGTTGTTTTATCATTAATTGATTGAAGAATTTTAGGAGACTGCACAAAAATATGTCCTTATATTTTTCATGTAGTTTATTTCTAGAAGCTCTGATGTTGTCTTGGGTTTTTATGTTGAGAATATTTTTGGTGAGCCTTTGTTAAAAAGATAGCATGTCAACTAGCCAGTAAACTAAGGGATCTAGGTGAACCACTGCTAAGGTGGGAACAAGGATCAACCCTAGCATGACTCGCAGCATGTATGAGTTGAAGAATGCAGAGTGTGCCTATGGAGGAGCATGGGAGCAGTGGTGAGCCACCGTATGAGGAGGCACAGTGGTGGATCAAGTTTTTAGCACAGGGCGGTGCTAGCATATACTTAGAGTGGACTAGTAACCAATTCTGGTCTCTCAATCCCATGATTTTTAATATAAGGGAGTGTGGAACCTAAGTTTTTTCAATGTGGGATTCTAAAAACTCATTCACTATTCATCTTTTTAAAAAGATATGTAAATAATTGTGACCATAAAAATGTTGTATTTGGAATGTTAGATCAACCCTACCACATCATCTTCTACCTTAAGTCATCAGAGGAGTTATGTTCGTTGGAATTTCTTAATGTAACAGCCTTCATTTGATCAAATCAAAGATTCAAGTTTCGTTTGATCATTCTGAGAATTTCAGTATGATCCAAATCACATGAAACTTCATTTTCATGTTTTAAAAAAAATCAAACAACAAAAAAAACATATATGAGCCAAATTATATTTTGTGGTGATGGTGATTTCTCATTATTGTGAGAGGTTCATGCTGAGTCATTGTGCAAATTTTGATTTGGTGGAATTATATCTATAAATACCCATGATCTCACTCATTTATAGTATAATCTTAATGAGAATTTTTAGAATGATCCACATGATAAAATGAGCTTTGAAAATTCTCTGTTTCATGAAGATAAGTTTCATGCATTCTCTTTTTTTGTAAAGGATAAGGGAACCCGTAAGGTAGTCGATGTGTTCTTGACACACTCTTAATGTTTTGCGAATATGTAATATGTGAATCAATAGGTATAGCATGATGAACATCTCCCTATCTTATGTGAAGATCACCAATAACCCACACACCCTCATTCATGCATGAAGGAAGTGTACTACACAGTTACACAATGAACATTAAAATAATACCTAGTTTGCGTGACCTATATGAGAAAGTTGCTTACTCACCCTTGATATAGTGAGTTACTCAAGGAATAAGTGGATAGTTTGAGTTATGTGTAGTATAGAATAGTGAAACATCTCATTTGTGTGAAGGATAATTCATGTATGCTTTGTATATCATGCATGATACATATGATGATATGCATGCATGGAAAAAGTAAAGTGTGAAGCAAATAGAGGTTGTATGTATTCTACCTTTATGAGACTTTTAGGAAAAATAATTCCACTCACACACATTCTAGTATGTGCAAGTCATACCAAAGGTTCCCATAAATAATTTTTCACAATAATTTTGGTTTGCATGAAGGTGTAGAACTGTACACTTTCATCAATAATATCAAAATAATACATAATGTTGTGTATTTTTTATTTCACAAAAAAATATTTGGATAATTACATGCATTAAATATTTTCATGTGATGATGAGAACTACATGAACAAAGAACACATGATTTTGATGTGTGTAATAATTGATTTGAGTAGAAGTAATGTTTTTCAGTAAAGTGAGGAAAAAGACAACTTACAATGTGTTGAGGAATATTCACCTTTTCATTATATTATTACCATGAGATGAAGTGGAAGTGTTATATTCCACTCATTCAGAATTTTATACTAAGATGAATTACATGTAGTGTTTTTTATTACATTCAGTGGTAGTCAAATAGTTTTAGTTTAAGTGAGAAAGTTCATAATTAGTTTATACTAGTGGATCAAAGAGGAATATTTGTTTTCTATTATAGTGGAATTTTGAAGTACTTGTGATCTTTCTCATTTTGTTAAGTGTTGTTATTGTAAACACTAGTGGGATTCTGGTATAAAAACATTGGCATTATTCTATTATAAATAACACTGGAGGGATACTGGTATAATTAGGGAAGTGGTTCATACCTACCCACTGTGGTTTCAGGGTGAAACCTGACTAACCCACTTATAATTTATAATTGATTTTATTGGAGAATCTGTGTCTCATATAATTCCAAACACATTAAATATTCATTCACCCACATTATGGGTGAAACTTGTAAAAATGCTATGTGAGTGATTCATTTAATTTTTGTCTTTCATGTGGTATAATTGTGTTTTTAAATAGGTAATATCATTTACTCTGATAAGTACAGAGGTTAAAATTAAAAAATGGATAAAAGTAAATAAAATAAAAATCAATAAAACTTGTGTACACTGATTCACCCCCCCCCCCCCCAGTGTACATGCATGATCCACTAGTCACTTTAGAAGCTATTATATTTATTAATTGAAAAATTATCATGTGATGGTCCAAAATCCTGGTATCCAATATATTTCAATTAAATAATAATTATACACCCAAGTAATTATTTACTAAAATAATTTTTATGGTAATTTAATTTTTATTATGGGGTCCCTACTTTTCTTAGAAATCTAATTTTCCAATATTTTTTTGAGTTTTATCAAGTTATACATTGTCAAAAACATATAGTAGAATATATTAGTAAATACCAAAACTAAGAGAAATTTTGGAATAAAATTCAACCCAAATATTTATTACATGAAACATCATTTTCATGTCAAACTATATACATTAATAACTTCATAAATTCATATGAACTATTAAATTCATTTTAGTGTGATCTTCACAAGGAAAATATTCATGTGTATCCTAATGTTTCATACATATATAAAATTTATCTATTAAAAATTCATCATATTAATACCATTAATAGGTTTTCTTCATGTGTGAATTATCCAGGTATGATTCATTGGTGTTTTCTAGAAAATAATTTCTTCTTTCATTAAATGAAACAATCTAAAAATACATGTGCTTTAAGAATCACCAAAACACACTCATCCAACTTTTTACTTATTTTTGTGACTTCTCCACATATTAAATATTATCTTGTTCAACATGAAACACATCTTATGATCTCCTTCAGGATTCTTAACACAATATTACATCAGTATGTTATTCATTTGATGCATAATATGTCTTATTCCACTAACCATGAAACCTATAATTTCATTTTTCAATGAAATGAGAGGTCTTATATATGTTAAATATGTGGTATTAATGTATATCATTAATGTATAATCATGTTATAGACAAAATAAATGTGATGAATACTCATTAAGGGATAAAAAATAATCATTATTGATAGATATGAAATCTAATTTATAAATCCATAACTAAAACCATGTATAACAAAAATTGCATATAGTTCAACAAATAAACATTATAAAGGAATATAATCAATATACAGTATTCTCCCATGGTTATTTTGATCCACTATTCAATCCAGTAATGTTCACTATGAAAAAAATAAGCAATTCATTATTCCACAAGTGACCCACAAACTATATAATCATATAAGGATTTTATAGGATATATCTACTCAATTGAGGAATTATAGTCAATTCACTACAAAGGAAGAGAGATAAAGGGGGATAATTCTTGATAATGTTTCATTGGTGGATTTGTTTCATTGAAGTATGAAGATAATTATATATCCATATGAAATTAAATGAAATAGGATCACTAAAATGATGCATTCCATTATGCATGACTAACTTTTGATATATTAATTTAAATGTTATAATGAATTACCTTTTATCATCACCTCTAATAGTCTATTAAATAATTTAATAACCATGATACACATTCAAGATTATATTTTTCATCATAAAATGATATAGTAGTTGATAAATATAATAGTAAAATGGAATTTAAAATATATTTAGTGTAAATGATTATATGATATCACATATCTTAGTTCCATGAAATGATTTGAACATCACATTTTTTTGATATAACATATTTAATTTGCATATCCATTGAAAACAAAAATCAATATCCTATAAATAATTGTTATTAAGAAAATTATTTGACATCATCTGGGAAAGAAGGATCTTTTTATGATCTACTATATACTCATATAATGCATATCATGAACTAAGAATCTAACTTACCATAATCATAATTGACAATTGGATAAAATTGCTTAAAACTGATACTTAATAATCAATATGTATACTATCACATGATTCTAATAATTCTCCTCAAATGAATAAAATTAAATATGACTATAAAAATTTTTCATTATAAAAAGGAAAAGATAAATTGTAGAAATTTATTTGGTTGGTGTTAAAATTTTAAAATAATTCTTAATAAAAATGATAAAAATTATCATTTAGTGAATCCACTTCATAACGCTCATATAATAAGAGGATACTCACCTAAAAACACTCCCTATAATAAGAATAATATTGATTTTATGGAAATCTAACAATTTAATAATGCTTCACTCGATACTATATTTCCAATGTAATGTTAGAACAAAGATACTTATCTAATGATTGTTAACCCAAAATGAAACTATCAATAATATTCTAGAAATGAAAAATATATGAATCTTATATATATATATATAATAGATAATACTTAATTTTTTACTCATCCATTCAATATTATTTAATATGTTTAGAAAAT
This sequence comes from Viscum album, assembly GCA_963277665.1. Lineage (NCBI taxonomy): Eukaryota > Viridiplantae > Streptophyta > Magnoliopsida > Santalales > Viscaceae > Viscum > Viscum album. The sequence continues at coordinate 975,208,028 of OY728122.1, forward strand.
TGAATGGTTGTGGTCACTACTGAGGCTTTATATATCTAATGATATTGTCATGCAATCCAAATTTTTTATATGTCCTTAGTTTATCATTAATTATAACATAAATGAATTCTAAAATAAATTTTCATAGCATTAATTAAATTTTATATGAATTGAAGTAGGCCATGGGAAGTTGAAGGTGTGATATGATAATGGTACAAAAAAGGAAATGATAATAATTTTAGATAGAAGAAATGTAATAATGTTCATAAAGAGTCCAAACATGCCTCTTTATAATTGAAAGGGGTTATAGCCAAGGAAGTACAATGCTCCCACTATGGTATGACATGTACTTTAAATGGATTTTCTTAGAATACTTGAAAAAGTAAGAATATTATATTGATATTATATATTTTGGAGTAATTGATATTAGTTCTTATATTATCAATAATATATGAAAACTATACATTATACATATTTTTTGTATATTTTAGTTAAAAAATGAATATGAAATGAAAAGTAAATATGGTGTTTTATGTTTGAGAAATCAAGAAACTATTTTTTATTAAATAAGGAGACATTTTTTCTATATTCTTTAATATGATAGATGAAATTGTGTTGATTTATTTAATTATGTCTTTTATAATAGGAAAATATAATTGATGTAAAACAAAATCTATTTTAATAGAATAAATATAGGATTAAAGTACAATGATAACAGTCATATAAAAAATTGTATAACATGATATTAAAGGTAAGATATAAATAAAAATTTTATAAAATTTTATAATATCAAATTAAAATAAATTATTCAAATATTCAAATATTTTACACTAAAATCCATTTTTTTTATTATTAATATATATCAAAAATATATGAGAAATAAAATTTTCACCAAACCCATGATTTTGAATTTTTTTCTTCTCATCATAATGTGTTTATGTCTTAAAATAGTATTTTTTGGAAAATATATTTTTTATGAGGCCAATAAGAGTTAAAATTTTGTATAGAAAATTTCAAAATGAAAAAATGAATCTGATTAAAAAATTTATTTTGGTGATAACTATTTTATCGATGTAAAAATAACTATGAATACATCTAATGTACTTTCATAGAATACTAATATCACTATTATCTAATTATAATTTATTTTAAGATGTAATTATTATATAAGAGATTAGTGAGAGTGGGAAATTTGTTCAAAGACTATACGATGATGTATTATGGGTTATAGATGTTGAGAAAGTGTTGTTTTTCAATGATACTTAATATTTTTTTTATTTGAAAAGGGGGAGATTGTTGAGAACAATACTCTATCTCTATGATGATTTTGATGCTTACAAATACCCTTAATTATTTTCTAATGATTTTATTTTTTAAGTATATTTCAGGAATTAATTATTAATTATTTTTTTCTGGAAGAAATATTTAAGTTCTTGAACAAAGAGGTTTAATGGCTAAAGTATTCCCATTAGCATGTTCTAGAAACACTATTCATGCTCTACATATTCAGGAATTGCTTAAGCATGTTCTGGGAACACTGTTCATACCCTATGTGGAGAATCGTAGCGTAAGGATGAAATGAGGTGTATACTTTTTAAGTTATCAGAAAAGTATGGTTAATCAACCATACGTTATCGGAAAAGTATGGAAGAGGAACCCTACATTAGGAAGGAACCCTACATTTGGATTATTGAAAAAGTATGGAAGAAGAACCCTACGTATGTTTTAAATGTTACGTTTTTTTCTCAAAAGTATGGCTCATCAACCTTACTTTTGTAAACAATATTACGATTCATCAAAAGTATGGATCATGTACCTTACATTTGGAAGTTCTTAAAAGTATGGATCATTTATCATGTGTTTGATTATTAAAAAGAAAAGTATGGTTCATCAACCCTACGTTTGAAATCAACCTTCTGTTTGAAGGATGTGTCATCAACCCTATGTTTGTGTTCAACCTTACATTTGAAAGATGCATGCTATACAGTTCAACCTTATGTTTGGCGTCAGAGAATTAAAGATGATATTATTATGCAATGGTCTGCAAGCGGATTATTAGGCTAATTTTAAGCTGGATTTAAAGCTGGTTTTAAAGCGTGTCTTTGACTAATTTAAAGTCGTTTTATCTATGATTCAAACGATTAATTTAAAAGGAGCTTTTTGTGCCAAATTTCAAGGGAAGTTATGACTGCTCTGTTATTTTGAATTTTTTATTATCGCAAGTCAGAAGGCGACTTTTATGGATATAAATTTGTAGGAGAAGTGCTCGTCGTTATTATATAGATGTGATATTTACACAAAGAATATATACGATTTTTTCCTAATAGAAATGTCGAACATTCATAAAAAAAGGAAAATAGAGACTATCGAAAACACAGATCTACTAATTCAAAAGAGCAACAAATCTCTGTTTATTGAAGAAGAAGAAACACGATAGAAGACTCACTCATTCTATATCAAAGATCTACTATGAATCTGCTACTGTTGAAGTTGTGAATTATATTTTTATATCTACTACAATAGGATCGACTTAGAACGACTCTTATTTGAAGATCATTATTTTTGAAGGCAACGATCCATCTACTATCAATTTCATACTATTTAAATTGTAAAGAACAACTAGAAAGTATTTTCAAAGTACAAATACCTTTCTTTTCTATTATTGAGTGCTAGGCTTCTTGTACTAAGCTGTGTAGGTTCTGTGAGTGAACTAGAAGGCTTTATTTTTGCCTTAGATTGTAAAGGTGTCAACTGCCTGTACTCAGTTGTGGAATGGTTTGTTGAAAAGAGGACCAGATAGTGAAAATCACCAAGCTCGTGGAGTAGATCATTGGTGGAGTAGACTAGGAGCCTTTTGTTACCCGAACCACTATACATCGTGTGTCTCTGCTATTTTAATTTCTGCTGCATTAATTCATCTAATTAAAGATAAAGGGCAGAACATGATCTTGCAAAGAATTTGTAAAAGACACAATTCACCCCCCTCTTGTGTATATTTGGTATAATCTAATCCAACAATTGGTCTCAGAGGTTGAGCTTTCTAATAATGCCTTAACAAGCTGAAAGTGATTATACACAAAGCAAGATGACTGATACAATAGAGGGAATGTATATGGTCAGAGCACCTTACTTCAATGGAGAAAATTATGGATACTGGAAATCAAGAATGATAATATATCTGAAAAACCTTGGATACAAAGTATATTCAAAGATTTCGACTCCTAATGAAATACCTGAAAAACCTGAGACATGGAGTAAAGCTACTGAAGAAGAATATGATATAAAATAGAAGTCAATAAATGTTATTATTTGTGGTCTATGACCTGATGAATTCAATAGAGTATCTAAATTTCAAACATCATATGAGATGTGGGAAACTATTGTTGTTGCTTATAAAGGAACTGACAATGTCAGGAAAAATGAGATATGCTACTGCTAAGCTTAAATTTGACACATTCAGAATGTTTGAAGGTGAAATAATTACTCAAATGAATGGAATATTGATAGATATTTTCAATAATATAATAGCTTTGGGAGACCCAATCAAACAAGTTGATCAAGATTTAAAAGTACTGAGAGTACTTCCTACTAAATGGAATGGAATCTCTACTGCAATCAAACAGTCAACACCTGTCAAAGACATAACCATGAGAGAGTTGATTGGAACACTTCTGAGGTATGGAGCTGAGATAAAAGATGAATAAAATGAGAATAAGGTTCTGATCAAGAGAGAAGACACTGCCTTAAAAGTTTCATCTCAAGGGAAAAGAAAAAAAGCTAAAGAAAAAATAAGTAAAGGTGAAATCAGAAAGTTCTAATTCATCAAATTCTGATATAAAACTAGCTCAGCTAGCCTGAAAGTTTAGAAAATTATACATAAAGAAGAAAGGATTTCTAAAAACCTTCAAAAAGGATGAAAAATAAGTCAAATGTTATGATTACAAGAAGATGGTTCATATCAGACCTAACTGTCCATAGTTAAAAGAAGACAAGAAGAAGAATTCCTTCAAAAGGAATGATTATGAGAAAAAAGACAAGAATGAAATGAAAGCTACATGGAGTGTGTCTAAAGACTCCAACATCTCTTTAGAATCAGACTCAAATAAGGAAGAAATAAATATGACATCCAACATGTGATTTATGGTAGAAACAGATGAGGTACAAACATACTACTCTTCTGACTCTGAATCTAGTTCTGAAACAAGCTATTATAATGAAAAACTTGTAGCCTACTGCAACATGCTTGAAGAAAAATATGACTCTCTTTTTAAGAAACATAAATCATTAAAGAACATTCACAAGGCTATTTCAGATAAAAGAGATACAATACTAAAGTAATTTAATGAGTTAACTAATAAGTATAATTCAATTAACATTGACTAAATAGATCATGAATCTAAAATAAAAACACTGCAAATAGAAGTAAAAACATATAAAAGTGCAGCCCTTATTTTTGCCAAAGGAGAAAACTACTTGAATGAAATTCTTGGAAAAACTATTATTAAGAAAGAAAGATTTGGAATTGGTAGTAAAGGTGAAAAACCTAAGCTGTACAAGAATTATTTTGTTCCAAACTCAAAAAGATTAAATTGTAATTATTGTGGAACAAGGGGACATATTTCTAAAAAAAATATTAAGACAACCTCAAATAAGTGGTATTAAGAAAGCTTTTGTTTCAAATAATTTATTTGATTTTTTTTGATTTTAGAAAAACAAAGCAAGTCTAGATTCCCGGGTCTTTGCTGGCTAACACAACTGGACCCAATAGAATATGGGTACCAAAGAAACTTGTTTAAATGCCTTTTCAGGAAGCTGGTCACAGAAGAAAAAAAGACCATATGGTATATGGACAGTGGATGCTCAAGGCATATGAGTGGAAGATCATCGAATTTCTCTACACTCACTCAAAAAGATGTTTGACTTATCACTTTTGGTGACAATGCGAAAGAGAATATCATTGACATTGGAACAGTTGGAGATCCAGAAGTTGTATCAATCAACAAAGTACATTATGTACAAGGATTGAAACACAATTTGATAAGTATCTCTCAACTATGTGATGATGGTTACACTATTTATTTTTCTAACAATTTTTTTTTTGTTTTCAAAAATAAACTTCTTAAATTTAGAGCACCTAAAACTGACAATGTATATACCCTGGATTAAAATTCCTTGTGTAAACAACAAGTAGACTACTTAACTGCTAATATAAATGAATCCTGGATCTGGCATAGAAGACTTAGACATTTCAATATATATTCTTTACATAAATTATCCTAGAAAAAATTAGTTTCTAATTTTCCTAGTTTCAAGTTTGAAAGTGATAGATTTTTGTGATACATGTCAACTTGGAAAGAAGCACAAATCATCCTTCAAATCTGTTAACAAAATTTCTACATCTAAACCTCTAGAACTTATCCATATAGATTTTTTTGGACCTTCAAGAGTAGCAAGCTTGGCTGGTAAATTATATGTATATGTTTTAGTTGATGACTATTTTATATTTACATGTATTTTATTTTTAAATTTTAAAAATGAAGATTTTGAATTATTTGAAAGTTTTTGTAAAGATATACAAAATGAAAAATATTTTAAAATAATTTCATTAAGAAGTGATCATGGTGGAGAATTTGAGAATCTGGAATTCAATTCCTTTTTCTCAAATATGGGTATTAAACACACCTTCTCTACACCAAGAACGCCTCAAAAAATGGAATTGTTGAAAGAAGAAATAGGACTATTTAGGAAATGGCTAGGAATATGCTAAATGAATACAGTCTTCCTACCTATTTTTGGGAAGAAGCTGTAATCACAGCCTGGTATATAATGAATAGAGTTTTAATTAGACCAATTTTAAAAAAGACACCCTATGAACTCTGGAATAACAGAAAACCTAAAGTAAATTACTTTAAAGTTTTTGGATGTAAGGTTTACACCTTAAAAACCAAAGACAATCTTGGTAAGTTTGATCCAAAATATGATGAAGGAATTTTCTTAGGATATTCTACTACTTCCAAAGATTATAGAATTTTTAATAAAAAGTCAAGGATTGTTGAAGAATCAGTTCATGTGAAATTTGATTAATCTGATCCCTTTGAGAAAAGGACAAATCAAATGGATGAGCTTGATTCTAATGATAACATGAGACTTGAGAACCTGAAAGATGATTTTGAAAATGCTATAAATAAAATTCAGTCTTGTCTACAAGAACTTGACACTGAAGAACCTATAAGTGTACTACCTAGACAGTCAAGGACCCTAAAGAATCACCCTTTAGAAACTGTAATAGGAGACTTAGAAACATAAATAAAAACTAAAAGGAACATAGTAAATCTTGTTGAATTTTCCTCCTTTATATCCCAATTAAAACCCAAGTCTATAGAAGAATCTTTAGATGATGAAAGTTGGTTGATATCAATGAAAGAAGAATTAAACCAGTTCAAGAGAAATGAAGTCTAGAAATTAGTTGAAAGGCCACAGAATTATCCAGATATTGGAACCAAATGGGTCTTTAGAAATAAACAAGATGATCAAGGAATAATAACTAGAAATAAAGCAAGACTAGTATCTAAAGGATATAATCAAGAACAAGGTATAGATTATGATGAGACCTTTTCACCTGTAGCTAGATTAGAAGCCATTAAAATCCTCTTATCATATGCATCTCATATGAATTTTAAATTATTTCAGATGGATGTTAAGTCTGCCTTTTTAAATGGCTATTTGATGGAGGAAGTTTATGTTGAGAAACCTCCTGGTTTTGAAGATTCTCAAAAACCAGATTCTGTTTTTAAACTTACTAAAGCTCTTTATGGCCTTAAACAATCCCCTAGAGCTTGGTATGAAAGATTAAGCTCTTTTCTTTTGAAAAATGATTTTACTATTGGAATGTCATATCCAACACTATTTAAGAAAACTGTAAATTCTAATATTTTATTGGTTCAAATTTATGTTGATTATATAATTTTTGGATCAACTAATAAATTCATTTATCATGAGTTTTCAAATCTAATACAAAAATAATTTTAAATGAGTATGATGGGAGAATTAAATTTATTTTTAGGACTTCAAATTTATCAAAAATATTTTTAAAATGTTTTAAATCAAATCAAATACATTACTAATTTACTAAAGATATTTGGACTTGAAAACAGTAAGACGTATACAACTCCTATATGTACCAATATAAAACTTGATTTGGATGAAACTAGAAAATCAGTTGACAACAAGTTATATAGAGGTATGATTGGTAGTTTATTATATCTTACTACTACCAGGCCAGATATAATGTATTCAGTATGTCTTTGTACAAGATTTCAATCAAATCCTAAAGAATCCCATTTAACTGTTGTTAAAATAATTTTTAGGTATTTAAAAGGAACTATTTATCAATCTCTTCTTTATCCTAAAATGTCTTATTTTAAAATAATTTCATATTCAGATGCAGACTTTGGGAGTTTTATATTAGATAGGAAAATCACTTTGGGTACTTGTCACTTTTTAGGAAAATCCTTAGTATCATTGTCAAGTAAGAAACAACACTCAGTTGCCCTGTCAACAGCTGAGGTAGAATATGTATCTGCTGACAGTTGTTGTGCACAAGTTTTGTGGATGAAAAACACTCTTATAGATTTTGGACTAAATTTTAATAGTACTCCTATTTTATGTGATAATACTAGTGTTATAAATATTTCAAAAAATCATATTAATCATTCTTGGACTAAGAATATTGATATCAGACATCATTTTTTAAGAGATCATGTTCCTAAAAAGGATATATCTTTGGAATTTGTAAGTACTAAAATTAAATTAGTAGATGTTTTTACTAAACCACTTCCCCCAGCAAGGTTTGATTTTATTAAAGGGGAGATAGGTTTTTTTAATTTTAAATAAAGTTTTATTTAATTATGTTGGTTCTTTATTTTAATACTTTTTAAAATAAATTAGTTATTTGTTTTTCAAACAAAATAAGTTTTTTTTTGTGATCAATTTTATTCATTTTTAAAATATATGTAATAATTATTGATGACACGGGAATCAAGGATGTTAGAAACCTTTAAAATTATGAATCTTTTCATTTCTACAAAAATCCCTTTCGAACCCATGGCGCTTTACCACTCTTTGTTTATTCAAACCTGAACCTCTGAAACACTAATCCTCTTTCGAACCTTCAGAGATTTTTTTGACAGAAATGGCCAAGACCAAGAGAACCGATGAGGCTGAGACCATCATAACAAAGAAAAAGTCCTCTGAAGGAAGAAAAAATTTTCAAGGAAAGGTCATAAAACTAGAATGGATATTTTAGAAGAATATTCTAATGAAACAAGCTCTTGCTTTTCAAAATCTAGAGAATACCTTTAATGGTGAGAAGTATGAGTTTTTGTATGAGATAGAACTGCAATATTTCTTTAAGTCTGTACAATTTATTCTGGGAGAAGATGAGGATACTATGGTAGCGAAGATTGAAGATAAAGATGTTTCGATATCCTCTGTAGAGATTGGTCAGATTATGAATTTCCCTCATGAGGGATTTTTTCATTTTGATTTGAAGAATATAGAAGATTCAATGCATAAGTATGAAGATATCATGTCTTTTAATTTTGGTTCTTCCCATATAAGGAAGATGTTGATAAAGGACATGGAGCTAGATCAGAAAATCCTAGTGAAATTTGTGCAAATAGGGATTGCACCAAGGATGTTTAAGTTAGAGAAAATCTTGTATCCAGACATGTATATAATGTTTCTATTAATGAGTGATATAAGGCTTAATTTTCCTAGGTACATGGAAAGGTATCTTCATTATTGTTGTCAATCAGAAGCCCGCATGAATTTTTATCTGTTTTGTAGATTCATTTCAAAAATTCTATTCAAAAAGGATATGGTGAGGCTAGTGGAAGGCAGAGTTAGATGTCATCATAGTAACACTTTTGGTGTTGGGACCCTAAGAAAGATTGGTTACTTCTGGAGCACATTGAAAGGAAAACTTTTTATAGTAGGGGCTGAGGAAGAAGAAGAGAGTGCTCAGACTCAGTCTGCAAAGTCCAAGGAGGGATAGGATGAATTAAGAGTGAGCATCGTTGTAAGAAGAATAATATTTGAAACTGAAGAAACTCAAGAAAAAGGAAGTCAGGAGGGACTTCAGATTCAAAGAAAAAGAACTGCTAATGAGGAAATGTTTTCACCTGTTTTGACAATAAGAGATTTAATCTCTTACATTTTTGTCAGAGAAGAAGCTGTTGAGAAGCCACAAGAAGAGGATACTGCTCAAATTATAGTGACTCCTCAAGTACAAACTAAAATTGAACCTCCAATTGTAATTGAATCTGACGTTAAAATTAAAAAGGAAAATGAGGCAGATCCTGGTGAGGAAGTGGCCAGTCCTCAGGAAAATCAAGAAGATATTATTTTAGAAAATCCAATGGAATAAATGATTACTGATGTTCACAATGAGAATGTTTATGAATTTCAAATAGAGGTAATTCATAAGTATTTTTCTGTGGAAGAGTATGGAGAGGACTCTGAGGAAAAGTCTATGGACCATCAAGCTCAGGAGGAAGTAAAAGAAAGATCTGATACAGACTCTTTTCCATTAGTACTGCTGTATCACATTGAAGCTGAAGATAATAATCAAGCACAGGGTGCCTCTGATTCAGTGAATAAGGAAGTATAATAACTATATAGAAAGTTGTATAATTTGGAATCTGAAAATGTTGCTCTAAGGAGATCCTTAGAGAAAGAATAGTTGAAATTTAAAAGACTTAAAGGAAGTACAGTTTCCTGATAGGAAGTTGAAAATTTTAAGCAAGAGATGTTGACAGAGGTACATGAGATGAAATCAGAAATGATGATGAAGTCAAATCTGTCAGAATTCAAAACCTATATGGAGACATAGTTTGCATCTATCAGAATTAGTGAAGCTACTGGATCAGGTACTTCACCTGATTTAATTAGAAGATTTTAGTCTATCACAACAGTAATGAGAAATATAAATGACAGATTTCATGATTTGCAATGAAATGGTGTTCCTTTGTCATTTTTGTTAGATAATCAGAAGTTTTTGGTTGACCAGTTGACCTCAAGTGAACCAAGTATTAGAACTGTTCTGACTTAGTTCACTAAGAAGTGAACTCTATTTATGGAGAAGAGATACTTCATGAGTTTTTCAGAGTAAACTTGATAGAAGATATTCATATGACTCAGGATAATCGAGATCTTATTATCAAACTGGGAGATGGAATGATGAAAAGTCTAAGGGAGTAGTTGATAGAAATCAAGATAGTAGTTCAGAGGAGATAGACCTTATCTCATACTCTTACCATACCTTGATTCCTGTGATCATCATGATTATACATATTCCATGTTTTCAATGAAATTTTGATTCACTTTATCTTTGTTTGTTTTTATTAGTTTTTTTACTATCTTTGTTTAGATATGATAGTAATCCATGTTTAATTATTGACAAATGGTTAATAATAGCATTTACTTAAGTTCAGTGCTACATTAAATGTGTTTTATTCCATATTCTATGATTCTTTTTGATATCACAAAAAGGGGAGGAAATTTGGATAAACACAAAATTTTATTTTAACCTTTTCAAATATTAAGCATTATCTTAATCCTTTAAAGGGGGAGAAATTGAGTTAATTCTAATATTGTATTTATCTTTTCAAAATTCAAAACTATATGTAATTAATTTTGTAAGTTAATCTCATTGGTTATTTTATGGGTTTTGTGATCATCAAAAAGGGGGAGATTGTTGAGCAAGTGTTGTTTTTCAACGATACATAATATTTTTTTATTTAAAAAGGGGGATATTGTTGAGAACAATACTCTATCTCTATGATGATTTTGATGCTCACAAATACCCTTAATTGTTTTCTAATGATTTTATTTTCTAAGTATATTTCCGGAATTTATTATTCTTTATTTTTTTTTCTAGAAGAAATATTTAAGTTCTTGAACAAAGAGATTTAATTTCTAAATTATTCGAATTAGCGTGTTCTGGAAATACTGTTCGTGCTCTACATATTCAAGAATTTCTTAAGCGTGTTTTGGAAGCAATATCCATACCCCGCGTGGAGAAACATAATGTAAGGATGAAATGTAGTGTATACTTTTTAAGTTATCATAAAAGTATGGTTAATCAACCATATGTTATCAGAAAAGTATGGAAGAGGAACCCTATGTTAGGAAGGAACCCTACGTTTGGGTTATTGAAAAATTATGGAAGAATAATTGTACGTAAGTTTTAAATGTTACATTTCTTTCTCAAAATTATGGTTCATCAACCTTAATTTTGTAAAAAATCTTAAATTTCATCAAAAGTATGGATCATGTACCATAAGTTTAGAAGATCTTAAAAGTATGGATCATTTATCATGCATTTTATTATTGAAAAGAAAAGTATGGTTCATCAACCCTACATTTGTAATAAACCTTACGTTTGAAGGATGCGTCATTAACCCTACGTTTGTGTTCAACCTTACATTTGAAAGATGCATGCTATACAGTTCAACCTTACATTTGGCGTTAGATAATTAAAGATGATATTATTATGAAATGGTCTGCAAGTAGATTATTAGGCTAATTTCAAGCCGAATTTAAAGCTGATTTTAAAGTGCATCTTTGACTGATTCAAAGATGTTTTATCTATGATTCAAAGGATAAATTTAAAAGGAGCTTTTTATGCCGAATTTCAAGGGAAGTTATGACTGCTCTATTATTTTTAATTTTTGATTATCGAGATTCAGAAGGTGACTTTTGTGGATATAAATTTGCAGGAGAAGTGCCCATAATTATTATATAGATGTGATATTTACACATAGAATATATAGGAGTTTTTCTGAACAGCAACGTCGAACATTCATAAAAAGAAGAAAAACAGAGACTATCAAAATCACAGATCTACTGATTCAAAAGAGTGACAAAGCTCTATTTATTGAAGAAGAAGAAACACTATAGAAGATTCACCCATTATACATCGAAGATCTACTATGAATCTGCTACTGCTGAAGTTGTGAATTATATTTCTATATCTACTACAACAGGATCGACTCAGAACAACACTTATTTGAAGATAATTATTTCTAAAGGAAATGTCCCATCTACTGTCAATTGCATACTGTTGCAATTGTGAAGAACAACTGGAAAGTATTTTCAAAGTATAAATACATTTTTTTCTATTCTTGAGTGATCGGCTTCTCGTACTAAGCTATGTTTGTTCTGTGAGTGAACCAGAAGGCTTTATTTTTTCCTTAGATGGTAAAGGTGTCAACTGGATGTACTCAGTTGTGGAATGGTCTCTTGATAAGAGGACCATATAGTAAAAATCACCAAGATTGTGAAGTAGAGCATTGGTGGAGTGGACTATAGGCCTTCTGTTCCCCGAACCACTATACATCGTGTGTCTCTGCTATTTAAATTTCTGCTGCATTAATTCATCTGATTAAAGTTAAAGGGCAGAACACGATCTTGCAAAGAATTTTTAAAAGACAGAATTCACCCCCCCCCCCCCCCCTCGTGTATATTTGGTATAATCCGATTCAACAATAGAGTGATTTAAAATGTTTTAATATAATCAATTGAATTAAAAACAAATAATTTAATTACATTTTTTATATATTAGGTTGAGGTATGATAGAAAAAAAAATGTAGATAGATTTATCTTCTTATACATAAAATTTCTTAATATTATTCAAATGCATCATCTTATAAGAATGAATTTAGAATTTTCATTCACTAGTGTATGTTAAATTTATAATAGTAGTGGAATTACAAATAACCCCTTAGAGATAAATATCTATGTTATTGAACATCACTAATCATGTTGGAAATGTATGGGCTATGAAGAGATGTTTATATTAGTGTTTGTTGGGGCTCAAATTGAGTTGCATTGTTCAATAATATGATGAAATTATGAATTGAATTGAATATTTACACATTGAGTATACCACATGGAATTTCATACACAGTTTCATTAATATTATTGACTTATATGTTTCATTGTAATAATCATTACATGTTGTAAATAATGAATACATCATATTAAACATTATACTTTGACACCTTGCTTTTGAAAAATATTAATAAAATATAAATAGTGGTGGTTGAATAATTTGTTGATCATGTGGTGGGATTTATATAGAAAATATGGTATTTCTCCACCTATATGACATTATGGTCATTTAGTCCCTGGATTAGGACTGATGAATATTTTTTCTATACATATTTGAGTGAGATGTGGTTTACTCGTCTACAAAAATGAATGAAAGGGATGTATTCATCTAGAAGAAGTAAATGTAAAGTATTCATTAGTCTTAACATAGAGAATCAAGAATATAAGATTCATCCAATATGGGATTATCATGTTCCATGTCTCGTGTACTTAATGTCTTGGAAAAGGGGATTAGATTATCATAAAAAAAATATGAGATTTATCTGGTAGAAATTTATTTGGAGATACATGTGTTTGGTGGAGACAATGTCAGATACCTTTTTAAATTTAGTATCTCTAACATATTTCTATAGGACATTAATTTCTTAATATTATAAAATTTGAATTAATATTCATTATTAATTATATAAATTCCAAAAAAAATGGCATGTGAAAGGTTTTTTGAAATAGGTTTTTTTATTAAATAATGTTTGTAAAAAACTAAAAGTGCTATTTTGCATATAATCCTAAATATTTTTAGTTATTTCCTCATATATAAATATATATAATGTGACATATGGTCAAATATTTATAATTTTTTGGATTATTTAGAAAAACAATGTTATTGAAATATGTTTTATACTATAAACTCTTTTCACTGCATTTTATATGGCCATATTTCTACTTGAAATACAATGAAAATATATAAGATATGAGCATATTTTTTAGTATGATATACTTATGCAGTGACTATAATTGGGTGTGATCTAGGCATATCATTTGGATGAATGTTCATGATATATAAAATATCATATAATTACATATCACTTCATCCATGTAAAATTAAACTACTATACATCTGGGCAAGGGATGCATTGGCTTTTATCAATGCTAAGCAGAAAGTGCTAATAAAATCCGCACCTTTATTAGCACTGGCTAAAAGCACTGATAAAGGTAACATTTATCAACACTATTCTTAGCACTGATAAAAGTTTTTAATAAAAAAATATTATTAATATATATATAATTATTATATTTATATTCAAAAATAATGTTTATTTATATACATGAATTAAAAAATTCATGTTTATAATTAATATAAATTTTCTAATAATTCAAATATATATATAATGTTTTAAAGAAATATTTATAAGATTATAAATAATTATATTTATTTAAATAATTATAAAATTAAAATAAATTTTTTAAAATATTAAATATATTTATTATATTTATAATTATATATTCATAATTATATATTTATAATTATATATAAATTTTTAAATATATTTATTTATAATTATAATTATAAATAAATACTTATTTATTTAAATAAATATATTTCTTTAATGAATTTGGTCAATAAATATATATATATATATATATATATATCATGAGATAATGATAATATCCATGGACATGATTGTTGTTATTTATGTTCATATATTGATGCTTAAGTATAATTGATGTTATATGATCATAAGTTTATTTATGGACATTATTGTGGGTTGCTAAATGTTAAGATTTTCTATATTATGATGATTCATGCATATGTTATGTACATTCATCATGAGTGTTCATTTATACATTGACACCCTATTATTCATGCTTTCAATATATGGGATGACTTGTTTTTTATGATATATATATGTTAGGTGCACGGGGTAAAAGATCACAATAAGGATTGGTCACTAAAAAAATATGTTTTTATCATTTGGTGGAAGAGTTACCTTGATTAACAATGTCCTAATTTCTATCCCCATGCATGTGTTTTCCATTATTAACCCACCCAAGGGAATAATTATCAAGCTAGAAAATACCATGACTGCTTTCTTATGGGACGCAAATCAGATGGGATGATGCCACTGGCCTTGTTGAAATGTCTAGCCAAATCAGTGGAGGAGGTTGGTGTTGGTCTTTTCAACATATCTGATACCATGCACACCATTCAGGCGTGTTTATCTTGGGATTTTAGGGAAGGGAACTCACTTTGGGCACATTTCATTAGAGTCAGAAATGAGGGTGATGGGAGGAATGGGTTACTCGTACGTAGACACTCTCATGCATTTCTTAATTCATTATGAATCACATGGAAGAGCTACAAGAGCATGCTAGATGGGTTATGTGGTGCAGCAACATTAACCTCTAGAAGTCGAACTGGGCAGGTGAGAAATTGTTTTTTCCTAGGATGTCCTTCCCCAACCATATCTTTTAGCGAGGCAAGATGGTACCCCGCCTTGATGGATTCCATTCTCACCCAAGATCAGAAAGATTTTTATGATGTCATTTGGTTGGTGGATGAGCTAGACATATACGTTTTTACGAGTTCAACCTCTGATAGTTTCAATAGTAAAAAGGATTTGATTCACATTGAAGATGGATCAGATAATTGGGAAATATATCTTTGGTGCAAAGAGATTCTAACTAAGTTGAATTTTATAGTGTGTTGGATAAGGAATCAAGCTCTCCCAATGGACAAAAATATTCAGAGAAAAGGGGTAACCCTAGCATCTTGATGTTATTATTTTGCACGAACACGGGTAGAATCTTCATGGCACATGTTCTTTTAAGGAGATTGGGAGAAAGAGATATGGGATTATATATGGAAAATCATGAACATCAATAGTGGAGGGAGTTATATGAAAGAGTTACTTCAGGTATGGTTTCAAGGAGCAGATCAACAAGAAGTTGAAGGTAAGGTTCGTGGTATGTATTTGGTTGTTTTTTGCTGGAATCTATGGGAGGCTAGAAATAAGGCTAGAGAGGGAAAGAAAATTTCCTTTATTTTTCTTCAGGTTCGGGTGAGGGCTCTGCTTGTAGAGATGGGTTTGATACTTAAAGGAGGGGTGAACTCTATCACACTTCACAAATTTTTACCTAGGCACTCTATGGATATTAGAAGAAGTGATTAGGCACTAGGCAAGTGGATCAAATGGAACCCTCTAGTGAATGGTTTAAATTTGAATATTGAAGGATCATGCATTGATGGGATTATGGGGGGGTGGTATGGTAAGAGATAATAGTGGCTCAATGGTTCTGGGGTTCAGCTCATTCTATGGACCAGGTAACTCCATGGGCATGGAGGCAAGAGCCATGCATACCTGTATCATGCTTTGCGATTGTTACAATCTGCAGATTTTGGATGTTGAATTTGATTCAACGGTGTTGGTTAGGCTTATCATAGGGAAGGAGGATCCACCTTGGGATTTGACTTGCCTCATTAGGAGCTGTAAACTGAATATCCGTTCAGGCAGTCGTGTTAGACACTATTGGAGAGAAGGGAACTTTGTGGCAGATGTCCTGGCCAGGGGCAGAAGACCTGATGAGAAGTTAATTGTTTACACCAACTTAGGGTCCCTACTTATTGACTGTAAGGACATCATTCAGGGTGATGCCCTTGGCCTCCACCACTTTTGGCCCCCATGAGTCAGTTTTCTTCTTTGGTTTCATGATTTTATGACTTTCCTTTCTAATAAAAATAATAATTTTCAATCATTGGGTGCAATTATAACCATTTTTTATGATCTATACTTTACTAGGTATATGATTCATTCATGTTATACCCATGACATTTTATGTTCTCATAAATACTTACAATAAATATATTTATTATGTTTATAATTATAAATTTTTAATTATATATAAATAGTCTTTAAATATAATTATAACTAAATTTATATATATATATATATATAATTAATTATAAAATTACAATAAATACATTTATTATAATTTTATAAATATATATATTTATATATTGATAAATATATATATTTATTTATTTATTTATTTATTTATTTATAAAAATATAAATATATTTATAAATATATTTATTTATACTTATAATTATAAATATATTTATATTTAAATAATTATAAAATTATAATAAATATATTTACTATATCTATAATTTTATGAATATATATAATTATATAAATACATTTATAAATATATACAATTATTTATAATTATAATTATAAATAAATATAGATATATTTAAAAAATTATAGAATTATAAAAAATATATTTATTATATTTAATTATAAAATTATAAATATAATAAATATATTCATTAAAATTTTATAATTATTTAAATAAATATTTATTTATTTTTAATTATAACTATAAATAAATATTTATTTATTTATAACTACAAATAAGTATATTTATAAATATAAAATTATAATAAATATATGTATTATATTGGTAATTATATATAATAAATATTTTAATTATATATATTTAGAAAATTATGAATATAATAAATATATTTATTATAATTTTATAAGTATTTAAATAAATATATATTTATTTATAATTATAAATATAAATAATAATTATAAATAAATAAATATTTATTTATAATTATAATAATAAATATATATATATTTATCTAATTAATTATAAAATTATAATAAATATATTTATTGTATTTATAATTTTATAAATATATATAATTAATAAATTTATTATATATAATTATCAAATATAATATATTAGGTGTTTGGGGGTACAACTATAATTAAACACATACACACCTCACACAAAAGTCAGAAAGACAAGTCATAGCCCCCCCAAGGGATAGTCTGCCCATCAAGCTTTTATATCTACATTTATTTATAATTATAATTATAAATATAAATTATTTTTTTATTATAATTTTATAATTATAAATAATTATTTCTTTATTTATAATATTTGTAATTTTATAAATATATATAATTATATAAATATATATGAATATTTATAAGTATATTTATTATATATATATATATTATATAATTTTATAAATATATATAATAATATAAATAAATTATTACCATTAGATCTTTATCAGTGTTTTTTTAGTGCTGATAAAAATTACCCTTTATCAACGCTAAAACAACTTTGATAATATTATTCTTTATCAGCGGTATAATTTTAACACTGATAAAGACATGTTTTCTGAGTGTTTTTTAGCAATGATAAAGGTGTATGTTTATTAGCGTTAAAAAAACACTGATAAGGATGTGTTTTATCAGCGCTTTAAATTTTAGCGCTGATAAAACGCCTCTTTATCAGCGTTTTTTTGAAAGCATTGATAAAATCCTTATCCTTTCTTTTAAAAGAACCCTAACTGGATGTCTTCTCTCACACACCTTCAATATTTCGCGGAACCTAACTGTTGTCACACCACCACTCTCACCAAACCCCATTGCCATCGCACCGCCGTTCTGCCGCTCTCACCCAACTGCACTGTCGTCATGCCGTAAATCTCACTGAACCCTATTCCCACCACTGTCGTTGGTCTCTCTGAACCCCATCATAGTCTTCACTACTCTCTCTGAACCCCACCACCCTTGGTTCTCTCACTGAACACCACCATCGTCACTGCTCTCATGTCTTCGAAATCCAGTCTCTGTTATGACTTTTCTGAATATTTTCAAAGAATAAAGACTCTCAAAACTAAAATTATGTTATTCAAATCTTATTTGTATGTATTTATCAATTGATTCTCTTCATAGTTCACTTTTTTTAATATTCTCAAACAATAGTGTGTGTGATACACCCTTTCATTTTAGTGTTTTTTTGTTCGGACCGGATTCACCTCCTTAATTTCTTCTCCATCTCCGTGCTCATTTGTGGCCAAACTGAAGGGTAAGGTTTGACCCTTTTTTTCTTGTGATTTATTTTTTTTAGGGAATTTGATTAATTTTTTATCTTTTTTCCTCCTATATTTGAATTTACGGGCCATTAATCATTGATTTGTGATAGGTTACCACATGTGTTTTCCCTTAAATTTGAGAACCATGATTGTTTCCATGTTTAACTTCATGTTTTTTATATCAAATAATAACATTAAATGTGTTTATGTGTTATTGGAAAGGTAAATCAAGTTTTATGTGATTTTCATTTCATTTCCAAGGAATTATCAATTGTGGAACTTGTTAAAAATATTGTTTAATAAACCATGCACACCATGTGTATAAGAAATTGCACAAATTATATTTATAAATAAATTCAAAGATTTCATAAAGTGTTTTTTCATCAAAGTTAATTCTCAATAGGTACAATATTTTTACTTTTCATTTCAAGAAATATTTCAAATACCTAGCATTGATAAAATATTTCAATGTTTCTTTAAAAAAATGCAAGGTTTAATATTTTTTTACCCCATTTGGTTTATTGGATAAGATAATTTAGGCAACTTTTTAATCAATCAAGAGATTTTATAAAGGTGAAATAATTTATAAATTGATTTCAGTGGTGGTTTAAGTGTAATGTTTTAAGAAATGTCTTATAAATTATTTCAAATTATTATATGGATAATTTTCCTCTTCATGGGTTTCTAAAAGGTTCATTTTTCCTTTTAAATGGTATTTAAAACATGTGTGTGTGAGACCCACTTATTTCCACTTATGATTATTTCCCTTTATGGGTGTGTTTGATGTATGTGGTGATCGGGAAATGGATAGAAGGGGTCTATTTTTTGTGAGAGAATTAGAGGTGTGAGTGAGTTATTATTTATACTTAATGGTGATTGTTTAGATTATTGATTTTTGCTCGTCATTACTATTACTTTGGTCA
The DNA here is from genome assembly GCA_963277665.1 of Viscum album. Classification (NCBI taxonomy): domain Eukaryota; kingdom Viridiplantae; phylum Streptophyta; class Magnoliopsida; order Santalales; family Viscaceae; genus Viscum; species Viscum album. Next base: position 975,227,727 of record OY728122.1, read on the forward strand.
TGGGAACATGAGTAACTAAGTGAGAGGTATTTATTTATTCTACACTAGATCATTAAACACTTCTAGTGCCCCTAGTTATGTATAGGTCTAGTGTCGAATGGATCTGATTCTAGGATTTGTCCAAGATAGTCAATTGACTTGTGTTAGAATGCAACATAACCTTGTAGTTGGTTTCAGTTTAATAAATTCTAGGACCATCTCACATGTAAGCCAAGGGTATATCCCATCACATCATTTCATTGGTTGGTGGTTTGGTATAGTGGGTACTATTAATCTTCTTTAGTTCCCCTACTTGATTGATGTGTGTGGGACCCTTGGTGCATTTATTTTATTTATTATTTTCATTTCATTGATGATGTAGTTACATTCATTTGATCATTTACTTGTGTATCATGAGTAGGGTTTCTATATTATTTTTGAAATGGTTTGAAAAGTGTGTTTCATTAAATCCAAGGGTAGATCTCATGAGACTCATAAGGTACACCTAGAGTTTTTTTGTTAACCATAAAATCAAGAACGGTCATTTCAGGAATAGACTAAAATTGAATAGTTTTATACATTAATACTTTCATAAATTTTACTTTTATATATTATAATTTTATACTTTTACAAATTTTTAAAAATATATACTTCTATAAATTATGTACACTTTTATAATATATGTGTACTTTTATATATTTTTATAAATTTATATACATTTATAAATTATGTATATTTCTTTAAAATATATATTATTTTATAAATTATATATAATTTTATATTTTTATATACATCTATAATTTTATATACTAATATAAATATATATACATTTTTAATTTATACTTGTATACCTATAAACGTTTTTCAATTTATCAATAGTTTAATATTTTTATACTTGCATAAGTTCAATGTCAGTGTTGAAAATATTTTAAAAAATATGATATTTTCTTTTCTTATTTTTGAAACCATTATTATATTCAATAGCCATATTTTTTATTATGAAAAGGTTTTTCAAATAATATAGATTTTATTTTTATTTTTTTTTCATTATTACATTCAATAGTCATATTTCACCAATTTTTTATAATGTAAATGTGATTTTATACTTCGTTTATACTCATACAAAAAGGGTTTTGATCATTAAAATATAAAGGGAAAAATAGTTTTAAAATTTGAAATCTCCTCCATTATATTTATAAATTTCCTTCAATAAGTTTTCATTTTTGATCATGTGGGATGATAAACCATTTTTTAATATTTCCAATTTCTATCAAGAAATTCATGTGATCTATCTTCAATTGAACATATTTTGTGTATTTATTTTGTTAAATATTAATACTACCAAATTAAATAGGATGGATATGAATAGATAATGGGTGTATTCCAATCATATAACAAAAGAGTATGAATATGGGGTGAAACAGTTTATCAAGTTTGCAAAAGATCATACATATGACCCTTCTCAAATCCTTTGTTTGTATTTAGAGTATTGTTACTCATGACTAATTAGTTCATAGGAGTTGGAAGAACACTTGATTTGTCATGAAATTGACCAAAGTTATAAATTTTGGATAGACATGGGGAAAAGTGAATGTAGCTAGTGATTAGTATAACACTACATTTTATGGATCATCGAAAATGATTACAAGTGTGTAAAATGAAGAAGACCGTATCGAGGATGTTATTACAAGTGTGAATGATGATGAAGATCATATTGAGGAAATGACAATTAAATTTTAAGATAAACTTTGTGATTGTCCAAAAAAATATGATAACTTAAAAAGTTGTGAAAATATGTCACTGTATGTTGGTTTCACTAAACATATAGGATTGTCAGCCATACTGAAGCTTTATAATTTGAAAGTAGGCAAAAAAAGGAGTGACATCAGTTTTACTAAACTACCTTCTCTCTTGAATGATATTCTCCTAGAAGATAATGATCTCCCTGGTCGAACATACAATGCTAAATGAATTCTACATTAAATGGGTATAATCTCTAAAATAATACATGCCAAACCAAATGATTGTATACTATTTTTCAAGGACCAAAAATCACTTAAATAATTCTCAAATTTTGGTGCTTCTCGATACAAGAAAAATGAATCGGGTCCTAAAAAAGTTGTATGACACTTTCCAATCATTACAATGCTTAGGAACCTATATGGAAGTGAGGAGACTGCAAAGAAATTGACATGGCACACAGATACAATAAATAAATATGGGAAACTTTGTCACCAAGTACACTCTCTTAATTAGAAGAGAATTGATCATGAGTATCCTGAATTTGAAAATGAGTCGAGAAACCTTCATCTTGCGTTATTTACAAATAGATTGAATCCTTTTGGTTTTCAAAGAAGCACTCATAGTACATGGACTGTTATGTTGGTAAATTGTAACCTTCCAATGTAGTTATGAATGAAATGAAAATACATCAAGTTACCTATGCTTATATAAGGACAAAAACAACCAGGTAATGATATTGATGTTTATTTGGCTTTATTGATCAAATATTTGAAATTGTTATGAGATTCATGTGTTACGTTATATGATGCTTACAGAAATGAAGATTTCACATTGAGAGCCATGTTTTATGGGATGATAAATGAATTTACTACTTATGTAAATTTTTTAGGATATAACATTATATGAAATCAAGGGTTTCCCATTTTCAAACAAGGTACACAGTCAATTAGGTTGAAACATTCGTCTAAAACTATTTTTCTAGGACATCGTAAATTTCTACCCTGACGACATAAGTATCGATATTGTTCGATGGAAGTACATAACAACATACAAATTTTTCTCCACTTATAGGTGATAAACTTATTAAGAAAGTAAAATATGTGGACACTTTTTTGGCAAATTGTTTTTGAAAAACCTTACGAAAACTGATTTTAAAAAGAGATCAGTTTTTTTTAATTACCATACTGGAATTTTCTGTACGTTAGAAATTTTATTGATGTTATGCATGTTGAAAAACTATATGTGATGGTGTAATTGGAACATTACTAAATACACCTATCAAAAAAAGGATGGAATTAAGGATAGGTTGGATATGGTTGGCATGCGAATACGGGAAGAGTTAACACCAGCGAAGGGTGAAAAATTAACTTTTTTCCTCCAGCTGCCTACTTATTCCTTTTTGTGTTTTTAGGAAACATTGGTTGCTAATTGGAATAAATTTGGATACTCTAAGGATTTATTTCATGGATTCATTGTATGGATACCCAACAAACTGACCACACATGATGATGTTTTTCAATTTGTAATACACTACATCCAACGTTTTAGAAATAAACTTCAAGTTATATATTTTATATTATGTTTTAATAAGAATTTTGTAATGATAGGTTGGTGTTTATATATCATGAAAATCATGGAATGAGAATAGAACATGATCACAAGAAGACAGAAAAGTTCTACAACATGATAAGTATCAGGGTATATATAATAATAAGTAACTATCCAAACACATATTAAAATAAATTACTTATTTTTCTCAATATTTCTATAGTATTTGAAACAAATAATTGGAAAATATTTTGGTTATTATGTTTGTAAATTTATGAGAGAGATAATATTCTATTAACAAACTAGCATCCACAAAGAAGTATTTTAAAAGATAATTACTATTTCATTTAAAATATTTATTAATCCTTTGTGTATTTATAATTTTCTAGTACTAGTAAGACTGCTGAAAATACTCATATTCATAATATGATATAGATTTTCTTAGAAATGAATGGGAAACATACCTGATGTAAAAATGTACATAAATAGCATAAAGATGTTACTTTCATAGAAGTAATGGATTGTTTCGTATTTATGTTTTATTTATTTATTTTTAATATTACTCATATAAGAATTGTTTTTTATACAATTGGATTCCTTTGTTTGAGATGGGGTGGTTTGTTCGAAACTACTCATGCTCGTGAGAAATTGCACTTTGAGGATGCAACTCAAAGTTCAATGAGAAGGTAAATTTTTTTTAATATAATATGTTTTTCTCCTAATATTATATGTTCTCAACTATATAAAAATAATCTAAATTAAATGTTTTACTACTCATGCTAACAATATGTTCTCCCTCAAATCCTTTTCACACCTGTAGTGTTGGAATTTATCATTTTCCTTCAAAGGCAGTGGAGGGAACTTGATGGAAAGTGATAAATGTCAAAACTATAGGTTGATTCTTTTGTTCAAGTTGAGGTGGTTTGTTCCAATATAATCATGCTCATTTGAGACTACATCTGAGATAATAATAAGGAAATGGGTCAATATTATCTATAACTATCATTAAAAGGTGAGTTCCTACTAGTTATTTAATTAATTTTGTCATCATTTTATCTACTATTTTTAAGTTAATTTCCTAATCATTTTTTATCAAATACTTATTTATATTTTTCATAGATCTTTTGATAAGTCATATTTTTCTTTCAATTATTTGCAATAAACCACAAAATAGATAACATGTTTCTTTCTTCCAATTTTACCATGCCTTCCATTGATTTTCCTTTTCGAGATGTCAACACTGCATATTGAGTCGATGTTATTAGATAAAAAACATTTCTCTTTTTTGAAAACCATAAGAGTATAGGAAGGTTTTTTGGATAATAATATCAACTCAATATGTAGTTTTGGCATTTAGATAAAAAAATAAAATGGAAAGTGTGGTAACATTGGATTTTTGTACTGTTTTTATACATGAAAACAGTAATCCAAAAGTCATTTGGGATGTTTAGGAATCAGCAGCACCTCAGTATGACACACGATGTGACCAGTATGACTCCAAGAATGTCTTTTTATTTAAAATTGACATTAATTTTAGTAAATAAGACAACTGACATACAAAAAATAAAACAAACAAATTTGGATTGTTTTAATACTTTATGAAAAATATCAATAAGTCATTTAGGATGTGTGGGAATCATCCACATCACAATATTATGCACGATGTGATCAGTATGACTCCACATGCGTCTTTTTATTTAAAATTTAAATTAATTTTAGTAAAAAAGAAAACTCACATACTCAAAATTGATCAAATGCATTCGAAATTTTTTTATGCTATAATACAATGATATATAATTCAATGTTAACTTGTATGAATAAACCACACCTCAATCTAATACATGATGAGCCTGTTTACGGCTCAAAGTGTCCTTTATCAGTTTTAAATTGACATTTTAGTTCAAAAAGTGTCACTAACTAAAAATAAATAAAATGAACTCATATTGTCTTGATAATTTAGAAAAATGATTCATAAGTCATTTTTGATTTGTATGAAGTAGTCACATGTCATACTAATACATGATTTGACAGGTATGACTCAAAGTGTGTTTTCCTAATTTAAAATGACATTTTGATAAAAAAAATACAAGTGACATACTAAAAGCAAAGAAAACACATTTCAATTATTTTTGATACTTTATAAGAATGATCTGTAATTCATTTGTAACATGTAAGAATCAGTCGCACCTTATTCCTACATATGATGTGATCGGTATAATTCCAAGTGTATCTATTTATTTAAAATTGACATTAATTTTTGTAAAAAGAAAATGTGACATATTAAAAACTGATGAAATGCATTCATATTATTTTAAAATTTTAGGAAAATGATGAAAAAGTCATTTGTGGAGTGTAGGAATTAGGCTCACCTCAATCTTATGCTCTATGTGTCCGGTATGACTCAAAATGTCTGTTATCAGTTTCAAATTGACATTTTAGTTCAAAAAGTGTCACTCACAAAAGTGACATACTGAAAATCAAGCAAACACATTCAGATTGTTTTGATAATTTATTAAAATGATCCATAATTCATTTATAACTTATAAGAATTAGTCGCACCTCAATCTGATGGACACTATGATCAGTATAATTCCATGTGTGCCTATTTATTTAAAATTAACATTAATTTTAGTAAAAAGAACAAGTGACATATTGAAAACCAAGAAAATTAATTTTTATTGTTTTGATAATTTAGTACAAAGATTCATAAGTCATTTTTGACATTTAGTAATAAACCTAACCTAAATCTGATGCACAGTGTGACCATAAAAAATCAAATTGTTCGTTATCGATTTAAAATTGACATTTTAGTTCAAAAAGCACCACCCACTGAAAATAGAGAAAATGCACTCAGATTGTTTTAATAATTTAAGAAAATGATTTATAAGTCATCTGTGACGTGTAGGAAGTATTCTCATGTCAAGATGACACATGATGTGACCAATATGACTCAAAGTGCATGTTTCTAGTTTCAAATAACATTTTAATAAAAAACATAAGTGACATACTGAAAAATAATAAAATGTATTTGTATTATTTTGATACTTTATTAAAATGAACCATAAGTCATTTATGATATATAGGAATCACCAAAACCTCAATCCGACGCATGGTGTGACTAGTATGACTCTAAGTGTGTCTTTTTATTTAAAATTGACATTAATTTTAGTAAAAATAACAAGTGACATATTGGAAACTAATAAAACACATTCATATTATATTGATACTTTTTTAAAATGATCCATGAGTCATTTTTGATGTGTACGAATTTCCCACACCTCAATCAGATGAACGGTGTGACTGTTATGACTCTAGGTGTGTCTATTTATTTAAAATTTACATTAATTTTAGTAATAAGAACAATTGACATACTTAGAACTGAGAAAACACATTCATATTGTTTTTATACTTTAGTAAAATGATCCATGAGTCATTTGTGATGTTTAGGAATCAACTAAAGCTCAATCCAATGAATGGTGTGAGCAATATGAATTCAAGTATTTCTTTTTATTTTAAATTGACATTAATTTTAGCAAAAAGAGCAAGTGACATACTAAAAACTGATCAAAAACATTCATATTGTTTTTATACTTCATAAAAATGATCCATGAGTCATTTATGATATGTAGGAATCACCCACACCTCAATCTGATGCACGGTGTGACCGGTATGACTCAAAGTGTCTGTTATTAGTTTAAAATTTACATTTTAGTTCAAAAATGTCACTCACAAAAAACCACGCAAATCAGCTCTAATTTCCTTGATAATTTAGGGCATTGATTCATAAGTCAGTTGTGAGATGTAGGATGTAATCTCACATCAAATTGACACATGATGCGATCGGTATGACTGAATGTGTGTGTTTCCAGTTTCAAATGACATTTTAATAAAAATACCAAGTGACATAATAAAAACTGAGAAAACTCATTTATATTGTTTTGATACTTTAGAAAAATGATCCATAAGTCTTATGTGACATGTAGGAATCAGACACATCTCAATATGATGCATGTTGTGACTGGTATAAGTCCAAGTGGGTCTATTTATTTAAAGCTAAAATTAATTTTATTAAAAATAATAAGTGACATACTGAAAACTGAGCAAACACATTTGGATTATTTTTATATTTTAAGAAAACAATCCATAAGTCATTTGTGGAATATAGGAATCAACTCCACCTCAATATGATTCATGGTGTGACCAATATAACTCAAAGTGTGTCTTTTTATTTAAAATTGACATTTTATTAATGTATTCTTTAATATTAATATTTAATTTATTTATTTATACTATTACTAATATAAGATTTGTTTCCTTATATAGATGGATTTTTTTGCTCGAGTTGAGGTGATTTGTTCAAAAACTGATACCATGGGCAGACACTTTTGGGAGGGGATCATGGGCGCTAAATAAGATGAAACATTAATATTTTTAAATGTTTGTGGATATTTATAAATATAATTATACAAAATATTGTTTGAAATGTATATAGTAGTGTTTTTTTTGTATTCATGATGTCAAATTTATTTAAATTGAATTATATATTTTACATACATAGGTTACATGTTTTTTCTGTGTAGGTTTTTGTTGTAGTGGGCTATTATATGAACAATGCATTACAGCATGATGGTTCTATCGGAACTATGGAAAGTACTTATAAAGGGTGTCCTTTATCAGTGCTTTTTTTAGTGCTGATAAAAGGGACCCTTTATCAATGCTTTTAAAATTCTAAAAAACGGGACCCCCTTTAATAGTGATAAGGAAAACAATAATTTTTTAGCATAGTTAAATACTTTTTTCACGTTGTTAAAGGGTATATTTGTAGTAGTGATATCATATATTTGGAGAGATATAATTCGATTATGTATTTTATTTTAAATGATTCACATTGAATTTTTAATCTACAAAAAATTCCTAGATGGTTTATATTAACTAATAAAGTGTAGATAAAAAAGATTAATGCCTTTGGTAATTTTAAAACACTCAAACCATTACCACACAACCCAAGGGGAATAAAATTAGAATTTATACTATGGTTTTTAGAATAAAGGTGATGGTATTTAATTATTGAAATAAATTTCTCTAATAATCAATTATATTTTATCATCTTTCTTACTTTATTAGGAGATGTAAATAACAATCTAGGGGAGAGACAAATTTTATCTAAAGAATACAGGTGATTTAAATGATCATTGGAAATAAATAGAGAAAAGAACCTATGGGTTTCTATTTAGAGATCTTAAGTGGACATATCATAGAAGAATAATTTATAATATAGTAAGGCATGTTAATTATTTTATTTTATATATCTTCAAAACATCCAAAGATTTATCTAGTGGAATTAATTGTCTATACTTTTTCTTGTGCATAAGTAGATGGATATTTCATTAAAATAACGAGAAAGAAAATTCAACTATACACTACATAAAATATAGATCATGATATCCAAATGATTAGAAAAATTATCCATCATTTAAATATACCAATAAAAGAGTAATTTTATACTAGAAATGGATAAATCCATTTCTATGAACCAATCCTTTCAAAGGTCAATGAATCTCTAAAATGATCCCATATATAGGCCCATAATTCATGTGTGAAACCATATTCACTATAGAGGTTATCAATATATCATACTATGATTTTTTTCCAACATAAAATATAAACTATATCAAATGAATCTAGTAGATTAGTCTAAAAAATACTTCACACACAAAACACGCATAAATCATTAGAATCATGTCAATCCATGTCCTACTCATTCATTTTCTAGGGATCAGTTCCCTCAATTGATTTCTTGTTCTCATATATTTATAATGAATAGATATTTTCATTTCATAGTGTCAAAAATAGGTATAAAACCTTTTATATGTCAATGTATAGTTTTTATAACATATTTATTTATACTGACCAATCCATCAAATTTATTCAAATTTAGAATATCATGATATTATTTGATAAAATGAACTAAATTTAGTCATCAATAACATGATGAGTTAAATATATGTTAATCTATATAAAAATAAGTCAATGTGATTTTGGATAATTTGAACATGATAAAACTCAGTCACTTTTATTTAATAAATGAAAATCATTTTCAAAGGGAGTCAAATATTAAATAACACCATTAAAATCATTCAATTGGGAATATTATTGTGTGGGGAATGGAAGACACGTGATGTGTACTATGACACATTGTAAAACATCACTACAATAGATATGGCCTTTAAAAGTGTGAAAAAAAATGAATTTGCAGTGATAAAAAATCACTATTATCCTTAGCATTATTAAAAGGGGATCCCTTTTATCAATTCTAAAAAAAGTGCTGATGAATGTCAAAAAAATACAAAAAGAAATTTTTTCTACAAATTGGAGGGTGGGACCTCCCCCCTTTTATCAACGTACGATCCCCCCCTTTTAACAACGCTAGTATAGTATCCCCATCCCTTTAACGGTTCTAGGAAGCCCCACCACCCCACCCCTTTAATGGTTCTAGGAAGCCCCACCCCCACCCCAACCCTTTAATAGTGTTAGAAAGCCTTCCACCCATTAACAGCATTAGGGACTGCATCACCCACCCGCACACACCCCTGCCTTTACTGGGTTTTGAACCTGAGACCTCCCCCTCATAATCTCACACCCTTCCCACTCCCATATATCATTCTATTCTATATTTTAGGATATATATATATATATATATTGTTACATTTTTTATCCATATATATATATAATATGTTTTTTATGTTTATAAATACATACAGACATGCATATATATATCTGTGTGCATCTATAAATATAATTATACATATTTATATTTATTTATATATATTATATATTTATATTTATATACCAATATTAAAATATATAAATAAAAATATATATTTTTATCAATACACACACAAATATATTTATATATATAAACAATATATATAAATTAATTGTATATGTATATAAATATTCGAACATTTTTATTTTAAATAAAAAGGAAATTATTTTTTATTTAGATAAGGTTTATATATTTATAAATATTATTTATAAGTAAATATGTTTACATATATATTTATAAAATTAAATTTTTATGTGTGAATACATACAAAATATGTATATATTTTTATGTGTGAATATATGGAAAATATGTATATGTTTTTATATATTTTATTATAAATAAAACTAAATTATGAAAAATGATAAATTTTCAAAACCATAATATCAATATGAATGTAAGGCTTGGGAATAAATTTAGTCTCTACTAAAAACGTGCAAAAAGACCCCCTTAAACGAGGTTTCAAATCCCTTAAATGTTAAAAAATTGGGATTCCCTGACTAAAAACTCAGTTTTAAAGGCCTTCTAGATCTTTTTTACCCTCAAAAAACATGAGAGAGGGTTTTCCCCTCTCACTGGTGCATAGATCTGATCGCAATCTTTGATTTTTTATATGGTAGAGCTCAAAAAGACACCCAAATCAAAATTTATGATCGTTTGATTTTGAGTTATGTTTTCAACTTATTTTATATATTTTATTAATTTTTTGGGTTTTGTGTCTTAAAATTGTTATTAAATGACTATTAATCAATAATAATGAGAAAATTATTAATTAATAATATTTTTTAAATTACTTTATAATCATTTTCACTAAATATTTTATATATTAAGTGTAAATGTATGTTTAGCCTTATCTAAAATATATTTAAATATATATATATATATTTTTATTATATTTATATCACTATAAATATATTTATATATTTATATATTTATATATTTATATATTATTTTTAATGAAATATTTTTTTGAAATATACCCGTTATTAGTGCTAGTAAAAAGCACTAATAAAGACCCCCTTTATCAGTGCTACTAAAAAAAAGTGGTGATAATAGGGATCCATTTAACAGTGCTAAAAAGTGATGATAAATAGAATTTCATTATCAGTGCTAAAAAAGTGCTAATAAAAAGGTTATTTTAACAACATCTTTTCTAGCGCTGTTAAAAGCACCTTTTATCAGCGCTTTTTATCAGCACTATTAAAATCACCTTTTATCAGCGCTTTGTGTTAGCACTGATAAAGGTACCCCCTTTATTGGCATTTTTTTAGCATTTTTAAAAGGTGGAATTGCGTAATGTTGTTTCTATTGTAGTGCATGAAGTTATTGTTATGTGGTGTCCCCAAAGTTAACCAAACCAATTTCAAACATTAATGAGATCTTTATTTTATTTTATTATTCTGTATTATTTGATTAGTGAATGACTATGTGGTTTCATGGTCACTTGGGTAGGATTCTTCCAGTCATATCCAAACACATGTGTAGTTTCATTTCATTATTTTTAGATAATTTATCATTCAAATATCAAGGATAGGGGAAAATGAAAAAAAATGAGTAAAAGACATGTAAAATGCCACAAATTCTCAAAACATGTTTAATATATAAATAATTTATAATATAATATTTATCATAGATTTTTTGTAGGGTATTGGGCTAGTGTTGCGTGTCATTACTATTCTACTGATTACCATTAGTCTCTAGTTTCACTCACACCACCTCCCAGGAGTACATTAGGAGTTATCAAAAATGAAAAATATCTATCATTAGAAATTCTATCATCTTATTTTTACAAAGATTTTTTATTTTTAGTGTTATTCTAAAAATAAAGACTCTTTAAAGGATAAAATATTCATAGTTTAATAAAACAATGTTAAACATAAAAAATGATTTGTTTTCAATATAATTGATACTAATGATATAGATTAACAGTGAAGATTCTAAAGTTCCTGATATTCTAGGATAGATTTTCCATTAATAATTTTAGGCGATGAAAAATATATCTCACACACAATATCATGCTAACATCAGAAATGATATATTTCATTAAGATATAATATTAAAACATAAATTAAAAGAAACATTGTTATTATTATAAGAAACATATATGGAATATAATTTCAAATAATAAATGACAAATAACTTGAGGTAAATTAAAAGTTTATAATTATAAATTATTCTTCCTTGCGGTCACCCACGATGATCATACCATGGAGTATATCTATTAAAAGAATGAAAGGCATCATAAATATGATACAAATTTTGAGAATTAATTAAAGTGAAAGGAAAAATGATTTTTAGAGAAATATGAAAGGTTACATATAGAAATTGAAATGTGCAATGTGAAAGTTATGTGGTCATTTGGCATATATGGTCCCTAGGTATATATATAATTTGATCATATAATGTCATTGGGTATATAGATAAATCTTGGGTAAAACTAAATAATGGGAAAAATTAATCATTATAATTTAGGTTAAAGAGTATTTAATTTTTACAATTATAATGTTACTGAAATAAAGTAATCATGATATTTCATAGGTATACTATATGAATTGATATAGTGAGTAAAAATAGAAGTAATATTATTTTTTATTTATATAGGAATGATGAATATATGGAATTAAGAAGTTAAAATATTCAATATGAGGATCATTTTTATGAGATTGGGAGTGTGGTAGGATTAACATTATTTTTCCTTTATCAACCCATGATAAACTTCAATAAATAAAGTTTGAGGGAAATAATTTATAGGATAAGTTCATGGATTCGGAGATCGATAAAAAATTCATGTTAGCTGAAGCACCACTTCCAGATATGACCATTCATTATTTTATAATTAATGATTATATAAAGGTATTGAGGTTTGTCATAATTAATGTTATGATGTTACCAAAATATCTCAAATAATTTGATAAATGGTTTTTTTTTATAAAAAAATTATTATAAGTATAATTATTAATATATCATTAAAAATATATTAAAATAATAATCATTTATGTTTCCTATGTGTAAAAATAATAATTACCACTCAATATCTCTTTTAGGATCTATAAAGTATAAAAAAATTCATGGTCAATGATATTTTCTTAATAAAAATTTAAATTTATTATATATTATATGATTTTTTATATAGTTAAATTTCTTATAATTATATTTTTTGAATTTTTAAAATTGTTTATAATTTCTAAATAGTAACATTGATATTAGGTGATAGGTTAAATTTCACTTTATGGAAAAAAGTTATCAATTAAAAAATAAATTATGTAAATTATGATGAAATATGGTATAATTAGGTAAAATGGTTAAAATAATGATTGTATTATTAAAATATTTCAAAAAATCATCACATAAATGGATGGATGGATTAATTTATGACCTATCATAATTTTTGAGTATTTCCAAGACAAATTCCTCGCAAAATTTGATTCCTTACACATTAACCAACGAGTATTTCTGAAAATACAACTCAATCTAAAATATAAATATGGTGTTCCTCTACCTAATAGTGTAAAATTGGATTATGATAACTAAAGATACATTGGTTATATTTAATATCATCATACCAAAAATAATTAACATCAATATATGATGAAGATGGATGAGGGAGGAAGATCCCAAAAATGAATGAACAAAATGAAGATGACAAAAATATATATTGGAGTTCCTATAGATTATATATATTAAATTTATCAACTATTCTATATGTTGGTTTAGATTTATGCATGAGTTTGAAAGTAAATTGAAGAAAATGGGATTAAGATTATTCTTAGAAAAAATATGATGTTTGTTGAGATAATATTATAATGAATAAATTACTAGTGTTTATGTAGGAGGAAAGCATTGTCTACAATAGATTTATGTCAGTTGGGAATCCATCATTTGATTATCAAGCACAAATGTTATTGTAAAAATGAAATTCGATGATGGATTGGGAAAGTGTTAAGATGGTGAAGGTCAATTAAAAAATACTATGGAGTATTTATATACTAAATAAAAGTTGGAATTATCCATGTATGTATTATAGTTGTCTTTAAGTTATTTTAATGTTTTTGAAGTGTTTTAGATGTTTTAAAAAAGTTTAATGGCTTGAAAGAAAATTTTCTGAATTTATGGAAGTTACCCATATCCTAAAATGATTTTTATAAACACTATTTATAAAAGAAGTATACAGTAAAGATAATCCAGAAGATATGAACTTGAGGAGAGAAACAATTCCACAGTTTAGTAGTCTGGAAGCAATTGTCTATTTGATACATGATGTGGTGAGGATGAAGACTATGTGCATCTCAACGAATAATCCTTGAGAATATTTTGAAGAGACGATGATCCAGTCCATGAAGAAGTTTGGAAGATATGCACATAAGCAGATGTTGTAATTTGGAAAAGGCATTAATATATAAATGTATTCAGGATAATTCATGAGGGTAACTCCAAGAGTTTTCTAAAAATGTAAAATAACTTTCTTAGGTGGAGAAGAAAATAAACAAAGGGAAAACCACACTTTAATACACAGGAGTCTTTATTTTGTGTAAATTTGAAATACAGAAATATCAAAAACATTATGTGTTATGTAACACTACCACAAATCAACACTAGTTAAAAGTGCTGATAAAGGTAATATTTATCAGTGCTCATAAAGGTGTATCTTTTATCATCACTTTATTTAACGCTGATAAAGGTTATCTTTATCAGCGCTATTCTTAGCGTTGGTAAAATATTTTAATAAAAATTATTATTAATATATATATAATTATTATATTTATATTCAAAAATAATGTCTACTAATATACATTAATTAAAAACCGCATGTTTATAATTATTATAAATATGATATAATATTTTTTTATTAATTCAAATATATATATATATAATGTTTTAAAAAATATTTATAAGATTATGAATAAATATATTTATATTTAAATAACTATAAAATTATAATAATTTTTTAAAAATAATAAATGTATTTATTGTATTTATAATTATAAATGTATAATTATACATATATATAATTTTTAAATATATTTATTTATTATTATAATTATAATAAAATATATATATATTTATTTATTTAAATAAATAGTTGTCTCTAATGAATTGAGTTAATAAATATATATATATATATATATATATATATCATGAGATAATGACGATATTCATGGACATGTTTATGTTCAAATATTGATATGCGCGAGTATAACTGACACTAGTTATGATCATAAGTTTATTTGTGGACATGATTAGGTTGATATATATGTTCTAAATGTTATATTACCTATTCTTATGATGAAACATTCATATGTTATGTATTCATGACTCATGAAATATTTATTTATACATTGACACTCTAATTATTCATGCTTCCATGTTTCTGATGACTTGTTTTTTATGATTTATACTTTCCATTCATGTTATAACCATTAACTTATTTATGTTCTCATAAATAATTATAAAATTACAATAAATATATTTATTATATTTATAATTATAAATTTTTAATTATATATAAATACATTTTAAATATATTTACTTATATATATATTTATAATTATATACAAATATTTATAAATATATGTATTTATTTATAATTATAATTATAAATATATATATATATATAATTATAAGATTAAAATAAATGCATTTATTTTTGAAAAGGTAGGGGAAAAGCCCCATTTATTGAAGAAAAAACAAGTCATAAATAAATAAATATATTTATAAATATATACAAATATTTATGAATATATAGAAATATTTATAAATATGTTTATTATATATATAATTATAAATATTTATTTATTTATTTATAATTATAATTATAAATATTTATTTATTTATTTATTTATTTATTTAAATAATTATAAAATTACAATAAATACATTTATTATAATTTTATAAATATAGATATATTTATATATTAATAAATATATATATATATATAATTATATACAAATATTTATAAATATATTTATTTATAATTGTAATTATAGATAAATATATATATTTAAATAATTGTAAAATTATACCATGAAAGTTAGGTATCGAGCGTGTTCGACCCAAAAAAAATATTGAATAGAATAAAAGTACAGTAAAGACAAGGACTGTGACACATAAAGTGCCAATAAACATGAAAGTGGTTATCTCACCCTGAAAAACAAAAAAAAAGTCCCTAAACCCAAATAAAAGGTACAAGGACCCACACAAATGGCTTGAAGGCCCACAAACACCAGTGCTGACAAGAAACCATGATCTAACTAGCAGTTGTTGGCTCTAAAGATCTTGCGCACCCAACAGCATCAATGAGACTCACCGATAACACACCACATAATGTCATCATCTTGTACATCGAATCAATCGCATTGAGGATTTTGTTGTACCCTTCAGCATCTTCACTCATGTGATCGAGGTTGTCCTCGATGCCCGTTACCGGAGGTGTTAGTGTAGCACATCATCAGCGGTAGATCTCACTATCAATGTCTCATACCATTGAAAACTCTTAGTACCCAAGATCTTCACCCTCATTAGTGTCTCATATCACCATAGGGTATCCCACAGCCACTCATCATCAAAATGTGGGATAAAAAATATCCCACCAACAGAGAGGAGATAAAAACGAAAAGGCCCAAAATTAGGGCCCAATATGAGGATCGGGTCAACACTTGTCGCAGCCTACCTAAGGGACAACCCACACGTCACCATCTTATGATCAAATCCATCAATGTACACACCAAGCCTGAGGTCGACATCCCTACTGACACCCCTCCTATAATCCAAGGTCTTCTCTGCCCATCGAGGTCAATGACCTTACATCCCAATCAAGGTCTCACCGGCCACCTGTGACATCACCGCACCACCGTTATCCCACACCCAGAACTGGCACTGAGACTGCCATCACCAGTGAAGGAAACATCAGCCTACTCTGTGAGAACCCCCACCGCCATCCCCACCGATAAACTCGCCAGCACACCTCTATCGCCAACCGCATCTTCCTACATCAACTCACCTGAGATCAACATGATCATCTATCATTTCTCACAAGCCACTATCATCTATCCCCATCGTTAAACTAAAACCAAACAATGATTCCACAATTGAGGCCATCGCCGACCTAAAACTAGGAGAAAACAAAAGTCACCCCTATGAATCTAAACATTTGGAAGAATCCTCACTGCCCGCTCAGATACACCTTTATCAACACTAAAAAAAGTGCTGATAAAAAATGTCTTTATCAACGGTATAATTTTAGCACTGTAAAAGAAAATTCTTGTTATCATTTTTTTAGCACTGATAAAGGTCAGTTTCATCAGTGATTTCTATTTTAGTGCTGATTAAAACTGACATTTATCAGCGCTTTTTGGATAGTGCGGATGAAAGCATTACCCAATTCTATAAATAACCCTAACAAGAGGCTTCTCTCACACAAACCTTTAAGATTTCATGGAACCATACTTCTACCGCACCACCACTCTCATTATCACTCTCATCGCCTCTCTCACCACTGCTCTCTGTAGCGGAAATGCAGGGAGCAACAAAGAGGTAAAAGGATTCATAGAAGAGTAAAACAGAAAAACAAAATAAGAAGAAGATCTTGGACAGAGATATTTATGTGGTTCAGGAAATGATCCCTACGTCCACGGAGAGGTAGAATTTCACTATGATTCAGAATCATAATTTAAAGGGAGATTTCAAAGTTTCAAGAACACTAAAAACCCTAGCCTAAAATGGGATAATAAGGAGGACGAAGCAATATTCCACTAACCGCACAGAAAGTCCGTTGTGAAATAGTGAAAGGTAGAAAGAAGTCTGAATCATTACAGTGTCGCGACCACCCAAGTAGAAGATGATACAGTGGTCAGCGGCTAGAAGTCTGCATCACTACAGTACTTTTAACTCCAAAGTCCAACCTGCTAAGGTAGTCATGCCAAACATTTTTCACTACTACAGAGTCGTGTCAGTGTCATCTGGTCAACTATGCTATATTACTACTCGGCCCGTAGAGTTTCGGCCTGGTGTGCAGTGTGGGCCAGAATAATTCAGCCCAATCATCATCCAAAATGGATCAGAATACACCAATCCAATACTCTCACTACCTCTCTTTTCTTCATCACCTCTCCCTCTATTACTACTCTTGTCACCTTTCTCGTTGTCATATCTCTCTCAATTTCTCTCATCATCACCACTCTCACCACTGTCTGTCTCCAAATTTAAGGTATATGATGAGATTGATTTCTTCTGATTACTTTTTTTGTGATTTTCTTATGATATTATGAATACATTGACTTCTTGATGATGAATAACTTTGTAAAGCTTCATATTATACTTCATTGTTCTAATTTTAAATCCTTTACATGTTGTTCATTTCTGATCAATTGATCATAAAAGATTAATTAATTATATATGACTAATGAATCGATTATTCATGTAAATCAATATTTTTGTGAGAAGACCCATGAAAGAATATAAATTTCTATTTAAATGAAATACATGTTATTTATAGTGTTTATAAAATATGAATTATCTATTATGATTATTCATATTCTTGTTGAATTTCCTTATATTTTTGTGTGGGAAAATTATGGTGTGAGTACCTAGATAATGGTGACAAAATTAGATGTGGAATGTGTTGGTGGGAGAAGCTATGTTTCTTTGGAATGAGTTATGATTAGTACTGATGCATGGTGGTTGAATTATAATGATTTTTTGAGATTGGTGGGTCATATTCATGGGATATGATAATTTCCATTATAATTTGGATGGGCTATTGAGTGATGTGATTTTTTTAATTTCATGATAGTGATGGAATTAAGTTATAATGATGAAATTGAAAATGAATGAGTTGAAAATTAAATGTGTGGGTTGTAATTCACATATTAAAGTTGATATAATGGTTTGAATGACTACAAATATGAGATATATGTCTTAATAAGTGTGAGTTGGATTATAATTATTAAATTTGGTAATTGAAAAATCTGTAATACAAGGAATGTTTTGAAATTTGTATTGTTTTTTTGTGTGTTATGATTCCTCAGTGTTGTAAGCAGTTGATCTAACCACTTTCTGAGTCATTTATATGCCCTCCCTTGCTAAGAATATGGATTCTCTCTCTAGTGGAGAACCTCTCCCTATTATCTATAGGCGATCATTTAATCAATCACTCGAATTTTCTCATCTCTTAGCATGATCGATCTCATATTGAAGTTATTGGGAACTATGATCTTTTTACCCTTTGTTGCCCATGAAAAAGCACAGATCTGATTAATGTAGATATGAGGGATTGAATTCTGGAATCAGGGAATGGTGAAGAACCTGCATATAGATCCTGGGATCTTAGATTGTGGGTTAGAGAAGCACGACCAGAGTGTGTTGATAAGGAGGGAAAGAATCTACCAACGATGGAACATGTAAGTCACGGACGAACCTACTCATCGATGAAGAATCAATGATTTTTGATATCTAGAAAGCAGATGATGTGGCTAAAGAAGTGCATTTTCTTTTAGAGGGTGTGCTTTGGTGATGATGAAGATCGGCGGATTGGGGCTATCGTCACTGGTGGTCATGATGGGTGCGAATCTGGGTTCCCATTGGGTTTGTCTATGGATGGAGGAGCTTCGATCCACAGGTAGGGTTCACCTCAGATCTTGATGGCGACGCATCGATGGGGAGGCGACCTCTGGATGACCTGGGTGGTGGCCTCACTACTACAAAACACACATTTAATAGTGTCGGTATTTATCAGTGCTAAAAAATGTGCTGAGAAAGTCCATCTTTATCAGCGCAAAAAAAACACCGATAAAGGGGGACCTTTATCAGCACTGATAAAGGGGGACCTTTATCAACACTGATAAAGGGGGGATTTTATCATCACTGATAAAGGGGGACCTTTCTCAGCATTGATAAAGGTTCAAAAAATAAAATTAAAAAATTAACAATTTTGTTAATGAAATAATTATTGTTAAAAATAAATAAATTTAATATACATATATATATTTTCTAAAAATTAATAAATAGTATATATTAAATATATAGATATATAAAATCAATAAAATGAAATAATTAAACAAACTATAATTTAAAATGAGTAAATTAAGAAAAATATTAAACATTTTATTAATAAAAAAATTATTGCTAAAAATGAATAAATTTAATATTTAAATATTGATTATAAATATTGATAAATAGTATATATTAAATGTAGATAAATAAATGAATATATAATTAAAAAAAATAAATTAAAAATGAATAAATTTCAAAATTATTTAAAAATTTATTAATGAACCAATTATTAATAAAAATGAATAAGTATAATATATATATTAATTATAAATAATAATAAATAATATATATTAATTATAAATAATAATAAATAATATATATTAAATATTAATATATATAAAATGAATAAAATTTTAATTAAAAACATATTAATGTCTTATTCATTTTTAATGTTGTTTGATTTTTCAAATTAACATATATCAAACGTTGTATGTTATATAGATTTAATGTACATATAAATAAGTAATTAATGTAGTTTTATATACAAACGCACACACAAATATATTTACATAATATATAGAAACACATACACCTAATATTTATGTAATTTATTCAAATTTCAGTATATTTTAGAATTTATTTATAACATGATACATTTAATATATTATATAATCAGTCAATTTTATTTATTTATTTTTAATACTATTACAGTTAGGGCATTCATTTTTATTATATTTTTTATTCTTTATTTTTTTGAATTTGATCATTTTCTATTATTTATTTTTATTTATTTATTTATTATGTTTTGGTATTTTCAATATGAATTCATCTTTAATTTTATATATATATATAACCATATTTTTATAATAATTTATATTTAATTAATAAAACATGTCAATTTTTTCAATATTTTTAAAGTATACTCATTTTGAATTATTCAATTTCACTTATTTTTAAAATGCATGTATTTAAGATTATATATCCACTAATAATGTTAAAAATATATTTGTAAATAAATATTTATAAATAAATATATTTATAAATGTATATTTACTATATTTATAAATTTATATATTTATAATTATTATAAATAACTAATTATTTTTTTAATGAGTATTTATAGAATTATGATTAAATAATTATATATGTTTAATAATTATAAAATTATAATAAATTTATTTAAATAAATCCTTTATCAGCTCTAAAATCTTAGTGCTGATAAAGATCAATATTTATCAGCGCTAAATAAGCACTATTAAAAAAACATTTTTATCAGTGCTAAAACATTATCGTTGATAAATATCCCTTTTATCAGTGCTTATTAATTTAATACTGATAAAATGTATCATTATCAGTACTTTTCTGAAAGTGTTGTTAAAAGTATTTCTGATCTATTTAAAATAACCCTAACTGGTACTCAATCAGTCGCGATTCTCAAGCTCTCGCAGAACTCCTCTTTTGTCAGTGTGACTCCTCTACATTCCCTCAGATGAATCAAGGATAGAATCTAATGAATATTATTTTATACTTTTCCTCTATCATTGTTTGATCTTTTGGGTTCTTCATTTTTCATTTTTATATTGTTATTAACCTTGACAAACCCAACGTCTCATCTCCTTTCCACCGTCGATGTGACTCCTCTAGGTTCATGTAAGGATCATAAAGATGTACCATTATATTAGTCACTAGTTTTTGTGTACTGTAATGAAGAAATGAATCATATTATTCCTCAATGAATTGTTTACCTATAATCCAATGAAGGAAAAAAACAATAAGTACTCTTTCAATACTTTCTTTTCCTATTAGGAAATGGGATGAAATTACAATGGATTTCATGACCAGTTTTTCAAGATTAATCAAATAGAAAGAAGTAGTGCATGTTATAGTGGATCTCCCAATTAAGATGAACAACTTATTACATATTGAAGAGGCTTACCCAATTTATGAACTCGATTAATTGTATTTCAAAGAGATAATAATGCTTTCATGTGTCCCATCTAGTGTTGTATCTAATAGGGATATGATGTTTTTATCTTGGTTATAGCAAGGACGTTAATTTTCAATGAGGTTATGGGTAAAATTTTATACTTCCATTATTCCACAGACTAATGGTCATTCTAATCATATTATATTGATATTGGAGGATATTCTTTGAGCCTTAATTCTTGACTTTAGTGACTCTTGGAAGGATTAACATTCCTTGGTGGAATTATCTTATAAAAATAGTTATCAATCACTTATCCAGATGGACCCGTATGATGAATTTTATTAAATACATTTTCACTCTCCATTGTTTTGGATAAAGATAGAAAAATCTCCTATGAATATCCCCAGTCTTGTCCAAGAAATAATAAGCTGAGTGATGTTAATTAAAAAAAAATTTGAAACTACTCAAAGTCAACCAATTTCCTACAGTAACCATTATAGGTGACCCTTTTAATTTAATGTAAATTATCATGTGTTTATTTATGTCTCATTAATATTGGTTCACCAATGGATTAGAAATAAGAGGAAATTAACCTGAAAATACATCAAACCTTTTAAAATTCTTGGAAATTTCTAGGAAATTTCTTAATAGCTATCCTTACACATATGAAAACCCTAGGGTTGAATCTATTCCCTCAAGAATCGGGTTGAATCTTATTGAGTATGAAATGCTTGAGGTTATGGAGGTTTTAAATGTCCCATCTAATCTAACCATGTAATCCCCTTTAATTTTAGTATCTTAGTCTCATTTTGGGTGTATTTTGTGTTGAAGGGGATTTAAAAGAAGGGTTAGAGGATTTGATAGGAGATAGTGGTGAAGAGATAGAGGTATCATTGTGTGGTAGACACTGAGTACCTAATGGAATAGAACCAGGTACCTATTGATAGGCTAGTGTAAGTAGGCCCACTATTAACACAAACAAGAACCTGGTGACCTAGTATTATGTATATGGTGTTACTTTTGAGTTTTGATTAGTTTTTGGGGGTTTTGATCTTGTTAATCATAGTAAACTCATATACTAAGTAAACCATGGTCCACTATCATGTCATCGGGTTAAGCATTACTACTAGTTTCTCATTATAATGGTTTAGCATGAATTATGACTTATTTTGGTCTTAGTTGATGTGAGTAAGCTTTTAAAAGGAAAAATATTTTGAAAATTAAAATGAATTCTTTCAAATTGTTTCATATTGGAAAAAAAATGGGTTATAAAGAAAAAAAATCTAGATTGAAAATTTGGTAAATTATTGGGTTTGGTGATAAAGTGGTAAGTGTGACCCTCGTTATTCATTATGAGTGTTTGCATATATTTGGGTATGTGAGGAAAGAGTGTGTTGTCACATGTGTATGGAAATGGATGGACATGTATGTGATGGTTCATAGGGTGACTTAGGTGGGAATTTGAAATCAAATGCTTGACTTGGTTTTCCGAAATGGTTTTTGGAAAGGGGGAAAATGATTTTGAGAATTGGATATCCTTTAAAAATGTGGGTTATTATATTGCCAAAAGTGTCCTTAGAATAATTTGTTTTGAAATTGAAAATGAAATAGTGGTTTTCAAAGATGTAATTCTGGTTTTGTTAAGAAATTTAGATTGTAATCCAATTTCTTTGGCCTGAGATATTCCCTTTGGTTGTGTTTCAGATTGATTATGAACCTGATTTTATGATTTTTGTGTTATTCAGAATATGCTACCCATAAATTTCCCTAGAGTTTTTAGTGGGTCTCACCCTGTTTTTGGTTCTCCTTAGTTTCTTCCCATCTTATATGGAAATCAAGGTTCATTAAAGGTAGTGAAGTGTCTTGAGGAAGTTGATCATGTCTTCATAGTGTTTGGAACTCCCAAATTTGTTGGAGTTTTTACTATTATGGGTATGCTTGGGGGTCCAACTTTGAAAAAATGGGAGTTTTTTTCCACCAATGTTGAAAGTTGGGATGATATGGGAACTTTTTAAGTCCATCTTTTTCTAATGGTTTATACTTGATTAGGTGAAGATGAAGAAAATGGAAGGGCTCATGAGTTTCTAGAAAGGTCAGCAGATGGTGAAGGATTATGTTGAACACTTCAAAGAGCTTGTTTCCATTTATTTGGAGGTGGTTTTGTAGGATCTATTGAAGGCTTATTTTTCATTGGGGGTCTTCATATAGAGATCAAGGATCGAGTCCTATTCTCCAAGGATCTCCATTTTGAGAAGTTGGTGGAGGAAGTGTTTTTGGTTGAGTTGTTGTGAAAGAATCATACAACGCATTGGCTCAGTTGTTGTCTCCTATGTTAGGGTGAAGACATTTGTAGTTTCCTCATTTTTTTGTGGTTTTTTTAAGTTCATCATTAATTATAATAGTCTGATGAAATTATCCTTTCATAGTTCAAATGGTTTTTTTAATGTGAACCTTTAAATGGTATCCTTTCATGAATTAGTTCCCCTCTTTCTATCATGCCTATTTGGAGATGTCTATTTTTGTGGAAATCACTCTTTGTGCCTTGTGTGTGGGTTCATTATTCAGTTCGAGATCTTTTGTGGGTTTATCCCCTTTTCATAAACAACATAAATAAATTTTCATAAAAAGGGACCATGGGTTTCAAATTTGGTTTGTTTTGGTACTTTAGGACAATGATACATAAGTCATTTATGACGTGTAGGAATCAGTTGCATCTCAATTCAACTCACAGTGTGACCGTATGACTCAAAGTGCACCTTTTTATTAAAAATTTACATTAATTATTGTAAAAAACAACTAGCATACTCTATACTGGTGTTTTTTCTTGTATTTCTATTAGAAATTTTGTTTCATTTATATTCTATATTTTGGTCATTTTTGTTGTTGTTTCTACTGATACAGTGTTTTTTTATAGCACATTTCACTTGTTTCTAGTGTTTTAGTGTGTTTTAGCATCACACTACAGTTTTGATTTTTTATCAGCACTACTAAATGTGCTGATAAATAGAGATTTTATCGGCACTTATATAAGCACTGATAAATGAATCCTTTATCAAATCTTTTTAAAGTGTTGATAAAGGTATCTTTACGAGAACCTATAAAGTCTTTGATAAAGTATGCCTTTATTAGCACTAAATAAAATCTCTGATAAAAGTATGATTTATCAGTTCTTTTATTTGTGCTGATAAAGACACCCTTTATCAGTGTTTTTCTAGAACTGATAAAATACTTGACCATTTAACTATACTAAAGTAGTCAGCACTTTTCTAGCACTGATAAAGGATTATTCTAGCTCTGTTAAAGTCATGTTTTTTAGTAGTTACTCAGAATGTGGTGATGGATCAGTGATGAGGATCTAGGATCTAGTCATATTGATCCCCAATGGAAACGTTTTCAGTGGTGATGTCGGCAACATAGGTGATGGACACAGATGGGGATGTGGGAGGTGACCTCAGGATGTGGTTTCTATTATAGGTTGGCAGTAGGCTGGTGTCCATCAGAGTGGATGCATGGGATAAAGGATAATAATGACGGGAATATCTTCATATGTCTGCACATGGCTGGGGGTAACAAATTTAGATGGCGGATACAGGTTGGCGATGGCGACAGTCATGTTGTGGGTGGGAGGCGACCATGACCTGCGGCTTGACCTTGAGTTGCGGTTGAGTAGGACAGGTGGAAAATCCTTACTTTTGCTTCTCAAATTGGTTATTACTAGATGATTCTCTATGGGCCTTAGGACTATAGTGGGTTTTTGGGTCTAATTTTTTCCATCGTTCCAGGTATTTGGGATTTTTATGAGTGATGGTGTGTAGGTCTTTGGACTATTAAGTGTTTTTTGGTGGCATTGTTTTGCTATTTTTTTAGTTTAGTGGGGTTTTCTATACTGTATGTGTGTTGTGTTTCACTACATTTCTATTTTCTTTAATAAATTTTTAGGACCAAACTCACTCAAGTCCTTAAATTTCCTGGTATATGTCCTCCCTTGCTACGAATTTTGGGTACCTCCTTTTTTTTCCCATTTTCATAGAAAATCATATATAAGATTATTTTCAAAAGGAATTCTTATCTAGATACATCTTTAGGAGATATTATTATTTATTAGATATGGTTCAAAATTTTGGTTTTAGTAAGGGCTGGATCCAGGAGGAACCAATATAACAATGGGTGCGATGGACAATGAGGTGATTGTCCCTATAGGAAACAAAATGGGAAGAGAGGTGGAGTGAAAAATATCATGATAATACTTACTCAAAATTCTCAAGAAATGAATAACAATATGAACCATTTAAAACTCTCAAACATACTAAGGATGAAACAACTCACCATATATTCATTCATGCGGCAATGCCCTCTAACTGTTAGGGTTCCTTTGATCAACTAGTTTTGAAGAAACTGATTGCCATTTAGAATTTGGAAGGTGAATTAGATATATGGTGGGTGCTAATTATGAATATGAGGAAAAATAAATAAGTTCATCGTATGAAATGGGAGGTGTTTAAGGAAATATTCTTCCCCAAATATTGTCCTCGAACCACTCATAACAAAACAGAGATATATTTCATTAAAATATATATTCTTTTATAAATTATATATAATTGTATACTTCTATATATGTCTATAATTTTATATACTAATATAAATATTTATTTAATTATTTATTTAGCTTATATTTTTATATCTATATACTTTTTAAATTTATTAATAGTTCAATACTTTTATACTTTCATAAATTTAATGTTAGTGTTGAAAATATTTTAAAAAATATAATAATTTATTTTTTTATTTGTGAAACTGTTATTATATTCAATAGCTAAATTTTCTATAATAAAAATGGTTTTCAAATAATATATCTTTTTTATTTATTTTTTATTATTACATAAATAGTCGTATTTCATCATTTTTTTATAATATAAATGCAATTTTATACTTAATTTATAATCATACAAAAAATGTTTTGTTTCAAGTAATTCATGAGATTTATCTTCAATTGAACATCCTTTTTGTATTTATTTTGTTAAATATTAAAATTACCGAATCCAATGTGATGGATTCGAATAGAGAATGGATGAATTTCAATCGTATGATAAAAGAGTATGAAGATGGGGTGAAAGATTTCATCAAGTTTGCAAAAGATCATGCATGTGACCTTTCTTCAATCTTGTGTCCGTGTTTATGTTATTTTTATTCAAGACTAATTAGTCTAGAGAGTTGAAGAACACTTGATCCATCATGGAATTGATTGAAGTTATAAATGTTGGAATGGATACAGGGGAAAAGATAATGTAGCTAGTGAATAAGATAGAACTGTATTTTATGGATCATATGATATGATTACAAGTGTGTGAAATGAAGAATACTATATTGAGGATGTGATTATGGGTGTGAATGATGATGAAGATTGTATTGAGGACAATGAAAGTTAAAGATGAACTCTGTGATTGTCCAAAATTGTCTGAGAAGTTAAAGAGTTGTGAAAAGGCACCATTATATGTTGGTTTCACTAAATATAAAACATTATCAGTTGTACTGAAGCTGTATAATTTAAAAGTTGGCAATGGATGGAGTGATGCCAGTTTTACTAAAATACTTGCTCTCATGAATGATATGCTCCCAGAAGATAATGAGCTCTCTATCCAAACATATGATGCTAAATTAATGTTAAATTTGATGGGTATGATCTCTGAAATAACACATTTCTTTCCAAATGATTGTATGCTATTTCATAACATCCAAAAATCACTTAAAGAATTCCCAAAGTGGGGTTCTTCTTGATACAAGAAAGATGAATCGGGTCCTATGAAAGTTGTATGGTACTTTCCAATAATTCCAAGTTTTATGCACCTATATAGAAGTGAGGAGACTTCTAGGAAATTTGCATGACACGTAGATATAAGAAATAAAGATGAGAAACTTTGTCACCCTGCAAACTCTCTTCAGTGGAAGAGAATTGATTATGAGTATCCTGAATTTGGAAATGATCCAAGAAGCCTGTGTCTTGTGTTATCTACAGATGGAGTGAATCCTTTTGGTCTTCAAAATAGTAATCATATTACATTGATAATTATGTTGGTAAATTATAACTTGTCACTGTGGTTATGCATAAAACAAAAATACATTATGTTGTATATGCTTATATCATGACCAAAACAACCGAGTAATGATATTGATGTTTATTTTTCTCCATTGATCAAAGATTTGAAATTATTGTGGGATTTATTTGTAACATTGTATGATGCTTACTGAAATGAATATTTCACATTGAGAGAAATGTTGTACGGTACAATAAATGACTTTCATGCTTATGGAAATTTCTCAAGATATAGCATTAAAGGAACTCAAGGGTGTCCCATTTTAGAACAAGGTGTGTCACATCTATGTTTTTCTTTT